>CM028133.1:637660000-638285000 GCA_016271365.2 Neoceratodus forsteri
CACACAGCAGAACAGACATTGTCCCCCACACCCCAAGCACATCACATCACAACCAGGGAGGCTGGAATAACCACTGGTCCATGGAGACAAGCAACCAACCCACAGCCTGGCCTAGGTGCCCATGACACCTACCGTGCAAGCTATGACTGGCACACAAGGAGGGCAGACCACTCTGTGCCACACCATCCCCACCATTGCACACCACACCTGCACTGTGACCCCAGACACCCCCCATGAGAAGTGACCACCACAGCAGGAAACCCCATGCATGCCACCACCCCACAGTGTCAATGCAACCCTACCCACCACAGAACCATGCAAGCCAGCCCCACCATGAGCACCCATCAGCAGGTTGCAGCACCGGCAATGCAACAATGGCAGACAAAGTGCCACCATGCACAGTCCCCCGAGGTACTGCTGAGAGACCGACCATGCGTTGGCACAAGAGTTACCCAATATGGGACGGTCGTGTCCTTGACACCTCCATCGGTGGTACAGCGCTCTGCACAGTATTCCAGTGACACTCCCCGGCCCACCACTGGCTACAACAGCCAGCACAGATACCCACAGTGGTGCATGGAAGCATGCACCACACCAGATGCCACACAGGGTCTGGACAAACACCCACCCATACCCAAGGGCACAACAACACAGGGACGCGTGGTGGGGCAACAAGCCCCATTGTGGGTCCATGTAGCCGTGTACACACAACCTGTAGTCCACCATGGCACTGGAGTGCCAACCACCCTGCGCAGGCACCATGGACCAATACACCACCAGTAGTCACCCGGAGCACAAGCCACAGACAGTGGGGCACATCCCCTGCAACACACACAAGCCACAGCATGGAGGTGGAACAATGACCATGTTGCCTTGCCACCTGAGCCAGGCATGCACCACACCAGTGACATGGGCAACCCAGCAAAGTGACGGGTACAGTGTCTGCCCTGCAGGAATGCCACCACTGACATGCCAGCAGACCATGCAGGTCACAGAGCAGGCATGTGTGCGGCTACACAGGCCATGGATGGGCTGATGGGTGCACCATGGACACAGAGCACGCGCCATGGACCACTGCACACAGTCATCCACTGCACAGGGAACAAACACACAACACAGACACTGACTGACTTTCTACCCCACACCATAGACACCTCCACACGACACACACACATACCCATGAGTGCACCCACCCCTGATGTCATGCAACACCACTGCAGCTGAGCACCTACAGCCTGCTGCAAATCAGAGACCACCACAGTATTCATATAAAAGTCAAATGTATTATAGAAATAGAAAAATCAACTATGTACATAAATAAGAACTATATATAGGTTTGTGGTGGGGACACAAAAAAGGTGGGGGTGGGCACGGGGAAGGGGTGGACAAATGGCATGGGATAGGAGGGGTGTGAGGGTGGGTCCAGGGGGGTAGGGGAAGTCAGGGACCAAGAGACTACTGGTGGCTCCCCCGGTCCTGGCTCTGGCTCCTTCTGGCTCTGTGTCTTTGCAGAACCCCTGACTCATCAGTCCTCCAAAGAATTGTCACTGTCTCATGGGCCAGAATCAGGAGCTCCCGCAGGGTGTCCCTGATCTCTCTCAGATGTCTCACACCTAGGACAAGGGAGCACAGTCAACAGGTGTGAATGCACAACCTCATACAGTCCGCCCACTGTGCAGGGCATACGGCCATGGGACATACCACTGTGATGGTGTGTGACCAGCCGCAGTGATCAGGTCCACAGGACCTGCCCACCCAGGCGCATACAGCCATGAGGAACGCTGCACACACCCATCGGCCAAGTCATGCACAGCACCACCGTGGCCGTCTAGTGACATGGCTATGTGGTGCAAAGGCAGTGGCACAGCCATGCACCTGGTGCACGCATTGGACCACCAATGATGCACACCAAGACATGCATTGCCACTGGACAGTGTTGACTGTAACAAGTGGCGTGCATGGCAGTGATGTCAATGAATGGTGGCCATGCCCCACTGCCCACCTTGTCACACAGCATGCAATATTAATCATGGATGTCTGGCACTCACCCACATCGGTCTGGTCAGTTGGCTGTTGCTGGTCCTCGGCCCGCCTGGCTGCGGCTTCCACTCCCCTCCGCTCTGCACGCACTCGGCACAGTTCTTCCAGGCCTGTGGGGACAAAAAGGATAGAAGAACATCAATACATTTCCAAAGCAAAGTCTCCCTGCCCCAAGGAATGTGCCCCCTTACCCAGCCAGACCCACCCATCCCACACCCTGTGAACACCGCCATGGCCAACCCCATACAGTCCCTCCCCTATGTGCTGGACACATACAACACTGTGACTCATATGGACAATAAAAGTGTGTTGACGGAACCCCTACCTGGACGTGGAACCATGCCCCTCCTGGCACATGACCTCAGTCGGGCCATTAGCTCCGCTCGTCCTCTGCAGGTCACCATATCGGTGCCTGCACTGCTCAGCACTATGGCCCTGCCTGTTGCCTCCTCGAGGGGCTGGCAACCTCCTACCACACCTGGGTCCTTGCCCTATCCAGGCGGGCCTCCCTAAAGAAGAGGCCCATGGTGTGGCTCGACTATGGCCACCAGATTCGCGAGTTCGATGGCCGTCAGGGGCAGCTCTTCTCCGTGCCATTGCAATAGCTATAGTAGGCAGGTCCCGAGTTTTCCGCGATTCATGGATCGTGTAAACCGTGGAAATATCCACGGAATTTGCCATCACTCGCGAATCGGCCGCCTGCGAACAAACGTCCGCTTCATTTGCCGGCGGGGTGCCAATCCCCGTCGGCACTGTCCCTCTCAAATGCTTATATGCCACACTGGGAGCCCACCCAGCTTGGCAAACGTATAACATTTTTTTTTGCCGACGGGTGCCCAATCTCGTCGGCTGAACGCTTCAAAGTCGCGAGCCACTGGGACCCACCCAGCGTGGCAAGCGTGCCAGTTGTTTTTTTTTCGCCATGGAGTGCCCAATCCCCGTCGCGAACGCCTCCAAGTCACAGCCACACTGGAGCCCACCCCAGTGTGGCAAGCGGTCCTGTGACGCTTTTTTTTTTTTCCCTGTAAAACAAAACTGTCCCACGCTGCCTCCCGAGCCCCCTCCCACATCCCGCGACCCACCACCGCGCACTCCAGCCTCCCATTACCCCTTCACCCATACTTACCTCCGGACTCAGCACGGCTAACTGTGGACCGGGAACACGCCTGCACTTTTCAAAGGCGACCGCGAACTGAGGAAATGTCAAGCTGTATAATGGGCTAGGTAGGAGGGTTCAACTTATTGCATATCTCAGTATTGGGATGCACCAAATTTTCAACATGGGGTTTTGACTTCTATGAATGATGTCACTGTCATTGCGTTATTCGGCTCGAGACGGGTGATTTCGCGCAGTGACTGTGCAGTGACTACGAAATCACTCCTTCGGGACCAAATACGCCATGACAGTGACATCATTCATGAGAAGGGGCCTCAAAACCTGATGTTGAAAAATTTGGTGCCAAAATTCCAAAAAATGACTGTTTAACGAGCGGCAAGTTACGCAGTTCCTCATGCAGGCTCATAAGTTCACTAAATTTCAATATTTTCCTCCAGAGTTTCAACATATGCCATTTCACCACTGTCTTATGAGTAGTACAGCTGTCATTTTCACATCTCACCCAAAATGTGTTTCCACCCTTGTGGCGCAGAATGGCGCAGTCGGTGTGAAATCAATGTTCCAGACAGATTAATAAAATCACAGTGATACTGTTCATGAGCAGAGGTCTTGAAATGGCTATGTTGAAAATTTGGTGAAAAAATTCCAAAAGATGACTGTTTAACGAGCGTGCGTTGCGCAGTTCCTACGCAGGCTCGTAAGTTCGCGAAATTTCAATATTTTCACTCCAGAGTTTCAACATTGCCATTTCACCACACTGTCTTATGAGTAGTACAGCTGTCATTTTTCACATCTCACCCAAAATGTGTTTCCACCCTTGTAGTGCAGAATGGCGCAGTCGGTGTGCGAAATCAATGTTCCGGACAGATTAATAAAATCACAGTGATACTGTTCATGAGCAGAGGTCTTAAACTGGCTATGTTGAAAATTTGGTGACAAACACCCATAAAATGACTGTGTTACGAGCGTGCATTGTGTCAGATATGGCAAAAAAAAACAAAAAAAGGAAAAAATTAAAGGGTAAAATGTGCACTGAAATTGCCGCAGAGAAATTGGTGTTGAAGGTGCCGCAGAAGTTCTGCGGCAAATGAGAACCCTGCCACAGAACTTTGCTATGATGTGCCGCAGAAAAATCGGGGCCCTGATAGTAGGCAATATGGCGCTCTGCAGCACGGTACCCCACGTGCAGATGCTGCGCGGTACAGCGCTGCCATTCCCTATCGCGCTATTACCGAACAGTGCGATAGAGGTGCACCTATGCCTGACGCATGGTGCCAAGGGGCCAAAGGTCGGGCACAGGGTCAAGGGTCTCTGGCGCAAGGCCACGCACAGTGCCATCAGATGACAATGCATGTAGCGCGATTGGCTGCCTGTGTGCCAGCGCCACAGCGGACTACCGGGCAGTTGGGCCATTGCGCCTATGAAGGCCCATTGCCACAGTGCCATGTAGTGACCTTCGCTATAGCACCACTGGCACAATGCTAGCCATGCCCTGCATTGCCTACCGTACACAGCACATCATCAGCGAGGCAGACGCCTGCGTCAGCAACCTGGGCATGTGCAGTGAGGTGTACTACGCATGCCACAGAACTGTGCCATTGGCTCAGCACGTTCAACACAATTGTGCAAAGCGCAACAGCGCGATTTTCAGCCATCATATGAAAATCATCCGATCAGCCATTCAATGGCACAGCACTGCAATTTGTATCTAATTAAAGTTGCTCCTCACCTCATTTGCATGGATTGCACTATAAAGGTGTGACAATGTGCTGCAGTGGCCATAGTCAGTTACTGCAGTTTATTGGTGAGTTGCATGCTGTGTGGGAGTGTGGACTGTGGATTCAGGGACATGCATGGGACTGCACAGGCACAGGTAACAACTGCCATTCTTACAGGCTACATAATGATCGAGCACGTTCTTGGAGAGGAGGACAACAGTAGTGGGAGGAGGAGGAGGCCACATTTTACTAAGGCCGAAACCGAGGCCCTTTTCAAGGCCTACCTGGCT
Organism: Neoceratodus forsteri; assembly: GCA_016271365.2. NCBI lineage: Eukaryota > Metazoa > Chordata > Ceratodontiformes > Ceratodontidae > Neoceratodus > Neoceratodus forsteri. The sequence continues at coordinate 637,665,166 of CM028133.1, forward strand.
CAGGAGTCACTGCTCAGTGGACAGCAGGGCACCACTCAGGTCCATGCTGCTGCATGGGAGGAGGTGGCACGTGCCGTGAACCTGCATGGCAGCCACCAGCGCTCCATGCAGGAGTGTAAGAAGAAGATGGGCACAGACAGGAGGAGGGTAAAGGAGAAGGTGGCTGCCATCAGGGCAGCACATGCTGCAACAGGTGGCGGACAGCCAGAGGTGGTACAGCTCACCATAGCGGAGGACAGACTTGCTGCAAGCATGCACCAAAGTGCCATAGAGGCAGTTCCAGGTGGTGGCTTCCAGACGGGTGGTGGCCCATCTCTGCATGGTAAGTCATGGTCTGTCTGGGGGGAGGTAGGTCACATCGCAGTAACACAACTTGCTTTCCTTACAGATCCTGAGTGTCTGCATGGGTCAGCAGTGGTGGGCCTGTCCACTGCGGACAGTTGGATGGAGTCGGAGGTGGGACCATCCACCTCCACAGGTATGTTGGATCTGTACGACAGTGGGGCCGCCTGGCTGTTCCACACTGATGTCATTGAAACAGGTGTGGAAGAAGCCCTGCCTGTCCCAGCATGATGCCAGCATGCTGTGGCTGTGGCAGAGTCCGGCACCAGTGATGATGACATGACCGTCATGGGCAGTGACACGTGTGTGCCACAGGATGGACACACAGCAGGGCAATTTGTGCCCATGGCTGTGGGTGGTGCCATCATGGGGGCCTGCGTGTCAGCACAGTCCCAGCCTGTGCCTGTCAGCACCAGTGGGGCAGCACTGGTGTCTGTTCAGGACAGTGGGACTGTTGTGGCCACTGCGGTGGCACCACTGAGCCCTGGGGTGCAGCAGCCAGAGGGGCAGCATCAGCAGTCACCCACTGGGCCTGGGGGTACAGGGTTCAGTGGCAGGTCTGTGCACCGCCTGTGGACATGCCCAGACCTGGTCCTGGTGTGCAGCACCCACCCTCAAGGGGTGCTGAACATCAGGTCCTTGCACACCCTGAGGGACAGGATGCCGAGGAGGTTGATGACCTCTTGGGCAGCACACCCGCCTACGTAGCATCAGTCCAGCAGCAGATCGACTGTCATGGTCTGTGGAATCACTGTGTGGCTCGATGGCAAAGAGAGGAGCATGCTATAGGACACCGAACGGATCCTGGCACGGATGAACCATTTGTGGGAGGACGTGACCACTGCCATTGACAGGCATGCACAGGCGTTCATTGCTGTCATGGCCACAATGGGCACACAGTCAGGTGCCCATGCATTGCGGACACCACGCAGTGCACTATCCACCCCCCGTTCCTGGTGTCATGCGACTCCCACCCTGTTGACGCCGAGTTCAGCTGTGGGCATCCCGAGCACTCCTGGTGCAGGCATGTTCGGTGTGCTGCAGACCTCTGTGCGGGCACAGTCGCGTTCACGCAGTGGAACTCCTGGGGGACCATCGGTGCCACCCCATGAGGCCAGTGGTCAGCCTGCCAGTGCTGGCAGGTCTTGGTGGGGCCGCCCACGCATCCGTGGCGGCCGTGGCACTGTGTCGTGGGACTGACCTGTCTCCCAGCATGGCTACTGTCTGGTGCTGCCCTGTGTGCATTGTGTGTTTAAGTGGGCAGTGCACGGGTGGGTATCCGGCCCTGCACACGGACACACAGTCCACCTGCACACCCTCCCGGCTGCTATCCACAGTTATGTGTGCATGATGATGCCTGCATTGCGCTGTACACCAAAGTGCAATGGTGCTCAGCATCTGACACACACACATGGACAGGCAGTGGGTGTAGTGGCTTGTGAACATGTATGTTGCTAGGGTGTGCGTTCTGAGTTGGTGTGCCTTCTGGCCTCTCTGCATGTTTATTGCATTGTGTGTGTACATGTGTGTGTGTGTGTTTCGACGTGGCATGTTAATCCTCACCCATCCCTGGCTGTGTGTGTGCCTCTGTGCCTGCCACTTCCTCGACAGCATGCACCCCCATTGTGGGTTCCTGCATGTTTATGGGTTGTGCCTTGGCCACTGATGGTTGCGCATGGCCCCATGACTTACCTGGGTTGGCTGAAGTGCTCCGCTGTGATGGTGTCCTGGTGCAGCTGTGCCAGCTGGAGCAGTCAGGGATTCCCGTCAACCAAGGGGGGCTGCCCATCACCATCATCACCAGCGTCCCCATCATCCCCATCACTGTCCCCCTCTTCGACCTGTATGGCTATACTACATTCGTTGGCCATGTTGTGCAGGATGCAACAGGCCAGGAATATCCCACAGGCCTTTGAGGGGCTGTACTGTAGGGCACCGCCAGAGGTGTCCAGGCAATGGAAATGTGTCTTCAGCATCCCGAACACCTGCTCGATGACATTGCATGTAGTGGGCGTGTTCCTCATTGTAGCATTGCTGGTGGGTCATGGGCCGGTAAGTGTGAGCAGCCAGGACGGAGTGGTATCCACTGTCACCTGTGCGAGAGGGTGGAGGTTATTTGGTGATCAGCATCACCTGCCTCAAGCCATGCAGGCCACTACCCATGGCACCTCTGGCCATGCCTCCCCAGGCCCTATATTTGTCCATTTGGTTTGCATACTCACCCACTAGGTGTCCAGTGGGGATGTCCCCACTCTCAAATCTGTGGCACAGTGCTGAATGGTGCCAGATGAAAGAATCATGTGCTCCCACAGGGTGTGTGGCACAGACATTGATGATGCACCCTCTGGCATTGCACACCACGTGGCAGTTGATGCTGGCATAGCCCTTGCAATTTATGTATGCGGCCCCCTCATGGCCAGGTGGTGTGCATATGGCCACATGGGTGCAGTCTATTGCCCCTAGCATGCCAGGCATACATGCTACCCTGTGGAACTCCTGTATATTTGCTGTGTGCTCCACTGCTGTGCTGGGGAAATGGATATACTCCTCAGCATGTGGCAGCAGTGCTGAGGAATTGGTGAGGTGGCATGATGTGGCCGACTGGGTTATGCCTGTGGTGTTCCCGGTTGGTCTCTGGAAGGTACCCATGGTGAGCAAGCACATGCAGGCTGTTACCTTAGTCTCCACTGACAGGGCATGGCTCCGTCGTGTGGGTACCTGCATCACATCACTGCACAGCTCACAGAGCCACCTTAGAATTGCCCTGTTCAGGTGGTACAAGCCCACAATCTCAGTATCAGTGTACAGCTCAAAGCTGGTGTGGGCTCGGTACTGCCTGTTGGGGGCATACTGCCGATGGGCCCTTCCACGGCCCGCCCCCCTGCTGATCACCTTCTCACCCCCCTCATTATGGCCTCCATGCGGAAGGTGGCATGTCCCCTGGCTTACGTTCACCCCCGGCAGCTGTTACTGTATTCTCCTGCTGTCCTGGCTGCTATCTCCCTGCACCAGGTACACCTGCCTGTGCTGGCCTGTATGCTGTGTGGCTCCCACACCTTCCCTGTGCCTGGCTGTTAACTGTGGCCTTTCCCTGGCCTGCCCTGTTCCTGCCACTTTCCTGTTTGTGTGCCTCTGCCTCTGTTTCATGTGGCTTCCTGTAGCATTCTTCTGCCTCTTCCTTGCTCCTTTTTATTTTGGCTCATTTCCGCTATGGCACAACTTCCGCTTGCTCCACTGTTGCGCATTGCGCAAGTCTTTGAATATCACACTGCGCCATTTATGCATGGTTCATCCTCCTTCGGTTGCGCATGCCTTCATTATCATTGCGCCGTTGCTCAGCATGATTTCGGGGGCGCAACTGCCTCCTGCTGAATATCGCAGAATGGCACAAATTTGGACTTGTGCAGGAGCAACCCTATTGCGCATGGCTCAACTCTTTTGAATATCTGGGCCATAGTGTCATGGAATGTTGCTGGTTTTAGAGAAAAAAATGGAGGATAAAGCATTTTTATATTGGATATCGAACTACACAATATTACTCCTTCAAGAGACATGGATGGGTAAACTGGATGAGATTTGGCCGAGGTGGTATAGCATCTGGGCTTCCCTGCCCATAAAACTTCTAAGTATGGTAGATCTAAGGGAGGGCTGGCTATATGTATTGATGTGTCCCTTGATTTTGTTAACCAAGTTAGTATGTACAATGAGTTCTATACGTATGTAGTCATAATTGGACATCCACAATGTATTGCTCTATTTAATATATATATATCCCCTGCCATTAAAGTAAAAGAACTGGCTGTTATTCTTGATCTTATTGGCCAGGACATAGAATCTTTAAACTCTAGATTCCTGGGCATAGCCATACTTCTGTTTGGGGATTTTAATGCACAATTAGGCAATGGTATTGAAGATCTTTCTCCGGAATGGGAATATATGACCGTTTGAATATTTCTGTACATCAATCAAAAGATGAGTCTATAAGTTTAAAAGGCAAGTCATTATTACAGTTTTTGAGCAAATTTAATTTGAGAATTTTGAATGGAAGGACAAGGGGAGATTGGATGAGGGAAGTGTCTTTCCCCACAGTTAAAGGAGGTAGTGTCCTGGATTTGGGTATTGTGGAAGCAACAGACTATCCCAGTGTGAACCATTTTAAGATCAATAAATTATGGGACAGTGACCATTTCCCTGTGATTCACTCCATGAACCTAAATACCAACCAAAAAATAAAAAATCATAAAATAGAGAAGGAGGCCAATCAAAATATGTCTATTAAATATGGAAAAAAAATTATATGGAACGAATATACAAAGGGAATTATTGATGAGTTAATTCAGAATCAAAATCTGGTAATTCACCATGTTGTTAAAATGAATACAATGGTGCAATTTCAAAAATAAAGTATTTCAAAATATATATGCAACAGATAGTTCAGGCCCTGAGTTGAAAGAAGAGAAGACTTTGGGATTCATATGTTCATATTCAAAAGAAATGTAAGAATATGATTAAAAAGGCAAAATCCAGGTGGAAACACAATTTGACACTGAATCCTAATAAAACAAATAGCAAATACGTTTATTCTTATATTAATTAATTGGAGAAACACACATGTCAAGTAGGTCCATTACTTGAAAATGACATCTTGATCCATGATCCTATAAGAATGGCTGAGTTATTTAAGCAATAAGGCATGACAAGGTGTGTGCTACCGTGTAATAACGTCACTCCTGGGGTGGGTTGAAGCACAAGGTGAAGCCGAATGCTTCCACCACCCCAGGAGTGACATTATTACACAAGATAACACATACCTTGGAGTGCCTTATTGCAATTATACAATGGCTTGATGTTATACAAAACAAAAATAAAAATAAAAATGTTTTTAGTAGATTTTTAGTGAGGCAGTATATCTTTGTTTCTGAAAAAAAAAAGCCATATCAGCCATATGCTCATCCATAAGATCAGCACAGTGATGTTATTGTGTAATATCATCAGTGTCTCAGGCACACACTGACCAATCAGAGTCCAGGAAATTTTCTTGCCATTGTATAATTAATAATAATTTTGCCAAATTTTCACTAGCATATCCAAACATACTCCTGATGACGCTTTTGCTTGAAACTGTTGATGTTCCACCTGTCCATTTCTACAGACATTATCAAGAAGAAATTATTAAAACTCAAAGGAAAATATAGTCCGGGTCCAGACAGTATAGCTGGTCATCTGTTATTTTGTTAGCAGATATCATCACTACCCCACTTAAAATAATTTGGTATTTTTTGGCCAAAAATTATGTCCTACGATTGGAAGAGAAACAGATGTAATCCCAAATCATAAAAGGCCCAAAAATAATTGGGAAAATTATTAGGCTATTAGTTTGACTTCCTCTGTTTGCAAACTACTAGAAAGCCTAATCAAAGATTTGATATCTCCCATCTTTGATCCTTATGATTTAGAGTAACACAGTTTCAAAAAAGGCAGAAGTTGTTTGACCAACCTAATATGCTTTTATGAACATGTTAGTTCTTCCCTTGACAAGAACTTGTGATGTCATTTTTATTGACTTTAGCAAGGCTTTTGATATCTTGCCACATTGGACTCTGGCTACTAAACTTGTAAGTTAAATATAAACAGCTTCATTGTGAATTAGATAAATAATTGGCTGCAAAAACAAACTCATCAAGTTGTTATCAATGGGAAAAAATCAGCTAAGGGCAATATGTCAAGCGGGGTGCCCCAGGGTTCAGTTTTGGGCCCCTGTCTTTTTCAAGCTTCCATTGCAGATTTAACTCTAGGTTATTCCTCTTTTACTACAAAATATGCCGATGATGTTAGAATAGGTGGCCCTTGTGCCTCTGTCTCCTAGGCTAATATCATCCAAAATTATCTTGATTACATTGCCTCATGGGTAAAAAATTGGGGTATGGATCTAAACATTTCAAAATGTAAAAGTAATGATGAAAGGATGAAAGAGGTTTAGGTATTATAATTTCAGATAATTTGTCTTATAACAAACATGTACATGGTATTATCAATACAACCAACAAAGTAGTATGGTCTGTCTTATGTAGCATCAGATCTAGGGAGCATGAGGTGCTGTTACCATTGTATCAAGGATATGCTAGACCACATTTAGAATACGCCTCCCAGCTCTGGTGTCAGTATAAAAAATCTGAAGGTCTTTTTTTTGGAAACAGTTCAGAGAAAATTTACAGGAAAAAAAAAACCTCTGGGCTACACACTGTCTCATATGAGGACAGGTTAGACATCTTAATACTTATGCCCTTATCCACCCATCATGTTCGAGGCGCTCTCATGTTATTATATGACATTATCCAAAAACCCAGTCTTTTATGTGAACTAAGATTTGTGTTTAAATACTATAATCATAATACTAGGGGACATCCCTTGCAATTAGTAAGAAAACCATTCTCGTGTACCAGTCAAACATATTTTTTCACTCTTAGAGTCATTGGCCCATGGAACAGATTACTACTTCAAGTTGTTATTAGTAAAACTAAAAGTATATTTAAACATCATTTAGATGGACTGATAGGTAGTGGGTATGATCTTTCCTACTACTTAATGGATTAGTATAAGAGCATTATGGGTTTCTGCCTTCTCGCTTTTACCTTAGTATGAACTTTAGTATGAAGACTGATAAAGCCCAATATTGGTTTTACCAACCAATGGTTTGATCGAGATTGTTTATATCTAAGAAACAAAATTAATAGGTTAGGAATGTTAAGGGTTAGAAATACCCCGCCTGTCATATTAAAGGCATTGAAAAACCTAAAAGCAGAATATAGAAATATGATATATGAAAAGAAAAATAATTATAATTTGCTATTATGGGGTAATTTACAAGAGGCGATTCTGAACAAAGATAGTCAAATGTTCTGGTCATTAGTGGCATTTGGGTGCTGTGAGAATAACATCCAGTATAATCTATTGGGTTTGATAACAGAAAACCAATGGAAATGTCACTTTAGCAAAATGTATGATAGCAATTATACATTTATACTTTTAGTAATGTAAGTGATAGTATAGAAGACTCGGGATCACTTACCTTTTCCTCAATGGAAGTAAAAGAAGCTATACAGGCTCAGAAGAGAAATAAAGCTCCTGGGGTAGATGGTGTCCCAACTGAAGTTTATCTTCATAATATTGATCATTGGGTAAGGTTTTGACACCACTATTTGTGTCAATTGGTCACTCCTTTGTCATCCCATTGGACTGGAACCAAGGGGTGATCATTTCCCCTCTTTAAGAAAGGTTCAAAAGCATGACCTCGTGTTATAGACCAACAACCTTGCTCCCAATTGTTCAAAAGATTTATACCCACTTAAACATAGAAACATAGACTTTGACAGCAGATAAGGACCACTTGGCTCACCCAGTCTGCCCTTTTCCTACCTATTGGATAAGCTGCAGATTCTAGTTAACCAACAGCCTACTTCCTGCAACCCCCCCACTATAATTGCCTTATGTCTGTCCCATGCATGTTTGAATTCCCCCACTGTTTTAGACCCCACAACCTCTCCAGGAAGGTGGTTCCATGCGTCCACCACTCTCTCTGTGAAAAAGAATGGCCTCACATTACCCCTGAGCTGTCCCCCCTCTAACTTTAAATTGTGTCCCCTTGTTCTTACACATCTCTTTTTCTGAAATATGCTACCCTCCTGGACTTTGTTGATTCCCTTGAGGTACTTAAAAGTTTTTATCATGTCCCCCCATCCCTCCTTTCATCAAGGGTATACATATTAAGCTTTCTCAGTCTCTATTCATATGGTTTCTGATGTAGACCCTGCACCATTTAGTTGCCCTCCTCTGGACTGCTTCCATCCTGTCTATGCCCTTGCATAGATGGTGTCTCAAAACTGCATGCAGTACTCCAGATGGGGTCTCACCAACTGTCTGTACAGAGGGATAACCACTTCCCTTTTTCTACTTGTGGTGCCCCTCCCTATGCATCCTAGTATCCCCCTGGCTCTCCTTACTGACTTCTCACATTGCTTACCCACCTTTAGGTCATCTGATATGACTACACCCAGATCCCTTTCCATTATTGTTGCTGTTAGTACCTCCTCTGCTATTGTGTACTCTTCTCCTGGATTTTTATTTCCCAGGTGCATTACTTTGCACTTCTTTGCATTGAATCTAAGTTGCCATATGTCTGACCACTCCTCCAATCTTGCCAAGTCCCTTCTCATCCTTTCCTACCCCCTTGTGTATCAACTCTGTTACAGATCTTTGTGTCATCTGCAAAGAGGCATGCCTTTCCTTCCAGACCCTCTGCAATGTCACCTATAAAGACGTTAAAGAGGACTGGACCCAGTACTGAGCCCTGAGGTACTCCACTAGTAACCCCCCTTTCTTCAGAATGTGTTCCATTCACTATTACTTTCTGTGTCCTGTTGTGCAGCCAGTTTGCTACCCATGCTACCACTCTGGAACCCACTCCCAGGCTGGCTAACTTAATTATTAATCTTTTGTGTGGGACTGCGTCAAATGCCTTGCTAAAGTCTAGGTAGGCCATATCCACAGCCCCTCCCTGGTCTATTACTTTGGTCACCCAGTCAAAGAAATCAATTAGATTCATCTGACATGACCTTCCTGCTGTGAATCCATGCTGTTTTGGGTCCTGTGCCCTGCTGGCCTCTAGGTACTGAATAATTCTTTCTTTCAGAAGTGATTCCATCATTTTCCCCACCACTGAGGTCAAACTAACAGGTCTGTAGTTTCCTGCTTCTGCCTTGCTCCCAATTTTGTGAAGGGGAATCACATCTGCCCTCCTTCAGTCCTCAGGTACCACCCCATCTTCCCATGATTTGCTAAAAAGTGTGGTTAATGGTGTCACTAGGTCCTCCCTTAGCTCTTTTAGGATTCTAGGGTGAATCCCGTCAGGCCCCATTGCTTTGTCAACCTTGAGTTTTTGGAGTTCTTTCAGGACTCTTTCTTCTGTAAATGGACTGGCATCAACCCCACTACCCAGAGTGCTTCTATTGTTTGGTTTAGGTAACTCCTCCTCTTCTTCTTTTGTGAATACTGAGCAAAAGTATTCATTCAATATCTCTGCCTTTTCACTGTCTCCCTCTGCCCACCTCCCCTCTCCTTTATTAATCTTCACTATCCCTCCCTTAACCTTTCTATGCTCCCTAATGTACCTATAAAAGGTTTTATCCCCCTTCTTAACTGAGTTGGCTATCTTTTCCTTGGTTTGGGCCTTTGCTTTTCTGGCTGCCTTCCCCACTTCTTTCTGCTTTAATTGATACAGTTCCCTGTCATGCTCCTTCTGTGATTCCTTATACTTTTGGATGCAGCCTTTTTCTCCTTAACCTTCCCTGACACCTCTTTTGAGAACCATAGTGGTTTTTATTCCACTTTGTTTTTTCTTTATTTGTTTTCACAAAAGGCTTGTTGCCTCCATGATGGCAGTTTTGATTTTTTCTCCATTGTTCTTTCACCCCTGCTTTCTGGCCATTTGCTAATGCATTCCTCAGGTATTCACCCATTATGACAAAGTCAGCCCTTCTAAAGTCCAGTATCCTTGTCTTTGTATGGCTTGTCTCCATGGTGGTGTTTATTGTGAAGCACACTGTGCAGTGGTCACTTGTTCCCAGATGTCTACTGACTTCTAAATTTGTGATCCTCTCTCCATTTGAGAGTATCACATTCTAATATTGCTCCCTCCCAAGTGGGTTCCCCCACTAGCTGTCTAAGGCATGTCCCCTGTAGGGCATCGAGAATGACCCTGCCCTTGGATGTGGCTGCAGTCCATGTCATCCAGTTAACATCTGGCATATTCAGGTCACCCATCAGCAGTATCTCCCCTTTTTCAGCCATTTTGAGAATGCCCTCTATCATTTTCTTGTCCATTTCCTCCCTTGAGCAGGGGTCTGTATACAACCCTGTGCAGATTGTGATGCCATTCCCTGTCTTCAAGGTGACCCAGAGTGCCTTAGTCCTCCCTTTACTTTTTAGTTCTGCAGCTTTGATCCCTTCCCTTATGTAGAGAGCTACTCCACCTCCTCTTTTACCCTCCCTGTTCCTTCTGTAGATTGTGTACCCTGGTATGTTGACATCCCAGTCATTTTTTTTATGTACCATGTTTCTGTGACTGCCACAATATCCAAGTGTTCCTCTTTCATCAGGGCTACTAGCTCTGGAGCTTGTTTCCAGTCTATGGGCATTGGTACTCATTGACCTCCATTTAATGTTGGCTTTATCCTTTTTACCCCATTCCTGATCTTATTGCCCTTCTCTATTTTCCCATTTACCCTATTCTGCCATCTGTTAAGCTCTGTACCTCAGTGTTTACCCTACTACCTGCCATGTTTTGTGGGGAGGCTTGAACTTTCTGTTTCCTATCAGACCTCCCCCTTGGCTAGTTTAAAAGCTTGCCAGGAAGCCTTTAAGCCTGTCACCTGAGATTGTTTCCTTCCTGGACAGATGCAGACCATCATGCCAGTATAGACCTTCATCTCTCCAGGTGGACCCCAGTCCCCAATGAAGCCAAAGCCCTGTGCTCTGCACCAGTTTTGCAACCATTCATTAAACTGCATGGTGTGCAGCACCCTAGCCTTACCCCTGCCATAGACTGGCAGCACCTCTGAGAAGGTTACCATGCTTGCTACCTGTCTGAGGCCCCTCCCCAACTCCACAAATTCATCCTGCACTACACTGATCTCATGCCTAGCTAGGTCATTTGTCCTGAGGTGGACACTGATATCTAGTTCCCTCTCCTGTGATGCTGCTTCTACAATCCTGAGGATTTGCTTCCTGTCTCTCCAAGCCATGGCACCAGGCAGGCACCTTGCCTCCTCCTCTCCCTTCCCCAGGTCTACACCCCTAACAATTGAGTCCCCTATCAGAAGCTGTTTCTTTCCCCTGTGGTGTCCCTTGCCACTTTTTTGTGGGTCTCCCTTGTGGATGTCCCCAGCATTCTTCCTGGCCTCCACCAAGGGTGTCATCATAGAGGAACCTTGATTTGCCAGACTGACATATGATTTGTGTAGAGGTACAACTCGGGGGCTACGCCTCTGTTCCACCACCTTCACCCTCCCAGAACCTACTGTGGTCCATCTACTCTTCACACATGGCAACCTCTGAGGCAGTGATTGTGGAACTGGTGCTCTTTGGGTGGGGGAGGCCTCCTTAGTCCTTGCCAGTTCAGCCTGGAGGTGGGCAACCTCCTCCCTCAGAGCTGACAGTTGCCTGCAAATAGGGCAGCAATGCAGGTTCCAGAATGTCTCCTGGAAAACTGCTGCCCCACAGCCAGTGCATTGCACCACTCCCCACATGTCCCTCTTCCTTATAATATACAATGAGTAATATATAAAATATATATTTTTTTGTGTACTTACCCTTTATGCACTGTGCTAGGTTATTTAGAATATGACAGTTCTGCCCCAAGACCTGTGGAGGAAGTGATATCAGAACCTTGGTTATAAAGGAAATGCCACACCTGGGGTGGGCGGGGTGAGGAAGGGTGGGTGGGTAGGCCACAACCACTGGTGACTGTTAGAAACAATCAAATACACCACTGTTCCACCACCCTGGTGAGTACTGCCCTTTATAGTAAGTCAACCAACACCACAATTTACTAGACCACTGCTCCTACACAAACCACTCTACTGGGTCAGGGATAAAATGAACTCACTGCTCAGCCAGCAGGACACTTCTAAAATGTTGCACAAATATCCTTCCAAATCCTAGGTCTCTAGCACAAAAATCAAGCAACTTCAGTTGTATTTCACCCCCTCTGGTTATAAAACTACTACACTTTAATGGAATCCTGCAATTCTCTTCTTAATGCCAATAAGAAAAAATGAAACTTTTTGTAGAAAGCGTAGCTTACCTTCCTAACAAGTCCCCAACAATATTATGTTTTACCAGGTTCCCAGTTCCTCAACTGCGTTCTAGTTTGTTCTCTGCAGTATAGCAAGTTTCTCAACCTCCAACAGACACAGGCAAGTCTTTTGCAGAGATTGTTAGCATGGGTAGAAGAAAATAATTTGATTTCTAAATATCAGTGTGGCTTTAGGAAAAAGTTTAATACATTAGATTTCATTTTTACACTAAATTATGTGCTAGAACTATGTGTAACTAGGAAAAAAGAACTCTTCATATCTGCTTTGTAGACATAAATGATGCCTTTGATTCCATGGATAGGAATAAATTATGGGAGATATTGGCATCCTTAAACTTAGATAAAAAAATCTTGATGATGTTGCAGCAGTTGGATCATAACATGACTGCTCTAGTACGTTACTCTAGGGATGGTGCATTCTCAAGAGAAATAAAAGTTGGTAAGGGAATCAGACAGGGTTGCCTGCTGTCCCCCTTATTGTTTAACTTATATATGGAAACTGTGATAAAAGATATTGCAAAAATAGATACATTCACTCCATCAATAAATCAGGAAACACTCCAAGCATTATTACATGCTGACAATGCTATGGTTATCTCACAAACACCTCTGGCCTTAAAGTGAAGGATGACAAGTCTTATGAATTCATTTACAAAATTAAATCTAGAAATGAATGAGGAAAAAACTAAGATAATATCATTTGGTAAGAAAAGATCAGTAAAAAAAGTTTTGGGAAATTAATAATAAAAGAATAGAAGAAATAAAGGCATTTAGATATGTTGGAGTTATATTTGAAAATAATCTGACATGGAATGCTCATATGTCTGAGATAAAAAATAAATCACATAGTTCAATGGCTGCTATAAATTACTTTGCAAACAGGTTTGCAAATAATTCCGTTGCAGCTCTTAAAAGGACCTTTGAAGCTAAAACTATTAGCCAAACTTTGTATGGATGTGAAGTATGGGGACTGTTGTCTGCTGATTCAAAAATAGAACCTATCCGGAATGTTTTTTTTAAGAAATACACTGAAGCTTCCATGGGACTGTCCATCAGCTTTTATGAGACTGAAAAGCAGGCATGTGCCCATTGAATGCAAAGATTAAAATCAGAGCCGCTCTCACACCCCAACTCAGCTAAGAGGAATTGAATGGTGATTGAATTCCACCACTTTTCTGGCCGCCATTGGCTGCTTGTTCTACTCTTAAAAATCTGCAAAGTGCAGCTTTAGAGTCAGCTCACCAAGCTGCAGTTCTCTGTGACTGGGATTTTGTCCCACCTTGCCCACCCCAACCTTGGCTGCTATTAAAACACACATAGGCACCACCCTCTCTTCTCCTCTCCTTCTCCTATTGGCTGCTGGCTTTTCATCTATCTTAATTCAAGGATTTTTATGTCAGCTGGAGGGAGCTATACAAACCACTACTACCAGCTCACTTCCCTAGCTCCTAGTACAGGTGGAAACCAATCCAAATGGATACACACACACTGAGTGCCTTCCCCCACCTTCTCATTCTCCTAATAATGCTCCATCACCCTGGAAATACTAACAGAAAATGAAAAACCTTTCTATAATGACCATGGCGATAATCTCCACTACAACAAAGGCTGTATAACTGGGAATTTTTTTAGCACCAATAAGGGTCCATGGCACCCTTTCTTGGTCCTCCCTCATCATAGTGACTGGCCCTCGCATGACGAGCACCCTCAATCCTATGTCCTCTCTGTACCTACTATCCTTGTACTAAACAAAAAACAAGAAAAAGTACCTCCACATGCAAAGGAATCTTAAGTGCTCATCTAAGCTACTAAGAGAACTCATTCTTAGGATCATCCTCGTGTTACTTCTGCTATCAGGAAACATCCACCCTAATCCTGGTCCACCTGGCCAATCCACTTACAGGACTACTTTTAAGCACAGTGCTATAAACCTGGCAACAATTAACATTTGTAGTCTCCTGTGCAAGCTTGACACCCTTGAAGTCTAGGTAACACAGCACGACCCTGACATATTATCAGTAGTAGAGACATGGTTGTCCCCCAAAATACCGAACACAGCAGTTGCCATACAATGGTATACTATCTTCAGACTGGATAGGCTGTCCAAATGTGGGGGTGGCTGTGCATTCTATCTAAAAAATATGCTAAAGTGTCTTGCCCTACCAGTGATTGTCCTTGGTTGCACCACTCAGGCACTGGCAATAAAAGTCCTACTGGGGGCCCACTACAAAACTCTCCGAGTGATCTCAGTCTATATACCACCCAAAGACCCAACCTCAGGTCTAAACAACCTTCTGGACTACCTCTGGTCCCAAAATCACTGCACAGAGATAATTATTCTGGGTGACTTCAACATAAACTGGCTGTCACCAGCAAATGATCCTATAAAAAATACCTTGGCAGTATTACATCTCCCTCAACTAGTCAGCTCACAAACCAGAACTAACTACAAAACTGGAACAAGCACCACCCTGGATTGGATAATCTCAAATTGCCCAGATCGTATCTCTAATATAACAGTTCACCCCACTCCTTAGTGATCACTCCCCTGTCACCTGTAGCTGGTCAAACAAATTCCGTGACTCCACCTCCACAAACTATCTGCAACAAGAGTACTAAAATGTGGTCACCTGGACCTTTTAAAACAACAACTACGTTATCAGGACTGGGCTATGTTGGACACCACCAACGACATTAACACAGCACTTGATCACTTCATCAACATTTTCAATATGGCCTGTGATACACATGCCCCTTTTAAGAAGATGAAGGTTCAAGGCACAGTGAACTCATGGATAACCTCTGACCTCATAACCAGACTGAAACAATGGGACAATCTATGGCACTGTGCCAAAGCCTCTGGTAAACCCCAGGATCTGCAAGCTTATAAAGCCACAAGAAATGCCTGTACACAAGCTACTCGGCAAGCAAAAATTAAACAACACCGGGAGATGCTAACCAACACTTGGGGAGACAGCAGAAAATTCTGGTCAAACATTAAAGATATCACTGGCAAAGATTCCAAGGTATCTCCTTCAATGCTAAACCGTGAAAGCAACCCCACACTGGACCTGCTCAAAATTACAAACACTTTTAACGATGCCTTCTCCAACTTGAAAAGTGTACTCCCTCAAGATTTCTTTGAGGGTAACTCAGACTCTGAAGCTACAAGTCACAGTGAGGCAAAGAGCCCTGAGCATGCTCCCTTCTACTTTAAGAAAGTCTCAATAACCCAGGTCAGAAAACTTCTAACTAGACTGTTGGGAAGTCAATGCATAGTGGAGATTCTCTGAACCTCAAACTAATTGCACTCACACTAGAGGAAGTGCTCTTACCTAACTAAGATACTAAACCTCTCACTAATTCTGTCACAGTTCCCACAAGTGTGGAAAACTGCACTGGTTACCCAATTCATAAGTCTGGTGATCAATCCTGCATAGTAACTATAGGCCTATATCAATTCTTCCTCCCTATCCAAGGTACTAGAATGAATTATTTGCCAACCAGCTAGTTGATTACCTGGAAACTCACTCCATCCAATGCCCACAACAGCATGGTTTTAGAAAAGGACATAGCACTACCACAGCACAGCTAGAATTCACCAGCTACATTCAACAATCCATTGACTAAGGCAATCTTGTAGGAGCAGCCTTTATTGACTTATCTAAGGCTTTTGATACTGTGAATCATTCACTCCTACTCAGTCAGCTCATAAATATTGGTCTCTCACCGCACATGCTGAAGTGGTTCAGAACCTACCTAGGAGACAGATCACAAGGGTAAAGATATCTAATGTAATTTCAGAACAGAAGGCTGTCTGGTCTGGAGTACCGCAAGGATCAATCTTGGGTCTCTCCTGTTCAGTATCTTCCTGAACAACCTGCCATCTGCTTGTCATCAAATGACCCTCCTTTATGCAGATGATGCTGTCATCTTTGCAAGCCACCCAGACCCATACACACACTTCAAAGCAACCTACAAATAGGGTTCATGGAAGTCAAGAACTGGTTTAATACCTACAAATTGGTGCTAGACTACAAAAAGACAAAAGTGCTGCTATGTTCATTGGCTTGCCATAAGTACAGGGCACATACTGTCACTGTCCTAAACAACCAAGGAGCCCCTCTAAGACAACTACAGCATTTTAGGTACCTTGGTGTAACCTTGGACAGTCACCTCACCTATATACCTCACATAGAGAATGTTGCTAGAAATGTTAACACCAGGATTGGGCTCCTCTATAGATATAGATGGTATCTGACTCCAGAAGCTCTGAAGCTTGCAATCTACAGTTCAGTTCTATCAGTCATTAACTATGGCTTAGTAATATATGGATCTGCCAGCCACATCACTCAAATGGCTAACTGTTGCTCTTAACAAAGTATGTAGACTAACCATGGGTGCTGCCCATCACACCCACACCTGTGATTTATATGCCAAAACTGGGTGGCTTCAACTAACTGGTAGAACCAAGTACCAAACATGCCTCCTGACCAAAAAAGCACTTCTTGGGCTCTTGCCTCCAGGCATTTGATACCTGTTGAATAAATCCATTAAGACCCAGCACACTCATACATGGGAATCTGAATGTCTCCTCATCCCATGGTGTCGGACTGTGCAGTACCAAAGATACTTCTTGTACAGAGCCCCACTTTGGTTCAATGGCCTGTGTAATGAATTGACCACTCTAACCAAGCTTGCATAGTTTAAACACTTGCTCCTGCAGCATCTCATAATTGAAAGCACCTGTGATTGTACCACCCAATCCTAGTTCCTTTCTGCCTACCTCCACATGTACTGTGGTACCCTGTCCCACACCTATTGGCAATTACATGGCACTGGTCACCTACATCATCCTTCCACATATTCTCCCTCTATCCCTACCCCTACCTATCCCCTATAACACTGACAAAGCCACTGGCTGCTACCTCCCCACTCTGATCAATATCACAATGCCAACACTTTCATCTACCTCTCCATCTTAACTCCCTACTGGCTCCTTTGCATAACTCTCACTGTATGCTTTGGATGTAGGCTGGTAGTATGCCTAGAGGTTAGAGGAATGAGGTATGAATGAGCTTGGTACATCCAGTAGACCAGACCTGAGTTTGATTCTCACAACCTCCACTTGCATACTGTGTGACTCTGAGCAAGTCACTTAACTGCCCAGTGCTCCCAGGTCGCCCCTGAAAACAGGCATTTGTGCCTAGTGGGCCTAACCCAGTTACCAAAGACTAAAATAAATAATACAAATAAAATAAAATGTATTCAGTTGACTGTTTGTTGCAGCATAACTGTTAGATCACCCTGCTGGCTGCCTCCCTACTGTTTCTTTGCTATTTATTATTTGCTATAGCAATCATCTCATTGTTAAACTGGAGCATTAATACTGTACTACGTTTCTTAACATCATCTTGTTGTACTTCCTGTCTAACTGTAACCCCTTCCCCACTGACGTGGAACCTTTGTAAATGAGCTGCCTTGCGCTCAAAGGTACTTGTAATCCTAGATTGAATAAATAAATAAAATAAAATAAATAAAAGCCCTCAATTATTGTGAAAAGATGGTAACAATGTCTGCTGACAGATTACCAAATTTATGCTGGGCTGATTTCCTGGCTAGATTACAGGGGGGGGATCAATTATGAATGGATGATTCCAAATATTGAATATAGTGATACAAAATATTGGTCTGGAAGATCTTTGGTTTAGTAATGCCATTTCTGATATGAACCTGTTTGTAAAGGAAGCTATTCAATGCATTTTTGATACTTCGGTGCAAACTGATATTGTGAGAGTACATGATATAGACATATATGTTTTTTATTCTAGCATAACATTACATGGGGAGATGGAATCTTATCTAATTCAATGTGAAAATAAGAGGTACAGAAATAGTCTATGTAACTTGAGGCTTGAAAGTCTGGGTATCATGAACTTACAATATAGTAAATGGTGGGGATAGTTTGGCAATAAAAAAGTTGTAAGTGTAATGGTGGAAATATAGAACATTTGTCTCATAAGTCAGACCTGAAAGTTGAAAGAGGGAAATGGATCACACGTTTGATTAATGCAGATAATTTAATAAGTAAGGATAATTGTTTGAAGTGATTGCTAGGTCTGAAAAATATCAAGACAATGTATGGTATGTTTGTTTGTTAACAAGATGAAATAATGAATATTAGGTTCATGGTTTTAGTCTATTTATGCAATGTTATGTATACTGTAAACTGTGTAATTTGTATTTATTATGTATATTTTTATGAATTGATGTGACAAAACTGTTTTTTATACATCTTTTTGTGAAATAAACTTTTGAACTTTGAACTACTTTTAACTAGGCCATTGTGCTGGGATAATGGCCCAGCTGAAAACAGCTCTTGGCCAATCATAATTCAGCATTCTTTCTACCCATTTCATAATACATTAATACATGCATTCAAAGGAAAACCACAGTGACTTCCAAATTTTAAAATATACAATCAGTTTACACAAATGTACAGAATTCTTCAGTCACACATCCAATAATCAACAACTTATTGTAGATAGCATGCTTAGGCAATTTCAAGGGATTACTCCCTAAATCCATCACATAGCTGGTGTAATTTTGAAAACCAAAATTTCTGGAATGTAATTAATGACCGTTTAAGAGAACATTTTTAAATCATGCCTGAAAGGTGATTTCATGCCACAAGTGCGAAAACACATTTTGGCCAGGATTTCAAAAATGACAGCTGACACATTCATGAGGTGGTGTGAAAGAAATGCCTATGTTGAAATGTTTGGGTCAAAATATTGAAAATTACCACATTTATGAGTTTGTATTCATAAATTTCAAAGTAGGCTCATAACTTTGTTGTTTTTTAATATTTGTTTCCCACATTTTCAACATAGCCTCATGAACAAGGGTGGAGAACATTTTCAAATCCTGCCTGAAATGTGATTTTGCACCACAAATGTAAAAACACATTTTGTTCAGGATTCGGAAAATGACAGCTGTCACATTCATGAGGTGGTGCGAAAAAATGACTATGTTGAAAATTTGAGGTCAAAATATTGAAAATTGACCAATGTTATGAGCTTTCATTCATACATTTCAATGTAGACTTACAACTTTGTTGTTTTTTTTAATATTTAACCCTAAATTTTCAACATAGCCTTCTTATGACCCCACCTCAGGAACAAGGGTGGAGACAATTTTCAAATCCTGCCCGAAAGGATGAGTTGAGTTGAGTTTATTGATCAGTCAAATGACTATTACAAAATCTTATATCAGAGAAACAATTAAAATAAAAAAATATCAAATACAGATATACACATAAATGGCATAAATGTAAATACAGACACATATACTTAGCTTTGCTATAAACAGTATCAATAAGAGCAGTAGCCAAAAGTAATCTGCTTCTAGTGCCATAAAATTGAAATGGAAAACTAGATCCAAGTCAGTCAGCTACACCCTGGATAAAATATAATGAGGACTGCAGTTTGTGTGATACCCCCAAACCTGGATTAGCATTATAATATCTAGTAAGATGTCTATAAATTGATTCAAGATAATGTGCAACAGCCACTATAATAACTTCATCATTTGTCATAAAAAAAGATTTTTAACAGAGCGCCTTGATCATCAGTTTGTACTGATTCACAGATCGGTGCCAGCCACCTTTTTCTGAGATTGATATACCATGGGCAAAAAGAAATCACATGACGTAAGTCCTCCATAAACTGTTTAGTACAAGAACAAAACCTATCTCAAGTCTATTGGGCTCTTTTTATATCTTGCAGTAAGAATGTTACTAGGGAACATTTCCATTTTATATTTGGTAAACAACATCCTCAGTGTGTAATCTGTAAGGATAGCTAAGTAAAAGAATAATAATGAGATATATCATTATGTCTTAACCACGAAGAAATATGAAAATATTAAATGGAATCTATGTCTAAAGACTTGTAATAATGGATGAGTCTTTTAGTGACAGAAGATTGATACTTGAGGCTAATCATAATACTCCTAGCCTGATAACTTTTCCATTAAACTCAGATAAGTCAAACACCCAGGGTCATGTTGTAATATTCTTAGCCAAAATGTATTTTCCCTAGCAGCGAGTAGGGCCCAAAATCCAGAGGGCCCAAACTCAGCCCTAATTAAGGAGACAGGTGTTGAGTTACTTAGACCCATAGTGGACTTCAAGCCTATTTAAGGGAATCTCTATAGAATTGCTGTTCTGAGTATACTAGATTTCTCCATTGTACAAAGCTTGAGCATTATATTAGGCTTTAATAGCAGTAATTAAGGGTCTAATAGAATTTACACCATAGCTTTCATGAAATATATTAAGAGAAGATGAGTTGGTTTGAGTTTAATTTTTAAGGCATTTAGATGTTTTGCCCATCTGCCATCCTAGAAAAGTACTAAGCCAAGATAAGTGTAATGCTTTGCAATTTCCAGTTTGTTAGGACCAATCCTCCAGATCTTTTAAAAGAGTGTAGGTACCAAAGGTTACCACCAGACTCTTGACAGTATTCATTTTAGGTTATATGTATTAGCATATTTGTCCAAAATATCCAGCTTCTTTTGTAACCCAGATTGAATAGGTGATAAGAGGACTAAATCGTCCACATATGCTAATACAGCAACATGTTTCCCCATCATTTTTGGAAAGTCAGTGTATGGAAATTGTAACTGCTTTAAAAGTTTATCAATATAAATAAAAAACAATACTGGGGCAAGTACGCAACCCTGCCTAACACTGATATTTTTTGAAAACGTAGTAGATAAATAACTGTTTTTCCCTGTTCTGATGTAAGCCCAAGTACTAGAATATAATTCTCTGATGATGGCAATTAGTTCATGGCAAAACCCCTTTTCTTTCATTAAAGAACAAAGTAAACCTCTCTTAATTGTATCAAAAGCTGATCAAAAATCAATGAAAGCTGCATATAATTTTTGTTTCCTCATATTTGCATATTTTTCAAAAAGATGCAGTATTATAAAACAATTGTCAGTTATATTGTAACCTGAATGAAACCTGACTTGGAGTTCTGATAGACCGCCAAGAAAAATGAACTGTTGTGCAAGTCTTTGAAGAATAAATTTAGCAAATATTTTGCCTAAATTATCCAAGAGTGAAATCAGTCTGTAAATTGAGGGGTCAGACTTATCCTCCTTTTTATAAATAGAGATAATTAATGCACCTTTCCATGAATCTGGGAATTCTAGTCAGCTACAGCAAAGATTAAAAAACAGTACCAATATAGTAGCCCATTGTGAGGGATCAGCAAGAAAAACCTTGGCTGGTATTAAATCAGGGCCAGAAGCCTTATTCCATTTTAAAGACACAATAACACAATATACCTCAGTTCTGGAAAAGAGAGAAAGTGTGACATATCTATATCTAATAATAAAAGAGGTTGCTCCAATCAAGGGGCAGCCCAGATTGTCATGGAACCCACTGGAAAGGAGAGGTGAGGCAGGGAAGCAGGGAGAGGGTGGGGAGGAGCCAGAATAGGGAACACAGAGGGAAGGGGGAGGGAAATCAGGCAGGAATGAGGTCACAAAGGGGAGGAGATTAGGAATGAGGTCAGAAGGAGGGCAAGAAGCTTGGGGGTCAGAAGCCAAGGATTGGCCAGGAGCTAGGAAGAGGGGAGCTAAGGAGGTTGATAAGGGTCTGCTGAGAAGGAGAGCCTCTCTTCTACTGCAGTTGAATTTAATTGCATTTTCCCACCACCCACTCATGGAGGAAGGAACTTAGTTGAAGCACTGACTCGAAGGAATAAGGCATGGGTTGCCTGGTAAGGACAATGGGGACACATGGTACTGCTAATAAGACTATGGGGTTGCTGGATAAGAGCAACAGGAGATGCAATATGAGGGAAGAAGGAGGAGAAAAAGGTAGGGATAGGGGCCAAGCTGTAGGAAGAGTTGTGGCTAGGCCGGGGGCTCCTATGAGGGTAATCTCCTCAAGGGAAATGGTTTTGGGGTCAGGTGGGGGCACCTGAACCCAGAAGAAGAACTGAAAGAAATGGAAAAGGCAGCACCAGATAGCACATCTGGGCTGCATGAAGAAAGGATGGAAGGCTTGGCCTAAAGAGTGTAATGTGAATATAGTGTAGTGGGTGTTGGAACCCTGAATGTTGTAAATACATTGTAATAAAGTTGGATGTAAAATGACAGCCATAAATATAAAGGTTCTACTCAAACTTCAGATGGTGAACCAAGGAAAAGAGGTGGTGTGGTCTTTCCAGAGGGGGGGCTTCAATGACAATTGATTTTCCACAGCATCTGAGGCAAAAAACTTGCCAGAGTAATAAATCATCCAGGTATCCTTAGGAATATGAGTTTATTTCAAACTTCAAATTATTAGTCCCATTGGCAACAAGTAGCCAATAGGATTGATAATCATTCCTGTTTATAATATTAAACATATTGTTCCATTGCATTTGTTGGTACTGTCTTTGTTTTAGTTTTAAAAACAGTTTATAGTTATCCCTGGCTTTATTTATTAATTTGTAGTCTCTGGGTTGGGCATTGTTTTTAAGTTTCCTGATCATCTGATTTAATTGACTTTTTTGCTTATGACAGTCAGCATCAAACCAAGTTTGTTTTACTTTCCCAGTGTAAGCACACAAATGAGAATGCATCAGTATTAGTCTAATCTAATCAAAACATGAATCTTAGAGTCTAGAGATACTGTTATAATCAGCACCAGAATCAGTTAAGGACATAACATTCTGTAATATTGGTCTTATTTGAAATTCCTTGGAGTCTTGCCATTTTATCTTAGATTGATTTCTAATCTTCAGAGATGGCAGAAAAGTGGCAGGCATTGAAGTTTTGTTTAAAACAGTAGATTTTAGAATCAATGGGAAGTGATCACTTTCTGGTTTCATAAGAACTTCACATGAATCCCAGGAGGTCATATCCCTTTCCAAAATAAGTAGTCTATAATAGAAGGACGTCTAGAACAAAAGTGGGCTTAACTGCCTAACTTGTCACCCTGAGTACGACCATTGACTGGCATTAAATAATGAGTTGTAAGTAATTCAATTAGTCTCGTCCTGCCTTATTAATTTTATTGTCCTTAGTATGTCTAGGAAAATTTCTGTTGTAAATTACACCAATTATGAAAATTGCAGTCAGTGTAACCATAAAACTACCCAACCTAGAGCTGAAATGCCACTAAGCAAAATCTCCTCACATTCAGTTACCACTCAACAATGATGAATAATTTCTTCTAGCATGTCCCAGATGACAGAGGAATAGAAATTAGAACTAGTTGGTGGAATATAAGTGTTGACTAGACAAAACACTTTATTGTAAAACTGTATACTAAAAGCTTGCATATTGGGTTTTGAAAAAATCACTACTACTTTTAAAGTGTTGTCCAGCTTAAACCAAGTGAGAAGACACCAAGTGAGAAGACCACCAACAGGTCTACCCATTTTTGGCAACCCTTTCTCCAGGAACCTGAAACGTGCTAAAACCATTCAGGAAAACATCTTGATCCTTAATATGCCAGGTTTCTTTAAGTAAACTATATTAAACTTTGAAATGAAATTAAGCCATACACAATCAGCAAATTTAGTAGCAAGACCAGCAATATTCCAGGAAATTAAATTTATTGTTTTCAGTTTATGGTCTGAATATTCATTTATTTGTATTCCAGGTAGTCATTCATTTTGATCTGTCAAAATGTCAAACCTGTTAGTAGTAGAATGATAATAAACTTGGGAACTATCAGTTTTCATGTCAATAGTGAGTCTTATTTTCTTCATTGCTGCGAATGTCAGAAGGAAAACTATTACAGCTAGGGTCAAAAGGAATGATTTGTAAACCTAGTGTATCCAAAAGGGTGGCATTATCCAAGATTTTATTATAAATATTTACACATTCTGTCTTAATATAAACTAGATCGTAATCTGGGTCCAGATCCTGTCTATTTACATGCAAAGCATTTTTATCATCAATTGATATGTTTAAAAGTTGTTCCAGAAGAACTAAAACTGTATTTTTGCACCTTATAACTATTTTTATTTTTGATACATCCAAGCCCATACAAACAGACAAGACCAGCTGATCTATCTTCAGAATTTGTGGGCCTAATAGTTGTTTTATCCTGTGTAGGGAGGCTATTAAAATTTCACTGTCAGAAATGTGAACATCTGCCCTATCAAGTATTGTGGCCCTACTCAGAATTTCATTTGCTATATCTAGGTTTTGAATCAACACATCCACCCGACCAGTTTTTGTGGGATTATGCAAACGAAAAACTTGCAGTATCCCCAGATCATTAGATTACATTTTTAAAGAATGTATAAACAAATTCTATAAAACATGCTTGAGTTTACTGGGGTTTTCATTTGGAATAGCCTTAAGGCCATAAATACTCAAAAGTTTGGGTTGGCCAATGTTAATTTTGTTGCATGTGTTTAATGCCTGCCTATTAATATATTCCACAATATAACCCAATTTCTCCAGAGATTCGCTATTGAGCCATTCTTGATTTGCTATACATGGTGCAGAACAAAATATGAAAATACATTCTATCCCATTAATATCCCTATCATGCCATAATTGAACAATATCTGCTGATGTAATATTAGCTCTAGTAGCTGCCCTTAGCAGGTGCACAATCTTGTCCCTCAGGAATTATTAGAGATATTTTTACTAGAGTAAGACCATAAAGACTCAGAATAGCACATGAGGAAATATCTATTAAATCATAAGGATTACAATTATCAGAGGATCCACTTTTAACTTTTCCAGACTTTAGGGTCTGGGCCTGTACATCAAATGGACAGTTATGTCCATCCTCTCTAACAGCAGATCTTTCATTTTACTCCAATTGTTCCACTCCCATCTAAAAGACTTTAGTTCAGATTCAAATTTACTCACTTGTATAGCTAAATTCTCAATAATAGGAACCGTTGATTGAACACAAGTCTCCAATGGTAATACTGGGGTGTGGAACAGTGGAGCAATTGTTGCATCAGCTGAAGAAATAACATGTGGATCACTCTGAGGAGGATCAGTAACCTCATCTGGATCAACAACCTCATTTGAATTACTCTCCTTATGCACTGCTATCTCAGGTGTCAGGCAATTGTCCATAGATTACATAGAAGTATACAAAGCTTTGTGAAGACCATAGGTCCATTATAGCTTGCCATTAGTATTAGTAGTAGCCTGTTATATTATTTGAAATCAAGTGGTTGTCCAGTTTGAATTTAAATTCTGTCATATTTTACTTGCCACAACTTCAACGGTAGCTCATTCCAGACCTTAACCACTCATATACTGAACCAATGTTTTCTTCTAATGGTATTGTAACTTTCCCACAGTTAGCAAAGGGTGAGACCTGTACATTATACCATGTCCCTAAGAACCAGACCTAACTGGTCCCTTAATGGAGCATTTGAAGTGCTTTGAAAATGAGGCACATATCCCCACTAAGCCTTACAAATTCCAGGGAATATAAACCCAATGCCTGGAGTCTTTCATTGTAAGGCTTTCCTGATACCTTGATGATGGAGCATGATGCCTTTCTTTAAACTCTTTGAGTGCTTTTATTTCTCCTTTACCATCCAGAGCACAAAACTGGGCACAGTATTCAATATGCGGCCTCACCAACAAGGTATAAAGTGGGAGCTGCACCTCCTTGGCCCTACTTTTGATATGCCTGTTGATGCAGTGCAAAATACCACTAGCTTTCTTAATCACCTGGTTACAATGTAATTTAAAACTAAGGTCATTGCTGACTCTTGTGCCCAAATCCCTCTCATCCAGTACTGACTTTAGATCTACCTCCCCATTATGTAATTAAACATTTGGTTATTTTTACCCAGGTGCATCGCAGTGCATTTATCTGTATTAAAGCTAAATCTGTTTATTTTGGCCCATTGTTCTAAATCACCAAAAGCAGTTTGCAATGTATCAGCTTCCTCTTTAGCATTGACCACCAGCCCTAATCTGGTATCATCTGCAATTTTTGGAGTACCATGCCCCTGAATTAGTACTCCTGGATGAAATGTATATATTAAATAAACATGGATCCAACACGGAACCGTGAGGTACCCCGCTAGTCACCTCCGCCCACTCAGAATATTCCCCTTTGACACACACATTCTGTTTTGTGTTAGATAGCCATGCCTCTATCCAACGTGACAGGTTCCCCTGGATACTGTGATCTATTAAGGCATTGACCAATTCACCGTGTGGCACCTTATCAAACACCTTGGCAAAGTCCAAAAATAACATCCACTAATTTCCTGTCATCAAGTGCTTAACTGACCTTTCCATAAAAATCCAAAAGGTCTGTCTGCCACGCACCGTCCCTTTGTAAACCCGTTGTGTCTGATCAATTGCCCTGACTGATGTAAAACTCAGTAATGTGATCTTTAATTAGTCCTCCAAACCTTCCCCAGCACAGTAGTCAGGCTAACTGGCCTGTGGTTTCCCACATCCTGTCTTGAACCTTTTAATGTATTGGCACTACCTCTGCCTGCCTCCATACCCCCAAAACCTCACCCTGATTGATGGATTCCTGGAATAGAAAAGTCAAGGGAGATGCTAGGGACTCCTCAAGCTCGTTAATAACTCTGGGGTGTAGACCATCAGGACCCTGAGACTTGTTTTGATCCAGCTTTTGTAGTCTGTCCTTAATGTCTGATTCTTTCAGTATGAGATTATGTTCCGTCTTTCAGTGTACATGGACTTTTGTGCTATGTGTTCTAGTGTTAAAGACTGAAGCAACATAGATATTGTAATGCTCAGCCATGCCCTGATTGTCTGAGATAAGGGTCCCATCCCTATTTTTTAGTGGGCCTACACCCATGCTGCCTCATTTTTTCATTATTTACATATGAATAAAAAGATTTATAGTTGTCCTTAACTTTGGTTGCTAACCTGATCTCGTGTGATTTTTTTTAGCCTGATTAATAAGGATCTGAGATTCCTTTAAGGCTATGTTATAGGCTTTCAACATTCTTTCAGTTACTTTTTGGCTTTAATAAAGGACTTTTACAGCCTTAACCTATGTGTCAGCTGGGGGGCTTTTTCCTGCCTTAGTGTATTTGCTACTAGATGGTGCATAATATTTCACTAAATAAGTAACCTTGTTTAATAAATATTCCACATTTGATGTAAAGACAGGTTATCAAATCCTCCTTCCACACCCATGATGACATTTATCTTCTCATACTAAGGAAATCCACCTTACCATAATTATAAAGTTAGGTGTTACCAATTGGCTTTCCTCGGTTACCTTTATACCAGAAGCTGACCATAGAATGGTCACTTGAACCTAACGGTGTTAAGACCCTGCAATCAAAGATGTTGTTGGCCATGTTGCTCAGAATCAGATCTAGTACATTACTCCTCCTAGTATGTTCTGCCACTAACTGGTCCAATCCAGCTAAATTAAATACATCAATGAAGTGCTGTTCTACTGAAGTTTTAACTTTTTGGTAGTACAGACAATCCCAGGAGGTTAAAATCCTCCAGCAGTATGATTTTAATAGCCAAATTGAGTTTGTTTAAAAGTCCAGGAGTTGTATATCCTCAATGTGGGAGTTAGATGGTGGTCTATAAACTACACTTATATTAATATTGGTTTCATGAGGTGGAGAAATTTTAACCCAGAGCACCTCTGCAGCCTCCCACTGAGAGGTTTACACACTTTCAGAAGGGATGCTATCAGCAATATATAGAGCCACTCCACACCCCCTTGTATTCACCCTTTCCCTACTGTATAGATTGTAACCTGGGATTTACCTATTCCAGGTCTCCTCACTTCTCCACCATGTTTCAGTTACAGCACAGATTTGAATGTTGGACTGTTAAGAGTGTGAATAAGTTCATCATGTTTAGTGATGAGACTTTGTGCATTAACTAGTAAGCATTTCGTGCTTCTTGTTCCAACTACCTAGGTGGTGTTCCTTCATGGTTGGAGATCTCTCATCCCTCTTTTGAAGTTGAAATACTTATCAATCACCTGCTTTAGTTTATTTGGCCAAAATTCTCTTCCCCTATTGTTTAGATGTAATTTTGTCCCGGGCCAACAACCCTGGATCCTGATAGCAGTCCCAATGATCTATGAAAGTGTGGCCCTCCCTAAAACACCATCTTTTTAGCCACCCATTTAACATTAGAATATCTCTATTTTTTGCTGGGCTGGCTCTAGGTACTGGGAGAAGCCCCAAGATCTGCAGATTGCACCCTGTATCTTTAGAGATGTGCCTGCTTGTTCAACATCTCTCTGTATGTCAGTTACTGTATGTGCCTCCTGCCCATATCTTTCACCCCATGTGCAGTAATGTAACTGGTTTAAAACACCCCTGTCCCAGCCCTGGCAAAACACTAACTGTGGTATGGTTATTATGTGATCTTTACATAGTGTGTGGTCCGTATACTGCAGCAGAGAGTCCCTATTACCCTATTATTAAAACATTGTGATTCTCGCTCCCTTCCAAAAGAGCTGTAGAATCTGTAACATGTTTCTCAGTGACATCACTAAGTAGAGTTCTAGGTAAAGTTGTAAAGCAACCAGGGGATGTCTTGGTGTCATGGCTTATATACACCTCCATACAAGCAGTTTCTGTAACATCTGCTAGGGCATTAAACCTGTTTGGGGTAAGGATATTGGATGAACCTCCAATGTTCCTGCTACCTTATTTGCTAGCTTTTTGCACCAAACACCACTCAGCTGGATCCCTGCCATTATCATCTGGTATTGCCCTGGGAGATGGTTCTACATGAATAGGTGTACTTAACTCGTGCTGGTGCATAACAGACTCCTCATTCATGTGATCTGCTACTGAATCAATAAAGTTTTCAAAAGATCTTATCTTTGTATGGCGCTGAATCCTCTGCTTAAGATTAACAATGTTGATGGTCCGGTGGTGCTGAGGGTCCAGGCGCTGGACGCCACACCTCACGCAACACCAGTGAACTGGGTTCGGGAGCGAACTCAGACACCAGGGGTCAGCAGGGGATGGTTGAGGATTGAGGGCCCTTGTGGTGCTCTCTTCCCTGGGGAGGGAGGGGTGGGATGGCTCGGCATGCCAGTGGCCCCCGGTGGAGACTGGAGGGCACTGCAGCAAGCTGGGCAGCACATGATTAGCATGGCTGATGCAGGCAGGGTTGCCATGCACTAGTGCATAGGGGCATGTGCCACACATGGGGGGATGCTCGCAACTTAAGAAAAAAAATCACCAGCTGGATAGGTGATGTTCCACAAGCCTGCCCACCACATGTCTGTAACTGGACCTCTGCCTCCACCCCTTGAACTCCCCATGGGCCTAGGGGCAGGGGGTCCCATGGAGTGAGCTAATGCCTTTGAGGAGGTTGGGGGTCTTAGTGGGTGGTAGAGTGGCTGACAAGTTGGTAGCTGGAGAGAGTTCCAGTCAGGTGGGTGCTATAAAGAGATTCAAAATAATAAACAATTAACAATGTCAGATTGCAGTTCAATAAGAAGGTTGTATTTATCACACACAAACTCAGCTAATGATTCACCCACTGTATACATGTAACATAATGAAGAGCACTTCCCTAAATCCTTGACTTTTCCAACTGATGCCATCATGCTGGGAAGTAAGTGAGGTTCATCTGTGGCCTGTCGGTACAGTCCTCAGGTGGTTTACATCTTACCTCACTGGAAGAACTCAGAGGGTGGTGTCCAGGATTCATTCCTTGGACCCAATCCTCTGTCTTGGGGGTCCCTCAGGATCGGTGTTGTCCCCATGTTGGTTGCAGTGTATATGCTGCCCTCAAAGACACTGTAAGGAGGTATAGGCTGAGATTTAATTGCTATGCTGATGATACCAACTCTACCTTTCTTTTGCACCCGACCAGGATGGAGCCTCTGTCTCTTTAAAACTGCCTTGCAGAAATCCAGGAGTGGATGGATTTGAGCTGGTTGAAGTTGAACTCGGAAAGACTGAAGTGCTGGTTGTGGACCCAAAACACTGGATGGGGTGTCGGGGTAGGTCACCCGGGCTTTTCCTTGGGGGTTTATCACTCCTGGCCTCTGAACAGGTGCAAAACCTGGGTGTAATTTTTGATGAAGGGCTGATACTGCATGCATAGTGTCGCTGTCATCAAGACCTCTTTTATCATCTGAGGAATATCTCCAGGATTAAACACTTGCTCCATATGGTGACCTTCCCATGTTGGTTCACACCTTTGTGTCCTCACGCTTGGATTATTGCAACTCTCCATACCTAGGGCTATCTGGGGTGGAAATCTGCCATTTGCAGCTAGTATAGAACTCAGCGGCATGGCTTTTGACAGAACCTCTCAGTCCTGCCATGTTTTCCCAGTGCTGCGTGGTCTGCACTGGCTGCCGTATAATGGTGGATCACCTTCAAAGTCGGTCTTCTGAATTATAAAGCCCTGCATGGACAGGGCCCTCACTACCTGAAAGAGCTTCTGGTACCCTACCACCCCAGGTGATTGCTTCACTCAGCTGGTGAGGGGTTGCTAGAGATTCCAAGAGTATGTTTAAAATTGTCTGGGGCCCGGGCATTTATGCATGCGGTCCCATCCCTATGGAATTCTCTACCTGCCAGTTACATGAGTGAGTGACCATGGAAGGATTTAAAAGAGCTTAAAAAACCCATCTTTGGCATCAAGCATTTGGTGACTGATGTATCTATTTTAATTTTAGATGTTTATTGTCTTAACTTAAATTAAGTTGATGTGAGAGCTGATATGTTTTTAAAATTGTTAGGCACCTTGGTTTTGGAAAGGCACCATAAAAATAAAGTTGTATTATTGTTATATAAATCTAATGTCCCTCACAAAGTTCAGACTCCCTTATCTTCACAGAGTTCAGCAAAGTGGAGGGCCCAGGTACCCAGCTATACACAGCTGACACAGCAAACATGCGCAGGTGCATGTGTCTCCATGCGTGGCCCCATGCACGCTCACCCCAATTGCTAAGGAGCTCAGTTTAAAGACTGAAAACTGGAAGTGACTACCCTTCCTGCTTTCCAGTGCCTCACTACTGTCAGCAGCTAAAATAAGTGTTTAAAATAATAAAAATAAGCCCCTACTCATGCATAGGTACTTCTGTCCACAGTCTGTTCTTACAGACACATGCAAGGTTCCATTTTTGTGGATGATGCCTCTGATACTTCTGGTGAACCTAGGGTAGGCTCCTCCAGTAGACCAGCAGCCTCTGCACACCAGCAAATAAGGGCTGCTGTCTCAGTGTACCCTGCTCCTGGTACATCCCTCATATTATGCTGCAACTAACACAATTCCCGCAAAGGTCAGCAGAAAATTACCTGTCTCTCTCCAGAGACACGTGATACTCCAGCTATCCAAGTAGCTTCTGCTCACCCCGCTTGCTATGGGGGTCAGTTTAAGGGCTGAAAACTGGCAGTGACTATCCTTCCTGCTTCCAGTGCCTCACTACTGTAAGCAGTTAAAATAAGTGTTTAAAATAATACAAAAAAGCCCATACTGATGTGTAGGTGCTTTTGCCCACAGTCTGTTCTTACAGACACATGCAAGGCTCTGTTTTGTGGATGATGACTGATACTTTTAGTGAACCTAGGGTAGGCTCCTCCAGTAGACCAGCAGCCTCTGCACACCAGCAGGTAAGGGCTGCTGTCTGAGTGTACCCTGCTCCTGGTACAGCCCTCGTGATTATGCTGCAACTAACACAATTCCTGTAAAGGTCTGCAGAAATGTACTGTCTCTCTCCAGAGACACTCGACACTCCAGCTGTCCAAGTAGCTCCTGCATCCATTTTATTAATATTTATTGCTGCTTTCTTACTTAATTTTTCCTTTGCTTTTACTCACCAGAACAGGTAAGTCTGGTATAATAACAGATGGAAAATCAGGGTGGATTGAGGTAGGGCTTCCTCCATAATTGAAGTAGAACCCTCCTCCGTAATAGTTTTCCTAATTTTACATAATACATCATCTAATCTATAGCCGTTTACGGGTAGATTTTTTTCAAGGTGTCAAATTCGAATTTAAAATTAAACAGATGATCCATTATCATAAGGTGAGCAGCATAAGGATTCTGAATAAACTTTTTAAATTCCTCATGCAAACAAGTTGGATAACTGGTAGCTGACTCAGATAAAGGTTGATTAGCAAAAGTAATGTCTTTTTGTTGTGAAAGATTGGCTCCAGATACCATACCTGGGTCATTAAATTGCTTCAGACCATTTATGGTTACCTGGAACTCATTTACAATAACTTTTTGGTCATTCTGCCAGGTTGGTCTTGGGTAAGATTCTCCAAAATAATCAGGGGAAAACTCAAAAGACTTAGTGGTTTCAGAGAAAGGGTCTTGAGTAGCACTGAGTCATCCATTGCAATAGAAATAGAATTGCCTAGCAAATTCTCATTATAACTAACATCCTCATTTTTAAAAGAGGTAGTACTTGTGTTTGGTAAGCTGATATAAGTATTGGTATTATTGGGCCTAGAAATATAAGCACTGTTTACATTAATCACACTGTTAATACATTCAGTAATATCAGATCAGGAAATAACAATAGGTTCAAAATGGTCAACTATTTTGGACTGCTTTGATGAACTAGGTTGTTTCTCAGAATTCCTAGTTACTTTAACAGGATTTTTAGTTTTGGAAACATTCTCCTTAAACTCATTGAGAATATCTTTACTACTCTTGCTGCCCTTACTGCTTTTTTCTTCCTTATTGAGGATGCTAGCTTTGTTGCCTTTTTACAGAAGGAATGGGAGTAGAATGAAGCTCAATGTGGCCAAACCCCTTCATTGCAGCTATTAGCACACTCTCAACCTCCACAACAGGACCTTTGATAGGCTGTTTAGTCACAGGAAATAATAATATCTCTGAGGGACTTAAAGGTTCTATTTCTGCCTCTACTTCAGCTTCTAGTGCCTGCTTTCTTGTAAATACCATATTCTTAAAGCTTATACAGCTATACAAATTCTATTAGGTGTTTGTTTAGCTGATATCTATTAGAAATACCATTAGAAATACAGTAATTGGATATTAATTAAGCAATTAGGCAATTAAACAATAGACAATTAACTACCAAACGTATACCACTTATACCGGTATTGCAAAGTTGGTTAATAAACATAGAAGATAGGAGGAAAAACTATTATAATCAGAGAAAAGTCCTCACTGAACCATGGTGAACCATGGTGTTCCAACAGTTCAAGTGTAAATGAATCAGTACATGAGAGGCACTACTGGCCCAAATAGAACAGTCCCAGGAATGCACAGCCAGTAACTTGCACTTAGAAGAGCCAGACAACCTTGTTGCCCTTTAAAACCTTCCAGGAGAACAGGTTCCGTAGTCAGTATCAATGACCAACATCCCTACAGAAAATCAAAGGTACCAGGGTCCTTCAGATCCACCTTTCTCTCACTTTGCAGATTAGCCACTGAAAAGAGAAAAAAAAGGCTTTTAAGTAGCAGTTCTAGAGCTATACTTTACTTTCACTATTTATTTCAATAGTACAATTGTTCTTTAACCAAATGAAGTTCTTAGTCTCAATTAAGTTCTAAACAAACTAACGTGACATGAAAAATCAATTCATTTAAAAGAAGTCAATTAAAATGACCTGTATATCACTTTTGAATCACTTTTAGGTGAGTATATCAACCAACAAACCACCGAATATTTAAAAAAAAAACGAGATAGCAAATAGCCGTCTGAACTGATGTTTACCTGAAGAGACTATACAATACCATAAACCACCTTGGACAGAAAAAAAGAGATTTACTCTTTCCAAAAGCTCCTGGTAAGAGTGTTGATAATATAAGCAGCCTTTTGAAGCAACTCACAACTGCAATTTGCATCTTGCAATTTAGCAGAGATGTGGAATTCGGTATTCAACACGGCACTCAGTAGCACTGGTAACATCGAAAACGCCTGCAAGCACAATGAGTAATTCCAGATATCAAGATCAGGCAAGTCCGCTGGGATATAGCAATTTTAACAGTTTTAGTGTCACATCCTTCAAAAAAGTACAGGAATTACCAGAAAAAGGAAGGTCAGTAGATATAGCCGGTAAAGTACTCAAATTACAATTAAAGTGGGTAAAAATCTCTTACTTAAGAAACAAAATGTAAAAATGTGTATGGGACACAGATTGAGCACTGCTATAATAAACAGGCACCTCTCAGAGCAGAATGAGAATCAAGTCAGGAATCCTAGGTGCTAGTCCACACATGTGCCTTATTAGGATGAACATAGTCAGGTGACTCGGAGGGCATGAAAAATAAAATCTATTAAAATATATTAAAAACTAAGTAACTTTCTAAGAAAGTAAAATATAGCAACTATCTTAATACACTGTTAATCTACTGCAAGCATGAAACTGATTTATATAAATACTGCAGTTAGCTACACAACTCTTCTATAGCAATACTGCAACACGTATTTTAAATAAAACTTTTAAAATAGAAAAGCATCTCTTCTTGATCAGCTGAGGAGCAAACTGTAGCTATCAGTAGTTGAGTGAATCAACTCTTTTGTTGTGGTCACAGCTTCAAGCCTTGGTGCTGCAGTCATTCTGAACGGCTCCTTTGTAGTTCTGCAGATCAACCTCAGCAAATGCTGCCTCAGGGAAACCTCTGGCTCTAAACTGTTCAGCAGGCCTTCACCTTAGGGTACAAAGAAACACCAGGGCAGACTGTGGCAACCAACGGTTTGCATAAAAGATTATCTAGAAAGGAGATAAGTGAAAGTTAGGCAATGGTGTCATACCTTTTGTAGAAAATTGTCAAGCTTTGTCTCCCTCCTTCTCTGGTTTACGCCTCAAATCAGAGAGTGCACAACAAACTGCAGCCTCTCATCAACTTGATCTCAACAGACCAACCTGCCTGAAAGGTGATTTCACACAGTGACCATGAATTCACCTTTTGGGGAAAGATTTGCCAGATTTCTCTATCATTGTTCATGAGGTGGGTTTCCAAAAAAGGTATGTTGAAAATTTAGGACAAAAATATTCAGAAATGACCAAGTTATAATGGAAAGTTCAAAAGCCATTGAAATACATTGAATCACATACCTGATTTCCTCAGTTTGCGATCCAGCATCAAAGAGTGAAGATGTGTCTCCAGTCCAGAGAAGATTACTGTGTTGGACCCCTGGTAGGCATGTAAGGGCTTGGAGTGGTGGTGGCAAAACATAACACCGACCCCAGTGTTGGTGTTATGTTTGGTGGCAGAGTGGGATCCCTGTGTCACACAATTAAAATGGGCAGGGTAGGGGGTAAAAGGCAGCATGGAGATTGTGCCCCATCCCAGAATCTTAACAGGGAAGGGGTGGAGACTGAGAGTTTTCTTTACGTTTGGTGGCACTGGGGGGGCTGCCTGATATCACTCAGAATGTTTTTGTTATGTTTGGCACCACTGTGGGTGGCTTAAGGTGCCACACAATGAAAATTGGTGAGTTGGCGAGATTTTAGCCAGCAACAGGGGTGACATGGTTGGGGAGGAGATCATGACAGGCTGATCAGGACAGATCACCTGTGCTTGCTAGGTGGTGTTATGGAGATCAAAGTAAAGAGCCACCCTATGAGTGGGTCAACTCTTGACTTTGAACTATGTGAAGTTTCCACCCAGAAAACCAGAACAATGACATGATCTCCTTTACTGATGATTTATGGAACACTGATGAACCCCTTGCAGCTCTGCATTGGATTGACAGTGTCACACCTCTCAAAACCCACTCTCATAACAAAATGTTCGCTGCACATGATAAAAATAAGCTGTTCTCTGCATTTCAATTTTAGGAAATATTAGTTCCAAACACCAGAATTCCTGAATGAGGAATGCACTGCTCTAAAAGAAATCTGATCTAATAAATAGTCCAGGACAGAGCACTGGACACATTTTAGTGAAAACAGAATTTTGTGCAGTCTATGATGATCAGATAAAGAATTCCAACCTAGATGATTCTATATATATATATATATATATATATATATATAAAATATGTACATAACATCTGTGAGCATTGACAAGGCAATTTAATATTAGTTGTGCCAATCAGTTATAAAGTACCACCAGTTTCAATAATTTTTCTTTTACACAATGGCTTAATTTATGTTTGCATAGTCATTTATAGGTAAGATTTGAGACTGGAATTATTTTTAAATTAATCTCTGAATCTAGGCAACCTCTATAATGATACAAGGAAAGCTCTGTAATAATACAAAAGACCCACACAAGTTCCTACCTGTTTTTATCAATTTACTTACTTGTAGGTTCTTAGAGCCAGCGAGGTCTATCCAAAACCCTAAATATTTGTAGACCCTGACATACTGTATTGTACTGCCATCAGTGGTATGAATAGCCAACTGGGCATTTAATGACTGGTTGAAGGCATGCAGCATGGAGGAAGGCTTTGTCTACATCAAGGACTGGGGCCAGACTGGGAGAATATGGGCCTCTGTAAGGGAAACAGACTGCATTCTTGTGGGAAGGGGACCGCAGTCATTGGTGGGAGGTTTAAAAGTTAATTTGATCAGCATTTAAACTAGCTAGGGTGAAGCCAATAAAACAAAGTGTGGCAATAATTGCCCTTTTCAGAAAAAAAGGCAGCTTCACTACTAACACACCTGCTAACAACTACAACTGTTAACCATAAAGAAAGCAGCACCATCCATATTGTTGAAAATGTAACACAAACTTTATTCAAAATAATAAAATTAAAACACTTACATATGCCTAATGTGCCAAACAAAGCTGGTGCTAAGAGACATGCCACAAAGAATCCACACTGACCAGTTTCACGCAAAGGCACTTTGTCAGAGTCATCGTTTTAGGTATCGGCACTTTGTCAAGGAGTGACCCTTGACAAAGCACCTTTGCATGAAACTGATCGTGATGTATTCTTTTGTGGTGTCTCCTATTGAACCAGCTTTGTTTGGCACTTTGGAGCACTATATGTAAATGTTTTCATTTTATTATTTGGTGATAAAGATTGTGTTATGTTGTTCAGCAATATGGACAGTGCTGCATTATTTCTGGTCAATGATGGCAATAATTGCCCCTCAGATGATGGAGCAGCAGAGATGTAGGATAAAGTCAGGAGGAGCTTCTGGAAAAACACAGTCAGGAATGGGAGGGGGAAGCATGGCAGTGGACAGAGTGTGGGAAGCCATGTGTACAGTACCCATGCAATGAGTCCTGGAAACAATATTACAGATGTGTCAATCATCATGATGGAGGCTGACCTGGATTCAGTGGCCATTGTGGAGTCATGGTGCACTGAGCACCACGAGTGGGACATGGCTATACTGGGCTACTCTATGTCAGGAGAGACAGGGCAGGAAAGAGGTGTTGTTTT
Organism: Neoceratodus forsteri; assembly: GCA_016271365.2. Classification (NCBI taxonomy): domain Eukaryota; kingdom Metazoa; phylum Chordata; order Ceratodontiformes; family Ceratodontidae; genus Neoceratodus; species Neoceratodus forsteri. The sequence continues at coordinate 637,702,695 of CM028133.1, forward strand.
ATATATGAGGGAGGGAATTAAGGCAAAGGAGGTACAGGGGCACTAGCAGGAAAAGGAAGGGCAGGAGGTGCCAGGGCCACAATCCATAGTAAGGTAGTGTAAAGGCCACCAACGCAGGGTGAAGCAGTCAAGGTAGGATAAGGCACTTGAGAAATTCATCATGAAAATATCAAGTAATGGGGGGGTGTAGCTAGTTGCCAGACTTGGAGTGGAGCTTTAATATGGCAGCTTCTACAAGGAGCAGGGCCATCCTGGACTCCTTACAAGGGAGTTTCCTCAGGCAGCTAGTCACAGAACCCACCAGAGACAGGGCAGTGTGGACCTGGTGCCTAGCAAACAGGGACAGAATTGTAGTCATCACAGTGGATAGTCACCTGGGTCCAGAGATCACTGTACAGTGTGGTTTAACATTAAGACAGGAACAGAGGCTGACCACAGGGGGACAAGGATCCTGGACTTTAGGAGGGCATATTTTAAAGAAATGGGAGACTGCTTTAGGAACTGCCTGAAGCAGGGATTTCTAGGGAGGTTAGGGACACAGTGGACAAAAGTAAGGGAAGGTATAACTAAAGCAACTAACCTCTGAATGAAGTACAGTGGTAGTTACAAAAATGTTGCCTGGCACCGCGGTATTGTCTGTCAACCACATAAAAAAATATTGTGGATTTACAGCATACCATGGAAAAAACAATGTTATTTAATATGTTTTTTTTACCATGATAGCGGTAAATCCACTGTATATTTTTCCATGGTTGATGGAAAATACCACAATACCAGTCAGCATTTTTGTAACTACCACTATAAGTGAGTAAAAGCAAAAGGAAAAAGAGGCTGTTATGGTTCTCTAAGGAAGTGGCAAAGGTGGTGAAAGAAAAAAGGGTGGTACTGAGGAGGTGTAATGAAACACACAGGAGGAGGACATGGAGGTATACCTAGTAAAGCAGAGGGAAGCAGGCAAGATGGTGAGGAGAGCAAAGGTGCAGATAGAGGAAATAATTACCAAAGGGTCAGTAAGGGGTGATATGTTCTTCAGATATATAAATGAGAAGAGAAAAGCAAGGAAGGATAGTGAAGATTAGAAGGGCAGAGGGAAGAGTCTGCACAGAAGAGATACAAGAAAAATCAGGCATTCTGCACAGGTATTTCTGCTCAGTCTTCATATTGGAGGGAGCTGGAATGGACCACCAGGGAACAGCAGGAATGGGGGTAGGTGAGGTGGACACAAGTCCATTTCATAAGAGTCTAGAAGGGACTTGCTGCTCTGAAGGTGGACAAAGCTATAGGCATGGACAAGATACAGCCAGGGTTACTAAAGGAAGTCAGGGAGGTCCTAGCTGCTCCACTGACAGCCTTGTTCAACAGTTCACTAGAAACAGGCATGATTCTAGAGGACTGTAGAACAGCGGATGTGGTCTCTTTACATAAGGGTAACAGCAGGGAGGAGACTAGAAACTATAGGTGGTTAGTCTTACTTCAGTGGTGGTATAAATTAATGAAACCGAACTAAAAGAAAGACTGGCAGAGTATCTCAAATCTAATGGGTTGCAAGACCACAGGCAGCATAGATTCATGAGGTGAGGGGGATGGGTATGGTCATGCCAAACAAACCAGGAGTGATTTTTTGACTAGGTGACAAGGGAAATAGACGTTGGGAGGCAGTGGACATGGACTATTTGGATTTGCAAGGTCTTTGACACTGTTCTGCACAGGAGGCTGATGAAGAAACTGAACAACCTGGGGTGGGATACAAAGTGGTGGATAGGGTTAGAAACTAGTTAACAGAGAGGAGACAGAGGGTGATGGTAAATGGCACTCACTTGAATGATAGAGGAGTGTCCAATGGGATGCTGCAGGGCTTATTATCGGGACAGGTCCTCTTCAATATCTTCATAAGTGACATTGCTGAGGAACTGGAAGGAAAGATGTGCTTTTTGTAGATGATACCAAAATCTGCACACGGTGAACACCAGGAGGGAGTGAAAAGAATGAGCAGGGATCCGGAGAAACTTGAGGCGTGGTCTAAAGTATGACAGTTGGGGTTCAATGCCGAAAAGTACAGAATCATGCACCTAGGGCATACCAACCCAGGCACTGAGTATAAGATGGGGGGGGTACTGACAGTTACTAAACAGGAATGGGACCTTGGGGTTAGCATATCTGATGACATCAAGGTGGCAGGGCAGTGTGACAAAGTGGTGGTTAGGGCCAGTGGGATGCTAAGTTGCATAAGGAGGTTTATATTCAGCAGGAGAAAGAAGGTGGTGTTGCCAATGTATCTCTTACTGGTGAGGCCTCACCTAGAGTAAAGTGCCTAGGTTTGGGACTGCACCTCAGAAAGTCCATAGACAAGGTAGAGGTGGTCCAGAGGAGGAAACTAAAATGGTGCTGGGGCTGTAACAGAAGCCCTGTGAGAAGAGCCTGAGTGATCTCAACATGTACACCCTGAAGAAAGGAGAGTGAGAGGTGACATGATAGAGACATGTAGATACCTCACACAGGTGAACAGGGTGCTGGAGAGAAGTATCTTCAAATAAGAAAGAGCACCAGGACCAGGGGCATGCGATGAAGCTGGAGGCGAGGAGTTTAAGAGAGAGATGTGTGGAAATATTTCTTCACTGAAAGGGCTATGGACACAAGGAAAAGACTGCAAGTAGAAGAGGTGGAGGCAATAACAGTGGGGTTGGGGGGGGCTTCAGGCATGGGTGGGTTAGACACAGGTTGTATTAGAAAACAGCAGGGAGTTGGGAGAGTTGCTGGAGACCAGTAGTGTCTGTGGAGATAGATTAGGCAGGGAACATCTTAGCAGACTGGGTTAACCAAGGGGTCCTTTACTGCAGACAAATTCTGTTTCTATGTTTCTCACAAATTACAAGTGCAGTGTTCATCTTGGTGTGTAACTTAGTGCAGTGTGGAATTTTTAAATTTTGACAGAATATAATTTAGAAGAGTTTTGAAAATTCTGCCTAATTCCACAGAACTCCGCAGTTACAGAATTTGAAAATTTCAAAAGCAGGATGAATTTAGTGGATTAGTATATCATTGTTTACATAAACTTTAGATCATTTTTCCAGTATGTGGAAAGTTATTCTGCAGGTTACGTAATCTGTGGAGTTATTCCATGGTTTATAAAGAAATGGTTTTCAGAATTCCATGTGATTCAAAATAAATTTTCATAAACGGAGTTGCCATTCCACACAAATTCTGCTGGCAGAATTCCACTTTCCACGCAACTCTAGTTTACTTGTATTCCATGTACTATGTTATTTATTTATGATTTTAAAACACGTGTACAGTATGAAAACTGAGTAGTGCTTTTACATTCAATTCAGTGGGGTTCATGGGGAGAGGAAGGATAAAGGTGGGATGAATTTCTGTTCAAATATCCCTAACATCACATTTTGTTAGTTTTATAACTTTAGAAAGATACCCTAACTTGTGTGTATGTGTGTGTGTGTGTGTGTGTGTGTATTTTATCAATGAAAATACATTTTAGAATGATGATTTACTATGTCTATTTATTATAGTCATAATGTCTATATTGTAGTGACTGAAATAGTTGAACAATATATTTGAACATGAAATGCCAAATGCCTAGACAAATTTCACGATACCTAACCAACAAGGGAACAAGCGACCACCAAACAGTTTGGTTCATTATAAACACAGCCATACAATCAAGCCATACAAAAGCAAGAGTATTGGACTTTGAGAGGGCTGACTTTGGGAAATGAGAGAGTGCCTCAGAAAGCACTAGCAAACAGGCAAGAAGGAGGGTGGAGGAACAATGGGAGTAATCAAAACAGCCATCATAGAGGCAACAGGCCTTTGTGTAAAGCAAATCAACAAAACACAACGAAGGAAAAAACGGTCTGGTTCTCAAAAGAGGTGGCAGGGAAGGTTAAGGAGAAAAGGATAGCATTCAGGAAATATAAGGAAACACAGAAGGTGCAGGACAGAGAACTTTATCAGTTAAAGCAGAAGAGGCTGGGAAGGCAGTCAGAATAGCAAAGGCCCAAACTGAGGAAAGGATAGCCAGCTCTGTTAAAAGGGGATAAGACCTTTCATAGGTACATTAGGAACGAAGAAAGACCAAAGGAGGGATGCTGAGGCTTAATAAAGGGAGGGAATGTGGGAGAGGTGACAGTGAAAAGCAGGGATACTGAACGAATATTTCTGCTCAGTATTCACAAAGGAAGAGGAGGGGAGGTACCTAAACCCAAACCACTTCTGAAGGAAAGAATTGTTGAACACCTAGAGGCCAGTGGGGCACAGGACCCAAGGCAGCATGGATTCATAATGGGAAGGTTGTGTCAGACGAATCTAATAGATTTCTTTGACTGGGTGACCAAAGTAGTAGACCAGGGAGGAGCTGTGGACATGGTCTACCTAGATTTTAGCAAGGCATTTGATACAGTCCCACACAAAAGATTAATACACAAGTTAGCCAGCCTTGGAGTGGGTCCCAAGGTGATATCATGGATAAAAAATTGGCTAGACAACAGGACACAAAGGGTAGTAGTAAATGGAGTCCACAGTGAAGAAAGGAGGGTTACTAGCGGGGTACCGCAGGATTCAGTACTGGGACCAGTCCTTTTTAATGTCTTTATTAGTGACATTGCAGAGGAACTGGAAGGAAAAGTATGTCTTTTTGCAGATGACACAAAGATCTGCAACAGGGTTGATATGCAAGGTGGGGTGGAAAGGATGAGAAGGGCTTGGCAAGGTTGGAAGAATGGTCAAATGTATGGCAGCTCAGATTCAATGCAAAGAAGTGCAAGGTAATGCACCTGGGAAACAAAAACCCAGGGGATGAGTACACAATGGGGGGTGAGATACTGACAACAGTAACAAGCATTTGTCAATGCCGAACGTTCACTTGCAGGTATTTGCAGGATATTTGGCACTTGGATATGGCTTAAAAAAATCAGTGACAAAGAAGTACAAGCATTTGTCAATGCCGAATGTTGCTTGCTTCTATGTGCTGTTTAGGTATTTGGAAGTCATTGGAGTGCAAATATTGAAAATTCACATCCTTACGAGCGTGCGTAGGAACTGCGCAACGCACGCTTGTAAAAGTCATTTTTAGGAATTTTTTCACCAAATTTTCAACATAGCCATTTTAAGACCTCTGCTCATGAACAGTGTCACTGTGATTTTCTTAATGTGTCCCATACATTGATTTTGCACACCGACTGCGCCATTGTGCGCTACATGGGCAGAAACACGTTTTGGGCAGGATGTGAAAAATGACAGCTGTACTGCTCATAAGGAGGTGTGGTAAAATAGCAATGTTGAAAATCTGGAGTGAAAATATTGAAAATTCGCAAACCTACGAGCGCAGCGTAGGAACTGTGCAACGCACCGGTGAAAACAGTCATTTTAGGAATTTTTCACCAAATTTTCAACATAGCCATTTTAAGACTCTGCTAATGAACAGTGTCACTGTGATTTCTTTAATGTCCCATACATTGATTTCGCACCGACTGCGCCATTAATGTGGCGCTACGTAGTAGTTTAGGCAGGATATGAAAATGACAGCTATACTGCTCATAAGGAGGTGTGGTAAAATGGCAATGTTGAAAATCTGGAGTGAAAATATTGAAAATTCGCGAACTTACTAGCCTGTGTAGGAACTGCACAATGCATGCTCGTAAAACTGTCATTTTTTGGAATTTTTGCACCAAATTTTCAACCTGGGTTTTTTGGGACTCCTTCTCATGAATGATGTCACTGTCATGGCATTATTTGGGCCTGAAGTGTGATTTTGCACAGTGACTGCGCAGTGACTGCGAAATCACCCTTTGGGCCCGAATAACGCCATGACAGTGACATCATTCATGAGAAGGTCCCAAAACCCCATGTTGAAAATTTGGTGCAAAAATTCCAAAAAATGCCTGAGATATACAATAAAGTTGAAAACCCCTATCTAGCCCATTATACAGCTTACCAGCATTTCTCAGTTCAGCGGTCGGCTTTGAAGAGTGCAGACGTGTTCCCGGTCCACCGATGATTGTTGCGCCGAGCTCGGAGGTAAGTATGGGGTGAGAGGTGTGTGGGAGGCAGGGTGTGCAATGGGTGGGTGCAGGTTGTGGGGGCTGGGAGAAGCGCCAGGGATAATTTTTCATTTACAGGTTTTTCAAAAAAAAAGATGATGGGACATTTGCCACTCTGGGGTGAGCTCCCAGTGTGGCAGAAGGATGGCTGGCAGGGCAGTGAAGCCGACAGGATTGGGCACCCCGTCGGTAGACAACGTCAGGGGCGTTTGCTATGCTGGGGTGGCCCCAGCATGGCAGAAGGATGGCAGGGGGCATGGAGCCGATGGGGATTGGGCACCCCATTGGCAGATGATGTGGGACATTTGCCATGCTGGGTGGCCCCAGCTGGCAGCAAAGATTTGGGGCGGCGTGACGGTGTGTGTAGATGACAGCGGTGGTTTCTTGAAGAGAAGACCACCGCTGTCATACACAGCACTGCGTCCGACATGCAGAGAACTGCCACTCCTGCTCAATGGAGCAGGGGATTGCAGAGGAGGGCACACTCCAAAGTGTCCCATTCTGTCAAGACGCCTTGTGCATGCGCAAGTCAACGTAAATGGAAAGGACCTGGGGGTAATTATATCAGATGACCTAAAGGTGGGCTAGCAATGTGAGAAGGCAGTAAGGAAGGCTGGGGATACTGGAATGCATAGGGAGAGGCATCAATCGTAGAAAACAGGAAGTTGTTATCCCTCTGTACAGACAATTGGTGAGACCCATCTGGAGTACTGTGTGCAGTTCTGGAGACCCCATCTCCACAAAGACATAGACAGAGTGGAGGCTGTCCAAAGGAGGGCAACCAAAATGGTGCAAGGTCTGCACAAGAAGACATACGCAGAAAGACTAAAGGAGCTTAATATGTATACCCTTGAGGAAAGAAGGGAGAGAGGGGACATGATAGAAACTTTCAAGTACCTCAAGGGAATCAACAAAGTCCAAGAGGGTAGCATCTTTCAGAAAAAGAGATGTGCAAGAACAAGGAGGCACAATTTGAAGATAGAGGTGGCTCAGAGGTAGTGTGAGGGAATATTTTTTCACAGAGAGGGTTGTAGATGCATGGAACAGCCTCCCTGAGGAGGTTATGGAGTCAAGAACAGTGGGAGAATTCAGGAATGCATGGGACAGATATAAGGCATCTCTGGGGTTGGAGGAAGTACGCTGTTGGTTAACTAGGATCTGCAGCTTATCTGTTAGGTAAGAAAAATGGGCAGACTAAGTGGCCAAGCAGTCCTTATCTGCTGTCAAATTCTATGTTTCTATGTTTCTAACCAAATACCTGCATGAAAGATGTACAGAACATTGCTTGCATTCTGCTGGTAGTTTAGAAAATGTAGTCACCCTAAATTTGAAATGACTGAGGAGCAAATGCTTTTAGCTATTTTAGCCCAGCTGTGTTCAATCCCAGGGCACTTAAAGCCTTGTGAACACATACAGCTATGGCCATCTGCACCTTGTTTGTTGCCACATGACCAATTGGCAGATCACATCACCAGTGACATGGCAATCAATTAAAACTAAAGGAAACAAAACATCCTTTGTTCTTTTAATTCTGCTGTTATCTGCTGGGTCAGTCGTGCAGCAGAAAAATAGGAATCCACTGGGAACAGCTGTATTTATCTGGATCTGAAATGTCAAACTGTGGTTCCATGACACTGGACACTATTTGAAACCTTGTTGCTTTGAGGTATTGCAGGGGAAGTGAATCTCTTTTATAAAGAGCTAGTTGCTTTATATTATATATTGCATTATGCAGTAGTCTGTGTGTTTCCTGTATTGAAACTGTTGCTGCTGCTGTTAGTATCAACATTAAAGGCAATTATCTTTTCCTGGAAAATAAAGAAACAACCAACTCTGGTTATGTGAACTGTGGTATTTCTCTACCAAAGTGATGAATATAAAATGGTGATATCACTAAACCCTGTCCTTGACTGATAGCTGACTTAACACATGTCACAAATGCTTCCACCAGCCTGTTGTGAATTTACCACTGTGCTTTCCTTTTCATCCAAGATTAGGTTCATGCTTACACAGTACAAGGCCTTTGGACAAAGGAAACCCTGCTTACTTCAGGCACTCTTGAACTTGCTTCTGTTCAAGAAACAGTATCAACTTATTTTGGTATGTGCTCTGCAGACAGAGCACAAAGGTTGCCAGCAGATGAACTAACTGTATATTTTATACAGAGCCAGTTGTTTTATATTATAAATTATTGCATAGCATTACATGGTATGTCTATGTGTTTCCTGTATTGAAAGTTGCTGCCGCTGTCAGCACCAACATCAAAGGCAATGATCCAATAATCTTTTCCTGGAAATTACATAAATATATAAATAAATAAGCAAACAACTCTGGTTATGTGAACTGTGGTATTCCCCCACCAAAGTGATGAACATAAAGAGGGTTGCCCAATTAAAGGGTCATACCCCATTTTTCCAAGGCTGTGACAAGAGATGTGGGAAGCTCAGGAGAGGGGAGGAAGGGGAGAGGAGAAGGAGGTGTAAAAGAAGGGCATGCGGTCACAAAAGGAGGACCTGATGAAATCACTGAAGAGGTGGGGAAAAGGAGTGGGGAACAGTGAGGTGGCAACCTGTGATTGGCCAAGGTGAGCCAAGGGCAGGACCTAATTGGGCAGTTATAAGGGGCCGACAGCAAGGGAGGCTTCACAATTGCCCACAAGTTTTTTCCTCTGGATGCACATCAGTTTTGGCAAGTGTTGGTTTTGAGCCAGTGGGCATTTTGATAGTGAGATATTCTGAGTTAAAAAAATAAATAAATAAAAAAAAATAGATATATAAGATAATACTACAAGTATATATATATTGCAGTTAAATGCAGTTAAATTTAAAGCTGTGGTCATAAAGGACAAGGCTGAGCAGATTTGGAAGACTGTTAAGTGAGTAAACCAGGCAAACCACAGTGATCAAGATAAGGAATCCCTTAGTTGAATTATCTGCAAGAACTGGACTGAAGGAGTGAGCCTGCATGCAGCAGGTGAGGAAGAGGCCGTGGATTTATGTGATGCTTGGGACTGGGAACAGGTCCAAACGGGAGCTGGAGACAGCAAGCGTTGTGCCTGGTTAGAGTGCTCAAAGAGCGTGTGGGGTTTGAAGCAGGGCTGTGGGACAAGCACCCAGGAATCAGAGTAAATGGTGGCCTACTAGCTGCGAAGTGAACAGAGGAGCAGCTCATGACCAGGGCTGCAGCAGGGTGAGTGAGCCGAGGGCTTGGTCACCCTTAGGGGCTATGTTTCAGGGCTGATAAAGTTTGGAGTTAAAATAAGGTTCCTCGCAGGGAATGAGGTGTTTGTGCAGGCGAGCAGCATAAAGGGAGTGCAAGAGATTCGGGAAGCTGAGAGTGGAAGAAAGACTAGGCCCACTGTGTGGGATGGTATCTGACATCATCGCCATGTGGTACAGGGCCTGGGTGATGGGGAGATGAATTAACAAAGGGCTGCAGGGGATAGAGGGGTTCCCAGCTACAGTGTGGAGCTCCCTCTCCCTCCTTTGTGTGAGGCAGTGTTTCATTAGGTAACACACTCACGGATGAGGCCAAAAGTTTGGGGGGCTTGTTTCTGCTTACAGTGGCTGAGCTAGGATAGCAATGAATGGAAAATGGAGTTTGGATGACAGAATGAAGGGGCCCTGTAGACGCATGTGGCATGGCATCTGATGTCACCACCATGCAGTGCGGGGCCTGAGAATATGGAAGGATAGCTTGGGACAGCAAGAGCACCATGTTACTGGGAATTACAGGAGCCTTTCCTCTCCCACGGTAGCCACAAGTAGGTACTGCAAAGGAAAAGGGCCCAAGGGGATTTGCCATGGGGCATAGCGAGGGTGTCACCACCATGTGGTGTGGGGAGAAGGGCAGAGGCCCTGGCATGAGCACAAGGAGACAGGAAAAGTGTCAGAAGGGGCCCAACACGGGGGTTTGCAGTAATTATCACAAGATGGAGCACGTTCTGTTTCATATCATGGGGGGATTGGCTACCCTAAGGCCTTTTATCATATGCAGACAATTAGAGGCATGCTATGTACATGACAGCTTGCACAATGCTAAAGTGCAGTGGTAATGCTCTCTTTCTCCAACAAATCCTGCACGCAGAAGGACTTACATCTAATAAAAGTATTTTAAACTGTGTTATAAAATATCATGTTTGTCAAAACAGGAGTTTAGTAACTGAATGCAGTAAAGTCTGTGTACAAAGTAGGCCTGGGTAGTATAGCTTTGGTGGGCAGGTGTGAGGGGTCACAGGTGGGGGTGCACCTCAAACTACATGAATGCCCCAGCAGCTGGTTCGGCAGGAGGAGACAAGGGATGCAGGGTGCAGGAACTGGGATCGAGGGGCAACAAGGGGGCCAAGTGGGAGGGCAAAAGGGCATTGAGGAGAGGGGTGATAGAGGGTGGTGTGAGGCCTACAGTGCATCCAGGATGGCGAGCGGGCAGCAGCATAGAGGAGGGGCAAGGCTTGGGATACAAGCCTGACAGTGGCTGATATACCATATAAATAAAATGCTGACATGTGGTGATTTTCTTTTCATTAAATACAGGATGGCACCAAAGACGGTGAAGCCAAGCAAAGAAGACTGCTATAGAACGGTGATGGACTTGGTGGACAAGGCAAACCGGCAGTTGGAGGAGGCAGAGCCGGATGGGGGGGAGAGGGCACAAAATGGAAGGGGAAGCAGGGGAAGGGACAGGGGAGGAATAAGAGGGTGCCAAAGGGCTTGGTGAACCATAGCTCAGGCCAGTGGGCCCTGTGCCAACGCTGATGGCTCCTCTGATCCCAGCTCCCAGTAACCCTGTCCTGGAGCTGACCCCAGCCCCCATGCCAGCACCAGTGACAGTGCTGGACCCCCTACTCCTGGGTTTCTGCCCCTCCTGCCAGAGCCAGGAATGCCACCACAGCTACTGATACCCATACCCAGCCCAGCAGGAGTGCCCCAGCCAGGACCCAGCACTCCACAGCCAACCACAGCAGGTACTCAGGTGGTGACACTAGAGAGCAGTGTCAAAGAATATGTTGAATAGATGTTGAAAAGCATGGGGGAGAATAGTTTGGGGCAGCTGAAGAAGGCATTAGGAGAAATAAAAGGGACAGGGGGAGAAGTAGGGAGCAGGGTGGTGCTAGGGGGCCACGTGATGGGAAAGGAGGTCAGGGCACCAGGGGTACAGCTAGCAGACCACGTGCCTACTGCCATTGTCATTGAAAAATGTCCGAAACTCGCTACCCCACTCTTGACCTATTCCCTCATTATCAAAAATGCGTATAAAAAAGGGGTCCATAGTTGGTTAAAATACGACAAGAAATTTAGGAAAAGGATGGCACATTTTGGAGATGTAAAATGGTATGCCAGACAAATAGACCTGTGGCTGGAAATTTACATGGGGCCAACTGAGAAGGAGGCTGAGGGGAGAAAAAGAGGGGCAGCATTGAAGGCATGTTGGGGATATAACTGGGCATTCTGCTCATGGCTAACTTCCGATTCTGACACGTATGTTCTAAGTGCGGGGACACCATCCAGCGTCCAAATGCAGATATAGCTGGGAGAAAGGATCCGACAGTCAGGACAACTTGTACCAACAGCCCTTTTGGACCAACCAATCTAGTGGGGGGAGGGAGGAAGTAAGCTGTTGATTAACTAGAATCTGCAGCTTATTCATCAGGTAAGAAAATGGGCAGAGTGGGTGGGCCAAGTGTTCCTTATCTGCTGTCAAATTCTATGTTTCTATGTTTCTAACCAAGGCTCTTTTCAGGGCCAGCCCTGGGAGAGGGGAAACATAGGGAGAGCAATGGGGGGAGGGGACACACCTACCAAATGTGGCACCAAGACAACTGAAAGCCCAACAGGCAGAGGTTTCTGGCTGGCCCGCACACCCATCAGATAGGAGGCACTAGAGGGGTGGCTGGGGGAATACCCAGACCAGGAGGCTGCTAAGAAGTTGCAGACAGGTTTTTGTTTGGGTTTTAGTCTACAGTTTCAAGGCTTTAGGAAAGGGATGAGGGCTAAGAACCTCAAGTCCACACAGGGGAAGGAAGCAACTGTTGCACACAAAATTTGGAAGGAGGTGGTGGTGGGGAGGGTGGAAGTCCCATTTGCCTCTCTCCCGTTGCCTAATCGGCAGATTTCTCCCTTGGGTTTAGTGCCCAAAAAGCAGCCGGGGTAGAACCAGGTGATACATTACCTATTCTACCCAGAGGGGGATTCAGTTAAAGATTACATTGTGGTGGAAGACAGCAGTAACATACGCCACCCTGGAGGAGGTGGTGGATAATTAGTCTAAACAGAGGGCCTGGTTGGCTAAGACAGACATAGAGTCAGCACTCTGTTTACTTCCAGTCAGGCTGGGAGATTGGGATCTGCTAGGTTCCGGGGATGTGTTATTTCAACAAGGCCATGCCCATGCTCGATAGCATGTGCCACATTTGAGATGTTCAGTGCCTGGCTGCAGTGGGTGTTTCAGAAATGGTATGGGCATCAGATGGTATGCGCTACCTCAATGATTCCTTTTCATTGGGGAAGGAAAAAGTAGACAGAAAGTCTGCTGCAGGATTTCAAGGATTTATGCCACAAATTGCAAATTGGGGGTGCCACTAGCGGAGGATAGGATGGAAGGGCCCAGTCAGACGATAGAGTTTTTGGGGCTAGAGCTGGACATGATCCAGGAGCTTTTCAGATTACCAGTTAAGAAAGTCAAGACATTACAGGAGTTATTGAGGCAGGTCGGAAGCCACAGGAGGGTGCAACTCCAGCAAGCACAACAGCTACTGGGACACTTGAATTTTGCATGTAGAGCCATCGTCCCAGGTTGCACATTTACACAGCGTTTACCCTGGGCAACTTGAGGGGCATCACAGCCCCACCATTGGGAAGATGTTAATAAGTGGACCAGGGAGGATATAGTGGTCTGGGAGCATTTTCTCGAGGCATACAATGGGCAGGCTTTCTGGCAGGATGATTGGCTATATAATACGGACTTGCAGCTATACACGGATGTGGCAGGGGGATTGGCATGGTGGTTATTTTCAAGGAAAATGGTTTGAAGAACTATGGCTGGAGGAATGGGTGCAAAGAAAGGTGATGAGAGACATCACCTTTTTGGTGCTGTTTCCATATGGGTTGCAATGCTAATCTGAGGAGGAGAACGCAAGAATAGGCAAGTCACTTTCTGGAGTGATAACTGGCCAGTTGTGGAAGTGTTGAACAACAAAAGGACGAAGTCAGACAGAGTCATGAGGGTGTTGAGAAGGATGGTGTGTTTAAGTCTGACCTTGAACATGTTATTTAGGGCCAAGCACATTGATGGTGTAGACAATGTGATAGCTGATTACCTCTCCCAATTGCAGATGGACAAATTCCAGACTGTCACACCCGGAGCAGAGGTTTGGCAGACCACCATCGCGTTGTACATATGGACGATTGGATTGGGGGAGCCAAATTACTGTTCCACAACTCCTGGGCCCCCAGGACCCTTACAGCTTATGAAACCTCTTGGAGGGCATTTCAAAAATTTCGGGAACAGTACAGCGGACAGGTAAGTGGGGCAGTGACACGGGAGCAGGTGGCCAGATTCTTTGTAACAGGGTGGAACCAGAATATGGCACAGGCAACCATGGGGTTTCATCTAGTGGCTATAGCTCAAATATGCATGCTGAGAGGGTAGGAGGACCCTACAAAAAGCAACCTGGTAGGCAGGATGATGTGGCGCTGGCTATGGGGAGTGGATAAGAAGCAAGACAACAGAAAGCCAATATTGGGTGCTTGATGGCGAGGTTGGACGGGGTACTACACCATCTGCAGCTCAAGGAGTGAAGCTGTGCTGTTTAAAGCCCTGTATGCTACTATGTATCGTGGGGCTTTTAGATTGAGTGAGGTGGTGGGCCACGGCAGAAAGATGGATGGAGGGGGACTACAATGGGATGACATAGAATGGGCTGCAGAAGCAATAGCAGTGCTATTAGGGAGATCAAAGATTGATCAGCAGGGGCAGGGCAGTAGGGTGTGACTAAGGAAACATCCTAACTCAGCCAGTTGCCCAGTGAGGACCCTGCACATGTATGCAGCAGACCGCCCAAAAGTAGGAAGTCCACTGATGTTCATACATGGGGATGGCAGACCAGTCTCTGGGTACCAGGTGACAGTGGTTCTGCACAAGGGTCTCAGATTTCTGGGGGAACCAGAGAAGGGATATTCCCCCCACTCCTTTAGGATTGGGGCGACCTCGATGATGGCATCACAAGGCAACAGGACTGGGGAGAGCAAGCAAAAAGGCAGGTGGACTTCTGACTGTTATAAAAAGTACATACACAATATAAAACAATAACGATATCTCTCTTTTTCCCACAGCGGGTGCAAGAGATAAAGGAAGAGGGATGGGATGGGGGGACAAGGGGGTTTAAGAGTGTTATATACTAAACAGTGTGCTTCTGGTTATGCAGGGACATCCAGGAAACTTGAGGCATGGATCTGTGGGCATTCATTTATCCATTGGGTGGAGAAGTGGGCAGCCAGGAGATGAGGGGAAAAGCAGCTGTACCTGAAAAGTGATACAATCCGGTTGGTATGGAGAGGCTGATGGGGATGAAGTGGGCACAGCTGCTGCAGGAGCTCAGGGAGATAAGGAAGGACCATAGGTGACTAGATCTGATCGTGATACGCCTGGATAGCGACCTGGGACAAGACCCTGGCTGGACATATTTTATCAAATAAAGCAGGATTTGCAAACAATAAAAGAGTGGTGGCTGGAGGTTACTCTGGCCTGGCCTGAAATCATGCCCTGAAGGGTTTAGTGACAAGTGGAGAGCCACAAAGAGATGGATAGGGCCTGGAAGTGCATGAATGCATGGGTGGGCATATTGTTTGAGAGCACGGAGGATTAGTCATCCACCATGGAATCCTGGAATGGGTAGATGAATACTATCAGGGTGATGGGATACACCTATTGGGTCTTGGCCTGGCCCTGTTCAATGCAGAAATGGCGAATGCCATCGAATCATGGCTGGGTTAGAAATAAAAATATATATAGATAGAATAAAAAGGGGGTATGGGGGTGGGAGAGGAAGGGGGAAGTCCACTGTCCATCGCAAGCTGGAGCTGGACTAATGGAAAAAGGGAGGAGGACAGGAAAGAAAGGGAGGATGAAATGGAAACACTAAAAAGGACACAGGATTGATAAGAAGAAGTAGGGGCACGGTGTGTACACTCGTACCCCTTTACAACAAAAGAGGAAGAAGCTGGGCCCCCCATGATGTACATCTGGGGGGCAGAAGAAAAAGAAGAAATTATTAGAATGGATGAATTGAACAAGAATGTGGCTGTATATAATGCATATAAATATGATTGGGAAGAGATTGTAAAGTGAAAATTGTGGAGATGTACCATGTTATTGTAAACAATGATATCTTTGAATATTCAGTAAATTAATTGTGAAACTGAACAACCACACACAATCTTGTCTATGACTTTATTGGCGGGGTTCTGGGGACAAAGAGAGTTGCCCAATTAAAGGGGCAGACCCCATTGTCCCAAGGCCCTGACAAGAGGTGTGGGAAGCTCAGGAGAGGGGGAAAGGGGGGAGAGGAGAAGGGTAGGGGTAAAAAGAAGGGCATGAGGTCACAAAAGGGAAGGACCTGATGAGATCACAGAAGGGGTGGGGAGACAGGAGTGGTGGGAACAGTGAGGTGGCAACCTGTGATTGGCCGAGGTGAGCCAAGGGGCAGAACCTAACTGGGCAGTTCTAAGGGGCTGCACAGCAAGGGGAGCTCACACATTTGCTCCTCAAGTTTTTTCCACCCACCCACCCTGAAGGAAGGAGCAGGGGTCACTGTGGTAGGTGGAGCACAGTGCACCACTGTGGCAGGTGGAACACAGTGGCAGACTGCAAGTGGACTGCCGAAGGTGGATGGCAGGAAAGAGGAAAAGGGGGTGGAGGACAGGAAGAAAGGGGGGAGATGAAATGGAAAACACTAAAAAGGATACAAGATTGACAAGCAAGAAGTAGGGGCATGGTGTATACGCTCGTACCCCTTTACAAAAAAAAGAGGAAGAGGCTGGGCCCCCCATGATGTATGTCTGGGGGGCAGAAGAAAAATAAGAAATTAATAGAATGGATAAATTGAACAAGAATGTGGCTGTATATAATGGCCCAGATATTTAAAAGGGTTGCGCATGCCGCAACAGTGTTGTGCCATGCACAGCCCACTGATGCACCCTGGCATGATATTCATAAGGGAAAAGTGCGCGGCACAAATCCCGATGCACTGGAGAGCATCAGTACTGTATGCAGGCACAGGTGGAGGGGTGTGCCCATGCATAACCTGCACAGCCTGATATTCAGCCCGGGATGTGCAGAGCCATGCATGCGCAACCCCTACCTGCGCCAGCACAAAGTTAAGCCAAAAAAAAAAAGGAACAACTGATGGCCACCCACAGGTGAGCTGCCGCATTGCAGGGTGCAACACAGCAGCTGCCACCTGTGGGTGGCCACCCGAGTTCCGGCTGCACCTGGCGGCACCCCCAATGCCTGATCGTGGGCATTTGTAAAAGAAGACGTCGTCCAATATCCCTGGTGGTCCAGTGGACTGCACTCTGCCTGATCGTGGGCATCTGTTGTAATAAAAGAACCCCCCCTGTCCAATATCCCACTTTCTGCCCGATCGTGGGCATCTGTTGTAATAAAGACCCCCATCCAATATCCCTGTGGTCCAGTGGATTGCACTCTGCCCAATCGGGGGCATCTGTTGTAATAAAGGACCCCCCGTCCAATATTCCTGGTGGTCTAGTGCTACCTCCCACCTGCCACTGAGCCCCACCACCCGCTCCCCCGGTCAGGCGGCAGGCACGCACCCGCCTGCTGCCCAGCCCGCCCGCAACTGATAGCTGCGGTAGGGCTGGCCGCCCATTGGTTCTGCGCGAGCCAATGGGTGTAGCAACCATACCACACATTCCAGTTGGTGATTCATTCACATATCTGAATGTGTATCTGGTATGGCTGCACGCCCATTAGCTCATGCGTGAACCATGGGTGCAGCCCCTACCAGCTATCAGTTGGTGGGCGGCTGGGCGGCAGGCGAGGGGTGCTGCCACCCGCCATCTGACTGGGGAGCGGGGTGGTGGGGCTCAGTGGGCGGGTGGGGAGGGGGGGCACCACAGACCACCAGGGATATTGGACAGGGGGGTGTCTTTTATTACAACAGATGCCTGTGATCGGGCAGAAAGCAGGATATTGGATGGAGGGAGTTTCTTTTATTACAACAGATGCCCGTGATCAGGCAGAAAGTGGGATATTGGACTGGGGGGTTCTTTTATTACGACAGATGCCTACAATTGGGCAGAAAGCAGGATATTGGATGGGGGAGTTCTTTTATTACAACAGATGCCCGCGATCGGGCAGAAAGTGGTCCACTGACCACCAGGGATATAGGATGGAGAATTTATTTTAAACATATGCCCACACTGGCTGAAGGCCGGTCCCCGACGGTTGCCAGCCTGGCAGGGCGCCAGGCAAGTCGTCGGGACCGCACATCTGCATGCAAATGGGATGTAACAGCTATAATGACATGCAATGGGCCCCATGCACCTTTACAAATTATGGCCCCATTTGCATGTCACCTTTTGAATATCGCAGGTGCTGTGAATGGCTCAATGGCACTTGCGCTAGCGCATCTCCATGCTCCACTCTGGCCACTTGCACTGGCACAGTGCCACTGCGCCATGCACAGTTGAGGTGGTCAGGGTGTGATATTCAAAGCTGCTGAGCCATGGCGCAGCTCCTTGAATATCGCTAGTCCACGCCCCTGCGCAGCTGCTTGAGCTGCGCCCAAGCTTGCACCACAGCCTGGCACAGTTTGAATATCTGGGCCCATGTATATAAACATGATTGGGAAGAGATTGTAAAGTGAAATTGTGGAGCTGTACCGTGTATAGTAAACAATGATCTTTTGAATATTCAGTAAATGAATTGCCAAACTGAGCAATCACACACAATCTTGTCTATGTCTTTATTGGTGGGGTTCTGGGGACAAAATGCTGATATCACTAAACTTTGTCACTGGCTGATAGCGGCTAACACACTTCACAAATGCTGCCACCAGCCTGTTGTGAATTCACCACTGTCTGTTCCATTCTCATCCTACATTATATTCATGTTGCACTGTACAATGCCTTTGGAAAACAAACTCCAGTTTACTTTAGGCACTGTTGAACATGCTCTTGTATTAGAAATAGTATCACATTATTTTGTACGTGCTCTTGGAGACAAAACATAAAGGTTGTCTGTAAATTAACTGTATCTTTTAAAAAACTGCAAACTCACTGATTAAATATAAAATAGTTAATATCTTTAAATTGTATAAGATATATAGACACAAAATTAGGAAATATGGAGAAGGCATGGAAAATCAAAAGATTTTACACAAAAAGACTAAAATCTATAAAAATGATAGCTGAAATAAATGCTTGATATTTTACCTTACAGGCTTTCTTAGATGAGATGACCCACACAAGACTCAGTTCCCAAAGAGACAACTCAGTAGACTGTTAAAAGGTTTAATCTTAGTTGAAGGACAGCAGTCACTAAACACTGTCTATGGGTATCACTCTAACCTCTGAGAAGAAAGCATTCCTCCCTGTTATAGGATGCATTGTTCTCCCATATTGCCATCGGAATAGGACATGACATTGCTGTGGGAAACTAGAATATTTGTCATTGATATTTGATATGGTCAGTTCACTCTAGCCAGCTTTGACTGGTTTAGAGGGGCTCACTGCTGGGGACCATTCAACATCTCTGCAGTTGGGGTCCAGCCTACTGTATTCTAAATCATTTTCAGTTCAAATTCATATGGACCCAATATAGGTATTCAACTATTTGTAACACATCCAGCACAGCCAAACATTGACAAGTAAGCACATAGCATGCATTAGTTTAACACCACAAAGCAAATATTTTAGGAAACAATAAAGAAAAAGAGTTTATTGTACATCTGAAGGGAAGAATTAATCACACATGCACAGTTAACTGGTAAGTAAAAACTTTATGGATAATATAAATGTTGTCTGATAATGCATGAATTATCTTATTACTGAAAATCCTTTCAATAGTGGACATGTCTTTGTAGTGCTTAATTGCTACTAACAAGTCCAATACTTGTCTCACTCCATGTGCTAAGTTGTTGGGGGAGTGAGACTGGTACCAGACCCACTGGAAAAAAGGCAGCACTACAGAAACTCTTAGCCCATGCTGGCACCAATGGGAATTCTGGCAGCTGATTTAATAAAAAACCCAGCTATAGAGGCATATGGGTATATATTGGATCATGATGGTTGTGGGGGATGTCAGGATCAAACAGCATAATTTTACAGAAAACTTCGGTGTCACAAGATAGTTTGGTACAGTTCCTTTTATTGGTCCAACTTATGTCTTATACAACCAGCTCTGGCTAGAGCCAATAGGGCTGCAGCAGAGGAATTTGGGGTAAAAATATTGTAAATTTGTTTTTTAATATTTGTATACCAAATTTTTAACGTAGCCTTGTTTTGACCCTGCCTCATAAAGATGGGCAGAGAAAATGTTCAACTCCTGGCTTGAAGGTGATTTTGCATAGGGACTGTGAAATCAACTTTCAGGATGTCAAAACACATTTTGGACAGGAGTTGAAGAATGACAACTGTCACATTCATGAGGTGCTGTAAAGAAATGGCTATGTTGAAAATTTTGGGTAACAATATTGAGTATTACCAAACGTACAAGCCTGTGTTCACAAAATTCAATGTAGGCTCATAACTTTGTTGAGTTTTAATATTTTTACTCCAAATTTCCAATATAGCCTTCTAATAACCTCACCTCATGAATAAGGGCAGAGAAAAGTTTCAGATCCTGGCCAAAAGGTAATTTTGCACAGGGACCATGAAAGCACCTTTTGGGATGTAAATAAATGATAGCTGCTAGATTCATGAGGTGCTAGAAAGATATGGCTATGTTGCAAATTGACAATTACCAAAGTTATGAGGTTGCATTCACAAAATGCAATGTAGGCTCATAACTTTGTTGTTTTTAAATATTTTTACACCAAATTTTAAACATAAGCTTCTTATGACCCCTCACCTCATGAACAGGGCAGAGACAATTTCAACTTCTGCCCGAAAGGTGATTTCATGTAGGGACCATAAATTGCTTTTCAGGATGAAAATAAATAACATTTTGGCCAGGATCTGAAAAATGACAGCTATCACATTTATGAGCTGCTAGAAAGATATGGCTATGTTGCAAATGCAGAGGGTAAAATATTGACAATTACCAAAGTTATGAGGCTGTATTCACAGATTTAAAACTAGGCTTATAACTTTGTTACTTTTTAATATTTTACACCACATTTCAACATAGCCTTCTTATGGCCCTGCCTCATGAACATGGGCAGAGACAATTTTCAACTCCTGCCTAAAAGGTGATTTTGCTAGCGACTGCAAGATCACTTTCAGGACAAACTTGCCTAACAACAGTAATATTGTTCATGAGGTGGGGGTCCCAAAGAGACATGTTAAAATGTGAGCTAAAAATGTGCAAAATACCAAGTTATGCCTCTAAGTTCAAACTTCCACTGAAATACATTGAATGGCATATGATTTATACTGTGTGATTTTACTGTAAGTAAAGTATTCTTTCATTGTGTCCTAACAGTGGACTTGCATTTTTTGGTTTTAGATGGGCAACTGAGTTCCTTTGCTTTGGTTTATGTTCCTTCAGTACTATGCCTCTGTCATGCAGTCCTGAGTTGCTGGTTCTCTTTGCTACTTGATGATTACAAGCAACATCATGCCTTACCACCTGATTTAGAGTGTTTGCAAGGAACACTCTCCACTCTAATGAGCTATATCGTGAATTATAAAAATGGGGTTTAGCGCACCCTGCCTCCTGGTTGGCTAAAACCTGGTCACTTCGAGATGGGTAAAGAGAGGTTATCAGGTGCTCCAAAACTGCACACTAGTCAGCTGGATTTGGAACCACCACATATAGCAAGATGCAGTCTGAAAACAAAACCATGGCACTCACAAAATATAGTGCCAACTTGTAATTTATTAGTACTCCCTCCATCACCCTCCACCCCTTCCTTACCAGTTTCTGCACTTTTGCTATTTGATCTACTTTGATTAACTTTGTTTAATTCTATATATCAGAACAAAATATGTAATAATGCTATAATGCCAATTAATTTGTTTATTTCTATATGGGAGTTTGCGTTACTCCTCCATGCAACTATACAATTGCTGCTTTGCCTGCTAATGCTGTCATGATTTTGCAGCCCAAAAATATCTGTGCAGTTTGGTGATGTATTAGAGATCATCTTTAAATGGTGGATCCTTAAAAGTAAAATATCTTTCACCATTGCAGTATGTCACCAACACCTTGAGCATTGTAAATTGTGTTGCTGTATATTATTCAACTGATGCAACAAACGTAATCTTGGCATTTCTAAGAAAAGTAAAAATGCTTGTAAATTTGGCTTGACATGTCTCTGCAGCATACCAACTTACTGCAGACCTTGTTATTGCACAGAGTATTTAAACATCCATTTCACTAGTTCACACTCCTGGTGAAGTGACAGAGTGCTACAAAGCACAGGGCTAGTGACTGTGTATGTGTGTTGTGTGTGTGCACCATACACTAATAAGTGTTAGGTTGCACTCTATTTTGTGAGTGCTTTGTTTTTGTTTTCAGTCTAGTGTTTCCAACAACCACAATCTCCCATGGACAATCACCGTTTCCTTATTGGGTCATGGAACTGATCTTAACAAATGCAGTGCCTTCCCAAACAACTAATGTAGGCCACTTTAAGCCACACAAAATGGCCATGCAAAATTCTCTGGAGTGTTGCAATGTTTTATTAGGACCCCAACATTTTTCCCAGTAAAGTTTCATATTGAGGGCACTGTAATATAATTTGAAAATCAATTTTAGCCCTTACTTATACTGTGGGTCATGTCTTCCTAAAATGTCTCTTACATTATTAACCTTTGTAACTTTAACATGTAAGCATAGTAGATATGTTAATTAGTTCACTGTTCAGATTGTACTGTTTAGTCTGACAGGAACATCTGTGAAAGAGTCTGACTCATAGGTATTGTAATCCGAGAATTTAAATAAATAATAAATAAATAAATTATTATTCTGCTCATTCTGGTGATCAAACCAAAAATCCTTACCTGTAACATGCTTCATACATTCATATCATAACTTTTTCATTTGTAATGCTCAGTGCTTCAATAATGACTGCCTAAATATAAATAAAATCTCATAAGAAACTTTAAAAGCTCTCTTAAGCTGAGCCCATAACTATAGTAACACCCAGTGCCACTAATACATTTCTCCAAATATACTAATAAAACAGCATTGGCACTCTTAAACCTCCAAATTAGGGTCCAGGCTTACCAGAAACTGCATTTAAGTGGCTCATGAGAGTCTGAAAGGGTTAGGCTGAATTAACATTAGTAACCAAAAAGCCAGACCATTTCATATTATCCAAACTTTGAACTTTCTATGATGTTAACATTATTTGACTGATAGTCAGAAACCTATTAATTCTTACATATGTTTTCTCATAGCAAATCGACTCTTGCATGCCTGTTCTCACAACAGTGTCACTAACAAACCTTTGCAAGAAACCATGCATATAGCAACCCTATTAAGGCTCCTGTGGCATATGTATAATTTTGAACATGCAGATTCAATACTGCTCAAAATACTGCTTAGAATATAAATAACTTAGATCACTTTCCATTACTTGTTTAGTTTAATTCTCATAGACTATATATTGAGAATAGTTTTCCAAATGTAAGATTCATTGTGGCCATGTTTTCTGCATGCACATAATCACTTTGATGGTAAAACAGCATTGCTGTGGTTTACAAATAACCTCTTTCATTTCACTTTATATTGTAAACCTCAGGGTGAAAATGTATTTTTTACTCTGCAGATCTTATCAGTTTCAACAGTGAACTTCCATCACTTTGGTGGATCCATTATGATTACACTTAAGCATTACTTTTATTTTAAGACTCAGAGCTTTTCAGTCTGGTAACAAGCAACTTCTGCTTTGAGAATACATTCGACAGCTCTCAAGACCATTCATTTGCAAACTCATTAAGCCCAGATTTGTGCATTTGCTGTTTATTCTGGTCCGAGGACCTAACAGTTATCCCTCTAGAAACTTCAGCAACAGCACCACCAAAATGAAATAAGAGCAACAGAGACAGCACTCTCCATCTTTCCTGATAGTGCTCTGGTCAGTGTCTGCATGTGATCTTGCAGCACAGAGTCCCTGTAAGTATGCGTCTTGCACTTGTTGCCAGGCTGTGGGTTGTGCTGACATGTGATGTGATCAAGCATCAGACAGAAAAGACTTAGCCCCGTCACACACAAAATTAGAAGCACTGCGATTTGTGTTCAGTTCTGATCAAGTGTGTAGCAAACAGTAGCACATCTTGTATGTTTCCCTTTCTCTTTTGATCTTCATCAAATGGTTTGTAATGCAAACAGGTATTTTATTTTAATAAATTTCACTTCAACCAAGCTTTAAAATGTGTACTCTGGTAAAATGAACACACTATGCATTTTGGCAAATGTGTCATAATTCAGTAGTTCAATATCTCAGGTACAATTTAATGTGCTTATCAGCTTGTTCCCATGTAACTGAGGCTTGCATTCTCATAAACTACATGTGATGCCATCACAAATCATATGCAAGCAATAAGACACGACATAGTGGGCCTTATGCTGAGATAACTCTCTGCCTAGGGGTGTGCTGAGGCTTGATGCCACAGGCAGTGGGCCTTACAGCCCCTGGTATAGCCATTATCTAAGTATAAGGCTCAATCTGGAGTGTCTCATTGCACTTACAAAATGGGTGATAGGTAGTTTCAATGAAAAAAAATAATAAACAAAAATAACATTTAAAATGAAAACAAGAAAAATGAGAAAAGGTTTTATTTAAAGATAAAATACTTTGACCGCTGGCCATCACTAGGGGGAGCTGTGATTGTGTGTCATGTTGTTTTCTGGTCCCCACTGCCCACTCTGAGGACTGAGAGCAAGTGACAGTTTTAATTTTTATTTCACTCTGATCTTCATTAAACAAATTTGTCTCTCACTGTGGCTTCCAGCCATTTTTGTTGTTTCCTGGTCATTGCTGTCTGCTGTGAGGACCAGGAGTGATTAACTGTTGTTTGACTTTTTATTTGAATTGATGATTCCTGGTTCTTGCTGCCTGCTCTGAGATTGGGGAGTGATTTCATTTTTTTTTTTTTTAAGTTCATCCCTTGCTGTGGCTTCTGGCCACAGTCTCTTGTTGATTCCTGGTCCTTGCTGCCTGCTCTGAGGACCAGGATTTACTTAGTGTGCTGTCATATCCTTCATTGTGGTGTTTGGCTATTCTTCCTTGCTGTGTCCCAGCCCTTGTTGCCTGCTCTGAGGACTGGAATTTACTGTGTGTGCTGAGGACCGGGATTTACTGTGTGTGCTGTCATATCCTTCTTTGTGGTATTAGACTATTCTTCCTTGCTGTATCCCAGCCCTTGCTGCCTGATCTGAGGACTGGGATTTACTGTGTGTGCTGAGGACCAGGATTTACTGTGTGTGCTGTCATATCCTTCATGTGGTGTTTGACTATTCTTCCTTGCTGTGTCCCAGCCCTTGTTGCCTGCTCTGAGGACTGGAATTTACTGTGTGTGCTGAGGACCGGGATTTACTGTGTGTGCTGTCATATCCTTCTTTGTGGTATTAGACTATTCTTCCTTGCTGTGTCCCAGCCCTTGCTGCCTGATCTGAGGACTGGGATTTACTGTGTGTGCTGAGGACCAGGATTTACTGTGTGTGCTGTCATATCCTTCATGTGGTGTTTGACTACTCTTCCTTGCTGTGTCCCAGCCCTTGCTGCCTGCTCTGAGGACCTGGATTTACTGTGTGTGCTGTCATATCCTTCATTGTGGTGTTTGACTATTCTTCCTTGCTGTGTCTCAGCCCTTGCTGCTTGCTCTGAGGACATGGATTTACTGTGTGTGCTGTCATATCCTTCATTGTGGTGTTTGACTATTCTTCCTTGCTGTGTCTCAGCCCTTGCTGCCTGCTCTGAGGACCTGGATTTACTGTGTGTGCTATCATATCCTTCATTGTGGTGTTTGGCTATTCTTCCTTGCTGTGTCCCAGCCCTTGCTGCCTGCTCTGAGGACTGGGATTTACTGTGTGTGCTGAGGACATGGATTTACTGTGTGTGCTGTCATATCCTTCATTGTGGTGTTTGACTATTCTTTCTTGCTGTGTCCCAGCCCTTGCTGCCTGCTCTGAGGACCTGGATTTACTGTGTGTGCTGTCATATCCTTCATTGTGGTGTTTGACTATTCTTCCTTGCTGTGTCTCAGCCCTTGCTGCCTGCTCTGAGGACCTGGATTTACTGTGTGTGCTGTTATATCCTTCTTTGTGGTATTTGCCTATTCTTCCTTGCTGTGTCCCAGCCCTTGCTGCCTGATCTGAGGGCCAGGAGTGACAATGGGCTGAGACCAGATGCAGAATGGCCATTTGGTGAGTGTTTTGGGGAGGGGTTGGTTTTTTTAAGAAAATTTAGCATTTTTGTTGGCAGCTAATATTGAAATGATTCTGGAAGCTGCTTGGTGGAGTAGAAAGGTGATGACTATGAATTTCACTCTGGGGCAAAACAATTTGGTGGATGAATGAAAACTTTCTCACCCTTAGAAAAGATTCCAAACATCTACCCATAAATATGTTTGATATGTTGGCAGCTGGCACTGACACTTCATACTTGGATATTATGCCGAGGTAAATTTATGGGTGTCAGCCTGCTTAGCTAGTCAGGAGTAAGGATTTTCCCTATCCATTTTATAAAAAGTAATGATGAACAACACATTACTTCTGATATGTACCCTTCTCTACTCCCATCGATATTCACTTTCAGTGAATATCATCTTTCATTTCTAAATAGAATAAAGTATGGGGTGGTGTGTGTAATGAAAGGTTTACACCCCTCCAAGGTGTTAGATGCTACATAAACCCCGAGAGCGAAGCTCAAGGGGTTTATTAAAGCATCTAACACTGAGGGGGTATGTAAACTTTGAGTTTACACACACCACCCCATATTTTATTTTATATAATTGCTGGGTTTCCTTTTCACTTCAGCAATTATGCAAAATAAAAAGAAGTTGCTGTGTGGCTGCAGTCTGGTTAGGTTGCAGCGCGTTTACCATGGACGACTTTCTTTATTTATTTAAAAGTTGTTTTTACTCTGTGGCCAGCTGAAAGTAATTTTTAAATGGTTGTAGTACATTTTGTTTTTAATTACTTACCACCTAGTCAGATTGGTGGTTCAGTGCCCGATAGTGGTTCATCAAGAAGGCAAGCGGAGAGTGGTCAGGAAGTGAGGGACTGCGGTGGGCGCATGCATGAGTGGGGAAACCATGTAGGTGTTTGCCATAATAAACACTCCTTTATTATGGCAATTACAGCATGGTTTCCTTATGGAAAAAGGAAAGCCAGTAATTATAAACCCAATAATTTCATGTATGGGTAATTTTGTAATTTTAAACACATGAGTGCCTTTGTATTACAGAACTGAAGTGGCAATGAAATGAGGGGATTGGATAGTTAGACGGGACAACAGGGAGGGGTAGTATAAATTTGTGAGGGCAGAGAGGAGCAAGTGGTTATTTTGACCATTCTCATGTCTGATTTTACAAATATTATAAATTCCTCTAATGCCTCACATAATCCCTCATTTTGATATGCAACATTTCATTCCATTTTTTTTATTTTACATACACATAAAGGATTGTCATTTTACTATCTTATAGTTTTATGAAAGGAGGTAAAGGGGTGCATAAAATGGATGGGGGAGTACGGAAAATGGTGTGCAGAGTGACAGGAAGGGGGCATATTAGATGTCAGAGACAAGTTGTCCGAACAAAAACGTTTTCCTAAATATATCTACTACATTCCTAACTATTAAGAAAGGGTAGTAATTCTAAATACATCCATCACCAGTTTGCAGGCCAGTTGGGCTCCTCATTGAGGCCCCATTTGCCTCTAAATGTGGCCAACCAGCACATTTTGGCTTTCTCCGGCTTTTTATTAATGTCATTTACTGTGGGTTTAATTTCTCTAGACCCCAAAACCACTGTGCTGCACCAACATGACCCCTTTCTCTGAAATTCATACAGCTATGCTCTATGATTCATCCTGACAGCTGATAATGCTCTTATGCTCTATAATCCATTTTTTAAGTTCCCTGGTAGTCTTTCCCTCATACAGCATGTCACAGGGGCATTGTATACAACCCCTGCTGTGGCACATGTGATATGGGACTTAATAGAATATAAACATCCAGTATGTGGGTGTTTTAAAGTGTTCTTTTTGCTTGTGTGCCTTATAGACTGAACACCTCCCACACAGATGCATCCCATCCCCCATGTGGACCCAATAGGAGCTCTTCTGTTGGGACTTATGTCCAGACACAATTAATGCAAACTAGTCTCCCTTTTAAACTTTCTTCTCTTTTAGATGTTACAGTCAGTTTCATGCTGCATACACCCACAGTAGCTGGGTGCTGCTGCAATACACCCTGGTGTTTAAGACCTGCCTTATTTGTTCAGTTTCTCTACAATGTGTTGTAGTGAACACAGTCCTGTTTTGTTGTTCTGTATAGGCTACCTTAGAAATAAGGGTGTTCTCCTTCCTAACCAAGTGAACTCTGTCAGTAGCCTGTTTTAGGTTGTGGCTTTAATATCTAGGTTTCAAATGTTTCTCATACTTCTCTTTTCAGCTTAGAAATCTCTCTGAAAGCTGCAATTTATTTTAGCTGTCAACAGCAGGAGTAAGAGAGGAGGCTGGCAACTGGCAGAGGTAATTGGCAGGAAATAATGATTGTTTGTGTGTGTGACAAAAGTCATTGTTGGGGAAATTATGATAGTTTGTGTGTGTGACAAAATCCTTTCTACCAAATTCCCACTTGTGTGCATGTGTACTGTGTTTATTGTAGTACAAAAACGAAACAAAATATACCAAAAGGGAAGGTGGAAGTAATTGCTGGCTTGAAAGCTTCTAGGGTAAGAAGTGATAACAGGGGCTGATGGGAGCTGTAGTCCCTTCTAGCAAGTAGGAAGTACAAAACTGAGAATGGTGCATAGCACCAGTTTTACAGAACCAGAGACTACAGTTAGTCAGTGGTCTGTATGAGGCTGCTGGACGTTATTTATTGTTTAAAAACCTTTTTGGGGACAAAGCTTGGACTAAGTTGGGCACCCCTGTTACTTCCAGGTTCCTGATCCATAAAGCTCAGTGCCTTTGTGAGCAGAGACAAGCATGAGTGGAGGCAGGCACATCAGAGGAGAATGTCTGCCATGTCAGGTGGGGCAGACTGGTCAATGGGCCCAGCCTCTATATCCAAGGAAAGAAAAGTACCAGAAATGAGGGTCAATTTACCATAGTGCATGAACTGCAAAATGTGGAATTTGGGGGTAATAGAAACAGAATTTGTGTTTATTAAGTGCAGGTAGATTGTGCAATTACATGAGGAAATAAGGACTTCAGGAAAAAGTTACAGTTACAGATTAAAATATATAAACTAGAACAATTTATTCAAAATACAAATATGTTACTACATGAGAGTGAAAGAGTGGCTGCAGAACTACATGAAATGACAGGGCAGATCTCTGGAAAAACAATGGGGATAAGAGGACATGCAGTATGGAAGGGCATTCAGATAACGAGGATGAGGACAGAACTGATGATTGGTGTTTAGTACAGGGAGGCATAAAACAAAAGAGAAGGCATCAAATAGTCCCTACAAAAATGCAAAAAAAGATTTTCTGTTTTGGAAATAGATGAAGAAGCCAAAGTTGAAAGTAACAACATTCAGGAGATTCAGAATCAAAACCTGATAGCTCAGAAGGTAGGAGAGGAGAACGGTGGGCAAGCAGAAAATGATGGGAACCCACAAGCTCCCCAAGCCATTAGAGAAAATGATTCAAGCACATCATAAAGAAGAGAGAGATTGTGGTTTTGGGGGACTACATAATCAAATTCACTGATAAAATAATATGTAGGGGCAGAAAAGATACAGCCATGGTGAGCAGTCTCTCTGGTGCTAAAATAAGTGACATCAAAGAAAACCTAGATTGCCTACTGAGGGGTACAAATTCAACCATTACAGATTTACATGTAGGAATAAATGTTGTGGGGAGAAGGAACACAGTGGACATTCAGAGGGACTTTGAGGCAGTGAAGTTTCTTTGACTTAAAAGGGATGTAAGGTGATAATATCTAAAAAATTCCCAGTCCTGAGAGCTGGTAAGAGGAAAACACAGGATACTAAATTCCTCAATGGCTGGTTGAGACACTGGAGTAAAAGGAGGAACATATCTTCCAAAGAATGTAGCATAAATTTATCAGAGATACCAAACTGTATGGACAGGATGGCTTACACTTAAATAGGGATGGTACGAGAACCCCTGGTGAAAGAATAAATACAACTCTTGTGACATGTTTAAACTGAAAAGGAAGAGTGGATGAGAAGGAGAACCTATTGCTGCAAACAAACGCTCATTAAACAACCTAAATTGAGTAAAACAGGTCAATGAAGTAAGGGACTGGAAAGTTTTGCTTATAAATGCAAGGAGCCTTATTTAAAAAATAGATGAATTAGAATACATTTTGCCCAGGGATAAGGTACACATTTGCACAATCACCGAGACTTGGTGGCAAAATGGTGATGCTTGGGTAAGAAATATACAGAGGTGTACATTATGAACATACGAAGAAACCAACAGAAGAAGGCCATTTGGTCTATCAAGTCTGCTCTTGTTGCAGGGTCCACAGCTTGTGCTACTGTCCCTGACCCCTCTCCCCACTCCTCCCATCCTCCCTACCCATGACCCTTATCCTCCCCCTATGCCTGTCCATGCCTCTCTTAAAGCTGCCCACTGTTTTCAACGAGATCACCTCTTCTGGCAGCACATTCCAAGTGTTGACCACCCTCTCTGTGAACAAGTGCTTCCTGACCTCTCTCCTAAACCTCCTCCCTTCAGCTTAAGACTGTGCCCCCTCGTGTTTTGGTTGCCACTCAGCTTAAAGAGACTCTCCTTATTATTATCAAATATCCATACAGTTTGGTATTTATAATAATAATTCATTATTTAGCAAACAAAGGAAAAATAGTAAAGGAGGTGAAGGAGCAGTATATGTAGCTGATTATATATCCGTGGAATTAATGTCTAAAGATATGGATACTGATCTGGAGCACATTTGTTAAAGCTTTTTCTGAAAACGGGGGGAAACATTTTTCTGGGGTTGGTACATAGGCCTCCCTCACAGTCAGGGGAACAAAATCAAGCGATGCTGGGAACACTGAATAAATTTAACAAAAGTTCCACGGGAAATGGGTATCTTCAGCTGCTTTATGGTGGGGTTCTTCAGGTGCAATATATAAATTCAAACAAGCAAATGTTTCGGATCATCCCAGAACTTCTTGAAATAGAAGAAAAGATGGGGTCTTTTTGTAAAACGTTCCTCAAAACTTGTTTTTTCTTCATTTTTCTTTTTATACTGCCCTGATGTTTTGATTCATAAAGTGAATCTTTTTCAAAGGGCTTCTTACTTTTAGAAAAATATATAACTATCAGTGTTATTGCATATAATCACAAGTTTTCATTTGTATCAATCCATTATTTACATAGCAGGTGCCTAGTTGTATTACCAAAGACCTCACTGTTAGTATGTTCAAAAACAAAGAAAGGCTTTTGTCACATTTTCTGTGCTCTTACATCAACAGCACTTTTGACTGTTATGCTCTAAATATATTACAGATCATGCTAGCATTCTGTCCACAGCATTATGTAGTATATACTGCCGTAGGCCTGTATCCCTTTAACTAAGAGGGGCCTCTCAGCCTCATTTGCTGCTGTATGTACCTTTAAACCCTTAATGTTAAAAATGCTAAACCTAAATTTGTCACTAGCTAAGCCTGTATTATTTCATATTAAAAGAAAATATATTCACCTTATATGTCGCTATGTATTTTTAAAACTTCGTTGTTGTATCAACCTCACTTCGTTGTAGTATGAATATTATCTAAAACAGATGTATTATACTGTTAAAGCCTTAGGTATATTGCTTTTTCTTCACACTTTTTATCCTAGTTATATTTTTTTACCTGGGCATTTGGTGTGTTGTTCCCTTCATTCAAATGACTTGCTCTCTATAGTGGAATTCCCACATGTGTCTGAAAAGTAAAACAACAATTTAGACATCTTTTTAAGGTTTTCTGCTATATACTGATGTTTTAGCTTCATTAGTACCTCAGACTGTTGTTTGTTTGATTTCAGTTGTTTTACTTTTACATGCTATAACCTGTTCATCAAATGCCTACTAAAAATGTTTTACCATTAGTTTCATGTATGCTTTCAAAATAGCGTTTCAGTTTTCATTTAATATCTGTTTACAACACAATAAACATTATTTTTACCTTAATCTTGAGGCACAAACTGTTGCTGCATCTTAATGGCATCTTCCATGTTTGAGAGTAGAGCAAGTGAAGCTCTGTGGCCACTCCTTTCCTCTTAAGCTTACTTGTGTGTCACCAGTGACATCATCGGTGATGTAGTCACTGGTGTTCTCGTGAGATGTCATGCAAGATTTCAGTTGCCTAAGCAACTACAGGCAGCACTG
Source organism: Neoceratodus forsteri (assembly GCA_016271365.2). Taxonomy (NCBI): domain Eukaryota; kingdom Metazoa; phylum Chordata; order Ceratodontiformes; family Ceratodontidae; genus Neoceratodus; species Neoceratodus forsteri. The sequence continues at coordinate 637,734,455 of CM028133.1, forward strand.
TTGCTGTCTGTTTAGACAAGCAGGCCCTTGTTATTGTCTGTGGATAGAGCCTGCACTATCTATTTGCGTATTATGTTAAAATAATTTTTTGTGGTTTAAACGCTGATTGTACACTACAAGGGCTTATTGTTTAACATTTATTTCAAGATTTTGAACTGTTTATGTATAATTGATGAAGCAGTTTTGTCTTTTTGACTATTTTTATTTATTTAGTCCTATGTTTCAGAATAAACAGTATAGTCGGGGGGGTGGAAATATATGTACGGGTTTCAGGCAAGGGGCTCAGGGTGGGGACTGGGGGAAAAGGGCTGATATAACATAGTAACTAGTTATTTATTTGTATATGTGTCTCACAATGTAACCATACCTAGGTTCTATAATGTTATGAATTCTCGTTACTACCAGCATGCTTGCCAATTCATGTCCGAATTCATGCCAATGTTTTATCCAATGTGTTAAGCATGCTCATCCATTTCATTGAATTTGCTTTTTTAATCAGGTGCATGGTATCATTCCCGTCTGTAGAGGGCCCAGTAATTGTCGTTTTTCTACTTTAGGTAATGCAAACTGTGAGTTCATTATTTTATCTTTAATGGTGGATACCTTTTTTGCTGCCACCATCAGTTTGTTTCTCAGAGCTACGTTGTCTGAATTTGTTGTACTGACTAGAACCCAATGCTTTTTTATAGTCCTTTTAATTTCATTAAAATGGTGGCTATATATTTATTGCAAATACTAATCTCTCTTGTTTTTGTGTCTGTGTTTTTGGCTGTAATAACATCTTCCTATCCTGTTGTTTTGCTTTCTTTTCTTCATCTCTAATGGTTCTATTATTGTACCCTCTTTCCCTGAATCTGTTTGTCATATCATTTTTGTGTATGTCATACTGTTCCTCTGTTATACAGTTCCTATGTCTTCTAAAAATTGAGAATATGGTATTCTTTTTTTAACTGTGGCAATGGTAACTATTGCTATGCAAGATGGTGTTCCTGTCTGTTGGTTTGTGAAATAGGCTAGTGACTAGTTTGTCTGCATCCTTACTGATCATTAGGTCCACGTATGGTATTTGTTACTGATTGTACTGCATAACAAATTTCAATGAGTGGTTACAGTTTTTTAAATACACATAAAACTTTTCAAGTTCATATTCGGTTCCAGACCATAGACAGAAGATGGCATCAATATATCTATACCACACTATGATTTTATTGTAGTGTATGTTTGTTGCTGATTCTAAGATAAATTGTTTTTCAAATTTGTGCATATAAGTGTTGGCATATGCTGGGGCCATGGTGCTCCCCATTGCAGTTCCTTTGATCTGCAAGCAGAATTGCTTATTAAATTCAAAGTAATTTCTAGTGAGTAATAACTCTGCCAGCTCTTGTAGTACTACTGTTTTTGGTCTGGACCTTCCAATCTGTCATCTGACATTTCTCCCATGGTGACTAAGTCCTCATCAAGGCGTATTGATGTGTAGAGGTCTGCAACATCAAACATAACCAGACTATAGTACAGACGGTGAAAACAGCCATATAAGAGATGCTCAAACTATGGAGCCAGGTGAACAGGTAACAACAGATAATAGACAAAAAGAACAACAGCCAGTAGCTTCAACATCAACAGAAAGCAATACTAGATATAACTTTATAGGTAGGCAAAAGGGTTTTCATGGGGGGGGGGGACTTCATCGATTATAATATACACAGTTCAAAATCTTTAAATAAATGTTAAACAATAAGCCCCCATGGTGTACAATCAGCATTTAAACCACAAAAAATCATTTTAACATAATACACAAATGGATAGTGCAGGTGCTATCCACAGACAATAACAAGGGCCTGTTTGTGTAAACAGACAGCAGCAGTGCTGTCTGTAGTTGCTACATTACATCTCTTGAGAACACCAGTGACTACATCACCGATGATGTCACTGGTGATACTCAAGACAGGCTCAAGAGGAAAGGATGGCCACAGAGCTTCACTTGCTCTACTCCCAAACATACAAGACACCATTAAGATGCAGCAACAGTTTGTGCCCTGAATATTAAGGTAAAAACAATGTTTATAGTGTTGCAAACAAATATTAAATGAAAACTGAAGTGCTATTTTGAAAGCATACAAGAAAGTAATGGTAAAACATTTATTTAATAGATGTTTGATGAATAAGTTATAGTGTTTAAAAGTGGAACAACTGAAATCAAACAAACAACAGTCTGAGGTACTAATGAGGCTAAAAACATCAGTATATAGCAGAAAAACCTAAAAAGGTATCTAAATCCTTGTTTTACTTTTCAGACACATGTGGAAATTCCACTGTAAAGAACAAGTCATTTGAATGAAGGGAGCAATACACCAAATGCCCAGGTAAAAAGATAACTAGGATAAAAAGTGTGATGAAATAAGCATTATAGCTAAGGCTTTAACAGTATAATACATCTGTTTTAGATAATATTTCACTACAAGAAGTGAGAGTTGATACAACAACAAAGCTTTAAAAATACATAGCGACATATAAGGTGAATATATTTTCTTTTAAAATGAAATAATATAAAGCAGCTAGTGACAAATTTAGGTTTAGCATTTTTAACATTAAGGGTTTAAAGGTACATACAGCAGCAAATGAGATCAGGAGGCCCCTCTCAGTTAAAGGGATACAGGCCTACGGCAGTACATACTACATATTGCTGTGGACAGAATGCTAGCATTGTCTGTAATATATTTAGAGCGTAAGAGTCATAAAAGTGCAGCTGATGTAAGAGCACAGAAAATGTGGCAAAGCATTTCATTGTTTTTTTGAACATACTAACAGTGAGGTTTTTGGTAATACAACTAGGCACCTGCTATGTAAATAATGGATTTTTCTAAGTAAGAAGCCCTTTGAAAAGATTCAACTTTATGAATCAAAACATCAGGGCAATATAAAAAGAAAAACAAAGAAGAATGAACAAGTTTTGTGGAACTTTTTACAAAAATACTCCATCTTTTCTTCTATTTCAAGAAGTTCTGGGGGGATCCGCAACATCTGCATGTGTGCAAACTGAATAAACCCAATATGGAAGACAGAATAATACTGTTGTGAGATTGTAGTATGCCTAGTATTGACTGGGGTTCAGAAGAAGGTAGAACATGTTTAGAAAGGGATTTTTGAAGTATCATAAATAAATTATATTTGGAACAATATGTTTTCACAGTAACCAGAGGTGAAAATATTCTTGACCTGATGTTAAGTAACTTAGGCAATCAGATACTAAACTACAGGATCAGGGAGCCATTGGTGGACAGTGACCATAGCATCATTACTTCTAATATTTCAGTTGCAAATGGTAGAATGAAAGGCAGTACCAGGATTAAATGCTTTAATAAGTCAGACTACAGCAGGGTTAGAATGGCATTAAAAAAAAATGGGACTGGAAGAGTCAGTTCAAAAATCACAACCTAAATGAAATGTGTGAAATGTTAAGCTCAAAGTTAAATTAATTTATTTTGGAATATTTATCTATTTAAAGAGATTACCAGGAAACACATAATGAGCCAATAAGGCTAGTTTCAGATGCATCCCTGGGGAGGGTAAAGGATAATACGAACAAAGAAACATAGTCACACAATAATACACAGTATGTGCAATAATATACAATATCAGAGCTAAACAGGTTCACAAATAAAAAGCAGGTTAAACATCAGAAGTGTGAGGTACCTGGAACACACAAGAAAGTATTATCAGGAATATAGGACTGAGTAGTTGAGAGGCGAGGGTGTGTGTGTGAAAGGTGAAGTAATGGTAGGAGCAGAAGAGAGAAGAGCAGAGAACTGATTAATGTGAGAGTAGAGAATAGAGTGCAGAGGATAGAAAAGAGGGAGAGGAGGCAGCAAGGGTGTAACTGTGGGTTGAAATGAATTAAGAAGAAGAATGGGAATAGGAGGAAGTGGTGCAGGAGAAGGGGGAGAGGAGGGGATGAGGTAGGGTGATAAAAGTAAAGAGGTTGGGGTAGATGGGGAGAAGTGGGGAGAAGATTAGGGCAAAGTGCTAAGGGCATTTACAGGAGTGGGCAGTGTGGCCTTGGAGTAGAGAGGAAAGAGAGTGTTTGGAAGTGGCAGAGCATATAGGTATGTACCTGACAAGGTGAAATATGATAAGATAAGTAGAATACCTGGATGGTTAAATAGCAAAGCAAAAATAAAAAGAGAAGGCAGAAAGCATATAAAAGGGCAAAAATGCTACGTGCAAGAGACATGGAAGGAATATAAAGATAGGGTATGGGAATGTAAAAAATGTATAAGGAGAGCCAAAAAGGACTTTGAGTTACATCTGGCACATCGGAGTAAGGATAATTATAAATCCTTCTATATTTATATGAGCTCAAAACAGAATACTTACTCAAGTGGGACCTCTAGTTGATGAGTTAGGTGCTATTAAAGATAAGAAACAAATGGCAAGGTGCTCAGCCATTACTTTAGTAGTGTGCTTAAAACACAAGTAAATCAAATTAACCCCAGGCTGCGAGATTCTAACTGTCCAAAAGTATTAGTCAAGGAGAATAACATAAAAAAGACTAAGCCAGATAAATCCTAATGCAGTGCCTTGTCTGGACAGTTTACACCCCAGAATTCTCAAGGAACTAGCTAATGAGTTAAAGGGACCTATAACAGAAACAGAAATCGCAGAAGGAATAAACACATTTTTGGCAGAAAATAACCCAGAAGGTATGTCACAACATGGATTTAGGAAAAGTTGATCATGTTAAATGAACTTGCTGTATTTTTTGACAGGGTTAGCAGTCCCTTGACCATGGTAAGCCTATGGATATTATATAACCTGGATTATAGCAAGGCATTTGACACCATTCCCTACCCAGAGCTGATTGGTAAATTGAATAGCATGGGACTGATTAAGAGATTGGTAAACTAGATTGATGCATGGCTTATGGATCAAACATACTGTAGCAGATCACACTGAGGGGTGTTAGCTCAGAGTGATGCCTGTGTGGGGTGCCACATGGATCAGTTCTGGGACCTTGTTTATTTAACATTTATGTTTCCTGTATGACAAGTGTTGAGGATGTATGGCTCAATAAATTTGCAGATGACACAAATGTGGCTCAACAATTAGTAGTGTGGTTGGAATTTTTCATTTTTATTTATTTTAAAATATGGTAACTGGGAAAGGCACACTGAGCCAAGACTCATTTACAGGTGTGACCCGGGAGGGGGTTATTGGATTTACATAGTCAGAGTAGCAAACATCGAATACATCTGGGTGAACAGGGTAGAACAATATTCATCTTGGCAAATATACAATACAAGGTACATATTTGGAGTAGCATAGAATTACAAAGTGCAGCGTGCAAGGGGTAGTATAATAGAATGTAAGCAACTACTGTATACATAGGCATATGAATAAATATATGCAAAGGGGCGCCAGATATACATAAGTAAAAGATGGGACAGCTCAGAAAGCACAGAGAGGATTGAGGAGGAGTTCAGGGAAGGAGGCTGGTGTGGTCTCAAAAAGAAAGAAGGGGAGTGAAGATATGGGGAGCACAGTTTTGAAATAGAGAGACATAGGAGATAACTGGAGAATTTGGAGAAGTGGGAACATAAAAATGGGTTGAACTTTAATACTAACAAAATGCTCAGTGATGCATTTGGGCAAAAAACAAAAGAGCAAAATACGCTTTGAAAGGTCAGGTATTAAGAGTTTTGACTGAGGAAAGGGACTTGGGAATCACCATAACAAATGACCTGGGATATAAATTGTATAGTATCTTGGGATGTACCTGTAGACATATTAAAAGCAGAGACACTAGAATTATGTTTCCATTGTATTCTCTGGTCAGACCACACTTGGAGTACTGTGGACAACTATGGTTACATTACTCTAAAAGTGATATAAAAACATTGGAAGGCATCCAGTGTAAAGCAACTAAAATGCTAAATGGTGTGTAAAACCTAAATTATGTGCAAAGGCTGGAAAAGCTGGACCTTTTCACCTTGGAATACTGTAGATTATGGGATGATCTCTGTCTGATCTATTGAACTTTTAATAATCCTGATTTATGGGATTGCATCAGATTGGAATTAAAAACTGCAGACTACAGTACAAGAACCCACATATTACAGCTAAAGGGGGAACTACCACACACGAAAAAGAGGGCGATGTGGATTTCATAGAGGGTGGTGCCACTTTGGAACAAATTACCACTAAATAGTGTGGCTAGTAACACCGTGACAATCTTTAAGGTGAGGCTGGATGACTGTCTTACAAGTAGTAATATAACAGGATATAACCTTTGAGATAAGGTAAGCAACTAAGGGGCAAATTGCTTGCTTACTCGTACACAGCCTATGAAACCTATGAAACATTTGTAAGTATGGGGTACTTTCTATCAGATAACTAGCATGGAAGCTGGATGCATACAAAATGGTGTTATGGTCCATTGGTTTCTTAAAAAAAATTGTGTGTAACTTGCCCTGGTGTTTAAAAATGTTAAATCCAGACATGATGCCTTTTTCATCCGGTACTTTGCCAAAAACTGGTGATGCACATTCCTGGTATTAAGGTACTGCAACTGATCAGAAGCTCTAAAGATGGCTGATTTCACTGTCAGAAGAACACTATATTATCAATGTATCTTCTTCAGAAGATTACATTGTGCTAGATCTCATTGCATCCTTCATTCAGGACATGTTCCTGCTCAAAATTATGCATAAAGCATTTGCTTCAGCCAGGGCCATGATGCTACTTATGGCTGTCCCTTTTTTTTGTTCCTAAAGTTACTTTTCAAACTTGAAATAGTTTTTACTCAGGACTAGTCCTGCCAATTCCTGTTGTACTCTTGTAGGAAAGTGGGTTCCCACTGGTCTAGTATCTTGGGCATGCCCCATAGATTCAATACTATTAACATGTGGTGTCAAAGTGTATAGGTCTTTAACATGGACCTTAACTAGATACAAGCTTGCAAAAAATTATCTGGTGTTAAAGTCATGTGTGGTGTCTTTAAGGTATATAAAAAGTATTTCCTCAAGGGGGTAGAGGTGCAAATGTACATATGAGGATAATGGTATGAAGATAGAATTGATGCCTGATACTATAGGCCTACCTGGGGCATCAGTCATGTTCTTATGGACTTTTGGTAAGGAGTACAATAGTGGTATTCTAGAGTACTGCTTCACAATACACCCTGCTTCCCATTCTTTAAACCATCTCAGTGAAGCCATCTTCTCTACTATAACTTTTATCTCCCCTTCTTTTTCATTAGTGGGATCCTTAATGAGCAGGTTATGGTTTTCCTGGACATCCAGTTGGAGAAGACACTTTAGTCTATACTGCTCTACTGATTGTATAACAATGGCCACTCCCTTGTCTGCAGGTTTAATGACTGTTTCCTCATCATTTTACAATTGTTGCTGCACCTCCTGCTGGTCTTTTGCAAGATTGTATCCCAGTTTCTTAGGTTCCTTTTGATTTGCTCCAGTTTTTTCCCACCAAGCCTGTATCGCTTTTGACCACTTGAGTTCTTCCTTGAGGTGGCATGAATGTACATTTGATATTAAGAACTTGTTTGATGTGTCTCTTTTATACATCTTTTTCAAGGTCTTCTGCAAACATTTCCCTTAATCTCAAATTATGATAAAACTTCTGTAGATCACAATCTAACAAAAATCCATTCATAGGCTTGACCATACTGAATGATACACCTAGTGAAAGTACTTCCTCCTGTGCGTTTGTTAGCTTTTTTGTGTTCAAATTAAATATTGCTACTTGCTGCTTGATTTGCCTCCTCTGTTGTTGCCTTTAGTCAACCTGCCTCCTCCTCTTCCACTTGCACCTTCTGTATTTTCTTTCTGGCTCTGATTTTAGAGGAGGTACTTGTTGGCCAGCTCAGCATCTAGGTCTTGGAACCTGTACAGTTTTCTCTGTGTCTGTTTCTGTTGCTTGTTCTGTTCTGAAAGTGAAGTGTGTCTTTCATTTTGAGATCTGTACTGGTTACATGAGTAACCGTCAGAGCTATCAGTGCTTGATTCTCCATAGTTATTTCTATGTATGTGTTTTTTTGTAAGTATATTCTTTATTGTCTGGATCCACACTCTAGCCCTATCTGTAACCAATGCTGCAAACGTGAAGCTCACTGTTTAGTGACAAGAATAAACACAGTCAGCTGTTCAAATTTTCATAGGTCAACCTTGATGCTGTATTTTAATTTCACATCAGAGTTACACAGTATCTGCATATAATACATCAGCAAAACAAGGTATTTCACATGACAACATTTTAACCAAGATCAATTTTTTTTTTAATTTGCTTTAGTTTATTTGTTTTTCCTTCAGGTCCCCACTGGTCGATAACTATCTTTCAGTCACCCGTCCAGCCCCGCACCCCGACATAAGGCAACTAGCCCATTCTTCCCCCATGGTTTACCCTCCATGGCAGGGTGGTGAGGAGCCCCCCTTGCTCAACTCACCTTGACTAGGATCCCGATTCTGGGGAGCGCTATTCAGGGTGGGGCCTGTGGCAGGTGGCTGCCTTCATCCTGCTTGATCTGGTACTTCATTTTCCTTGTTTTGTGTTCCCCCCCAGGGTAAAGCGTGCAATGTTGGGCAATGGCGCGTGCCGTGCTCGCTTCCACACATGCAAGCCAGCTGACTGCTCCACCCCTCACTGGTGACAGGCTAATGGTGTGCTGACACCCAGCCTCCACTAGGCATCAGGAAGCACTGAGACTTCTCCCCCTCCCCAAGAGAGGCGAACTGTCCTGCAGATGCTCGATCCTCTCCCTCCCCGGCCAACCTCCGGTGACCTGCTAGCACCGTGAACATGGGTCACTGGTGTGGCAGGAGATAAGACATGGATGCCTTAGTCCTCCACGCCACAGGGCCGGCCAAGACCAATTTTTAAATGCAGTGCAAGGCTGTGTTAGATACCAAGGTGCTCAATGCAAAACCTAAATATTAGCTAGCAGCCAGGCCTATCACCAATACCAGAGCAAACGGAGACCATGCTAACAGGGAAAAACAGAGTGGGTGCAGTCAAAACATTAACTCATCAATGAAACCACAGGCGCTGCACTCTATCAGCTAAACAAGGAACAGTAGCACTTATTGAAAGTTAACAAAAGAGCCATGAGCCATCCAGTTTTGTTTGAGGAGACCCACTGAGCCCACCACCTTGGCGCTTTGCATCAAAATGAGAAGCTTCAACCAGAGGAGGGTTCACACCACTGGGATGCCCATTTTATTTTGACCTCTTAATGAGACATCCATCAATTTCAATACATCAGTGAAAATCACATAAAGACAATAGTGCAAATGAGCAAATGTGGCATAAATATCTCCTTACAGACAGGACTAAATCAATGCCATATATAAAAAGACTTCAACTAAGTGCAAATCAGAATTTAATCAACCCTTGTTTTAATCAGCAGCACAATACAGACCACATTTCTTAGTTGCTCCAGAAAAAAAAACCTTCAAATCTATATATCTTGTTATTGATAATAGAAGCTAAAAGTAAGGCACCTAATCATAATACATATTCAGTTATTACTTTGAAAGTCATATCTGGAGCCAAAAGAAAAAGATTTTTATGTACAATGTTTACATTTCGTTGAACAATCTGTTATTAAAACACATAGCAGAACTTTCAATAAGTGCTACTGTTGCTTCTTTAGTTGACAAGAGTGCAGTGTCTGTGATTTCACCTCTCACCAATACCCCAGCACTTCAGTTCAAAGGAAATCTTCATCAGTGTGTACCCTGATGAAAATTCCATGAGAATCAAAGTGTGTGGACAGGAAAGGAGCATGGCTACTAGGAAAGATTCAGTTTTTGCACTAAGCCCCTTTGTGACTAACATATGCTTTGTTGTCCCTGTAGTCAACTGCAACTTGCTGGATCTTTTTTTAGTTTTTGCTGCCTAATAGATTGTTCAAATTCAGAGAGCTTCTTTTTCGCATCTTCTAGCTAGGGGTTAAATGCTGCCTCAACCCTTTCTGTTTTTAAGTCAGTCTTCCTCTTTGTGAATGTCCTCAGCTCGTTTGCACCGCTCCTCTATAATGGCCTCAATTAATGCCCCCTTTGCCCCATTTCATAACACTATAAGAAATAGTACAATGTGAATCCTTTAAATGAATGTTCATTTTAAAAATGGAATGAAATATTGGTACAGTGAAGGCTGCCAGGATGAAGTGTAGTGTCCCAGGTTTCTTGCATGACAAATGGAATTAACTCCCATTGAAACTGCATTGTTTGCTGCAGTAATTCTACTGCAGAATTCTGCAGAGCTAGGCTTCATCCTGGTGGGCTTCACTACATCTAAATGAGGGACTAAGTAAGGTTCTAGATGAATTTTTAATATTTGTATAATCATACATAAAAATCATAAAAAAATCACCACTCACACCTCTTTCTGCACCCCACAGCATTGGCACTACCCTACTCTACTGTCGTTTCACACTGTGCCACTCCCCCATTTCAAAGGGACACCAGTGTATAAAATTACAAAATCACCAGTGTATGCAATTAGTGGGTTTAGAAATAAAACATGATATTCATTGGATGTGAATATCGATAAAAGTAGAGAAGGGTACATATCAGAAGTAACATACTGTCCATCATAACTTTATATGCTCTATGACATCACTCATAGTTTATGAGAATACAACCTCCAGTCACATAGCAACAAGCTGATGAGTGCATTAAATTGGACCTGTGATACTGAATTACTGAACTGTCACACGTTTGCTAAAAAGCATAGTGTGTTCATTTTACCAGAGTACATACTGTATTTAAAGCTTGTTTGGCAAGGGAACATGATTTATTAAAAGAAAGTGCCCATCAGTTTGTATCATAAGTCATTTGATGGGGAGAGAAAGAGAAAGGGAAACACAACACAAAGGTGTGCTACTGTTTACTACATGCTTGATCAGAAAGGAGCACAAATGCCAGTTTCCCAGACTGTGCTCATGGTCAGGCTGTCAGTCTTCTGACTGAATGGGTGGTTGCTTAGGAATGGTGTCCTCTGACACCTGCTGACAGCATGCGTTGGCACACCTGCACAATGGCCATGAGCACAAGAAGGCATGCTGATTGGGGCTCTGTGCTGCCAGATTGCATATGGACACTGATCACAGCCTTAACTGATAAGATGTAGAGTGTTATCTTCACTGCTTTTACTTCACTTTGGTGGCAATGTTATTGAAGTTACTACATGGATAAGCTGTTAACTCCTCAGGCTGGAATAAACAGCAAATGCACAAATGTGGTCTATACCAGTTTGCAACCTAATGGTCTTGAGAGTAGTTGAGTGTGTTCTGAAAACGGAGGTTGCTTGTTTCCAGGTTGAAAAGCTCAGAGTCTTAAAAATAAAAATAGTGCTTAAGATTAATAAAAATGAATCCAGCAAAGTGATGGAAGTTAGCTGTTGAAAATGCTAACATATGTGTAGTAATAAATGATTTTTAACACTGAATTTTACAATATAAGAAGACATTAACATGATTAGCTATAAGCCACAGCAGTGCTGTTTTACCATCAAAGTGATTATGCGCATGTAGAAATCATTTAGTAATGTATTCCCAGGCCTGGATATTCAGAGCAGTTGTGCATGGCGCAACTGAGTTGCACCAGCGCAAGTGCAGAATTGCACCGAGGAGCCATATTCATTGGGAGCCACTGCACAGCGCAAAATCCATTGCGCCAATGCACAACTATAATGTATGCGGCGCAAGTGCAGGGGGTGTTCCCATGAATGTCCAGTGCAGTGGCATATTCAACCATGCAACCATGGCTCAAGTATGGAGCAAATTGAAGTTGCTCTGACCAGACTTGTTCCTAGTAAAACAGGGCACAAACACAGAGACAGCAGTTGCGCCAAGAGTGGGAGTGAGAGGGAGAGATACAGATAGACAGACAGACAGACAGACAGACAGACACAACCAGACACAGAGGGAGAGGGCCAGAGAGGTGGTGTGGGAGAGGGAGAGAGAGGCAGAGAGAGAGAGAGAGAGAGAGACACACACACACACACACACACACACACACAAGCCTGTGTACCAGGGTGGCACACAGCCAGCAGACAACCACCCAGGGGGACAGTGGACAGTAAGAGACATGGAGGGTGCACCCGTTCTGTTGGGGGTGGTACTGAGAGGTGTGAAGTGGCAGGATCAACAGCTATGTGGCCAATGAAGGGCCCGGCAGCGGCATGCCCGACACAGGCAGTACCATGCCCGCAGCACCATTGGGAACTATAGCGACAAAGAGATCGTGGGCTGGTACCACCTGAACAAGGCCATGCTGAGGCAGCCCTGTGAGCTGTGCAGTGAGGAGCTGCAGGCACCCACCAGACGGAGCCATGCCATGTCTGTGGAGATGACGGTGAGCGCCATCATGTGCCTGCTCACCATGGGCACCATCCAGGAACCAACAGGGGACACCACGGGCATCACCCAGGTGACCACAGCCTGCCTCCTCACACAGGACCCCATTGCTCTGCTACCACATGCTGTGGAATGCAGCCATTTCCCCAGCATACAGGTGACGCATATAGCACTGATGCAGGACAGCCACAGGGTGGCATGCATGCCTGGCATGAGTGGGGCCAGTGACTGTACCAACATGGGCATCCGCATGCCAGCTGGCCCTGTGGGACTGGTGCATAGCAACAGGAAGGGGCGTCCAAGCGTCAACTGCCAGGTGGTGTGCGATGCCATGGGGTGCATTACCAATGTCTGCACCACACACTCTGGGAGTGCACAGGACACTGTCATCTGCCACAGCCCTGCACTTTGCCATGGATATGAACATGGAGATGACCCCACAGGCCACTTAGTGGGGGTGTGTGTGTGGCACTGGCAGGGTGTGATGGGCATCGCAGGCCTAGGGATGGGGATGGGCAGGGTGTGCATGGTGGCATGGGTGCTAGTGACAGACAAGGTGTGCAGCACAGCATAGCAGAGGGCTAACCATGGCATACTCCATACAGGTAACAACATATACCCGCTGAGGCCCTGGTAGCATCACCCTGGTCAGTTCACCCTGCAATGCTGTCTGCCCCCAGTGTACTGCTGTGGCATCCACCACACCTGTCACGGTTGCAATACCGGTACATAGCCTGTGCTGTTCGGTGGTGCTTATGTGGCACAACGCATGCAAATGAGGTTGTGCACAACTGTAATGATATGCTAATGCACCCCACTGTGCCACACATTTTCTGATGAGCTCATTTGCATGCGGCATCTGAATATTGAGATAGTGCACCATGTACAATGATATTGCATTGGAGCAAGCAGTGGCACAATGCCCACGCATGCACGGTGCTCAGGCCTGCAGCACACATGCGCACTGCACCAACATGGTGTCAATGGCACAAGATGCATGAACAGCATGATGTATTGGCACTGTACAAGTTGTGCAGGACTGGCAATGTGCACTTCACGCATGATGGTGTGTCCCCTATCGCACACATGCACACTGTGGGTGGGCATGGTTCCTTGGGCCATTGTACTGAGCACCTGTCCTGTCCCTTGCTATAGATGTACAGAGTCCAGTGCAGACACTGCTGCACCAGATGCTAAGCCAGCTCATGTGGCAGACCTTGCTCATGGTCTTAGGCATACTTGGGGTGGTGGTGGCCATACGGGGCATGCTGAAGGATGGCATGCCAGGGTGGTCATCTGAGGCCATCACTAGGGTTGCCCCTGTGTCCCCTGTTACCACGTTGGACCTTTCCCTACAGTCCCCCTTCCCACTGTACAGTCCCTGTTCTCTGTCACCTTTCCTCACTGTCCCTACCCTTCCCAAGCCCCTGCTGTTTCTGTACATAGTTGTTCTATACATATATATTGTCTGGCATACTCGCCTGTGTCTGCTTTGCAGGTGGCAGGAAGAGCCATGCTGCAGTGGCCCAGTGTCCGTCTGTGTTGTGTGCATGTGAAGAGGCACATATTGTGCATCTGTGGTTCCCTGCTGTGTGCTGTGGTCTGTCCCACTGTGGTGGTGTCCATCCCCTGGGTTGGTGGCTGTGCACTGAGGTGCCCATGGGGCAGTGGTTAGGGGTGTGTGGCGGGTGTGTGCATGGTGGTGGTACATGGCCATGGTCATTGGTCGGGTACTGTCTGCACACTGTGTTGGGGTCCTCTGCCTGGCATTGTGCAGTCTGTCCCATGTGATTTGCCACACTGCCTGACACCTGGCCTATTCAGTGCCTACTGTGTGGGCTCCCTGTGTGCCTGTGTGGTGTGTGTGTGTGTGCTCGGCTGCATTGTCCTGGGTGTGGCCTGCTATGGTCTCAGGGGGGTGAGGCATGGACAGTAGCCTGCCAGGGAGCTCCCTTGGTGGCCCTCCATTGGCCATTGGCACCTCCTGTCACCTGCTATCCATGCCACTGTTGTGTTCTGGGGTCCAGTGTCGGGGTGCCTGTGTGTGCCCTGCTGTGCCTTGCTGGTGGAGACCTCCTGTGGCCTGTCACTGTGCTGCCATGGTCCTGTCCCTGGGTCTGCTCTCTGTGCTCTGCCCCCTCTGTTGGTCTGCTACCATGGGTGTGCCAGAGCATCTCTGTGTGCACCATGGCGTACTTCTGTTTGCACCATGGCACACCTCTGTTTGCACTGAGGTGCAACTCTGTTTATGCCATGGCACAACTTTGCCATATTCAGCTGGGTTGTGCTAGCGCAGTTCGGCCTGCACAGCCTCTGAATATGGCTTCAGTTGCACCATGGTGCATCAGATTTTCGCTGTGCCGGATTTGCACTGGACTTTGGCGCATTTCTGAATATCTGGACCTTAGAGGGTTATATGGCTGCAGTGAATCCGGAATTTAGACAACTATTCTCAATATATATTATATGATATGAATTAAAACAAGCAAATAATGGAAAATGATTCAGATTATTTATATTCTAAGCAGTATTTTGAGCAGTATTGCATCTGCATGTTTAAAATTATACAGATGCCGTAAGAGCCATAATAAGGTTTCTGTCCTTTTTTTTATGCAAAGCTTTGTAAATGACAATTTGTTTTAAGAAAACAAATGTAAAAGTTGGTTTTCTATGAGAAAGCATATGTAAGAATGAATACATCTCTGACTATTAGTCAAACAAAGTTAAGAGCACGGAAAGTTCTTTTGGATAATATGAAGTGACCTTTTTTCCTTTTTTGTTACTAATGATAATTTGGTCTTACCCTTCCGATTCTCTTGAATCACTTAAATGTGGTTTCTGGTGAGTCTGGATCTTGATTTGGCAGTTTAAGAGTGTTGAGGCTATTTTTTCAGTACAATTGAAGAAATGTATTGGTGGCACTGAGAGTTGCTGTTGTGATGGTCTTAGCTGAAGAGAGCTTTTAAAGTTCTTTAATGAGATTTTATTTATAATTAGGCACTCATTATTAAAACATTGAACATTAAAAATGAACACGTTATGAATGTATAAAGAGTGTTATAGGTATGGATTTTGGTTTGATCACCAGGATGAGCAAAATAATTATTTAATTATGTAATTGTATAAGTGATAAAACTGTTTTTCAGATTATATTACAGTGCCCTCAGAAGAAGCTTAACTGGACAAAATGTTGTGATCCTAATGAAACACTGCATCTCTCAAAAGAATTTAGCATGACCCTTTTGTGTGCCTTACAGTGGCCTACTTTGGTTGTTCAATAATATGGAAAACTAGTCTTTTACAGACTCAACCTTTGAATGTTACCAGCTTTCTCAAACTGTTCAGATGCTTGCAAAACTAATCAGTAGCTGCCGCCAATCAGCATAGACAGTCTCTGGGAGTATTTCCAAATTTGAGTCTCTTCAGAGACACTGCTCATACAGTACAGCACTCCTTGTTCAGGGGCAACTTACCCACTCCTCTCTGTCATAGCTGAGAATTCCATACTTAAGAAACAGAGTATGGAAGCAATAGCCTTCTCTTCAGAGATGGAAATACAGTTTTGCAAATTATATTCAGTTAGTTGTACCTCAAAGGACCCAGTCACAGAAACATGAAGTACATACAAATTTAATATTTCAGTACTTCCTGGTATTTAAACAGATAATAGAGTATATTACAGCAAGACTATGGGGAACAGTAATTCTATAAAAATGGTATAGAAAATGTTTGAACAGTAGGTTGCACACAGAAAAAAACTTCTCTCTCTCTCTCTCTTGCTCACTCTCTCTCTTGCTCTCTAGCAAGGTAGAATGGCTTACCACACAAGACATTTTGATGAATCAGGGCAGACTCAAACCCTTAGATGGTAGTTTGTTCATAGTTGTAAACCTGTCTCCTTAGGCTCTGCCAGATCTTAAGACCCTTCAGTTGCCCCCCCCATGACACATCATCCAGTATGTCACTCTGACATTATAGATTCAACATTCTTTTGTCTTGTGCTGGGTTGGAAAAAATATTCTGATTTGGAGTTCAGACAAATTGTCCAAAGATACGTACCCAACAAGAATGTTTGGTTTCGCTAGTCACATCCTGACATCAACAGGCACTTTCCAAGCTCACCCATAAATTGTCCAGAGGTCCTGCCATGATAATGGACAGCACAGATAGTAAATTGCCATTACAGCCAGTGGGTCTGCTCTGATAAGAATCTTGACTTTTCCTCCATAAATACCAGTGTTGTCCCTTTAGCTGCTACACTCTGACACTCATGCAGAAATAACTGAATAAAATAAAAATACAGTGACAGGTATACTAAAAAAAACAAGGACCCTAAATATTATCTAGACAGCCCATCTGCATTGCCATGTTGTGATCTGCTGCTGTGATTAATGTCCATATTATAGAACTGCAGCACCACGCTCCACCTAGTAATGTTTAGTTCTGGCAACTGGTCCTATGCAACCATGTAAGGGGTTGTGATCAGTAACCAGGGTGGACTCCCTTCCATACAGGTAAGGTTGCAGCTTCCACAAAGCCCAGACAACCCCAAGACACTCCTTCTTGATCATGGTATAGGCCTCTTCTCTGTGCAACAGTTTCCTGTTCAGATACCTGACTGGGTGCTCCTCTCCCAAGTGCATAACCTGTTTCAGAACTGCACCTAGCCCACAATCAGATGCATCTATGTGCACAATGAACCCAAGAGAATAGTTGGGGCTGGTGAACAATGGTGCCCAACACAATACCTCCTTCAGCTGGTGGAATGTGGTATCACAGGTTTCCACCCACTTAACCTTTTCTGACATTTGACTCCTGGTAAGATTGGACAGGGGTCTGGCCATGCTGCTGAAATGCAACACAAACTTAGGGTAGTACCCTGTTGTTCCTAGGAAGGCCTTACATCCCTCTTGGTCATGGGTGTGGCCTATCCCTGGATGGCCTCAATTTTCACTGGCTCAGACCAGATGTACACACTCCCCACCCTGTGCCCAAGGTATGACACAGTGGTGGTGGGGGAATTCAACCTACCTGGGGTGGACTGGAGCACTCCAATCACCACGAGTGCAATGGAGCAGGTCATACTAGAAGTACTTCAGGACAGATTCCTGGTGTGGTTGGTAAACAAGCCAATTATATTGGAGAGGACTCTGGACCTGGTACTTTCAAATGGGGAGGCTATAAGGGATCTGGGGGTAGAGGACCCTCTGACTGGGAGTGACCACCACTCAGTGTGGTTCACACTCAATATGGGTAGGGAAACAGGGGGTACAGGGACCAGGATGATTGATTTTAAAGGGGCAGACTTTAAAAGGATGGGGGAAATCTTGAGAAAGTATCTGGCGAGAATTCAACCATACATGGATGCTAGTCAAAAATGGGATATCATTACAGGAGGTCTGATGAAAGCCACAGGGACTTGTACCAAGACACAGAGTAAGAGGGGAAGGGCAAAGAAACCCAGTTGGTTGACTCAGGAGATGATGGAGAGGGTAAGGGCCAAGAGGAAGGCATTTCAGAAACTCAAGAAATTGGGAGGGGGGATGACAGGGATGAGTATATGAAGAAATCCAGGGAGGTTACCAGGCTAGTCAGAGCATCCAAGGCTTCAAGAGAGCTGAGAGTGGCACAGGGAATAAAGGAAGGAGAAAAGGACTTCTTCAGATACATTAGGGAAAGAAGGAAGAACAATGACCAGATTGTAAGGATGAGAAAGACAGAGGTTGGGTGGAGAAGGGGGTGGACCAGGCAGAGGCATTAAATGAATACTTCAGTTCTGTGTTTATGAAGGAGAGGGGAGGGCAGATACTCCAAAGGGGGGCAGAGTGGGCAGTGGAGGGAGGGGGTGACTGATGTAGGGATTACAGAAGACACTGTTCTGGAGGGACTGAGGGCACTATGGGTGGACAAGGCATGGGGGCCAGATGGATTCATCTTAAGATACTCAGAGAGCTAGAGGAGATCCTGGCAGGACCACTGGCTGACCTGTTCACACCTCCCTGGACACAGGATGCATACCACAGGACTGGAGGATGGCCCATGTGGTGCTCATTCACAGAAGTGGCCCTAGGGATGAACCAGGCAACTACAGACCAGTAAGCCTCACATCAATTGTGGGGAAGCTCATGGAGACCATCCTAAAGAGAGGCTGGTGACCTTCTTGGAGGACAATGGTCTCCAGGATGAGCAACAAAATGGGTTTGTCTCGGACAGATCTAATTGAATTATGACTTGATGACCTGGGAGCTGGACAGTGGTCATGTGGTGGATATCCTGTATTTGAGTTCAGCAATGCATTTGATTCCATGCTGCATGGGAGGCTGGGAGGAAGCTGGAATACATAGGGTGGGAACAAAGATGGTCAAATGGATCATCAACTGGCTGAATGGAAGGCAGCAGAGGGTGGTGGTGGTGGGAAACTCTCATCACCGAGGGAAGAGAGAGTGGGGTGCCACAGGGATTGGTACTGGACCCGTGCTGTTTGGAATATTCATAGCTGATATCTCACATGGGATCTGAAGTAGGGTCAGCCTGCTTGTTGATGATACAAAGATGGGAGCTGTGGTAGATGACATCGAAGGGTGGAAGGGGCTGCAGAAGGACCTGACCAAACTACAAGAGTGGTTGGAAACATGGCAGCTGGGGTTTAATGCCAAGAAGTGCAAGGTACCGCACCTTGGTGTTACAAACCAGCAGAAGATTATCATCTGGCAGGGGTGGAGCTGGAAAGCACTGAGGAGGAAAAGGATCTGGGGGGTGCTTGTTACAGGCAGCATAAACAACTCAGCTCAGTCCAGGAAGGCAGCAGCAAAAGCCAGCAGGATGCTGTGATGTATAGCGTGGGGAATCTCCTCCAGAAATAGGGAGGTGATCCTTCCCCTGTATAGGTCTCTGGTCAGGCCTCACCTGGAGTACTGTGTGCAGTACTGGTGACCATTCCTGAGGAAGGACATCAAATTGTTGGAGGGGGTGCAACATAAGGCAACAAAGATGATACAGGGATTGGAGGGAAGGTCCAACGAGGATAGAGTGGGTGAGCTGAACATGTACTCACCGGAGGAGAGAAGGGACAGGGGGGATATGATTGAAACCTTTATGTACCTTAAGGGGATAAATAAGGCTAATACAAAAGGGATGTTCCAACTTAGAAGAGGGAGGGATATGAGAGGGCATCACCTGAGATTGGAGGGAAGATTCAGGAGACACTTTTCACCAAAATGGTGGTGAACAGGTGGAATACCCTGCCGGGAGGTGGTATCCTGTGGAATGGTGGGTGGCTTTAAGAGGGGTTGGAACAGGGTGAGGGGTTAAGATGAAGAGGGGTGGGAGGGTGGGGCAGCTGCAAGTTGAGGGCTAGCTGCACATTCAAGCAGACTCAATAGACCATAAGACCTGCTTCTGCTCACATTTTCATATGTTCGTATGACACTTCTGTCATTCCTATCTGGCACTTCTCCATCTTGACTATCAGTCCAGTAGCCTACAGTCAGTGATATACCTTGGTGATGTGCCTGACATGATCCTCTCAGGTCAGCTATAGATGGCGATGTCATCCATGCATGCCAGAGCAAAAGCTCCTGCCACACTGAGAATACAATCTATGAGCCATTAAAAGGTGTCTGGTACATTCATCATCCATAATGACCTTGAACTTGAATAATATGGGGTGATGAAGGCTGACCTCTGGCTTCGGGGTTCTGAGGTACCTGCCAATAGCACTTTTTCAGGTCTATGTTGGACAGGCAAAGGGCTCTCCCTAACCTCTCTAGAACCTCATCCATCCTGGGCATGGGATTTGCTTCTGATTCTGTGCAGCTGTTGAGCTTGTAGAAGTCAACACAGATTCTAATGGTCCCGTCCTTTTAGGGAATCTAAACCACTGGACATGCCCAGAGTCTACTGGACTCATGAATCAGTTGGAGAGCCAGCATCTTCTTGAGCTTCACCTCTATGGCATGTTTTACTCCTTCTGGGTCTCTGTAGGGTGGCTGTCTCAGTGGGGTATAGGACCATGTATCCATGTGGTGCTCTGCCAATGTGATATACCTTGGTTTCCCCATAAACATTTCATCAAATGTACACAGTATTACACTCATTTCAGCAGCTTGAACTAGTGTCAGTGGCTCTGAGAGAGTAATAGCATCCATGGAGGATTCTCCCTTAACCTCTCTCAGGATATCCTCCACTGGGTCTGATTCTACCCCAGATAGTGATACACAGCCAGGACCATCTTGTTTCTGTCATGGTAGGGTTCCATCATTTTTACATAGTAAACTTGCTGTTTGTGCCTCCTGTCTGGTAGAGCCACCATGTAATTAATATCATTCGGCCTCCTGACCACCAAGAAAGGCCCATCCCAAGCTGCTTGTAATTTATTCTGCTGAACAGGGATGAGCACCATCACCCACTTCTTGACCTCATACTCCTGGGCCCTGGCCCCATGGTCATATAATATCTTCTGCCTCTGTTGTGCAGTGGCTTGGTGCTCTTGGGTCAACCCCATGAGCTCCTTGTGCCGTGACATGAAATTCAGGACATAATCCACAATAGAGTCCCCTTGGGGAGCAAGCTGATCCTCACATTTATCCATTACCAAGTCAAGGGGCCCCTTACCTTTTGGTCAAACCAGAGCTTGATGTGAGAGAACCCTGTGGACTCCTGGGGACTTCCTATACCTGAATAAGAGATGAGGTGGGTACTTGTCCCACTATCTCATGCTGGTCAAAGAATGCCCTTAACATGATCTTACAAGACCCATTTAATCACTCAACCACACCGTTAGTCTGGCGGTGGCACAGAGAGGCCCTGAGTTGCCTTAACCCACACTTCTTTCACAGGCTAACCATCAGATCAGACATGATGTTGGTGCCCTGGCCCAATAGAATCTCTTGGGGAAAACCCACCCAGCTAAATATACCCAGTGATTTGGCAGCCACCTTCTTAGCCTCAATGGAGAACAAGGGCACTCCATCTTGGTACCTTGTGGCATAATCTATGACCACCAAAATGTACCACTTGCCACTGTGACTTGGGGTGCTAAAAGGCCCCACAATTGTATTGATCTACCATTGTAACCTAATATGCCGACTTATTTATTGTTTTGTTCCTATTTCTGTAACGTGTATTGTATTTGTTCTCTGACGCGGAACCTTTGTAAAGAGCCGCTCAAAGGTACTTGTAATCTAGTTGTAATAAAAAAAAAAATAAAAAAACAATGTTCACAGCAACTTGTTAAAATGACTCTTCAATAACAGGTAGGGGAATCAATGCTGCCTTAGTCTTGTTTCCAACCTTTTCTACCCGCTGGTACTGTGGACAAGTCCAGCAGTAGTTTGCCACATCTTTAAAAATACTGGGCTAGTAAATATCGTTAGTCAGCTGTCTTTCTGTAAGACTGACCTCAAGTGTCCTGAAAAGGTCTAGTCATGGGCTGAGGCCAGAAGCTGCTTTCTATACTCCCTAAGAACTACTTTCTGCTGCAGTACCCCTTCCTTCAATCCTGCCTTAGTAACCCATGCACGGTACAGGAGCCCATTCTCCCAGTACACCTCCCTTTTTCCAGAGTTTGGAAAGTCAGCTTCCACAACAGTGGCTAACTCCCTTACTTTTTGCAGGGATGGGTCAGCTTGTTGAGCTCCCCTGGCTCTGCAAGTCAACCATTCCCAAAATACACTCCAGCTGTGGCCATGGTTGGGCCTCCTCAGTCTGTAGCTGTGGCTCAGAACTGCTGCTCTAAGCTTGTTCTTCAGCTAGAGCTTTCACTGTTACTGAGGTAAGTGTTGCCTTCTTGTACACTGCCCCCTCTGCATCCTCAGTAGCTGGTTTCTTCAGCTCCTACTGGGTCAAATTGTCGCATACATAACCATGCATGGAATACTGCGTTGAACATATTACTCAGTGCACTTGCATGATAGGGTACAAAACCCTGCAAGACACATATGTTGTACGCGGTTTTGTACCATATCATGCATGGGTGGGGAGGAAGAGTCATGTGGAGGTGAAGACATCCGTTTGGGAGGTGGTCCACGGAGCTGCCGCTGTGGCTCAGTGGGATGAGCCACAAGTGCAGGGGGTTGCTGTGCGTCTGTGGACCAGGGCTGAATCACGATCCCAGACTTTTGCTAAACTACATTGTGTGGTTTCTTTTTTTTTTGCTCCGCCACAATGTTTCTCCCTGTCCCCATGTTGCCCTCCCCGGAGCTGATTATATTAATAGGGGGTTCGGCGAGTGCACCCCCCCCCCCATAATGGGGAGCGTGGCTGGCTGAGTCCCCCAGAAAAGAAATATACTACATGTTGCTTTCACCAAAATGTGTTTTGGCAGTTTATCAAGTGCCACAGCGTATCTGTGAATTTACAGTGCGGTACATTACTGCACTATTATGTTGTATGGCATAATGACCCCGTGTCCCCTCAGCTTGCGACAGGTAGTGACACACACAATATTGGCCCTACTATCAAAGTCATGACCCATGGTTACATCTACAGGCAGGTTTGGTACAACGCCCACCTCTTGTGTGCCCTGCTCACCTTCCCAGCTTAGGCCCTGTACACACCTGTGTAGTGTCTTGTAGTCCATTTTCTAAAATGTTTTAAAATGTACCATGCTAATGTGGCCACACAGTATTTTCAAATGTTCCAAGCTGTGCTGTAAAATGTGTTTAAACACATTATGCCACCCACATTCAGTTCCGAGAACTCGGCTCCTGTTCCATGCTACTGCTTGGTCATCAGCATATCCCATCATTCCTTTGTTACCCAGAGTGCTTTGAACATGTAGGCACTATATACACAGTTTACCTAAGCTGTCAGTGTTTGTTTGTAGCAGGTGATTTAAAGTGTTTATTTGTATTATGTACCAGCACCAGATCCATCTATTGAATTCAACAGATGTGCCGATTGCGGTAGTTCTGAGACTGCATCAACATAGCAAACAGTGAACTGCATTTTCAGTTTTTCACAAAGACATCTTACTTACAGTATGAAAAGTCTGCATCATATGTAATGCAGTTGTCAAGCCTCCTGACATACATTGGAGTCAAAGTGTACGTGTGCATTCCGGATTGTCAGGAACATTTCTTTACAACATCTTCTGTGAATTAAGGTCCATGTCACAGAAGTGAGTTTGAATTAATTTGGATGTGCTTGGAATCGAACTCTGCTATCTTCATGGTTTATGCTATATATTGCAACTAATCTAACTACTAAGTATTAGAAGAACGGTTTAACAATTATTGCCTATATTTATTCTGTTAATTAACATTTGGTGATCATGATAGATATACTGAGCCACAACTTGTAATATACATTGTAAAATAGCAATTTTAATGTCTGAAGTGTCCAGTTTCACCCACCCCACATCTCCATAAATGGGACCAATAAGTGCTGCATGCAGTGCCTACATGTACTAATTTAAAAAGTTTCCCTACCAGCTGCTGCCCAAATCAGAGCTCCCAGATCAGTTTGTCATTTTTTTAAATAGAGGATAATGGCTGGGGTTATGAGGTTTACCATGTTGTAAACCCCTCGAGCGGTTGCCAGGCTGATCTTGTAAACCTTGAGAGCGAAGCTCGAGAGGTTTGCCATTGGCATGGCAACCGAGAGAGGAGTTTTCAAGGTGGTAAACTTCATAACCCCATCCATTGTCTTTTATAGTGCATGGGGTCACAACAGTAATACTTTCAGGACAGACTGGGAAAGGCTTTTACTTGTTGCTTGGGGGCTTCGGTTGAACAGTTTAATCCGATCACAGTCGCGCAACCAACATTCGGATGCTAGAATTCACCACTCCTGACTGGATTTGATCCTGTAATCTCACTGTTCTGATGAAGGCAAGCAAGGTTTATAGCACTGATGTCAGATCGGTGAGATTAAAAAGATTGTTAGACAGCAGCATGCCATACATAATAAGGGCTCTCCATACATTATTGTATTGTATGGGTGGATTATCCTATAAGTTTCATTACTTCCTATGTAACCAATTTCCCTGTAAAGCACATGAATACCATACAGACCTGTGTACCCTGTCATAGTGCAATTTGATTACCTATTTTTCTAGGTTTGACTCCAGAGGGGGAATGATGAGGGTGGAATAAAACATGCAAGGGATATAGATCAATAGCAAATAACATTAAGAACAAGAAAATAATATGCATGAACAAAATTGCATAAACAGAATGCATTAAAAACTGGTGTACAGAATAGCAGACTGGTACGCACTAGGGTGGTGGTGCAGCTTAGGAGCTTGACACAGTTTGTTTGTAATTAAGATCACTCACCCCTCAGTAAAACACACAAACAGTTGCAATTCAGGAGAAGTTCCTTATTGCAGCATGCCTCCACATAAACACTGATGCAGAATGAACAGGCTTGTGCTCTTAATTACAAACAAGCTATGTACAGAATACTACAGAAACACAGAAACATAGAAACATAGAAGTTGACAGCAGAAAAAGGTCTGCAAGGCCCATCCAATCTGCCCATTTTACCAATTTACTCCAGCTGCCTCTACTAGGTCAGCGGCCTCAGCCATGCCCCGTCATATTTATGATTCCCTTGTGCCTATCCCATGTCATCTTGAATCCTCGTATTGTGCATGCTCCAACTGCATCCTGAGACAGGGCGTTCCATGTATCCACCACCCTCTCTTTAAAAAAAGATCTTGCTCACGTTACCCATTATGCGTTCCACCTCCAAAATTCTAAAGTTAATAAGCGGGGTCCTGAGGCAGTAGCTCTAGCTGATCATTGCTCAACTGGATGCTTGAGATGAGTTGAAGCAGCTGAGAGTTGCAGGTTTCTATGCCTGAGAGGGTTTGTAGGGACCAGTGACTGGCTCATTCGGCTGTTATGCGGCAACATCCGGGCTCTTCACTGCAGCTATCCCACAGTCTAGCTTCTGAAAACTGACCATGTGGCAAGGTGAAACAGGCCAACTGAGGTTTCCCATCTAATGCATATACTTTCTTTTTTAAATAAGTTACGGTTTTACCCTTTACACATCTTTTACAGCAGTCCAATATTTCTTCTTATTTCTTGCAATGTATCAGTGGGTGAGGTTTTATCTAGGGACAGAACCTTTACCATGCTGCCTTCTGAATTTACCAGAGAACACACTTTGCTATATACTTGGGTTCACTTATTTTTGATTTATTGCCATGCCACTGCAGTGTTAGTTTAGCTGGTGTGCAGAAGGCAGCATTGCTGTCGGGACATGGCTCTGGCATTCCTGGCTAACATCCACCATGACTTTGGGCATCTCATATTAGCCAGTTCTTTACTCTCACCAGAGAGTGTGATGGGTACAAGCGCACTAGCATCTACCTATTGCTACCCATCTGAGTACCTGCCCAAGAAGTGAATTCTGGGCCCTAGAAAATCATGCCCACTAACAATATTGAGATGGCTAACACATTTTGAAACCAAGTAGCCAAACTGACCTCCAGATCACAAACTGATTTCTTCTACCGTGGTGAAATCTAGATTTAGTATTTGCTGTATTGGTCCTTGCGAGAACAGATCCAGAAGCAAATGATTTGATACCTTTTAATGGATCAACATAGATGTAACAACAAGAACAAAGTGCTCTAGCTTTCGGACCAACCAGTCCTTCTTTAGAAGCCTAATGGCAGTTGTTTAGAAAAACAATACTTTTAACAGCTATATCATACAGAAAAATAGAAAAAATCCCATTGGTTTAAAATACTCATTTAAAAATACAGATGATAATGTCAGAGGAGTTTAGCAGTACCATATTTCCTTCAGTCAGAAGGGTCCCAGGGTCAAGGTGCTTGGTGCAAACACATACAAAGAATCCCACTGCATATATATTTAATTGACATAAGATAACACTGCTGGAGCAGATGACTCTAAATCATGCTATGAGTGTCACAGTATGTATAAGGATGTGATTACTGAAAAGTAAGCCCCATCCAGATTAAAGACATATTAAGATTGTCTTAGGACTCCAAGAAGTTTCAATGCATGCATTATAGACAAGACATTACCAGTAAAGTTGCCTTAAAAACATCAGGGCACACTGTATGATGTGTAAAACTTAGCTGGACCTATCTCCCAGCTGCAATCTCCAGCTAGATATCATGCCCTATAAACTTCAAAAAAATCTAGTGTAGTGACAGGGCTTTATAAATGATAATGTAACTATAAATTGACAGTATTAGTGTCAAACAAAAAACTCATGTCGAGGACCACCAAGGAATTAAGACCATGTAGGCTGACATGTACTGATGTCAATATACATTGAGAATTTAACAACTTGATGTACCAGAAGTGTCTAAGTAATCTGAAAAGAGATAAAATGTAATTTCTCTCCTCTGCCTCACACAAACACATACCTACCCCACCCACATCCCCATAATGTGGGTAGGGGTAACTAACTTAGGAGATGCACATACACACACACACACACACACACACACTCTCCTAATGAACCTTTATTCACATCCTTGGAGGTATTTAAGAAAAATTTGAAAACCTACTTGTGGAGGAGCACCTTCCTGGATGATTAGCTGATATTTAAGTGTTAATATTATTTTTTGGATAGTGTGGATGGTTTTATTGTAGGTTTTTAATATGTGATGCTGTTATGTATTTATTGTATTTATATGTTTTATGTGATATTTTATATTGTGTTTTTTTGACTTGTAAAGCGCTTTGAAATCTTGAAAAGTGCTTTAAAAATAAAGTTATTATTATTATTATCAGTCACTGCAATTGTTCCCCAAAGGAATTCAACTTGTCATAAAATCGCAAGTAAAAGGGCTCATGTATCCTAATACCTATAGAGCAAAAATATGACACTATTTAACCATACTCCCATTCACGTAGTAACATTCCAAGATTCTGGATAGAACTACAATGACTTAAAACTGCCACCCTCCCAGGATAAGGAAACCTAAAAGAAAATATCAAGTATGTGTGTAAGATCAGAGGTCTAACATACTTACATTTCCACAAATCACTACAATATTAGCCTAATGTAAAAAGATCTGTCCAGGACCCCCATGCAAATGAGATTGCACACTCCAATATGTAAAGAGTTAAAAAAATATGTGACAGTCTATGATAACACTTCTGTATGTACAATAACAGGCTAGGTAATCTGGATATGGTGCAATGGAATCAACTCCACTCCTCTGCAAAGATAAAAAGTAAGGAGGAATTAATATTCATTATGTGTGTGAAGTAAGAGTAGTAACACACTGTAACTCCATGTATCTAAATAGAGGCCTACTTCAATGTGACAGCAAGCCCCACACCTGTTATATCATGCACCTCACAACACATACCCATACATACCCACACACTATAATATGCCAGTCTGAAGAAGAAGAGGTCTGTGGATGTCAGTTTCTGTAATGTCCCATGAAACCCAGATCAACGTTAATACCATCTGCTACCATATTGAGATGTAAAATAAGTTTAATCTCAAAAGCTCGTCTCTGTTGTGTTTTCGAGATTTCCTTTTTAGACCATTACTGATATATCTGAAATTGAGTCATCAGGCTGGGAGAAGTGGTGCCCCACTGTTTTTTCAGTTTGCTTTGTTTTAATAGTATGTCTGTTTGAGTTCATCCTAGTGCAGAACTGCTGGTGTGTCTCTCCAACATAACCTGTTTGTGGACATCTCTTGCACTGAATGAAATAAACATGTCGATATGTGCAGGTATAACTCCTATGCACCTTGAATTGTCTGTTTTGTGATGTAATCACACAGTCCGATGTGGAAATGACCTCACAAGTCTTACAGTTGCATTGACTGCAGGGTCGTGTGCCACTGTTTGAAATGGTATTCTGCACTGGTGAAAGCGTGCTCCTAATAATTAGGCTGGCTAAATTTGGTGGTTGTTTAAAAGATAGTAGTGGGAGTTCCTTAAAAATACAATTACGGGTTTCATCCTCACTAAATATTGAGTGGAAGTCTTTAATAATCTTACGCAGAAGTTCAAGGTCTGGATGATATGTGACTACTAAGGGTATTCTGACTGTAGCTGTGTTTTCTTTATATTGAAGTAGTTGTTGTCTTGGTATTTGCATTGCATGGTCTGTTATCCTGTCAATTTCTCTGGAAGAGTGTCCCTGCTCATTAAAAGTGTTTTTCAACAAAGTCAAGTGTGTATCTCTGTCATCCTCATTTGAACAAATATGGTGACATCAGAGTGCTTGACTGAACATGACAGATTTTTGTATGGTTTGGGTGATTACTTTTATTGTGTAGGTATCTCTGTCTGTGTTGCTTCCTGTAAATATAATGTATGTAAGGTTCCATCTTTAATGGTGACTGTTGTGTCCAGAAAATTAACATTGGTGGTAGAATACTCCAGGGTAAGCTTTATGGTAGGGTGGAGGTTATTAAGTTTGTGATGAAAATCTTTAAGTGCATTTGTGCCCTCCATCCAGATAAACAAATCATCAATGTAACAGAAATAAGCTAGTGGTTTATGGGGACAGTGCCTTAAAAAATCCTCCTCCAAGTCTGCCATAAAGAGGTTAGCATACTGTGGAGCCATTTTGGTGCCCATTGCTGTTCCCGTAGTTTGAACATAATGTTTACCATTGAAGTTGAAGTTATGTGTCAAAATGAATTCCATAAGTTCCCCCACCACTTCAGGGTTGATGTGTTGTTCCTGTCCTTTCTCCTGTATGTATTTAAGGCATGCTGCAATGCCATCTGTGTGTGGAATATAAGTGTAGAGGGATGTTACATCCATTGTCACTAAAATGGTATCAGGTGGTAAATCCTTATAACCAGAAAGTACATGCAAAAAGTGTGTAGTGTCCTGGATATAACTGTCTCTTTCCATAATCAGTGGTTTCAAAATGGTCTCTACAAACCCTGAGATCCCCTCAGTCAAGGTGTCATTACCAGAGACTATGGGTCCTCCCGGATTGCTAGGTGTATGTATTTTAGGCAGCATGTAGAATGACCTTGGCCTGGGTTCAGCAGGGATGAGGTCAGTTAGTTGTTTTCGGACATGGTCTTGAAAAGTTCTAATTAAGTTACATAGTTCATCTTTATATCTTGTAGTGGGGTCACTCTCCAGTTCTCTGTAGTATGTAAGATCGGTTAGCTGTCTGTTAGCTTCATTAATATAATCCTCTCTGTTTAAAATCACCACTGCAGAGCTTTTATCAGCTGTTGTCGTTGTCATCAAAAAAGCTGATAAAAGCTCTGCAGTGGTGATTTTAAATAGAGAGGTGTAAGCGTGGGTAGTAAGGAAGTCCAACACAGTGTCAGGATGCCAAAGAAAAGAAGTATTTATTCACACAATGGAAATAAACAAAAGCGGTCTGATTTCGTCAAAAGAAAATCATAAACAAGAAGACATCAAATAAAGGCATAACGGTACAGCATAGCTTCAACCGGAAACAATATCCCATCTAGAAAAGAGCTAGGGGTCTGATAGGGTTAGCACCCTATCACCAACTAAAAAAAAATGCTCCCAGACCTGGTCCTTTTATACAGGAGTAGGATCAGGTGATCAATTAGGCTCTGCCCCTTTTATAACTAAAGACTAAAATCTTCCAGAGTATTTATTTTTAGTTCAGAATTAAAGCAAACCTGCACTAGGCTGTTAGAAACACAATAACATAATCTAGAAGTAATAATAATAAGGCAAATCCTTTCTATGTTTGCAATTCCAAAAAGTCATGCTCCTCCCATTACTACTGACTATAAACTAACTGAGAAGATGGCCACCTGGCCCTATAGCAGAGTCAAAGAGATGAAGGAGAATCCTGGCTGCAAGAAAGGCTAAAATAGGTAAGGCAGTACAAGTTTTCTTTTACCTAAAACATAGCATACAAAGCATAAGTCTGTTAACATACAAGAGTCTCTTTTCAGAAAGAAATGTGTTGTTTTAAAAAGAAATAAAACAAAATGGTCTGCAAAAGCCTGAGGAGACAAACATGCTCATTTTCAGTCTATCACACAGAAAATAGCAAGCACCAAGCAGCCTCATTTTAGCACTGAACTTTAAACTGCAGATAACATTAACTGAAGAACCAAACTACAGGTTACCTTCTGAAAACATTCTGTTTTGTTTAGAAAATCATCTCTGCAGTTTATTTTGCTAGGAGGGTGAGAGAAGCAACCAGAAAGACACTCAGCTTGTCTTTCATTTCACCCTGTAGTTTCAACCCTAAGCTACACAAGAAGGCAAATGAGGGCTACTTTCACTGGGTTTATCCTAGCTAAATGATTTAAATGTGTAATCAGGGCACAGTGCAAACGTGGAAGAGCAAGAAGAAATGAAAGGAGGAAAGAAAATAGGGATACACAGAACAACTACAGGTGGCCTTCATGATAGTTGGGGAACACAGGGAGAAGAATTAGAATAGTACAAGGGAGGTGGCAGGGAACTACAGACCTGTCAGCCTGACCTCGGTGGTGGGCAAGGTGATGGAGGGCATTGTCAAGGAGAGGCTAGGGGGGGACCTGGATAAGTCAGGGTGCCTGGACGATAGACAGCATGGATTCATCCCTGGGAAATCGTGTCAGACAAACCTGGTGGAGTTCTATGACTGGGTGACAAGTGCCTTGGACCTGGGTAGACCAGTAGATGTCCTCTTTCTGGACTTCAGCAAGGCATTTGACTCTGTTCCTCACGTGGGCCTGTTGGATAAGCTGGGAGAAATGGGGGTGGGGAACCAGATGATCAGATGGATAGGCAATTGGCTCCAGGACCGGAGTTGGTGGGATAGTCTCATCCCCAAGGAGGGTCATTAGTGGGGTCCCACAGGGATCAGTCCTTGGCCCCTTCTGTTCAACGCCTCGTATCTGACATAAGGACAGGAATCAGGAGTGAGATGAGTCTCTTTACAGATGACTGAAACTGGGGGCGGTGGTGGATGGGGAGGAGGGAGGTGGCCTACAGGGGGACCTGGAGGCTCTGGAAGATGGTCTAGAAAGTGGAAGCTGAGGTTCAATGCAGGAAATGCAGGTACTCCACCTGGGGCCGAGAAACCCAGGTCAAGTGTACACCCTGGGGGAATGCTACAAGTCTCGATGGCTGAGAGGGACCTGGGGGTGGTGGTGGATGTCAAGATGAACAACTCTGAGACTTGTAGGAGGGCAGCAGCCAGGCCAACAGGATGCTGGGATGCATCGCTAGGGGATCACCTCCAGAAGGAGAGGTGATACTCCTCTGTATAACTGCTTGGTGAGGCCGACCTTGAGTACTGCGTGCAGTTTGGAGGCCACACTTAAAGCGGGACATTAACCTCCTGGAGAGGGTCCAGAGGAGGGCAACCAAAATGATTTGGGGCTTGGGGACAGGACCTAGGAGGAGGCTCGAAGAGCTAAATATGTACACATTGGAAGAGAGAAGGACCGGGGACATGATAGAGGTCTTTAGGTACATGAAGAGGGTAAATAGGGAGGAACAGTTGGGGTGCTTGAAGGAAGGAGGAAGGGGCCACTAGAGGGCATGGCTGGAAGCTGGAGGGAAGATTCAGGGAGAAAGGAGGAGGTGCTACTTCACTGAGAGGGTGGTGGAGCCATGGAATGCACTGCCTAGGGGGCTGGTGGAGGCAGAGACAGTGGAGGGTTCAAGAGGGGTGGGACAGGTACAGGGGAAGGGTTCTGAAGCAAAATCCAATGCAGCAGAATATCCCGGAACTGGGAAGGAGATGCCAGAGAAGGCGAGGGGGACAGCAAGGTCAGCACCCAGGTTGGGGACTGACCAAATGAGCAGACACGAAAGACCGTTAGGCCTATTCTGCTGGCATTTTAGTATGTTAGTATGTTAGTAAGACAAAGAATTTCTGTTGCAACAGATTTGATTTAAAGAGAAAGCGTGCTCATTCCAGGATACACACTGCCCCTATTACAAGAGGATTATATTAGTGATGCTAACAGACAGCTAACAGATCTTACATACTACAGAGAACTGGAGAGTGACCCAACTACAAGCTATAAAGATGAACTATGTGACTTAATTAGAACTTTTCCAGATCATGTCTGAAAACTAACTGACCTCATCCCTGCTGAACCCAGGCCAGGGACATTCTACATGCTGCCTAAAATACATACACCTGGCAATCCGGGAAGACCCATAGTCTCTGGTAATGGTACCTTGACTGATGGGATCTCAGGGTTTGTAGACACCATTTTGAAATCACTGGTTATGGAAAGAGACAGTTATATCCAGGACACTACGCACTTTCTGCGTGTACTTTCTGGTTATAAGGAATTACCACCTGGTGCCATTTTAGTGACAATGGATGTAACATCCCTCTACACTTATATTCCACACACAGATGGCATTACAGCATGCCTTAAATACATACAGGAGGAAGGACCAGAACAAAATATCAACCCTGAAGTGGTGGGGGAACTTATGGAATTAATTTTGACACATAACAACTTCAACCTCAATGGTAAACATTATGTTCAAACTATGGGAACAGCAATGGGCACCGAAATGGCTCCACAGTATGCTAACCTCTTTATAGCAGACTTGGAGGAGGACTTTTTAAGGCACTGTCCCCATAAACCACTAGCTTATTTCTGTTACATTGATGATTTGTTTATTATCTGGATGGAGGGCACACATGCACTTAAAGATTTTCATCACAAACTTAATAACCTCCACCCACCATAAAGCTTACCCTGGAGTATTCTACCACCAATATTAATTTTCTGGACACAACAGTCACCATTAAAGATGGAACCTTACATATGTATTTACAGGAAGCCAAAAGACAGACAGAGATACCTACACAAGAAAAGTAATCACCCAAACCATACAAAAATCTATCATGAACAGTCAAGCACTCCGATGTCACATATTTGTTCAAATGAGATGACAGAGATACTCATTTGGCTATGTTGAAAAACACCTTTATTGAGCAGGGACACTCTTCCAGAGAAATTGACAGGATAACAGAGCATTACAATGCAAGTACCAAGAAAACAACTACTTTAATATAAAGAAAAGATAGCGACAGACAGAATACCCTTAGTAGTCACATATCATCCAGACCTTGAACTTCTGCATAAGATTATTAAAGACCTCCACCCAATATTTAGTGAGGATGAACCCCTTAATTGTATTTTTAAGGAACTCCCACTACTATCTTTTAAACAACCACCAAATTTAGCCAGCCTTATTATTAGGAGCAAGCTTTCACCAGCACAGAATACCATGTCACACAATGGCACACGACCCTGCAACCAACGCACCTGTAAGACTTGTGAGCTCATTTCCACCTCAGACTGCGTGGTTACATCACAAAACAGACAACTCAAGGTATATGGGAGTTATACATGTACGTCACAACAAGTTGTTTATTTCATTCAGTGCAAGAGATGTCCACAAACAGGTTATGCTGGAGAGACACGCCAACAGCTCCACACTAGGATGAACTTGCACAGACATACTATTAAAACAAAGCAAACTGAAAAACCAGTGGGGCACCACTTCTCCCAGCCTGATGACTCAATTTCGGATATGTCAGTAATGGTCTTAAAAGGAAATCTCGAAAATACAGCAGAGACAAGCTTTTGAGATTAAACTTATTTTACATCTCAATATGGTAGCAGATGGGATGAACATTGATCTGGGTTTCATGGGACATTACAGAAACTGACATCCACAGACCTCTTCTTCTTCAAACTGGCATACTATAGGACTTCAGCATGTGTGGGATGTGGGTGCTTGTGTGTATGTGTTGTGAGGTGCATGATATAATACATGTGGAACTTGCTGTCACATTGAGGTAGGCCTCTATTTAGATACATGGAGTTACAGTGTGTTACT
Organism: Neoceratodus forsteri; assembly: GCA_016271365.2. NCBI lineage: Eukaryota > Metazoa > Chordata > Ceratodontiformes > Ceratodontidae > Neoceratodus > Neoceratodus forsteri. Next base: position 637,768,609 of record CM028133.1, read on the forward strand.
ACTCTTACTTCACACACATAATGAATATGAATTCCTCCTTACTTGTTATCTTAAGCCTATGAGTGGGTTTGATTCTGTTGCACCATATTCAGATTATCTAGCCTCTTTCTGTACATACAGGAGTGTTATCATAGACTGTCACAAATTCTTTTTAACTCTGTACATATTGGAGTGCTAGATCTCATTTGCATGGGGTCCTGGACAGATCTTTTGACATTAGGCTCATATTGTAGTGATTTGTGGAAATGTAGGTATGTTAGACCTCTGGTCTTACACGCATACTTGATATTTACTTCTAGTTACCTTTTCCTGCGGAGGGTGGCAGTTTTATTTCACTGTAGTTCTATCCAGAATCCTTGGAAATGTTATTACACAGATAGGAGTACGGTTAAATAGTGTCACATTTTTGCTCTGTAGGTATTAGGATACATGAAGCCTTTTACTTGGGATTTCATGACAAGTTGAATTCCTTTGGGGAACAATTGCAGTGACTGATGTGATAAAAGGTTCATTAGGAGTGTGTGTGTGTGTGTGTGTGTGTGTGTGTGTGTGAGAGAGAGAGAGTATCTCCTTAAAGCTAATTATCCCACCCCACACACATTATGGGGATGTGGGATGGGTAGGGTGTATTGTTTGTGTGAGAAGGAGGACAGAAATTAAATTTGTATCTCTTTTTCAGATTCCTTAGACACTTCTGGCACATCAAGTTGTTAAATTCTCAGTGTATATTGACATCAGTACATATCAGCCTACATGGTCTTAATTCCTTGGTGGTCCTCGACATGAGCTTTTTGTTTGATACTAATACTGTCAATTTATATTTAAATTATCATTTATAAAACTCTGTCACTACACTAGAGGTTTTTTAAGTTTATGTGGCAAGATATCTAGCTGGAGAGTACAACTGGGAGATAGCGCCAGCTAAGTTTTACACATCATACAGTGTGCACTGATGTTTTTAAGACAACTTTACTGGTAATTTCTTGTCTATGATGCATGCATTGAAACTTCTTGGAGTCTTATGACAATCTTTGTATATCTTTAATCTGGGTGGGTGTTGCTTTTCAGTAATCACATCCTTATACACACTGTGACACTCATAGCTTGATTTAAGAGTCATCTGCTCCAGCAGTGTTATCTTATGTCAATTAAATTTATATGCAGTGTGATTCTTTGTATGTGTTTTGCACCAAACACTTTGACCCTGGGACCCTCCTGGCTGAAGGTAATATGGTACTACTAAACTTCTCTGACATCATCGTCTGTATTTTTTAAATGAGTATTTTAAACCAACGGGGATTTTTTCTGTTTTTTCTGCATGATCTAGCTGTTAAAAGTATTGTTTTTTCTAAACAGCTGCCATTAGGCTTCTGAAGAAGGACTGGTTGGTCCGAAAGCTGGAGCACTCTGTTCTTGTTGTTACATCTATGTTGGTCCATTAAAAGGTATCAAATCATTTGCTTCTGGATCTGTTCTACTGTGGTGGTGACACAAGGCCAAGCTACAGGTCTACTACCATCCTACAAGGCTGGGCCACCACAGACAGTTGTACAACTAGCTGTAGATTCAGTTAGGAGATCTTAAAGGGGGGGGATAAGCTTATAGGGTGGGTCAGAAGTTGGCTGCAGGATAGAAGCCAAAAGTTGTAAGTGGGGGATGGTGGAATTATCAGATGCTAAGTCTGCAAAAAGTGGGGGTCCCATAGAGCTCTGTGCTTGGCATAGTGTTGATTAGCATTTAAATAAGCAACGTCATAAATGGGATCATGGGTGAGATATGCCTCTTCACGTATGACACAAAGTTCTGTGGGAGGTTGGACATGGAGGAGGGGAGACAGGAGCTCAGAGAAGATCTGGATAGGCTATAGAAGTGGTCTGGCATTTGACAACTAGGGTTTTACTTGTTTACCAGTCTTACTGTTAGAAAGTGCTTACAGATGTCCCTTTTGAATTCCCCACCCAGTGAGTTTAAGTGAGTTCTCTCTGTCCCTGCACTTTAACTCAAGGAGAAAGGTTCTTGGTGTCTGGCAGGAAGCAAGAGGCAGCATAGCTGTTGGGACATTGACTCTGGCATTCCTGGCTAATGTCCACCCTGACTTTGGGCATCTCATATTAGCCAGTTCTTTACTCTCATCAGACAGTATGATGGGCACCAGTGCACCAGCATCTACCTATTACTACCCATCTGAGTACCTGCCCATGAAGTGAAGTTTGGGCCACAGAAAATCATGTCCAGTAACAATATTGAGATGGCTAACTCATTTTGAAAACTAGTAGCCAAACTGACCTCCAGATCACAAAATGATTTCTTCCACTGTGGTGGTGACAGAAGACCAAGCTACAGGTATAGCATCATCCTACAAGGCTGTGCCACCTCAGACATTTGGACAAATAGCTGTGTATTCAGTGAGGAGGTCTTTAAGGTAGCACAGGCCCAAATTAAGCAGAGCTTTGTAAGTCATCAAATGTATGCTAAACTGATGCATCACATAACTGTTAGCCAGTGCAAAGCATGAAACACTGGATTGATATGCTCAGACCCAGAAGTCACAGCAATCAATCAGGCAGTCACTTTGCACTTAGACCAGATGGCATGTACCCAAGGATCCTAAAGGGACTGGTTGAGGCTGTGGCTGATACCCTAGCAGATCTGTTTAACACTTATTTGGAGTCTGGGATTGTGCCCCGATATTGAAGAACTACACCTATGGTACCTCTCCGTAAAAGTGGACGGAAGGAGGAACCAATCATGGCCAATCAATCTGACCTCAATTGTGGGTTAGCTGATGGAGTCCATTCTGAAAGAGAGATTGATGAGCTGCCTGGATGATAGTGGGCCTCAGGACATAAGACAGCATGGGTGTGTAGCAGGGAGGACCTGCCAGACTAACCTATCTAATTTCTTTGACTGGCTCACCAGGGCAGTGGACAAAGGCCAAGTGGTTGATGTCCTGTATCTGGACTTCAGCATGGCCTTTGACTTTGTATCTCATAGGAGATTAGTCAGGATACTATAAGACCTTGAGGTAGGAGGATAAGCTTGTTGGGTGGGTCAGAAGTTTGCTGCAGGATAGAAGTCAAACGGTTGTAAGTGGGTGGGAGGGGATTCTCAGAAGCTAGGCCAGCAACAAGTAGGGTCCTGTAGGGCTCTGTGCTTGGTCTAGTGTTGTTTAGCATATGAGTAAGCAACATCATAAATGGGATCATGGGTGAGATATGCCTCTTCATGGCTGACACAAAGTTTTGTGGGAGGGTGGACACAGAGGAGGGGAGACAGGAGCTCAGGGAAAATCTGCATAGGCTATAGAAGTGGTCTGGCATTTGGCAACTAGAGTTTCACCTGTTCACCACTCTTACTGTTAAAAATGCTTACAGATGTCCCTTTTGAATTCCCCACCCAGTGAGTTTAAGTGAGTTCACTCTCAACCCTGCACTTGAACTCAAGAAGAAAGGTTTCTTGGTGTCTGGCCCATTTATTCTGTGTAGGTACTTGTATGTCTCAGTCATGATGTCACTATGCCTCCTTCACATGGGCCTCCATCCCCCCCTCCAATTTCATGGCATGCCCTCTAGTTCTACTGTTTTTTTTTTTATAATGGAAGATGCTATCCCCTTCCACCACATTTATGCCCTCAAGATATTTGAAAGTCTCAATCCTTTCCCCCCTCTCCAGTCTCTGTTCTAATGTATACATACTGAGGTCCCCAAGTCTATCCCCATATGCCTTGTTGTTCAGACCCTGCACCATCTTAGCTGCTGTCCTCTGCACTGTTTACACCCTTTCAATGTCCCTATGCAGGTGCCACCTACAGAAATGCACACAGTATTCTTGGTGAGAGCTAACCATCATATTGTACAGTGGGATCACCACCTCCCTCCTACAGATTGTAATACCACCCCCTATACACCCTTAAGTCCCAGTAGTCCTCCCATCTCTATTGTGGTCTGTTTGGTGACTTGCAGGCCATTTGGTATAATGACCCCCTAAATCCCAATGTACTGCATGCTTGCTGCAACCTGTCCAGGTGCACCCTATGCTTACAGCACTTTTCTAAGGCTGTTGAAAGCTGTGGGGACTGAGAATTTGGTGTTTGGTCCCCTGCACAACATCAACTGATGTAAGCCGTCATTGACTTGCACCACTGCTTTGATAATGGCATTTTTAGTAATGACCCCATAATATGTCACATGCTGCTTTATAAACAAGTACTGAGTACTTAGATAATTGAGATGGGTGTATGCATTGTTAACCATATAATAGGAAAAAAAGAAAGAAACAGATGCCCAACTGTATGGCATTGTCACTACTGCTACTGACAACAACGACATGGGTTTGGAAATGGTCAGGTGCCCTGCTGGGTGGTGGTGGGGGTGATAGGTGAAATGAGCAAGCATGATATGGAATACGCTTCTCTCCTTCTTATTTGGGGAGGGGAGATAAACATCTGGTGCTCGTCTGACCACTAGTGGAGGATATGCTGTACAACAGCCAGCGCTAATGTACTAGAGAGTCATGTTATCCTTTCAGCTGCCTGCCATAATGACACTGAACCCCACACCTCTCCCCACCAGGTGACTCATTATGCCATAAAAAATCCTTGTGTGCCAAGAGGAAGACTGCCCACCCAAGCACCACACGGCAGAACAAGTCACCTGTCCTACTGGATCATCTTGAGTCACTCATCCAAGAGTAATGCCCCCTCTACAACAGCACCCACCTAGAGTGTAAGTCTGGGTACTCTCAGGTTACATACTCTTATTACAGATCATAGTTATTTACTGCTGTATGATATGGTAATGTACTATTTATTCATGCTTTTTTCTCTTTTTCAGGAGGGTGCAGTTAAAAGCAGAAGTTCCTTGCGATAATTAGGACAGGTGGGAAACTTTTGTGGATAACAGTGAACACAACCTTTGTACTAAGTGACTGCTCTATTGGAGGAATATTGTGGTACATATTGGTGGTTGAAGCAAATCTGTGAAATGCTGAATCCAGTTATTAGAGTAGCACTCATCCTGGCAGGCATACGTTTCACAGCTCGAAAAAGATATCTGTGACAAAAGTTGGACATGTTAAAGATTTCCCAGAGATGCAGACAGAGAGCTGTGGTTCAACTATCCTGCAATATGTTAGAAACATTGATCTACGCTTAGAATTTATTAACAGGTTTCTAAGTTGGTGGAACAGTTAATTGAACAGTGTGGACTGTTAGTCGGACTGACACATGGTGGGAAGACATTGTTTTGGCTAGTTGAAGCAATGTAGAATGGGTGGCAAATTTCCAAATGTCAAAAGAGATATGTTAATTGCTGTGTATTGAAATTGGACCAGTTATACAGCGATGTGATACAAGGCTTAGATCGGCTAGAAAGGTGGAGAAAAGGGTGGCAATAGCTCTGTGGAGATTAGCCACAAATATTGAGTATAGGACTCTCAGTCACTTAACTAGGGTTTGGTCATTCAACTTTAGGATAGATCATGGTGAATGTATGCCAAGGGTGACAACGGTGCAACATATAGAGGAAGTGATTGCTGGATTTGAAAATGAATGGGGTTTTCCTAATTGTGGAGGTGCCATTCACAGAATTTACTTCCCAACAATCTGCCCACCTTTCAATGCCACAGAGTATTATAACCACAAATGTTTCTACTCCACTATGACTTTGTGAATAAATGACTTCATTCAGAAAGTCATGAATGACTAGTACAGTACACACTGCAAGTCCATTGGTTGTCAGTGTGGACCAATGAGCTTGCAGCACGTACTATAAACTGTCATTCGGCGGGAAGCCATGGAGGTGTGCAGGTAGGTCTGCGGCCCGCCGATGACCTTGGAAGGATAGTGGGGTGGGATGGGGTCCTGTGTGGGTGGGGGGACCACCAGACTACCAAGGATGTGGGGATGTGGTATCGGGTGATCTGGTTTACATGCGGGGGGGGGGTACCACTGGACCACCATAGAATTGAATGTTTCTTTATTACGGGGATCGTGGTATGGGATGTGGACGAGGGTACCACTAGACTATCATAGAAATATTGCTTTACTCATTACAGTGATCAGAGTTATAGGCAGGAAGGGAGGGTACCACTAGACTACCAGGGAAATAATGCTTTATTCATTATGGTAATTGAGGTTATGGATGGAGAGGGGGTACCACTGGACTTCCACTGACAGCACCGTATGCTGTACAGGGTGCCAGGTGCATTTTTCTGGCCAACCCTGCACAGCTCATGCAAATGGGGCCATAATGAAATGCAAATGGCCCCATTTGCACCTTGCATGCATTATGTTTCCATTTGCCTATTTGGAGCTGAATATCAGGAATTTACGCACGACATATCTCTGATACGCTGGCGCATTTCCCATTCCTGGGATTCAGACCTATATGGGGGATGCGCTGTTGCATCACAGTAGTGTCAGTGGCTCAGTAGGTAGCACACTCACCTCTCAGGCCGGGAGATCAGAGGGCTGTGGGTTCAGTTCCCACATCTGGCACTTGGGTTAATATCCCAGTACTGACACTGTAGTGCAGCATGAGAGGGGTGCTGCACTTCTGAGGTGCCATCTTTCAGATGAGATGTTAAACCGAGGTCCCATCTGCCTGGATTGGTGGTAGTTCAGGTGGATGTTAAAGATCCCATGGCACTTCTCGAAAAGAGCAGGGGAATTTTTTATGATAGAAACATCAAAACCAAGCAAATAATACAAAAAGTGTTACATCACACCTAATAATAATTGAAAATCAAAGGAAACAAAAGAGGACAAATTCAATCATTTCGACAGTATAACAACAAAGTCAAAAAACTGTGTTACATCACACGAATCAGTCATAAAAGATAAAAGGAAAAAGAAAAAACAAATGTAAACATAAACAACCCACCCCTATCCACCCCTAGGTTTATGAAATTACTTATTTATATTTAATAAACCTCATGAAACCCTTCCAACAAGTAAAAACCTTCCTGGTAGTAACATGATCACAATCATATTGAAATACCCTTTCCATTGCCCCCTGAATCAATACTCCCACAGTATCATAAGACATCAATTTCTGGTATATAACCCACTGGCACCTAGCCTGCCATAAATAATATGTTAAACAACAGCAGAATATTATCCAGGTATCATAATGATACTAGAAACATAGAAACATAGAATTTGACAGCAGATAAGGACCGCTTGGCCCACCCAGTCTGCCCATTTCCCTACCTACTGGATAAGCTGCAGATCCTAGTTAACCAGCAGCCTACTTCTTCCTACCCCAACCCCCCAGAATTGCCTTATGACTATCCCATGCATGCTTGAATTCCACCACTGATTTTGACTCCACAACCTCCTCCGGAAGGCCATTCCATGCATCCACAACCCTGTCTGTGAAAAAATACTTCCTTAAATTACCTCTGAGCCGCCCCCCCTCTATCTTCAAATTGTGCCCTTAACTACTGTCAAATTAACATATCATAGGATTATGTCCTAAAATTAACATATCATAGTTCATATGCAGTAACCATCCCATATTCCATCGTGCTGATAAAAATTTCCAAAGAGAACAGGCATAGGAACAGTGGAATAAAAAATGCTCCATTGATTCTACTTGGGAAATACACCCAAGGTAAGGACAAAGTCTTTCTGTTATTGCTTTATGTTTTGCATTACCCCGAACCTTTATTCTCCCATATACTGAAAGCCAAATAAACTCCCACATGTGTACTGGCAACCTGGGATTATTTAATTTATGAAGAACACTTTTAATCCTAATTGAGGGACAGTTCTTAAAGGCCGGTTCGTGTGGCTAAATTAAAGACATCACTGTTTCATAAAGTTGTAAACTACTACTATTCTTCACCACCTGGGCAGTCAACCCCCATTTAACAAGTTTTTTTGCTACAGGCTCAAAATACTGTGGAATACACAGTTTGGGAAAAAACGTAGGTGGCAAAACCTGCCGTGTTCCAATGTAAGAACTTAGAACATGGTTGAGTAATACCCCATATAAAGCCAGTGTAGATGACAATCCAATCTGGACATTCTGTGCCAAAAAAAGTGTAGTAAAAAACGTAACTGGATCCAACATTCCAAGACCCCCTTTTTTTTTTCAAGGTATGTATATTGTCTTTTTATTGGGTTGAACCTATTTCCCCACAGCATTTGAAAAAATAAACTATATATACGGGTTTCCAATTCAACTGGTAATGGAAACACCATTGCGGTATATAGTAAGCTAGGGATAATATACTTTTTAATCTGTATCCTTTTAATTTTTGAAATTTTCCAATGTTTCCACCGATTAATTTTCATTTCTATCGAAGCTAAAGCCTTTTTCCAATTCAGGGTAGGTAAATTTTGAGGACCATACCATAGCCCTAATATTTTAATTGGTTTAGATGAAATGGAGAGCTCTTGAATAATTTCCTCTAAAGACTTCCCTCCCCCAATGAATAGACCCTGGCTCTTCCTCTTCTGAATCTTTGAATTGGGTACCTTAGAAAAATACTTCATATGGTCTAAAAATATCTCCACGTGTTCTAAACTTGAAAAAAATACACAAAGATCGTCAGCATAGGCCTGAATATAAAGTTGTTCCTTAAAGGAAGGCCCCAAATTCCCATCCCATTTTGGCCTCTGTGAAATAGATTGGATCAAGGTATCTATCACAAAGGAATATAATAAAGGGCTCAATGGACATCCCTGCCGTACTCCAGTAAAAACCTGAATACCCTCCCCCAATGTACGCTGTATAAGAGGATGAACAACAGTCCCTGCATATAATAATTTAATCCAGTTTATAAAGGCATCAGGAACCCCGTAATGTTGGAGCATAAGAAACAAAAATGGGTGATAGACTCTATCAAAGGCCTTACATTGATCTAACGCTATAATACAACCAGATTTGTGGGATTGGCCCATAAGTTCAATTAAATCTTGTATTACCATATGTGCCTGCTGAATTTTCCTACCAGGGAGTCTACAATATTGAAACGGTGAAAGGACTGTGACCGCATACTGCTTAAGTCTAGTGTTTAAAATCCCTGTGAAAATTTTATAATCAATATTCAGAATAGTGATTGGCCTCCAATTTCCTAATAATGTTTTATTTCCAGTTTTATATAAAAAAATCAAGAGCCCCTCAGAGAACCAAACAGGTAAAGCTATTGCTGACAAAAAAAAAATTAAAAACTAATTCCAAACATATAGAGAACTCTTCTGGTAATGCCTTATACAACTCAGAAGTTAAGCCATCTATACCTGGAGAAGTCCCAGATGCAAGGGATTTGATAGCTGCCATAATTTCTAATTTTGTGATAGATTTAATTAACCCAGATTTATCGAATTGAGATTCTTTAATTTGTATTGAATAAAAAATCTGATTCATGTCCTCATCACTAGGGGGCACTGTAGGAACATGAGAGAGTAAATAAGTCTGTAAAATGTGTTGTAAACCACTAAAATCATGTATCAACTGTCCTTCATCATCCTGCAGTGCCAATAGTGTTGTATTAGTTTTGAATTGTTTAAAAGCTTCATATGGGTCCCCCTGTGGTTGTTTTTTTACACCAAATTGAAAAAGAGCTAGTGAGGTTTTTGCCCTATTATACTGTACCTCTTGTAATTGTTGTTTCAAACCCATGTATTTGGGCTGAATAATCTATTTTTGAGGTATTAGCTAAGGAAATTAAATAATATAACTGTTGTCGAAGTTGTAAATACTGTAAAAAATTTGAATTAGCCTTGGATCTCCCCTGGTTTTTAAGTAACTGACCTAAATCCTCTTTAGTGTCATCCCACCATTCCCCAAATCCTCATATAAAAAAGAGACTGAAATTCTGGCATTAAGTAATGAGACCACCTGTTGAAGCACCCCAGGAGTCTGTAACAAAGGGGCACTCAGTTTCCACCTAGGCTTCTTCCACTGAGGGAGAGAGTCAGAAAAGAATGAACATTGTAGCAACAAATGATCTGAAAAAGAAACAGGGATCGTAGTAAAATAAAAGGGAAGATTATCTGAGACAAAAATATAATCTATAGTAGATGTATACGTATTTTTTTGATAAGTGAAGCTTGGCCCCCCTTGCTGACGGCTACTGCCCATGACCAACCCAGATTCAGTTATCAATGCATGTAATGCATGGGAATCACAGTATATCTTCTTTCCCTTATCCCTGAAACTTTTACCACCTTTTTTCAACCCACAATTAAAATCTCCACATAAAAAAACTTCAAAGGAAGTAACCAAAATGGTTTATCATATTAAATAATGCCACTCTTTCTACCTTCAATTGTGAACAATAGACATTAATAAACCGAAACGACATAGACTTCAAACCCCATTCAAAATCATCAGACGCCCTGGCAGAAGATCTATCAATTTCAACAGAAAATTCATACGAATGAAAAGAAACCCCAAACCATCAGCTGAGTGTTGCCCAAAGGACCAATATGAAGGCCCCAGCACCATTCTCTTTGAAAATTCCTAGCTTGGTCAGCAGTATACATCCAGGTTTCCTGAATTAAACAAACATCTAAGAATTACTGTGAAGATAATTATACAAAACCTGTCGCCTTTTATAGTTCAAAATACTATGAACAAGAACCCAATTTAAATTGAGCCATTTCAAACAAAAGAGAAAAAAAAACTCCAGAAAGGTAACCTCAACCATCTTTTTCCGCCTCTTTTCTTTTACTCTTATAGCCTTCCTGAACTACACAAGGGAGGGGACTGTCCTGTACTGATTGAGAATCAGGAGCTTGACTATCCATAACCGAATCACCGATGGAGTAGATAAAACTTCAAAGGAATTACTGGTCTCCAGACTTACTGAAGGAAGGGGGATTACAGGCTTGAAAATCCTAGAGGACCTTCTAACTGGAGGTAATAATGGAGGAACAATCCCTTGAGGAAGAATCTCCTGTGGTTTATCATAACATACTGGAGATAGAAGGGGAAAGGACACATCAGAGACTGCCAGTGGAAGAACCACTGCCGACTCTGGCTCAGGATGTACAGGAGAAAGAACTACTACACCCTCAGGGGCTAAGTTCCCAGAAACTATACCTATAGCTATATCTTGGGCCTTCTGAATCAAATTGTCTGGACAAGTAGCAGAGACTTTATTCTTAGTGGCCCATTCGCACTCTGAAAAAACATGGCCTATTCCCTCACAAAGATCACATTTTGTGGCATTCACACATTGAAAGCAACATGTCCCAATTTCCCACAGTTTTAGCACGAGGCTTGTCACATGAACTGGAGATATGTGTCCTTGACCCACATTTATAACAGGCTCTGGGCTGCCCTGCGTAAAACAGACACCCCTGTCATGACCCAATAAAAAAATTTGGAATATGTGAGATGCCAGTCTCAGATTGCGAGTTTAACCTTGAATCGCCATCCCCAGTCCAAAACTGTTCAGCATCAAAATGGCCTCTGGAGAGCTTAATACCTCACATTTCTGAGAAAGCCAATACAGAATATCATCTGCATGAACCCCTCATTCCTAAACATAATAGTCACAAAAACTTAATCAAAGGCTTTGTGAGGGGTATCACTAGAAAGGGGGTCAGAGAGGAGAAAATTTTAATTGATTATAACGTTCCCAAAATAAATCTAGGGCAGAGGGTGATCAAAACTAACATCAAAGTTATCCTCCCGAGATATTTATAAAGCAAAAACTTCCTAGGGCAGAAATGGAGGAGTCTTTCAATAAGATTTTTCCCACATAATGCCTATCGAGTCGGTCTCTAAACCTCCTTGTACCATAATCTTACAGCATTCTCTAGCGGAGCAGTATCTTTTATTTTAGAAAACAAATCAGATAATAAAGGTTTTCAGGTACAGTATCTTTTGGAACAGGGGTTATAGGTAATTCAGATCTTAAATCTATTAAGATTTCAGGAGGACCAGCTTGTTCAGACTTAGAGGCCAGTTCCTGAGTCTCATGTGTCCCCTTAGTCTCATCAGGGATCCCAGTTAGATCAGGCAGACGAGGCTGCCAGGTAGGTTCATTTTGAGAGAAGTCTAGCTTGGGGTCCCAATTCGGGGTAGGGTGCCATGAATCCCCCTTCTTAGTCCATCCAGCCACACTTAAAGCTGTCTCAGGAGTCCAAGGATCATTAGGTGCAATATGCATCGGGGATACGGCTGTGGGAGTGGAAGAAACACCTACTGTTGGCAAGGTCTTTACTGCAGCTGATAATCCCTCCAAATTCCTTTTAGCCAAAAACACCGCCGCCCGCTTCTCCTTTCCTTCTTCTCCCACCCTATCTCCGTGGATCACAGCACGATTCAAAAATGAAAACTCAGACACTCCAGTCTGATCAAATGGCTCAGTTTGAAAACAACAGCTTGCCTCTGCAGTAGGCAAGGTTGTAGAAATCGCAGGAAAAGGAGTGCGAAAGATGAAACCTGCATTCCTGGACAAGGTGTGTGTGGTCTCGTTACAACCGGAGCTCCCGGACTCCGTGATGATCACATCCGGGGCTCCCGAAATCTCCGTAGCGACTGGGGCAACTGCGGGATCCAATCCTAGTACAGAAACCTTCTGCTCAGGCTCTTGGCACTGAATCGATACCGATTCAACTCTGCCAGCCACAAGAAAGTCTCCAGAGGAGCACAACGCTTGCACAGTCACAGAATCCACACACGGCAGAACAGCTCCTGCAGCCTCCAATTCAACATCGCTGCCTATGACAGTCTCACACTGAATGCCATGTACAGGTACATCCTGAAGAACTTGCAAGTTCAATTTTGTCTTAACTTGGTTATACTCACAAGTTAATTCTGATAATTGACGTTCCAGTCTCTGTTCTCGGTTCTCTAATAAACGTCCACTGGAAGGGTCTCCTGTTAATTCCCGCACAGCCGATAAATCTTCCATTGACACAAAAATATCTTTTTCGTCCATATCCTCGTTGGGCACCTGATGTTCAGGTATCCTCGTAATCTCTCCCATTTTACCACTGGAACCGCGCCTCATCGCGCTCCGTGCGACCGTCCTCCTCAGAGTTTGACCACCAATGCACAGATCCACAGCAAGTCCCCCTACTGACCGAACAGTAGGGGAATTTCCCCGGTGTCCTGGCCAAGTTTCCCTCATTCACTAAAAATACCACTGACAGCTTAATCTGGTTCAAGGTCAGTTGGCATTCATCTGTATCCCCTTCCCCCAGGTCATGCCTGAAAATAAGCAGGATTTGTCTAGTGCACTTACCCGGTCAACAAAAACTAAATAAATAAAATCAAATTGTATTTGTACCATAGGCATTTTTTGATATATTCAGATGAGATGTGTCATGGAATTTCTCTTTTGAATATATCCCTTGGTTGCTCCTGTGCAACTCAGTTGAGCGGAGCAACCACTTGCGCCATTGCCAGGTGCACTTTTAAATATCTAGTCCATAGAAGTTAAATTTATAGTCAAAATTCTACACTGTTTAACTTTCTGTTATGTTGTCAATAGTTTGATAAATAAGCCTAACCCAAAGCAATTTATAACTCCCGTCTTTCTTTCACTTGAGTCAAGAAGCATTACCTAATAGATCAATAACAGTAAATATGCCAGTTGTTGAGATAATAGTACATCAGACCTGTGAACTGTGCCTTTAACCACAAATAACATGTGGTCACCACAATCACATTTATCTTAAATATATCACTCATGATAAATCAGTCCAAGTCATGCTGTCTGACAGTAACTCTTCAGTCAGACTTCTGGACTGACTGGATGCAATGTGACCTGTGTACTGACCAGAACTCATACCTGACTGATGTGGGGTATGCTGCTGTTGCATGCCCCCATGTTGTTGCTTAACTTTAAAAGTTTGTTTCTGAATGACCATACCCAAATGAGCACCAGTCAACAGTGTGAAAAATGGTGTTGCAGATTGCAGCATATTACCATGGGCAGGGGTGTTCAAATCAAAACTTCTATGACTTGCCCAGCCATGACAGTAGCTCTCTTTTTGTACTTTCCCTTCAATGTAATTTACTTGACCTGGACAGGGGGCTATAGGATTTGCACACCCCTGACCCTGGGACACCAGTATTTGGAGCAATGTTTTGAAGAACTGAGATGTTTTTCAGCCTTGTACATTTTCAGTTTCTCCTCTATTTCCCTCTCTGTTACTGCCCTCTCCCTCTCTCTCTTTAATTCCAGCATTTTATTGTGTTGCTCAACAATTAATTTCCTTGTTGGCTCAAAAGCACACTCTATCAACTCTTGCATCATGGACAGCCTTTTCCTGTTACGTAGATTTGTTAAAGGCTCTGGCTAAGTTCTTTTTTTGGGTTGTTGCATCTCAGATGCTTGCTGCTGACTTGATGACTCAGCTTCTTCATCATCCATATTGTCATCCATTAGAACAGTTCCAGATTCATCATTTGCCTGTGCTTCTATACTGTTGCTGCTGTTATGTGAGGGGTCATGATCTGTAACAGGAATAAGTATCAGAAAATAATTTCCATATGTATAATCATTTAAATGCAGAGCACAATACAATGTGATGATATTCCTCATTTTATTTCATTGAGCCATACTTTTGATAAGTATAGGTAAAGCAAATACATCACATGCATCAATGGGCAGGGTCAGTCATACAGTTTTATTGCATGGTAAGTTTTCACTTTTATTCTTGGTTTCAAATGTGCGTAATCTGGTTTAGGGTGTCAGCCTGAGTAATTGTGAACTAGCTTGGCAGAAGACACCAAGAGAAAGGACTGCTGTGTGACTGAACTTCTCTACTGGGACTATATTGCCCTCCCCTCCACCCAAAGCTAGTTCTATTTTTATAGGCACAGGATTTGACTGACAACAGGAACTTCCTGTTTAGGGGCAGGAAGTGAGTGATCACAGAACCACCAAGGACCCACCATCCTAGAAGGGCAAGAGTAGCTCTCCGGCCCCTCTAGCTGCTGAAGGTCTGCCTCTGAACAAGTAAGTGGTCTACTGAGAAATATAGGATATTCTTGTCTCAGAACAGGACAATCATGAGCTTAAAGGGCACACAGGCAGAAAGTAAGGAGAGAGAGAAAAAACAGACGAAAGAGTAAGGATTGCAAACAGTTAAGGGGTCAGAAATAAGACATGATTGGAGTGGTGCAGTGCAGTGGCTGTGGAGCAGCAGTCTTCAGGAGATATTCTGGAGGATGCGGTGTTGTCCCATCTGCAGGCACCTCTCTGGGCTGAGGAGGAGGTTGCTCATCTCCAGGCTGAGTTGGCCAGGATTTGTGGGACCTCCTCTTCCATCCAGGGACCACCAGTGCCACTGCCGTTGCCTCAGAGGTTGCCAAGAAAGAGGAGCGGTTGGACCATAGTGGGCTCAGGGAGGGTGAGGGTGGTGGAACAGAGGCACATCCCTCCAGTTGTACCTCTCCACAATTCCTATACCATTCTGGCAAAGTGTGGTTCCTCTATGGAGGCACCTACAGTGGAGACCAAGGAGGATGCTGGGAACCTCCACAAAGGAGACCCACAGGAGGGTGGCAGGGGACCCTGCAGGGGAAGGAAACAACTCCTGGTGGGGGACTCCATTGTTAGGAAGGTAGAACTGGGCAAGGAAGGGGAGAGGGAGGTAAGGTGCCTGCCTGGCGCCATGGTTTGGAGGGACAGGGAGCGAATCCTCAGGATTGCCGGAGCAGCTGCACAGGGGAGGGAGCTGGATGTCATTGTCCACCTAGGGACAAATGACCTGGCTAAGAAATGGATTAGAGAAGTGCAGGAAGAGTTTGTGGAATTGGGGAGGGGCCTTAGTCAAGTAGCACGCACGGTAACCTTCTCAGAGGTGCTACCCATCTATGGCATAGGAGAGGCTAGGGTGTTCTGTACCATGGGATTCAATAAGTGGTTGAAAAACTGGTGTGGAGCTCAGGGATTTGGCTTCATTGGGGACTGGGGTCCACCTGGAGTGATGCAAGCCTATACTGGCATGATGGGTTGCATCTGTCCGGGAGGGAACCAGGATCCTAGGTGATAGGTTTAAATGCTTCATTGGACTTTTAAACTAGCCAAGGGGGGAGGCACTGGAAAGGAGCAGGAAAATCCTAGCCCCCAAGCAATCACGGTAGTAAGTGTGGCAAACACCAACATGGAGGTGTCGATAGAGAGAAGGGCAGAGGTAAATGGAGAAAGTGACAAAAGCAAGAAGGACAGGGATGGGGCAAAAGGGGGTAAGGCCATCAGGAAATGGAGGGTAATGAGTACCAATGCCCGTAGTCTGGGCAACAAGCTCCCTGAGCTGGTGGTCTTAATGGAAGAGGGATGCCTGGATATCGTAGCAGTCACAGAAACATGGTACAGAGAACCATGACTGGGATGTTAACATACCAGGGTACATAACCTACAGGAGAGACAGGCAGGGGAGAAGAGGGGAGGAGTAGCTCTCTATGTAAAGGAAGGGATAAAAGCAACTGAACAAAAGAGTAAACAGGGAGGAGAGGAGGCACTGTGGGTCACCTTGGAGACTGGAAGGGCACCACAATCCGCACAGGGTTTGTGTACAGACCCCCGTCAGGGAAGGAATGGACAAGGATATGATGGAAGGCATTCTTAGAATGGCAGAGAAAGGAGAATACTGTTGATGGAGACCTGAATATGCCAGATGTTAACTGGAGCACATTTGCTGCAGCCACATCCAAAAGCAGGACCATTCTTGATGCCCTACAGGTAGCAGGCATTAGACAGCTAGTTTGAACCCACTGTGAGGGAGCAATCTTAGACCTCGTACTCTCAAATGGGGCAGTGAGAGGATCTCAGATCTAGAAGTAGGTTACCATCTGGGGACAAGTGACCATCAAACAGTGTGGTTCACGTTAAACTCAGCTACAGAGTCAAGCCATACAAAAGTGAGGGTACTGGACTTTAGGAGGCTGACTTTGGCAAGATGGAGAGTGCCTCAGAAAAGCACTAGCAAGCAGGCTAGAAGGAGGTGTGGAGCAACAATAGGAATTATCAAAACTGCCATCACAGAGGCAACAAGCCTTTGTGTGAAGCAAATAAACAAATCAAAATGAAGAAAAAAGCCACTATGGTTCTCAAGAGAGGTGGCTGTGAAAGTCAGGAAGAAAAAGATAGCATTCCGAAGTATAAGGAAACACAGAAGGAGCAGGACAGAGAGCTGTACCAGTTAAGGCAGAAAGAAGCAGGGAGGGAAGTCAGAATAGCAAAGGCCCAAACTGAGGAAAAGATAGCCAACTCAGTTAAGAAGGATAAAACCTTTATAGGTACATCAGCAGTGTAGAAGACAAAGGGAGGATAGTGAGGCTGAATAGAATGAACGTGGGTGGGCAGAGGGGACAGTGAAAAGCAGGAATACTGAACGAATATTTCTGCTCAGTATTCACAAAAGAGGAGGGAAGTGCCTAATCCAATTAACAGAAGCACTCTTGATAGGGGGTCGATCCCAGTCCTTTCACAGAAGAAAGGGTTCTGCAAGAACTCCTAAAACTGAAGGTGGACAAAGCAATGGGTCCTGATGGAATTCACCCCAGAATTCTAAAAGAATTAAGGAAGGAACTAGTGAAACCACTGGCTACTCTTTTAATAAATCATGGGAGGATGGTGTGGTACCGAGGACTGGAGGAAGGCGGATGTGATTCCCCTTCACAAAGTGGGACCAAGACAGAGGCAAGAAACTACAGACCTGTCAGTCTGACCTCTGTGGTAGGGAAAGTGATGGAGTCACTTCTGAAGGAAAGAATAGTTGAGTACCTAGAGGTCAGTGGAGCACAGGATCCAAGGCAGCATGGGTTCACAGTGGGAAGGTCATGTCAGATGAATCTAATAGATTTCTTTGACTGGGTGACCAAAGTAGTAGACCAGGGAGGGGCTGTGGACATGGCCTACCTAGACTTTAGCAAGGCATTTGATACAGTCTCACACAAAAGATTGATAGTCAAATTAACCAGCCTGGGAGTGGGTCCCAGGGTGGTAGCCTGGGTAAAACATTGGCTGGACAACAGGACACAGAAGGTAATTGTAAATGGAGTCCACTCTGAAGAAAGGGTTACTATCCATGGGGTACATGAGGTTCAGTATTGGGTCCAGTCCTTTTTAATGTCTTCATCAGTGACATTGCAGAGGGACTGGAAGGAAAAGTATGCCTTTTGCAGATGACACAAAGATCTGCAACAGGGTTGATACACAAGGAGGCGTGGAAAGGATGAAAAGGGACTTGGCAAGGTTGGAGGAATGGTCAGACGTATGGCAGCTAGGATTCAATGCAAAAAGTGCAAAATAATGCACCTGGGAAACAAGAACCCAGGGGAAGAATACACAATGGGTAGGTAGTAACAACAACAAAACAAGAAAAGGACCTGGGGGTAATCATATCAGATGACCTTAAGGTTAGCAAGCAATGTGAGAAGGCAGTAGGGAGGGCCGGGGGTATACTGGGATGTATAGGGAGAGGCATCAGCAGCAGAAAACAGGAAGTTGTTATCCTCTGTACAGACAGTTGGTGAGACCCCATCTGGAATACTGTGTCCAGTTCTGGAGACCCCATCTCCATAAGGACATAGACAGGATAGAGGCAGTCCAGAGGAGGGCAACTAAAATGGTGCAGGTCTGCAAGAGAGCCATATGAGGAGAGACTAAGGAGCTTAATATGTATACCCTTGAGGAAAGAAGGGAGAGGGGGACATGATAGAAACTTTCAAGTACCTCAAGGAATCAACAAAGTCCAAGAGGGTAGCATCTTTCAGAAAAAGAGACTTGCAAGAATAAGAGGACACAATTTAAAATAGAAGGAGAGGCGGTTCAGGGGCAATGTGAGAAGTATTATTTCACAGAGAGGGTAGTGGATGCATGGAACAGCCTTCCTGATGAAGTTGTAGGTCTAAAACTGTGGGAGAATTCAAGAATGCATGGGACAGACATAAGGCAATTCTTGTGGGGGGCAGGAAGATATAGGCTGTTGGTTAACTAGGATCTGCGGCCTATCCTGTAGGTAGGGAAATGGGCAGACTAGATGGGCCTAGCGGTCCTTATCTGCCGTAAAAGTCTATGTTTCTATGTTTCTATGTAACTGATTGGGGGGAAGAAAAAATGAGACTACTATCAGTTGGCAGATGGCCACGGTGGTGAGAGGTGGGCTGTGCCAGTTGCTGGCTGGGTATGGGCAAGGGGAGCAGGAAGGAGGGTGGTTGGGCACTGCCGGTTGGGGCTGTGGTGTCCACTAAACCACCAGGGCTACATTGGGTCAATGAACATAACTGTAAGTGTAACATGAAAAATAAATTATTTTGGGATCGAGGGGGGGCTACAACATAACATTTGTGGGGATCGGGACTTGGGGATAGGCTGTTTCTTAACATTGTGGGGGATCATGGCTAGGGGGGAACAAAAACCCACTGGGGCTATTACAGTTGTTATTATGGGTGCATAGCCTTGGGATTGTCCTAGACGACAGGCTGACCTTACAGTCTCATGTGTCGGCCATTGTCAGGACTTCCTTTTACCATCTTAGGAATATCACCAGGGTTAGACACCTTGTTCCATCTGACTCTTTGCCAACATTGGTCCATACCTTTGTGTCCACGCGTTTGGACTACTGCAACGCCCTGTACTTTGGGCTTTCTGGGGTTGAAATCCATTGCCTACAGCTGGTGCAGAACGCTGCAGCCTGGGTTCTCACTGGGACAAGTGGATCCTGTCATGTTACCCCAGTGCTGCACGAACTGCACTGGCTTCCTATACGGTGGTGGATCACCTTTAAAGTCATTTTATTGACTTTTAAAGCCCTTCACATGCTGAGATCTTATTTTATATTTTAACTGATTTTAATATTTCATGATATTATGTTATGCTTTTATTTATATGTATTATTGATTGATATTTGATGTTATGGTTTTAATGTATTCAGCACCTTGGTATGTTGAAAGGCGCTTTATAAATACATTTATTATTATTATTATGTGTGCATGGGTTGGGGGCACTAGCCCACCAGGGATATATATATATATATATATATATATACATATGCATATATATTATGGTAGCATGGTAGTGCTACCATAGTTAGGGTTGAGTAGCACTTTTTAAGGTTAAAGGGTCAAATTTTGCACCTTAACAACTTTGCCACTGTTCAACAGATTTGCCTGAAATTTGGCAGGCATGGAGCATAACCATAGATCTTGGGATCTGCCAACTTTTGTGCTGGTCTGATATATGGCTGTGGAGTTATTAAGTGACATCCATGTGCATATTTACGCTTTCTGGTGAATTCTTTGCTCATGCCTACAGGTCGCACGGTTTGCATGACTGGTCCAAAATCTCTGGGGAACATGCGGCCGGGGTCCCCGATGTGCCTTTCAAAGATTTTGTGAAAAAATATTAAATGGTTCAAAGGTTATTCAAAAAACAAGTTCCCAGTATAAGTCAATGGGAAAAGTTAACAAAAAGTTCAACACTTTCGCAATGCACTTTTTAGTGTCATGATGGCCCTAGTAATGTCACAAATCCACCATTTTGTTTTCGGTTAGTGATCAGAAAAATGCTTGCCATTTAAATTTGGGACCCTCTAGCAACACAATTATTTTTGTGTTTACCTAGTCAGACCATGAGGATGCTAGCCATGTCTTTATTTTGGGGTGAAACACCCTAGAAATATGTTTTTCAAATTTCTGGAAAAAGTAGTGTCACAAAGTAGTGCTGCACTCACGATACTTTTTCAAATTTAGTGAAAGCTTTCGTAAATCACGACATTACTTTTTCAGACTATGGCCAAAATGACAGCAGTTCTTTGTTATCCTGCTGCAAAATAATGGTTTAGTCTTTTGAGTTGAAAGTTAGAGGGAACACAGCCAACATCTCACAGATGTGCCTTTTGGTGGTTTGGTGAAAGAATATTGCATGGTTGTAAAGTTACGGTACTCTGAAGTTGGTGTTTTTTTCCCATAGACTAACATGGTGGCGTACACTGCATCTTTCGGGGCTTGTATCTTGAAAACGATGAGAGATACAGATTTTTTGTTGCGAGTTACAGATGGGCTATGTAATAACAAAAACCTAGCCAGGCAAATCATGATTTTTGTGAAATTTAAATGTTTTTTCTATGTTGTGCAGTTGCTGAGATATTTAAGCAATAAGGCATGACAGGGTGTGTGTTATTGTGTAATAACGTCACTCCTGGGGTGGGTGGAAGTACAAGGCAAAGCCAATATTATTAAGAGCTCTTCCTGGCAAATAGCTCTTGTATGGAGCCTAGGTGTGCCTGTACTATTTCGAGACCATGTACGGGTTGATAGGCACTCTGCCAGTTGGTACCTTGTCTCAGTATAGCTAACATGGACACATGTGGGCTCCAAACCAGAGCTATTTGAAGATATGGCAATATAGTAATCTGATTTGCAATATCTTCAAATAAGTCTGTTTTGGACCAAGTACTGACTGGTAGGGTGCCTGTCAGCCTGTACCTCATTTTGATATAGCATAGGCACACCTTGGCGCCAGACTGGTGCTATTTGAAAATAGAGCCTTACTGTAAGCATATGGATGAGCTCCAGCTGCTCTCAGCACAACACATCATCACAGCTTTCGGTGGTTGTGGGCATGTCTGAGAGAGGTCTTACTGGTAAAAAGCCGGTGGGGATGGTGCATGAGCAACCAGAAAGTATTTATAATAAAAACTGCCACAGAAAGATTGGATAATACTTATATTTATTAAACTGCTAACTAGGCCATGCTTCACATGAAGGTAGGGACCAATACAAGGTAGACATTTCCCTTTATGAAATAAGGCATTACAAGGGGTCAGATTATCAGTCTATTAATCACTCCCTAGGGATTGATTAACCAACTGTTAATCTAACTCTATTTAGCCTTATTGCTATTATAAAAATATTCCAAAAAGGACAGTGCCAAAAGTATACTTTTTAAATGTTTTCCTCCTTGTGGGGGAGATTTTTAATAAAATAGTTCTTCAACCGACAGATTCAGAATGCTGTTTCATAATCAGAATGCATCATTCCACATGATCAGCAGTGTAGGAAGATGGAATGCTGTCAGGAATAATTCATGTGCAATGGTGGTCAGGCTGAACATGACAGTGTAACAGTGATTAATGTAAGAATGTAGAATTGCTAACAGCCAACCAGATTGCAGCATTCCTGAGACCCTTTTTACAATTTTAAATAATTCCCAGTTTTGCATTTTGTTTTGAAAGAGGTGACTATGCCACAATTTGGTGGGACCATTCTTGTAGAAGGCAGCCTATGTTATGCTAGATTACAAGGTATGGCCCTCGGGTCCAGATTACTACTACCTAATAACACACACACACACACATATATCTCACTAGTTTGAGAAAATGAATTGCTAGATACTAGAAACCGAAAAAGTACTAAGTTCCCTTCAAAAAGTTTGAAAGCTGTGTTTCAATAAGCCACTCAAATTGCTGTTATTTAATTTGTTTCAAGGACAATGTAAATCTTTAAATTAGCAATAATGCTTAAGCTTACATTAAGAAACTGTTGTGCAAAATAGACAGCAACCTAAATGGTTAGTAAAATGACTGACAGGTTAGAGATGCAAAATTTGTTCTCCCTTGCAAAATGGAGTGCATACTCAGTATGTGGGTTAGGTCACAGATGATAACTTAACTAGAAAGTATAGGGCTGTTGCATGAGCTCTATGGTAGCTGTTATGGGCAGTCAGAATGTTAACACACTTAGCAGCAGATCCTTCACATGTTGGTGTATATGGAGGGTTATAGACAGAGAAGGGGGGAAGTTCAATTTCATGGGCGACATTCCCATGAAATTGACAGTTTAGCTATACAAAATATTTTGTGGAATTCAGGCGTTCCATGAAATATTTACTTGATGCTAAACTGCAAAATTCCCACATAGAAATGTGGCCCATAACTGGCAAGTTCACCAGAGTGGCAAAATGTCACCGTTAAGCAGGTGACATTTCTCCCACTAAGCACGAAATTTTGCCCACAAAAGGCAAAATTTCACATTTTGCACCCGCTTTTGTAGTACACTGATCTTTTAGCATGTCATGGGATACAACAGACACTTTTGTCTCATGACTCCAGTGGGTTTTAACTTCTTTTTTGGAATGAGTTGTATAGAAGGAACAAAACAAAAATAAGACAATGACAAGCAAGCTGAGAGAAAAGGAAATAGAGCCTTGTATTAACCAATGGCTCTCTTCCATGTATATCCCTCTCCTGTGTATGCTGTACCTGTTTGCTTGTGCCTGCTTTGATGTGCCATTGCTCTCTTCTGTAATTGCTACAAACTGTGCCTCCTTGTGCAGCTATATCCCAGGGATCACTATCGGCTGTTAAGGGGCGGAGAGGTGTGCTGAAACATCATGGAGGAGGAGGGGCAGCTTGTTTAAATCTCCACGGTGAACAGGCACTATATCACTTTAGTCTAAGAACTACCACGCTGTACCTGTTTGCTTGTGCCTGCTTTGATGTGCCATTGCTCTCCTCCGTAATTGCTACAAACTGTGCCTGCTTGTGCAACTATATCCCAAGGATCACTATCAGCTGTTAAGGGGCAGAGAGATGTGCTGAAACATCATGGAGGAGGAGGGGCAGCTTATTTAAATCTCACATGGCACACAGCACAAGCGTTGTAGTGCGAGCGTGAGTTGTGCGAGTGCCACTCAGCAGAAGAAAGGGCTGTCTTTAGGCTGTTGAACTGAGAACTGAGAGCTGCTTCATATCTAAGTGAGTAACTTCTCGGGAGGATTCAGCATTGCACCATATGGCACTGCAAAGAGAAGACTCATTTGCTGGTCATCTGTTGTTGGGACTGATGCTGTTGCTTATTGTGTATATTTGATGGACTGAGTATTGTCTGTAATTTATTGTGAGTAAATTATTGTTAAGTGCTGTTAGGAAACTTGGAAAGTTTATTTTAAGGTGGGGTAAAATGGCTGTGGGCACTATTCTATTGATTGTGTTCCTATATGGTTCTATAGCATCATTTAGTTTAGCACAGATTTATGAAGGTGCTCCAACAGATTCAAAATTGTGTATAACATCTGACCCACAGGAAAGATTAGGTTTGAGGTTCACAATATGTGCTGAAGTGTTATCCAAGGGTTGTTTTAATGGCCTTTTAAAAGCCTTCCCTGTTAGAGTAATTACCCAGATTTCTGCTATGTTAGGAATTAGTATTCTTAAAGGTGTATCATGTACAGATTTAAGAATGTGGAAGCAGAGATGGAGACGATACCTAAGAGTCATCAGATGACCTTAAGGTTAGCAAATAATGTGAGAAGGCAGTAGGGAGAGCTGGGGATATACTGGGATGCATAGGGAGAGACATTACCAGCAGAAAACAGGAAGTTGTTATCCCTCTGTACAGACAGTTGGTGAGACCCCATCTGGCGTACTGTGTCCAGTTCTGGAGATCCCATCTCCGCAAGGACATTGACAAGATAGAGGCAGTCCAGAGGAGGGAAACTAGAATGGTGCAGGGTCTGCAAGAGAAGCCATACGAGGAGAGACTAAAAGAGCTTAATATGTATACCCTTGAGAAAAGGAGGGGGGGACATGATAGAAATGTTTAAGTACCTCAGTGGAATCAACAAAGTCCAAGAGGGTAACATCTTTCAGAAAAAGAGACATGCAAGAACAAGGGGACACGATTTAAAAATGGGGGGGCAGTTCAGGGGCAATGTGAGGAAGTATTTTTTCACAGAGAGAGTAGTGGATGCATGGAACAGCCTTTCTGAGAAGGTTGTGGGTCTAAAACTGTGGGAAAATTCAAGAATACATGGGACAGACATAAGGCAATTCTTGCGGGGGGTAGGAAGAAATAGGTTGTTGGTTAACTAGGATCTGTGGCTTATCCTATAGGTAGGGAAATGGGCAGACTAGGTGGGCCAAGCAGTCCTTATCTGCCATCAAAGTCTATGTTTCTATGTTTGTGTTTTGCTTGTTAGTATGTGGTACTGTGCATTCAAATCCAGGGCCCCTAGACTTAACAGCTGGGATTTCTGGGTTTGGGGCACTTCCCAGATCTAATTTTAAATCAGGGTTTGAAAACATGACTATTGTTCATTCAAATGTGAGGAGTTTTAGGAATAAGTTTGATGAAATAAGGGGCTGGGTACAAGAACTTAAACCTGAACTCCTTGTTTTAACTGAGACATGGTCAGATGAGAGGGTTTTGGATGTCTCAATTGATTTGGATAATTTTCAGTTATATAGGAGGGATATGAATAAGAAAGGAGGTGGGATTGTTATATACGCTAACTACAGCTTAACTGTTCATGAGGTGCAATGTCCATGTTTTGTGACTGGGTTGGATATTTTGACCCTGGAGATTGAGGTGCCTTACAGGAAATCTGTTCTCCTAGTAGGAGTATATGGACCCCAAGGAGTTCTTGTTAAGGTAGTCCAAGACCTTAAAGAATTATTACATAATTATAGTTTATCTCATGAGTTACTTATCATTGGAGATTTTAGTGTAAATTAGGTAACTATTGATTCTAATCATAATTTAATTGAAATGCAAATAGATTTGGGTTTAACTTAGTTGATTCTGGAGTCTACTAGAATTAATCATAAGGACCCACACAAATCCATCATGTTGGATTTGATACTCACAAATTCTCACCATTTGTACCAGAGGGCTAGAGTTCTCTCAGAATCCTTTTCTGACCATCAGCTAGTTTATATTCTTAGAAATAGAATTTGTAAGCCAACACCGAAAGTCTGGATGTCTTGGAAATGTTTTAAACAGTTTGACTATGTTTCATTTATGTTAGAAGTTGAAGACATTAATTGGTCTAGATTGGAATTGATACCTACTGCTTCTACTGCTTGGGAATATTTTTTGCATGATTTTTTAAAGGTATGCAATAAGTATGTCCCATTGAAATCTAGAAAGGTTAAAAACAAAAGGAACGTTTGGTTCTCAAAGGAACTCCATAGAGCTAGGAGAGAGAGGGATAAGAAATGGGCTAAGGCTAAAAAATCTATGAAGGCCCATGACTGGGTTCTTTATAGGTAGGCCTAAAATCTGTATACTAATAAAGTAAGATTGGCAAAACAAGATTTTATACAGTCTAAATTTGATAATAGTCAAAAACAGAATCCAAAAAATTGTTTTCTTTGGGGGGGGGGTTATTTCTGACCTGATAGATCAACCTTTTCCTTGGGGGATGATTTGGTGAATGCTTTTAATGAGTATTTCATCAAGGTAGGTACCCATGATTCAATTGATAGGGATAGCCAGGATTATGAGGAGAGTGTAGAGCAGGATTTGGTGAGTAGTAAATCTGACTCAGAAGGAATGAGGATGTTTGAGTTTGCTCATATTTTCCTGGAAGAAGTACATAGGGAACTCTTGAAAATGAAGATTTTTAAGGCTATAGGGTATGATGGAATTCCTTCCATATTATCAAATTATGCTTCCCCTTGCTTGGCCTCCCCCCTGACCTATATTTTTAATTAATCTTGTAAGACTGGTAAATTTCTGGATGGGTGGAAGATAGCTAGGGTCACGCCTGTATTTAAAGCAGGAAATAAGACTGATTTAGGGAATTATAGGCCCATCTCATTGTTACCCCAGGTCTTTAAAATATTTGAGAGGATTGTTTCATGTCAGATGAAGAACTTTTCAGATTATAAGAGTAAATTGTCTCCCTACCAGTCAGGGTTTAGGCCTTTACATAGTACTCAATCCGCCTTAACTAAAGTGGTAAGCGATCTCCAACTGAGTCTGGACAGGAGGTTAATGATAGGTGCCTTATTTATTGACCTTTCAAAAGCTGTTGACACCCTGAACCATTGGGTGCTCTTATCCAGATCAAGGGAGATTGGCTTGTCTAATCTTTCAATTAAATTGTTTTCATCTTATTTGATGGGATATAGTCAGTATGTGAAAGTAGCCTCATTTAAATTTGGGATTCTGGATTTGAGGAGCAGAGATCCCCAGGGGTCAATCTTGGGGCCTCTGCTCTTCACTTTCTATTTGAATGAATTTAGGCCCCAATCCCCTGATACTCAGTATCATCTGTATGCAGATGATACCATATTGTATGTTGAAGGAGTTTCTCAAGGTATAATAGAGTTAAAGTTGCAACAAGCTTTTGACGAAGCTCAGGAATTCTTTAGGAGGCATCATTTGATTTTGAATGCAAATAAAACACAGGTACTTTTGTTTAGAAGTAAGTAAAATAGAACTTGTGATCTAAAATTGGAAATTGCTACATCTGGGGGGTTAGCTATAAAACAGGTTGATTATTACAAATATTTGGGAATGTGGCTTGATTTCCACTTAAGTTGGTATCTACATATAGATTCATTGATTGGAAGTATGAATACAAAATTAGGAGCCCTTTACAGATATAAAAGGTTTATGTCTAGGGAGGTCTGTCAGAATGTGGTTGCAACTTTATTACTCCCAGTGATTGATTATGGAGATATATTTTATGGAGGGGCCTCTGGGGTATTGTTAAACAAGGTGGACCAGCTATTTTGTAGGTTGGCTCATTTCATATTAGAGGTTTCATTTAGAACACACAGCTGTTATTTATTTAATTAAATTGGAATAGACCACTTGTGAGAAGAAATATACATTTATTGCATTTCATGATTAGGGTCTGGAATCATAAGGTTCCTGATTATATTGTTGGGCTGTTTAAGCTTAGGGAATTTGGAAGGGATTAGAGATCGACACATGGTGTCTAATTTTGTATCCCGAGTTATAATTTGAATATTGGAAGATCATCTATCCCATTTAGGGGAGTTTCCCTCTGGAATGATTTACCTCAATATTTAAAATATCCAGGGATCAAGACCAATGTTTGCAAATTTGTTCAGTGGGGTAACACTTGGACAAAGACTGTTTACTTCTGCAATCAGTGTAATGCATTTTAAAATTTTGATCTGGTGATCATATATGTTATGTCTGGGTCTGTTTTTATTTATTATTCAAAGTGTATGTATGTGTTTATGTTTAATTTATGTGAAACTTTGCACTTTATGGCCCTGGAACTTCACTGAAAATGAAATGAGCTTTGCTCAATGGGATGTCTCCAGCATTTTCTGAATAAAAATTATTTACTACTACTACTTACTGTGAGGAGACTCACAGATTAAGTACAATTTACACCCAAGTGCAACTTGAATTCCTTAAAAATATAACTAAATCAAGGGGTTTTAGAAGTTCTGTGCTGCAATTTGTAGAATATGTACTGCATTCTGGACTGTCTAAGTAGCTTAGTGTTATCTCCAGATTTTGGTGTTAAAACTGAGATAATCAGAAAATAGTATTATGTTCACTATCTGTTCACCCAGAATAGGCCAGTCACCCATGAGGCAGCCAGGGTCTCTGCTGCTCTTGCAATGGGGCAGGATCTCAGGAATAATCACACGGAGTGTGATTTTTGGAGCTGCTATCCAGGTAGAAATGGTTTAATTGCTCAGTTTTGACATTGGCAGTCATGTTCTAATGTAATAAAAGACAGTGTATATGAACCAGGAAAAAAAGACAAAAGGAAATGAATGTTCTTTTTTTATCTCCTTCTATAGTGTAATTACACAGTTGTAATTACAGAACATACGTCTTTAATTGTGTTTCATAAAATACACGAGCCGGGAGATGATTAAAGAGGAAGGCAAATAACAGATGTGTCTAAAATTGAAGTTGCAGCAGCTCTTTACAAACAGCACTTTTTATTAACAAATATAAACACGCACTGATGAAATACGTGATATAAAATAATTTACAGACAATACATACAATACATTAAATCTGCCACTCACAGGTACTCTACTGGACATCAGAGTTCTTGAAGGAAGAGATGAAAATATATTCCAAAAAAATTAAGTATCACATGTAATGTAATGTGATCATTTGTGAAACTTTTTACACTTTTGCCATAATATGATGGCGGTGGAGGAGGGTGGGTGGGTTATTCAACTATTTCATGTTTCGATCCAAAATAATAAGGGGTAATTTAACAACCAATCATATCTTGACTTAAAAAACTGCAATAATATTTAATTACAAGCCCGTAAGTATTTATGAGGTACAGTTAAATGGTATAGTTGAAAGGAGTTTACAAAATACATCATTTAATTCAGACAAACCTTGTATTAGAGCCTTATAGTACTTCTACACCATCGCATCTACACACAGTTTAATGTAGATCTCAATCAGAGGGCTGCTAACTATATTCTGTGTAGTAGCCAATCACAGGGTTGAAACCCTGTTCACTGATGCAATACCTTGTGCAGTGCATATAGCAAAGTGATACAGTTACAGGGCGTGAGTTGCATTTTCCAAACATGAAGTTTTTTAAATATGTTTCAAGTTGGCCATTGAAAATCTGACATTTGCAAGAAGTAAATAATGTTTGTTTTAAAGAGCAGCTGACATCTTCAGGAGAATATTAAAATATAATATGCAGACAAAGTTCAGTATGTATTTCACATTAATTCAATATTTCTCCTCCCATTATTTATTACTAAGGTAATTTGTATGAAAACAGGATCTTTGCTCTTGAAGATTTTATCTGTTCTTGTTACTTTCTCCATACCTGAGGTAATAATGCACTCCTTGTGACATCACAGTTACTCCCATGGCAACAGATGGTGATGTCACAACAGAGGATTATGACTTGAAGTAGGGAGCAAGTTGTAGAGGCAGATGAACTCTAAGGGATAAAGATCATGTATTCATGAACATTTCCTCAGTAATAAACAACAGAGATGAAAAATCTATTGACTATATATGGAACGCAAGCTGAACTGTACCTAAATGTTATGTTTTTCAAATATTTATTTGAGGCGTCAGCAGCTCTTTAAGGTTTTAAGTGCAGGGGTAAAACAAGATACTAGTAATCACCCATTTGTGGATTTTGAGATTTTAATGGGTCCAGACATTTGTTTAATATCCCGTACTGTTTTGTTTGCCCACTTGTATATGCATTAACAGTCTGTTATGTGCAGGTGGCCTTAAAGTGAATTCAACATGCTAAATTATATGATGAAGTTCTGATCTGAATTATCTCCTAAAGTTAAGCCCTATCCGATGGTATAATGCTACATCCCAGTCTAGTAATTACTGATTACAGTGACAGTCAAAACAATTATTTTGCACTGAATGATTAGCATGCATCAAGTTCAATAACTAAATACACTTGTATTGTTTGTTAAATCATCAGTTCAAGGAAAAGTTGTACTGTTGCTCCAATGGTTTTAGTTTAATAACATGCTGCTAGATGTACATTTTCAGATATACTAAGGGTTTCCTTTGGTTCTTCATGTATTTGAAATTAATTCACAAGGCAAGTTTATTTTATTCATGTGATTTTTCAGTCAGTACATTAATCTGCCAAAGTACTTGCAGTTTATTTTCTATTACGTAATAAAAAATAATACAGAAACAATAAAAAAAACTAAGTATAACATAAAACGGACTTCACATGGCAGGTTACTAAACTACAATCACAGGTGACTACAAAATCACAACTTTACGCATGTTACACAGGTTCTGGAATGGACTCGGGGTTTCTTGGGGGCTGGTTGAGGGAAAGAGGGAGGAGGATTCAGCATCCAATGGATGGCTCTTCTCCCCCAGGGAAGGGCACCCTGTGTCCTACTGTTTGCCTGCAACCTAGTGGTGCACCTTTGCACCAGGCTCTTTTCTCCTGTGTTACCAAGCCAATACATTTTCATGACTGTGACTTATCTGCTGCATTTGTTCCTATGTGCACTGAGTGAGTGATTTTTGTCTGTGATCATGGTTGTGGCAGCACCATGATGCTGGGAAGAAGATGCTCTCTGTTTTTGTGTTTAACACCTAGTGCAAATCAGGTAGCAGCACACTGGGAATGGTCACTTGTGGAGGATGGCCCACCCTTTGATACCGATTGCACACAAGTGAGTCTTCATTCAGCACCATGCTTCATAGCCTCTAGCAGCCCTTGATATAAAAACCTGGAGGACTCCCCCCACACTGCTGGCAAGATGATACAATAAAAATGTAACCATTGCATGGTCATGGACTGATATATCAGTCCAAAATACCTATATATTCTAATTCTGTCAGTGGCCTAAGGGTTAAATAGTGCTTCTTTCCCACAGCCAAAACCACTAATGAGGCTAAACAAGAGTTCTAACTGAAGATGTCACCAAACATTAAACAAAAAGATTTAGCAGCAGTACATGTGACTCCTGATCACCGAGGCATCCAATCACACAGCAGGTCGGCTTCCAGCACCTTGAAGCAGACTAACCTCTCTAGTGACAAGAAATCCAAGGAGAACTTTACTATAACATCATGAAGTCCCTTCTTTGAGCTTATAAAGGTGGCGGTCATCCATGGACCGAATGGAAAAGACCATCAGTGAAACAGTAAAAAAGCTGACGTAAGTCACTAAGCAAACTGAAGACCTTACGAAAAGGCCTCATCAAAGCCTCATCAGCAATAGAGGAGCATGCCATGGCCATCTGATTCCTTTGATTCTGGATGTGGGAGCTCAAAGAAAAAACAGACAGATTTGTGCTCTGCTCTTGGTATGACAATGTCTGTATCCATGGACTCCCAGGATGACACAGACACCCTTGCAGACCCCACACCACCAACTATGATGATCAACAGAAGATGGTCCTGAGTATGCGGTGAATGCAAGTCCAGGAGAAGGTGAATACAGGCCTGGGGAGTGCTGACTGATGACGCAGGCTGGGTGAATAACTGAATAAACACAGAAACCCTCACTAACCGATCTATTGCTTTATCAGTCCGAGTCTTAACTACTAATTTATCAGCTTCACAACAATACTTAGCAGTACCCTATAAATAACAATGCAAACACATTATGAGTCAATCTACATTTCTAGATGAGGAAACACAAAGGAGGAGTGGTATACTGTACATCTGAATGAAATCACTGATAGGTGTCAGACCAGCAGATCTGAAGCTGTGAAAGATGTTTTTTTGTATTGAACATTTTCAGTCATTGATTTCGGAGACAGCAGCCACCAGAACTGAGTGGCATTAATTGAAACTGCATAGAGCTTTGATTAAGGGAACTGAGATGGAATACTAGAGCACTGGGTTCGCACATCACCAGCCCCACTTGCAAA
Organism: Neoceratodus forsteri; assembly: GCA_016271365.2. Lineage (NCBI taxonomy): Eukaryota > Metazoa > Chordata > Ceratodontiformes > Ceratodontidae > Neoceratodus > Neoceratodus forsteri. The sequence continues at coordinate 637,800,668 of CM028133.1, forward strand.
CTGCTTTTCCAAACAAGTCAACTACAACGAGAAACATGTTCTTTATTGTGTAATTTTCCAGGATAAATAATTTGCTAATTTCTTGGCAGAATATTGATAGAATGATCAAAGACATGTTTCCATATTTACAAGGACAAGTACGAGTGTGTATTCTCATTAAAAATGGGAAGAAATTATATTTTACAATTTCACTTAAGTGATAGGAGGGACATAGGGAATAGGCAACATGATAAAGCCATTTTCAGTATTCAGAATACACGGCATTGTGATTTTACATACTGTGGCATGGACTGTCATTAATATTAGAGGATAAAATACACCGTCACTATAGAGGACCTCATATGTTACATCCTCGGGTGGATCATTGTTGTCTTCATCCTCCACACCATCACCACTCTGTATCACGACTGGAGGGACAGATGTTGGTTGGGTCCCCAATATACGGTCCAACTCGTAATAAAAAGGACAGGTTACTTGGCTGCCACCGGACGTCCTGTTGTTGTCCTTAACTTTGCAGTACTGAACCTTTAGCTGCTTTATTTTTCTGTGGCACTGCTTTGAGGACCACTCCTGACCCTTTTACAGCAAATGAACAGAAATTTGCTCATATATTTTGCTATTTCTACATAAACTATTCAGTTCCTCCTGAACAGCCTCCATTGATCAATAGTCAATTAATATCTTGGTCGCATCTTCTGACCAACTTGCTGCAGGGTCTGTCATTTTTTATTCTTTAACTATTTGGTGTCAACTGCCTCAGACTTTTGACAGATCTTCAAATCTTGCTGCTTCTTTTACTTCCAGGATGGTGATGTGGAGGACACTGGGAGTGATGTGATACTGATGGACTGTGGACTTCAGGGCTAGAGACTGCATCGTGGCCACACTAATAATTAAATCATGCTACAAGTAAAACATTTTTTAAATCATACTCTAGACTAGGTATTTACCAGGGTTTAAGCACAGTTTTGGAAAATGTTTTAAATTAATTATAAGTGTGGCCAAAAACCGTGCTTGTCAGGTTTAAAATGTTTTAAGCAGCTTAAAATGTTTCAAACACACAAGTGTGTACAGGGCCTATGAGAGATCTGGGTCAGTGGTATTAAAACTGCACTTGTCAATCCCCTAATCCTAGAGAACTGGCCAGGTAGGATCTGTTCTGCTTTAATCAAGTCCTGCTTCAGCAAAGAAATGGAGGCCGTAGTGTCCCTCAATCCCTTGGTCATCAACCCTTTTGCATGCACAGGGCATATATATGCAGAGGAATTAGAGAGACTGCACTCAGTGTACAGGCCACTATCTGCTGTGAACTCCCTAAGCTACCCCTCCTGCTGACCTCTTTTGTCACAATTTTTGGACAGTCATACAAGAAATGCCCCAATTTCTGGCAGATATAGCATCTGCGTTCACTCAGCTTCATGCTTTTGAGACCATGTGACTTCTCTTTTTGTTCAGGCACAGACTGGCTTTCTTCAAGTTGTTCTCCTGCTGGTCCCCTAAAACCAACTGATGTCACATCCCTGTTACTTTTGTGATGAGAGGATGCTTGGCTGGATGTGAGCTGATTAGCCCTCTTGGCTGCCTCCCTCACAGAGCTCAGAGTTCAATTCAATAACCATATTCTCAATTCCTTAGGGACAGTTTTTAAGAACTGTTTCAGAAGAAATAAATCTATTATTTCTTTTACAGAGTGAGCTTTTGCACCCTCTAACTAGTGTTCTAACTAGTTACTTAACTGCCCACACATTTCAACATTGCTGTCCTCCAGTGCCTTTCTTAACCCACTAAATTTTTGCCTATAGGTAACTCAAAATGCTTATGCAAGGCATTTTTGTTACTTTTTCATAGTCCATACAGTTATCAGTGTCCATTCTGGCAAAATCATCTAATGCCTTGCCAGTAAGTAGTGGCAATAGGCGAGTTACCCAAGAAGCCCTGCCCAATCCATATTACTCACAGATTTACTCGAAAGATCTTAAAAACAAATCAAGATCCTCCTCCTCCTCCTGATATCTAGGAAACATTTTAGGACTAATTTTGACTTTCTGGCTTGAACCCCTTTATACTGTTACTCAGAAGTTTGTGGTTTTCATGTGACAATATGACATGTTGTTGAGGAGTTAGCAGCATGAGCAAGACTGTGCAAGGGGCTTGTTGAATTTTTTTGCAAGTATGCCACTGTTGCCTCAAGCCTACAGGAAAAAAGTGCAGTGAATATTATTTACTACACTAAATCCAGTGAGGCTTAAAATACCTGCACAGACTTTCCAGACTATCTTAAGTTGCCCACTAATATTTGCCAGAAAGGTTGCATGCTCTGCTCTAAGCATTTCCCATTCTGGAGCCTGAGGTGGCAGGAGCCCTGGAGAGCCTCGAGAGTAGTAATCCTTGCAGAGCAGGAAGCTGTATACAGATTGGCAACTGAAGTCTGGATAGGAAAGACAAAAAAGAAAGAAGAGAGAGTGAAACAGAGATGGAGATCAGAGTTTGAAATAAAAGCTGTAGAACAAAAAACGATGGAAAAAGTATGGACCAGAGTAGAAGAACTAGAAAATCTGTTCAACTGTCCAGTAAATTTTCCTTCTAGCTCCTTTGGTTAATTTGGTTTATTTCCAGGGTGTGGAATTGAATTGTCCTGTTTTGGAGTATATACTTGTTACTTTAATTCATTACAATTTCAAACGTCCAATATGCAATCTCAAATGTTCGACACATAAGTGTCTATTTTATTTAGTCAACAACCTAAGTATGCACCAAAGGAGCACAGAAGGTGTTGTTTTAAGAAGTTGTTTTAAAAGAAGTGTTACAGCAACCACATTTTATTTTCTCCTTTGTCTTTTTTACTCAGTCTATTTTTAGACTAACTGACTTAAAACAATCATTTGGGGTGTTAAAACTGCATAGCTAAACAAAATAAAATAAAATACAAAATACAATAAAACACAACATTCTAATGAGCCAGTACAGAGCCTGTATTTAAGGGTCTGGGGATAAAGCAGGAGCAAAGTAGATACCGATAGGAGATTGGAGACGTATTGCTTAAAAGTATAACAACTACTACATGAATGGTAATAAGGATCTAATGTATTGCATAATGAAAAGCACTTGAGTTGCCAAGATGGATGGATGGTGGTAAAATAACAGGTATCTTTTACCCTTTAATTAAATATATTGGCTTTGACTGTGCTGGGTAATTCTGAGTCATAAACTTATATTTTCTCCAGCTCCTACATCGGAATTGGTTTATGGCTGGATCAAACCCATGAACTTTACCAAATAGTAATCTAAATTAAGCATAATAGAACATAATTTAAAGTCTGCATGGGGAGATAACAATTTGAATGGATCAGATCACAAGGTATCAGAGGGTATAAAGGTTCCACGTATGCATGCATTGGCATCTTGCTAACAGTAGCACCATTTTTAAATATGCAGTGCTTGGAGATATACCTAAAAACACACAGCACCTAAACTATCTGAATACTAGATCATCAACTGCAGAATCTTAGAGTTTTACCTCAGTCTGGTAAAAAAACTGTAAAGCTTTTTTCAACTCAAATATGGATATATATATATACACATATATATATATATATATATATAGATGCCTGAACAATACGGTAGGTGTCTAGAAGGTTAGCTTTGAACTTTGCTAAAATCTTTTTGATTGGTTTTACTGGCACATTAGTTCTTTTTTTTTCAACAACCAGTGAATAATAATTATTGATTCCGTGTTCTTCTGTTTCTAAGCATTTCGATTGGATATTTTTTAACCCCAGCTCAGACTTGGTCAATTTTAAAGTAGCACGGGGCTATTTGGAAAGTGGTGTTAAAAGTGTTTCTTGGCAACCTGGTTTAAACAGTCATCCATCTTGGAGTTACATATTATCACTTTGTACAAACTTTGATTTACTTACTCATTCATCTATTCATATCATTTCAGCAAAAATATAGTAGCCAAAGAGTAAATTTATTCTTTTTAACTCAATGTTAAACATATGTAAAATACTTATATTAATCATAAACATTTAGACATAGTCGGGTATTCCCAGCATTATTGTACATCATAGTTAAGGCTGTAATTAATTCACGGTATGTACGAAATTCACGGATACCATGAAAATCGGCAGGTTCCGTGAATTTAGGAAAAATGGTATCAATGATTTTCTTTCATCTCCTGATTACCCCGACATTTAGTTAATCATCTCCTAAACACTTAAATTGACAGCATTTGAATCATGCAGTCATTTCCTAATTGCTAACTCTATGTAGAACATCATGAAATCAAGCATTGCTTAAGCACTTAATAGCATAGTTGTTTAATTGTGTGACTGATTTCTTGATCTACAGCTGTTTTAAATTGCTAGTTAGTAGCCCAGTTTTTCAGTATGCCACACAATGTCTCTGCCTCAAAAGCCTACCTCTGCGTCTAAACTCGGTAAAGTCTATGCCATACATAGGTGCTCCCAGTATGATAGAGGCACCTTTCACGTTTCGGGTGATATTTTATTTTACTCAACCTGCAATATACCCGTAGACCATAAGAGAAAAGCCTCTTGTGATCGTCACCTCGAAGCCTCTTCTCATGTTGCCAAGAAAAGGAAACTCGATGTAAGCAAAAATGCTGTAGCTGAGAAGCAGGTAACTGTACAAGAGCTGTTTCATACCAAAGCGGAACATCAGGAAAGCCATAAAATTGCACTTTTTAATCTAGTTGAAGCTTTTACTTCTGCTAATATTCCTTTGAATGCTCTAGATAACCACAGCCTACACTGTTACCTTGAAACCAATTTAAAATCAGTTGGAGTGATACCTACATCGCAGTGGCTGCGTTCAGAATATTTGCCAAAAGTGTATTCATTTCATGTGGCTGAGGTAAAAAAAAGTGTTAGAGGCAGAAACAATTTTTATTATATGCGACGAGACAACTGATGCACAGGATCGCTATATACTGAACATTGTGGCTATTCCTGCAATTAGTGCACTACGCTTGCAAACAAGTAATCCCTCTGGAACCAAATTAGAACCTATACTACTAGACTGTACTGTTCTTGAAGCTACAAATTTTAAAACAATTTCTCAAGCTGTCCTGAATTGTTTGCAAAAATATGAAGTCCCATACACCAAAGTTGCGGCATACATCACAGACAATGCTATATACATGAATAAGTGTTGGCTACAGAGTCTAAAGCATGTACTTTTAAATGGGATCCATGTTACATGTTCTGCCCATCTATTAAATCTTCTGGGAGACATTTGGTGTAAAACTTTTACTGATATCAACACTTTTGTTGTGGCTGTAAAAAAAGCATTCACAGCACGCTCTGCTCGAAAGGCTCATTTTAAACAGTACCTAGCCAGCAAAGACCTGTCAGTTGCCTTACCACCGACGCCTGTCATCACAAGGTGGAACACCTGGTTCAAGGCAGTTTTATATCATGCTGAACACCTCCCTGAGTACACTGAATTTTTTAAAGACAAAAGCGGAGCATGTGAGGATGTAGTGGCAATGTCAGCTGATGGAACTGTGACCACAGGTATCCAAGAAATTGCAGAGAACACTCCTCCTTTAGTTCATATGCTGGAAAAGTACGAGGGTGAAGATGTGAGAGCACACTTGGTATACGACGAACTGCTTGATTTTGCTACCTTCCTTCAGGTTAAGTCAGAAACTGCCATTAACTCACAAACTAAAAAATGTTTATCTGACTGTTCACACAAAATAATGGACTACATGACTGAACGTGGCAGATTTCATCAGTCGGCTGCCAAATTTTTTGCTGCAGTTAGAATTCTTAATCCATTGAGGGCATGAAACCTTGCAATGACAGAAGAGGCTATTTGTGAGAGCATTCCTCTGTTTGATGAAAATATAAAGACAAGATCAGAGCTAAGATCATACATTCAAGAGGTACAAGGTAGCACTATCATATATTGTAACATAGATATAGTGGGGTTCTGGAGGGACTGTAAGGAAAGATTCCCAAACTTGTCAAGCATTGCCCTTAGCTATTTGAGTGTACCAGTCCATAGTGCCAGAGTTGAGAGATCATTTTCTCGTTACGGTTCTATGCTGACTGATATTCGACGAAGTATAAAGCCAGAAAATCTAAAGATGTATTCAATGCTGCAGCAAAATAATTAATGTATTTTTATTTGCACAAATGCACTTTTGTACCTGATGTAATCAATTTTAATTGCTGTTAACAATTTTTATCGAAGTAAAAATGAAATTTGAAATTAGCGATGTATCCGTGTAATTATTTAGATTTTCTGTGCAAATGCCATGAAATCGTTCCTTTTTGCCATGAATATAATACAGCCTTAATCTTAGTCAATTCTTAGCTCTGGCATACTGGATTTTATTACTGACTTATTACATTCTTTTAGTGTTGGTTATTGTGGTTTCTAGCTGAATAACTGAAATTGTTTACAACTAATTTGATAAACCCTGGTACTTTAAAGGTATTCAGTGATAATGAGTTGGTCCTAGTGCATTTATTTGAAAATTTAGAACGATAATTTGGGCATAAAATTGTGATTTAAACTGGTGATTTATCCAACCCTCCATCTGCCTGGCACTATTTTTATTTTTGAAAGATTCCAGAATACTGGCTATAGAGCCACAGGAAAGTCAGATAATTTTTGGCAATCATTTCAATGCATACTCATCACACACTGCTGGGGATTAGGACTGCATACAAAGATAAAGAAAAGGATGAAAATGTGAAGCCATCAAAGGAGTAGGCTCCACAATTTAGTAAATTACTACATAGAATGTGCCTCAGCTGGGAATCATAAGTAGTAGAAGAGTTTATTTTTTTCAGGCACCCTTCCCTGAGGGCTCAGGGTGCCCTTACAGCAAAGTATAAAAATATACAAATACACATACAGCAGTAAGGAACAGACAGCATAAATACATAAAATTCCAGAGACCTGCTAAGAAAACTAAAAACAGACTAATTTCCATGCTGACTAAGGTTCCATAATAGATTCCTTAGGTCCCAAAGGCCTGCTCAAACAGGAAGGTCATAAGATGTTTTTTGAACAGCTTCACAGATGGCACCTCCCAGAGGTACCCTGGCAATGAGTTCCAGAGGACTGGGTCTTCTACTTTAAATGCTCAGTCCCTGGAAGATTTCAACCTAGCCCTGGGGACCCCCAGGAGGGCCTCTCCAGCTGATCTGAGTTAGTGAGATGGGGTGTAGGGATGCAGAAGCTCCTGCAGGTAGCCCGTACCCAACCCATGTAGGGCCCTGTAGGTCAAAAGACCTTCTTTAAAGGTGATGCACCAGTTCACTGGCAGCCAATGCAATTCATGCAGCACCATAACATGACTGAACCTTGAGTGTTCAGTCAATGACTGGGCTGCTGCATTCTGCAGAAGCTGCAGGCACTGCATTGTACCTCCTCTGACCCTGAAGTAGACTGCATTACAGTAGTCAATTCTTGAGGTGATTAATGCATGTACCAGCATGGCCAGGTCATTGGACAGAATAAGGGCCTTAATTCAGGTGATGTTTCGGAGATGATAAAGCTGGTCCAGGCAACAGCTGACACCTCAGCATCAAATGTCAGCTCACTGTCCAGAACAACAACCACATTATTCACCTTTAGTGAGGTAAGGAACAAAAGGCTGAAATTTTATGGATTTATAGTTCCTATGCCAATATTTTACTGAAAGACTTATTTATTCAGTGGCTTATTTACTTATTGATTTAAATAGATTGTTGAACCAAAGGATTTCTGATATTATTCTGATATTATTGCAAATTTTGCTTAGGACATTTTACTACATTTTTTAGCAAAATGGCTTGCACTAGGAGTGGGAAAAACAGCTCAGTTTCTGAAGAAGCACAGGACACTAAAGGAGGTAATACAAAGGGTAGTAAAAAAGGAAACAATTGCATAAGGGTAAAAATATAAATCAGGGGGAGATCATTTCAAGCAAACTAAGATTACAAAATATTTTCTGAATACATCTCCTAGTAGGGCAGAATTTCCAGCTGCCACATCAGTTTCAGCATCCATACTAATGGCCCAAATTGCCCAATTAGCCCTGGATAGTGATCAGCCTGGGAACAGGACCTCTAATAAGATTCCAAAAGAAAATATAATATTGCAGTAGGATAGCAGAGCTAGAACTAGAATTCTAAGTGGCAACTCCTCAAATCTGACATCCAAAGGTATATTACTGTCCATGTATGATTGGGAAGTATATGATCCCTATGACTATACTATTTCAGTATTGGACAATACAAATGTTAAAGGATCCCAAAAAAATTTAGTTCCCTTTTATTACAGTTGTTTCCACCAGAACTGTCATTGGATATAAGTACTGAATGTACATTCAAATGTTCTCCTAGTATCAAAGTAAAAACTAACAAAATTAGTAAAATACAGGGGTATGGACAGCACTCTAAAACACTGGATCCTGATAAATTGGCATCAATCATACAGGATCTTAGCCTAGCAATAGAAGGTCTCAAGAAATTAATTCCAGAAGAAACTTGGGGAGGGGCAATTAACTAACCTTAACCCAAACACAGAATTATCAACAAAACAAGCATTCTCCCCCAAGTTGGATAATATCATCAAGTCCAATTCTTCTAATATAATCTGCAATAAGGAACATTTTACAAATGAGGGGAATTTTGTCTCTTTCTCTTCATTATCTAAACAAGTACTAGAAATAATTAAAAACCCCTACTATGCCAGTGTAGTGATCTTGGAAAATATTTGGGCAGTTGAAAAAGAGGTGGAAAATCTTAGGGCAGACACCTTTTACAATCAAGCAATACTGGAAAAAATTAAGGCTGACAGAAAGGAAAACCTCAGGATTCTTCCAGCTTTGTCCTGGAAACAGAATCTACCAAAGAAAAAGCCAATAAAGCTATCCAGGTATCTTTGCCAGACCCCTTTAATAAAGATGAAATGTTGCCCATGACACAAAGCACTAAAGGTTATGAGCATTCAAAGGAATTCAAAAAGAATGGAAAAGCCCTAAAGAGCATTAAAAACCAAAAAGGGAAAAACAAAACAAAAAAAACATAAATTGACAAAATCTAAGATTTTGAAGGACTTAGGTCAAAGTGAACTGTTTAACTATGGCAAGGAATAGCATGGACTCTAATACAATAGAGAAAGAACCTAATAACTATCAACAGCTTGCTGAAGGGCAAAATAGTTATACACAGACCAAAGGGACACATAGCAAAGGAGAAACCAAGAGTAGTAATAACACCAGCAAGAAGGGAAAGCAAGCAACCACAAAGAGGGAAGCAACAATTAGGAAGTAAGTTATGATAACATTTGAGGAGTTTGAATTTATGAGTAATCATAACAGCAGTTCAGACAGAAAAATGATAACGTGATTAAGAAAGCATTGACAGGGAGGGAAGCCAAGACCCCTGCAAGGGAAACCAAGCCTATAGAAACCAAACTGGATGAAATTCCAAATTAGTCAGAAAAAATGAAGGAAATTATGGCAGGTATTACCCCTCATGTTCTAACTTCATTTAATACATATAGCTCAGAAATAAATAATCTAAATCAAGAGAATGAATATCTGATTGACATCTATGGAATTGGAACATTAGAAAATGAGACACCAAGAACATTGTTGAAACTAATCTGCCATCTTTTTAAAATTCCAGAAGAAGAAAGGGATACTTTGTCTTTAAGACCCCCAAATCTAAATTAACCAGATTGTGTTTTATTATATCTTAATTCTGGAAAATTGGCCTTCCGATACTTGGCAACAAGCAGGCACACTAGCAGCATTCGGAATTAGAGTAGTTGCTCCCATTCAGGTTCCCCAAAAACCCTGATTTAAAGATAAGAAAGAATAAACCTCAACAAGTATTCAATGAAGAAGATGTAGCCAGAGTAAGTAGAGTAAATGAGACAATTGCTAAATTTGAAATAAACCAGTTGGGAGTATGGGAAAGTAAAACACTGTCAATATTTGGACGGAAATTGGACCCCAAAGATACACTAGAGAAGGTTAAACAACATTTAGCAGACTTCTTGTCTCATGCAGTGGACCTGAATATTTCACAAAACTCTATAAAATAATCACATATCATAAAGGCTTAACTAATACTTCATAAATTGATGTCACATTTAAAAGTACAAAATTAACAGGTTTGGTTTGGAAAGCTTCACACATATTGGACAATCTTGGGATCTGTATAGTGATCACTGAAACCTTAAATGTCCACGTAAAACAAGGTTCAGATTTCACTATTAGAAACCAAATTGGAGTATGAGCAGATTTAAATGGATGTAATAAGTTCTCAATATTGAATCCTAACTCTCCATTGTGACAAAATGATGGAGAATTTGATCATTTAGAAAATAATATTATGGAAGAGGAATTTTCCCTTCTTTCATGGAACATAGAAGGCCTGCTATCTAAAATTTCAGATAATGAATCAAAGAACTTCTTAACTGGCCGTGATATACTTTGTTTACAAGAAACCTGGAACACAACCCCCATGCAACTCCCAGGATACTCTTTACTCTTATCGCCAGCTCAAAGGAGTAAGACATTTGGTTGTAGTAAAGCAGGCTTAGCCACTTATATTAGGACATCTTTGAACTTTAAGGGGACTTTAATATTTATGGCCTCTGATTATATTCTTGCCTTGAGATTAACAAAGGAACATTACAAATTTATACTTATTAACATCTATTTTCCTCCTACATCTAAATTATTCGCAGGCATTTGGGTACAGTTTGTGAACTTAATGAACCAGGTAAAAAACAAATACGAACATGAGGAAATCTTTATAACAGGGGAATTCAACAGAAGAATATTCATTAATAAGCAAATGGAGAATCATTATACAGACTTATATCAGGATTTTGGGGTATTCAATCCAAGAATAAGCTGGGATAGAAACTCCAAAGATAAAAAGTGTAATAGGAGAGGTAAGTATCTCTTTAAATTACTATCAGAAAACAACTTTTGCCTGCTCAATGGTCATCTTCCAGATGACAGGGAGGTGGAATTCACTTTTACAGGACATATGGGGTCCTCCATAATAGATCTCGCATGGTCATATTTCTAAGCATCAAAAATAATCTCTGATTTAAAAATATTGGATTATGCCAATTTGGTTCTTGCACCTTTACTCTTACATTTTAGGCTACACCAGGCTTTTATTTCACCAGCTGAACTACATGTAATCAATAACAACATGGAAATACTAAATAATAAAGGAGTATGTTGGGATAGTAATACCATGGAAAACATCTCAGCCCTATTCCAAGATCCTAATGTACAAAAATTGATCATGGAATTGGAAGATCCCTCGGAGGGCACTGAATTCAGAAGAACTGGGATTTGTTAAACTCACTTTTCAGACCAATGTTAAAAACAAACTGCATTAGGAGGAGGGAGGGAGGAGGGGTAGTTTTAATGACATTTGACATGCTCAATGCAACTGTATGTGTATTGTATGTACTTTAAATCTGTGTTTTCTAATAAAGTTTATAAATTGCAAAAAAAGAACAAACTGCATTAATAATATTTAATTTATAATAATTTATGAATATTATCACAATGTATGTTATAACTGAGTATCATTATTTTTTCTTTTAGTTGTTTTGGTTGTTTATTGTGCATTCTTTTACTACCTCTGTATGTATGTTGACCCTCATCCTTTGACGTGGAACCTTTGTAAACGAGCAGTTTCTGCTCAAAGGTATTTGTAATCCAAGAATTTAATAAATAAAAAAAAATAATAAATAAATAAATAAAAGATAAGAAATAATATTTTATGTGGTTCAATAAAGCTTGTGAAGAGGCTAAAATAAATCTTTACCAATTGGCCAGATACTGTAACGGGAATAGAACAAGAGAAAATTTATATTGCTTAAATAACTCTAGAAGAGAATATAAAAGGTTACTAGAAAAAGTGTGCACTAAATATTATGAAAAATGTGGGACAAACATAGTGAAGCTGTATATAAGAAAGATACAAAAAAGTTCTGGACAGTAGTGAACCAGAGCTTCAATGCCTACTCTTAAGACATTGAAGCACATATTTTATCATTTATATGGGAAGAACATTTCCTGCAATTTAATTTCTTGGAATCAGAGAATGATGATTTTCAGATCTACATATTACAGAAACAAAATACAAATCAAGTTGTTGCACCTTGTTCAATTTATATAACAGAGGAGACATTTATAAAGTAAAACTTAATTCACATTTTAATAAGGCTTCAGGCCCTGACCAAATTGTGACAGAAGTCTACAAGTTATTTGCAGATCAGTTGATAGTAATATTAAAAATACTTTTTAATTTTATAGCACACGGAGGGGAATCTGTCAACAAGTTGGTCAGGAAGTATTATTTTCCCATTATACAAGAAGGGCAATTTCCTGGACCCTAAAATGTATAGACCAATAAGCTGCTTTTTTTTTGTCCCTCCCTGGGCACCCCCGAATGGCCACTCCTTCAGGCCTCCAAGGTGCACCCGCCACTACTCATCCCTTGCCGTAATCCACTGCCCCTATTTGCAGCCCCTCCCAGGTAACCTGATGTATCCCTTCATCAGGTGGGTCCCTCCCTTCTGGTGGGGGAGCACCCTTAGGCACATGAGGACTGAGGACTGTCTTGTAAACAGGACCTCTGTCCTAATGACATGTTTTCCTGTTTAAAAATAAAAATTTTTTATCTATCATATCTTATCTAACTATGTATCCTGGGTGCTGTGGGATTGGTTCAGATACTTTCCAGGACTTCACTGTGACAGGGACTGGAGGCCATCATCTGGTCAATGGGAGGGGATGCTTTTTCCATTTTCTGCCCTCCCCACTCCCTCCACCCTGATTGGGCTTGAGAGTAATGGTGACCTGAGGCAGGGATGTGTGGGGGCTTGTTGAGGCTTCACACCACCTGACACATTGCTCAATCCACTTTCAGATGCCTGAGGACTCCCTCCCCAGGAGGGAAGCATCCAGTGGATGCTCTGGACTCCCTCCCTACCGGTCTATGCTCCTGACACCCATGCTCGGAGTGCAACCCCGGGTCATGAGCATGCCAAGTGAACCCCTTCACTCAGCACCATGGAGCCATCCCCAATAAGCTAGCTGGTTGAATCTCAGAAGTTATTCTCAAAAATAATACTGCAAAGATTACAAAACTGGCTACACAATAATAAAATTATCAGTGAATATCAAAACTGTTTTAGACAGGGTTGTTCAACAATTCAACACGGTTTTGTCTTGACACATTTAATTTTGAAATACACTAAGGTTAAAAAGGCTAAACTTTTTGTTGCTTTGTAGATCTGAGCTTAGCTTTTGATAGTATTAACAGAACACTACTTTGGAAAAAGCTAGAAATCTTAAGTATAGATCCAACATTGTTAAATATTTAGATCCGCTTATATACAAACACCTGGACAACAGTCCAGTACAATCAAAAAGGAGAAACTACTTCTCCAATTATGACCAACCATGGGGTTCAACAAGGTTGTTTACTTGCCCAATCTCTTTTCAATGTTTACATTAATTCTATCATCCAAGATTTAGAAAACTCTAATTTTCATTCTCCAGGGATTAACGAAAGGAAAATATCATGTTTAGTTTATGCCAACAATATTGTTCTACTATACACTTTACTTTTGGGATTGCAAAGAAAGGCCAATTGGTTTATATCACTATGCAAAGAAAACCAACTGATAATCAACAAGGAATAAACAAAATGTTCATATTTAGAAATAAAAACAAAAAACTAATAACTTATACATAAACAATAATAAAATTGAAACAGTGAAAAATTATGATTATTTGGGGGTTAGGTATGCAGAGAAATGTCTATGGAAATTACAAATAAATCTTCTCCAGATAAAATCAAAAACTGCCTTCAATGCTTTTAGGAGTTTTAACTACAGATTAGGATTGGGATCTATTATGGGAGTGCTAAAGGTGGCAAATGCCAAAATAAAATCCAACATCCTTTACAGTGCTGAGGTATGGGCATTCGCAGAAATTAAACCACTGGAAATCATCATTAACAAATGATACAGACATTTACTAATAGTGCCGCAATCAGTTCCCACAGAAATATTAAGAATGGAACTTGAGCAATACCCTTTGTGTTCTTTAATCACTGAAAAACTGAGCATTCCTTTTATCATTATGTCAATTGCAAACATCATGGTTACCTAGAATATGCATGGAGGAAGAAGTAGATTACTCCACGAAGGGCTTTACTGTCCCATATATCCAATTGATTAAAAAAACATTATTCCCAATGGGCCTGGGCCATTTACTGTTTGAAATTTATCTACGGCCAAGAGAAGATATTCTTTTGCAAATTAAGAAAAGGACTAGGGATATGGCTATTTCTCTCAATCAACAGCATTTGAAAACATATAAATACTTTAATGATACAAATCACTAAACACCAGACACCAGCTAGAGTCTTATCTCAGAATAATAACTAATCCAACCAAAAGATTGTTGTTCACATGATTTCAGAGAGAACACTTTAATGCCAATTACATCGATTTCAACTAGAAGAGACCAGGTGGAAAACTAGATTTGCTGGCAAAGGCATGTAGCTTCACCTGAGCTCTTTTCTTCTAGGTTTGCTTGTAAGGACAGAGCAAGGAACAACATTATCAGAGTAAGGAAAAAATTAAGACTTCTTTTGGCTAGGCAGATTTACTGTGTGTTATTATTTTCTTTTGTGCTTACAGGTTATGTTACTGTTTTTTGCTTACATGTTACTGTTTTATTGTTCTCTGATTCAAATTGCTGTTGCAGGGCATACTTTCTGCTGCATTGTTGAAGGGGTGCCTACAGATTTGTTACTGTTTTGTGCTTACACATTACTGCTGCAATTCTCTCTGATTCAAATTGTTTTTTTTTTTTGCAAGGTACACCTTCTGTTAAATTGTTCTGTAGGTTGTGTTTACAGGTTTTGTTACTTTTTTACTGCTTTATTTTTCTTTGCAGCAAAGTGTTTTTTGCAGGGTATATCTTCTGTGAAATTGTTACAGGTGGTGTTACAGGTTTTACTGTGGCATCTATCATTAGGCTAAGCTTTCAGGGCTAATTACAGGAGCACATATGAGATACAGACTGAGGGATAGCAACTGCATTTGTTGTTGGTTGATTGTTTCTGCTCTTACCTTCTTGTTTCTTTCATCTGCGGTTCTTGTTTTTCAGCAGGGAAGGGCCCAACCACCCACCCTCATTCCCAACCACCCCATGCTACACACCTTTTATAGAACAGCACAGATGTGACATTTAGTGTAGCAAAGCAGGAAGAGGAAGATCGGAGGGGTATCCAAACAGTGACCTCACTTACAGGGGCACAATTCATTTTAATTTTTTTATTTTATTTTAGTCTTTGGTAACCGGGTAAGGCCCGCTAGGCACAAATGCCTGTTTTCAGGGGTGACCTGGGAGCACTGGGCAGTTAAATGACTTGCTCAGAGTCATACAGCATGCAAATGGAGGTTGTGAGAATCAAACCCAGGTCTGGTCTGCTGGATGAACCAAGCTAGTTCACAGCTTGTTACTCTAACCTCTAGGCTATACTACAATCCCTAATTTAACTTATTATAAAAAGTTATACAAAAATAAACAAAATCAACAAAAAATAATTAAAAAAATCTAACTTTTGCTTTCATTTTCCTTCTAATCACTCAGACAGGTTATAAACTTGGCAACTCAACTGGAATGGATATTATTAACTGCAGGTACAGCGGGACACTTTTCAAAAGGGCAGTTATACAGGATTTAGGATGCTGTCCTAGATGCGGGTCCATTGGAGATCTAAGGGCTCAGCACCGGGCAGCATGAGCAGAGATTGCATGCCTCAAATCACATATTCAGGAGGAAATATATTGCAAGAACCATCTGCAATTTCACCAACATCCAACTGAAGCACTTCAACGTCAGAGGGTAGTTGGTCTGGGAGGTTGGCAGGTGGTTAGGTGGGGCAAATCAGATGCCCCATCACTCAGTGCTCACCAACACATCACCTCCACAAACCATATAAAAACTACAAATAGGTATCTGCCGCTATCTCAGAAATCAAACAAAGTGGCAGAGGACACTGCAGAGCAGGATGCTGCAGCACAGGAGCTAGCACTACAAAACTCATCCAAAACAGAGACCAAAACAAAAAAGACAAAAAGGAAATCCAAAACATTTCTGATCATAGGAGACTTCATGATTCAGGGAGTTGATACCTACCTCTGGCCAGGGGTAATGGTCAGATGTTTCCCTGGTACATCAGTATGGAGAGACACTGATCACATTGCTAAAATCATGCAGGAAGCAGGAGAAAACATCAACATCCTGGTATGCATAGGGACTAAAGATCTTGCCAGCCAGTCAGTTGTGGAGACCAAGGAATACCTAACCAGGCTGGGAGACAAACTGTTATCCATTTCATCCAACATCTCCTTCTTTGAAATCCTGCTGGTCTGGGGGGAGCAGATGGACAGAAGGTCAGAGAAGGGGAGATAGGGGGACAAAACATTTGGCTCAAGGGCTGGTGCCAGAAAAAAGGACACATATTTGTAGGTAACTGGCAACAGTTTTGGAAGTGAAAGTTCTTTAAATTCAATGGACTGTGTCTGACTAAGGAGACAGTCAGTGTACTGGGACAGAAGTTTCAAGTCTTTGCAGAATATTTAAACTAGTAAATGGGGAGAGGGATGCAGCACCTGATACATCGAATGGGAAGAACACCCCTTCCCCCTCAGCTAATGATCAAACAGGAATTCAGCATGTTTGTAGTTCATTTACATCACCAGGTAAGGAAAATCTTTGGCTCCCCATATGACACTCAGGGGAAAAGCCGGACCTCACCCCACAACTAATGCACTGAAATCTGGCCAACGGAAAATCATGTACACAAATGCTTGTAGTCTGAGGAACACGATCCCAGACCTGCAGGCAACAAAGACAGAGGCTAAACTAGACATAGAAGCCATTAGTGAGACATGGTTCACCAGTAACCATACTTGGGAGACTTGAATACCCGGCAATGTACTGTTCAGAAGAGACCGAGGTGCAAAAGGGGAAGGGGAGTAGCCCTTTACGTCAATGAAAATATCAAAGCTACAGAAATCCACAATACACGGGAGCCAAAAGAACTGTGGGTCACCCTGGAAACAGAAAATGGGACAGCCATATGAACTGGGGTTGTCTACAGGCATCCAGACCAGGGGGAGGACATAGATACATTACTGTTAAAGATATGCAAAACATGACAGCTAAAGGGGAGGTTCTGATAATAGGAGACTTCAACATGCCAGATCCAGATTGGTCAATACCAGCAGGAACATCCACCAGAACTAGACACATAGTGGATTCCCTGCAGGGGGAGGGCCTCAAACAATTGGTACAACAACCCATAATAGACAGGGCTATCCTGGATCTAGTACTGACTAATGGGGAAAGGATCACAGATCTCCAGGTAGAAGGTCACCTGGGGGCCAGTGACCATCACATGGTATGGTTCAATTTGGAAACTAGAACTAAATCCCATTCCAAGGCAAAAATATGGGACTTCAGAGGAGATGACTTTCATATGATGGCCAACAGAGTTAAGCTAGACCTGACAAGCATAAATACAGGTGAGGGGGTACAGGCAAAGTGGGCAAGCATTAAGGATGCAATACTTGAAGCAACATCCCATTGTGTTAGGTACAAAGGCATAAGCAAAAGAAGGAGGAAACCACTTTGGTTCTCAAAAACAGTAACAGAAAAGATCAGAGCCAAAGGGCTGGCCTTCTGGAAATATAAGGGAATGCAGGGGGACAAAGACAGGAAGTCATACTAATTTTCCCTAAGGGAAGCAGGAAGGCAGTAAGGCACGCAAAGGTTCAAACTGAGGAAACACTAGCATGAACAGTAAAAGAAGGGGACAAGACTTTCTATAGATACATTAGTGAAAGGAGAAAGTCCAGAGGGGGTATTGCTAAGAACAAAGGGGATAAGGGGGAGTGTGTGGAGGAGGACCAAGGCAAAGCATCTATCCTAAATAGATACTTGTGCTCAGTATTTAGTGAGGAGTAGGTAGGGCAGGTCCCACAGCTCAGCACCATGGACACAGGGGGGGAGGAAGGTGTGCACAAGTCCCTTCACAAAGAAGGTCATACAAGAGCTCATTAAGCTCAGGATGGATAAGGCAATAGGATCTGATGGCATACATCCCAGGGTACTAAAGGAGCTAAGGGTGGAACTAGCAGAGCCATTAGCAGAACTGTTTTGTGAGTCTCTGAGCACAGCAGAGGTCCCAGAAGACTGGAGAAGGACTCATGTGATCCTGCTCCACAAGAGTGGTAGCAGGGAGAAGGCAGGGAACTACAGACCAGTCAGTCTTACCTCAGTAGTAGGCAAGATTATGGAGGCACTCCTTAAGGAAAGGATAGTGCAACCCCTGGAATCCATAGGAGCACAGGATGCAAGACATCACATGGGTTTACAACAGGAAGATCATGTCAAACTAATCTCATAGACTTCTTGGACTGGGTAACCAGAGTGATGGACCAAGCGGGGGCAGTTGATGTCACCTACCCTGACTTCAGCAAAGCTTTCGATACTGTTCCACATAGAAGATTGATTAATAAACTGGGTAGACTCAGGGTGGGTCCGACGTTGGTCAACTGGGTGGCAAACTGGTTGGCAGGCAGAAAACAGAGAGTGGTGGTAAATGGTATACAGTCACAAGAGATGCAAGTCACAAGTAGTGTACCTCAGGGATCAGTCCTGGGGCTGGTTCTCTTCAATATCTTCATCAGTGACATTGCAGATGGCCTGGAGGGTAAGGTTTGCCTGTTTGCAGATGACACCAAGATCTGTAACAGAGTAGATGATCCAGATGGGGTGGACATAATGAGAAGAGATCTGGAAAAACTGGCAAAATGGTCTTGAAGAGTAGCAACTGGGGTTTAACAAAAGAAATGCAAGATCATGCACATATGGAAGAGAAACCCTGAAGCTACCTGTAGGTTGGAAGGAAAGTGGCTGGCAATCACAAGGGAAGAAAGAGACTTGGGCATCATCATCACAGATGACCTGAAATCATCCAAGCAGACCACTAAAGCAGTAGGTAAGTCTAGGGGGATATTGGGATGTATTAGTAGTGGTATCACAAGTCTTATGAGGGAGGTAATGATCCCTCTTTACAAGACACTGGTTAGGTCCTATCTGGAGTACCATGTCCAGTACTGGAGGCCACACCTGTACAAGGACATTAACAAAATGGAGGCAGTCCAGTGAAGGGCAACCAAAATGGTGCAGGGACTGCATCCGAAAACACAGGACAGATTAACGGAGCTCAATATGTATACCCCAGAGCAAAGGAGGGAGAGAGGTGATATGATCGAAACAGTCAAACATCTTAAGGGCACTGACAAGGTGAAAGAGTCTTAACATGTTTCAGTATAAGAAAAATAGCAGGGCAAGAGGACACAGTATGAGATTAGAAGGAGACCGATTAAGGGGTAATGTGAGGAAGTTCTTTTTCACAGAAAGGGTGGTGGATGCATGGAACGGCCTACCTCAGGAAGTGATGGATATGAATACAATGCAGGGCTACAAACAGACATGGGATAGGCAGAAGGGAGCAATATAGATGAGTATGAATAGATAGGCCATTGACAGAGTAAAGGCCTATGGCACATTCCTAAGGTAGAAAAAATGGGCAGACTAGATGGGCCTTACGGTCCTTATCTGCAGTCAACTTCTATGTTTCTATGTTTCTATACAACCTCATATTGTAGATGTGATACAAATAATGGAGATGATTTCAAACACATATTTTTGCTTTGTCCTCTCTACTCCCAAAGGAGACAGGAATGGTTAGGTCCAATCCTAGAGGATCTTGGCTTCCCTCCTGATCAAATTGTATTAACTTTATTCAACACAAAGAATACAGAGATGTTACATAAGATTTGTGGTTTCTTGCTACATTACATTTGTAAATTGACTAAACTATAACGAAAGTTGGATTTTGCTCTAGGTAGTATGGAAATATAATAGTGCTCACTAGTTATATAAGGATTTTAGGAAACTACTTACCATTGGTAAACTGTACTAAACTGCATTTTTTAGGAAAGAAATGATACTGTAGGTTATACAAGGAAACTAGGAATGCATGTATATATAACTGTTTATTGTTGATAGAGTGTAACATTTGGAAGTTATGATATTTCAACTTACCCATGATAGAATTTAATAGCTGGTAATTGCTCTTGTTAACAAATGTATAAGATCTATATTAGCTTTACTGGAATTATGGTATTTTTAACATTTTATATTATCAATTCATGTTATCAGAACTCGATCCTTGTAGATTCACAAGTTGAATTGTAACACTTTGTTTTAACAAAATTGTAAAAGCTTGTGGCCGATCAATAAAATCTTTTGTACTTGTACATAGTTTGTGGTGATGTCCTCTGGCAGAGCATCTCCATCTGACTCTTCTGCTCATGCTTCTTCATCTGGCTCTGTCTCATGCTGCTGCTGTTTGTCCTGCTCCTCAACCTTGTTTCTCCTCCTTCTCTTGCTCATCTTGCTGTTACTGGATCTTTTGCTGGTGCTCTTTCTTTCAGTTCTCAGTCTTTCACTTCTCCTCTGCTTCTGGCCTCATCTTTTGCAGATCCTCCTCTGCCGTTCACCTCTCAGTTTCTGTCTTCTCCTTAACTAGGGCATGTTCCAGCTCCAATATGTACCCAGTCTGCTTGCACAGCTGTCCCAGTCAAAGACTCTGGCACATTTGCATTCTCCCTAGCCTCTGTCTCACAACATTGACTGGCAGTGACCACTTTTGCATGACTTTCCTGATCACTCTTTTTTGAGGATGGCCATTAGTTCTGCCATTGTTTGGCCATCCTCATGGAGCAATTCTTTCTTTTGGCACAGCTCCTGCAGGTGTAGCAGTTTGCACTTCTTATATTGCCTAGACATAATGGGCTGTATTTTCAAAGAGCACCTAGATCATCCTAATTTGCAGCAATCTAGGGCTATGGTGCATTCTGACACATCAGGAACCCTGCACCTAATTCAGGAAGAATTTGGTCCTTGCACCACAAACCCGGGAGTTGCCACACCTGCAAGTGAGCACCAAAACAATCAGCACACCTGCAGGAAATGCTGCAGAGATCTGGTGCACACCCCCCGGTGCAACATGAGAGGAGCTGGGATGGTGAAGGGGAGGGCTAAAACATACTACACAAGAGAGGTGCAGGGTGGAAGGGACAGGGGGTGCCATAGAGTATGGTGGAGAAGCTGTGGGGGATTTCAATCAGTGTTGTTGCACCTGGTGGGGGTGCCGATTATATAGCAAGCACTCCAATGACGTGGCATTGCAGGAGGTACAGGAACATGCAGTGCCATGTCCCCATGAAGGCACAGCCCTGGCAGCAGCCCCAGCCTTGGGTTGCTGTTAGGGCTGTGTTCATGTGGGGTCATGGCACTGGTGGGTACAGGAACACACAGTACCATGTCACTGGCATGCTTGCTATATAATTGGCATCTCCATTGGGTGCAGCAATACTGACTGCAATGCCCACAGCCTCCACAACACCCACTATGGCACCCTGTGCCCTTTCCACACTTGGACCCAATGTTCAAGGCCCCACCACCCGAGTCAACAATGTGTGAAACCCGGGTGCAAAGGCCTTACACTAACTCAGTGCTGATCTAACTCAGGCTCCTTGCTGTACCCACAGTAGGGCTTTCTGAATGCCAGAAAAGTAGATGGTGCAGCCCTGCCATGGTGCAAGCCCCCTTGTGTCCTGCCACACCCTGCTGTATGGCGGAAGGGGACGCAGTGCCAGTTTGATGCAGCGGCTCCTGATTCAGATGCAGACCATGTTTTTGAATTGGGAATACCACATATTTTGACACAAGGTGCCAGTTGGGTCAGAACTGTTTAACACAAGCACCTTGTATCCTTCTCAGGGCTTTGAAAATCTGGCCTGATGTCTTCTATCTACTCTTTCTTAACAAAAATGATAAAAACTGGTAGAATATAGTTTCCTTTTGTATAACCTGTTCTGTGTCTGGACATACAACCTTTATAGTGGCAAAACTTTTTCAGATCCAACCCACTGCCTCCAGTTTGTGGGCAAACTGTATTTTCCAATACTCAGCCTGTCAGTGTTACCAGCTTTTTGGAACCCTTCAGATGCCTGCAAGGGTAATCAGTAGCTGACACTATTCAGCATATATACTCTCTTGGAGTATCTCTAGATTTGAGTCATTCCAGAGACACTGCTCACACAGTAAAGTGCTTCTATCTCAAGGATAACTGACCCATCTCTCTCTGTCACAAGTAAGAACTCTTTATTTTAGAAACAGAATATGGAAGCAGTAGACTTCTTGTCAGGGTGGAAATACAGCTTTGTCAATTACAAATCAGTTAGCTGTACCTCTAAGGACTCAGTCACAGAAACATGAAGTTTATAAAATATAGTATTTTAATATTTCCAACTATTTACACAGAAACTATTGAATATTACAGCAAGTCTATGGAGAACAGCAATTCTACAGAAATGGCAAAATGTTTAAACAGTAGGTTTTACACACACACACACACACACACGCACACACGTGCGCAGGCATGCACACACACACAAATGCATGCACCTGCGCACACACACACACACACACACACACACACAAATGCATGCACCTGCATGAGCACACACACACACACACACACACACACACACACAAACAAAACTTTTGTCTCTCTCTTGCTCTCTCTTTAGCAAGGTAGAATGGCTTACCACACAAGACATGTTGATGAATCAGGGCAGACTCGAACCTTTTGATGGTAGCTTGTTCATAGTCCCAAACCTGACTGTCTCCTTAGGCTCTGCCAGACCTTAAGACCCTCCAGCTGTCTCCCCATGACACATCATCCAGCATGTCAATCTGACATCATAGATTCAACAGTCTTTGTGTCTTGAGCTAGGTTAGAAAACCAGTCTAATCTGGACCTCAGAAGAATACATCTGCTTTTTGTTCCAAGACCTAAGCCTAACAGGAATGTTTGGTTTAGCTAGCCACTTGCTGTCATCAAAAGATGCTTTCTAAGCTCACCCATAAATAGACCAAATGGTCCAGTCATGATAAGGGACAGCACAGACAGCAAATTTCCATAACAGCCAGTGGGTCTGCTTTGATAAGAACTGTGACTTTTCCCCACAGGAATGCCAGCTTTGTCCCTTTAGCTACTACATTCTAACTGATACTCATGCAGAAAGAATTGAATAAAATTAAAAAAAATACAGTGACAGGTATACATAACAAATTAATCCAGATAAACATACAGTATGTTTGACCTTTTATCGCATGTTGTTTAATAATATTAAACACGTTGAGCAAAATTCATTATGCTGTCAAACAGAATCACATTACAAATCCTCATAAAATCAAACCTCTGCCTCCTGAAACCTACAAAACAAAGAATAATATACCTAAGCAGGCCTACATACCCCAAATGTCAATGGTGTGGCCCTAGACCAACAAGGAAGCAGGAAATACTCCAAAATGGCAAGACAATTAAACACTATAAACAGACCCCATGGCTCCAAACCCAGCAATACAAGTAAAAACGAAAACATATACAGACCTAATGGTATTAATGTCACCAAATTGATGATATAAGGAATAACTATATATTTATATATATATATATACACACACATATGTGTATATATATATATATATATATATATATATATATATTACAATATAGCTGAACTCCAAATGCAGAAAATGCCAGAAACACCTGTGTCACACAAACTGTTCCCCTCTGCTGCACAACCTCTGCTGTACTGAGAGGAAAAGCACCACTAATTATGTCATTAGCCTTATATAGCTCCATTTCAGGGGCCATAGCACTAATATCCTAAAACTACACAAACAATGCAACAAGCAACATGTGGGCAAAAAAAAAAAAAACACCTCAGAAGATCTAGTAGCTATCAATACCGCATACCAGGGCCTGGATATTCAGAAATATGCCAAAGTCTGGTGCAAGTCTGGCGCAGCACAAATCCAGTGCACCATGGTGTAACTGGAGCCATATTCAGAGGTTGTGCAGGCTGAACTGCGCCAGTGCAACACGGCTGAATATGGCAGAGTTGCGCCATGGCACAAAGGCACAAACAGAGATGCTCCAGAGCAACCATGGAGCAGAGCAGCACAGCAACAGAGGGGGGCAGGACATAGAGAACAGACCCAGGGACAGAGCAATGGAAGCACAGTGACATGCCACAGGAGGCCACCACCAGCAGGGCACAGCAGGGCACACACAGGCACCCAGACATGGGACCCCAAGACACAACAATGGCACAGATAGCAGGTGACAGGAGGTGCCAACAGCCAATGGAGGGCCACCAAGGGAGCCCCCCCGCAGGCTGCTGGCCATGCCCCCCCTCCCAGACCATAGCAGGCCACACCCAGGACCATGCAGCCAAGCACACACACACCACACAGGCACACAGAAAGCCCACACAGTGGGCACTGAAGGGGTGGGTTTGCAGGTAGCATGACAGATCACATGGGACAGGCTGCACAACACCAAGCAGAGGACCCCAAGACAGTGTGCGGACAGTACCCGACCAATGACCATGGCCGTGTGTCACCACCATGCACACACCCACCACACACCCCTGACAGCCACCCCAAGGCACAGCCACTGACCCAGGGGATGGACACCACCACATTGGGACACACAAAAGCACACAGCAGGGAACCACAGAAGCACAACACGCACCCCCTCTCATGCACACCACACAGCCAGACACTGGGCCACTGCAGCATGGCTCCTCACGCCACCTGCAAAGCAGCCACAGACATAGGCAGGTATGTCAGAAAATATATATATATATATTTAAGAAAACTATGTACAGAAAAACAGGGGCTGGGAAAGGGTAGGTACAGCGAGGAAAGGGGACAGGGAACAGGGACTGTACAGTGGGAGGGGGGACTGTAGGGGGAGGTTCAACAGGGGAGACAGGGGAAAACAGGTCAAGCCTCAGCAACAGCCCCATCCAGCTGCCCTGGCAAGCCCCTCTCCCTCCTCTCCACTGCCATCATTCGGCACGCGTGGCCACCACCTCCTCTAGAATGGACGACATGACGAGCAGGTTCTGGTGCATCAGACGGCTCAACAACTGGTGCTGTGGTCTTCACACTGTCCACTGGACACCTATAGCAAGGGACAGGACAGGTGATTAGTGCAATGGCCCAAAGAACCATGCCCACCTACAGTGAGCAATGGGCAGCAGGACCAGACACCCCTGGAGGGCCTGTAATGGTTCTCACCGTAGAATGGCCACACAACTGTGCAATGACACTCACATGGCACAGTGCACTGGCAGCACCACAGAAACAATGGTGGCAGCCGGGTGCATGCACACCCCACCAACAGCCAGCACATGTATCCAATGGATGCGCCACAGTGGCATGCACCATGCACAGTGTGACACACACAGCTGCCATGACACATGGCACAGGCAGCCATGCCCACACCCACTCCCCCCCGCCACCCCTATGTACAGTGCAAAGGACCATGACAGTGCTTGCCTGCCTCTTGCAGCCCTGCTGGTGCTGGTCCACCACCATCATGGTGCACCACCCAGTCTTGCACTGTTGTAGCCCTGGCCTGCCTGTGGTCCTCCAGCCCTGGGAATGGAAACAGGACAGGTGCATATCAGTAACCGACCACAGCAGCCTCCCCCTCCACCCCTGTGCACAGGGTGTGCCCCTGCCTGACACGTCCCGCATGCCTCCATGGCTGCATCGCAATGCAAGTGGAAGCTGGCAATGCCACTCCATGATGCACATGATCACAGTGTACCCCACTGCAGGGCATGCCAGGCAGCCAGGCCAACACCACAGTACAACACCAGGGCAGACATGCAACATGGGATGACTTACCTGGCTGTAGCACTGCCCCATGCCTGGAACTTGCCTGAATCCTCCTTAGATGGTCAGGGTCCCATTTCACCAGGTCACCATACCACTGCCTGCACTGTTCCCTGGTTCTGGGCACCACGGTCCTGCGCTCCAGGCTGGCAGCAATAGCCTTCCACACAGTGCCCCTGGCCTGCTGTAAGGGCACCTGCCCAAAGAGCTGTGGGGCATGTTGCTCCTCACAGGCCACAAGGTTGGCCATTTCAGCCTGGGACCAGTTCAGGGCATGTGTCCATCTAGCCTGCACTATTGTTACATAGCAGGTTTGGCAGCAAAAAATGGCAGCATCAGGTGCACGTGTTCAGTACAGGTGCCAGATGCACGATGCACAGGAGACTGTGCAGAGCCCGCTCATTGCACAGTGCTGGTCATGCACAGTGGGTGTGGATGGTGGGGTCACGGGGTCATGGAGAGGACCCAGGGGTCAGAGGTCAGTGCACAGTGCACATGAGCACGATAGGGAACATGCTATTATGTGTGAAGTGCGCATTGCCGGCCATACGCAGCTTGCTCAGTGTTGACACAGCATGCTGTTCATGTATCTTGCATGATTGACACCATGACATTGCAGTGCACATGTGCACTGCAGGCCCGAGCACTGTGCATATGGGGGCATTGTGCCGCCACTTGCTCCGGTGCAATACCATTGCGCATGGCGCAATATCTTGATATTCAGATGCTGCATGCAAAAGAGCTCATCAGCCAATGCACAGTGGGGTGCATTAGCATGTCATTACTGTTGCACTCAACCTCATTTGCATGCGTTGTGCCTCATAAGTGCCACGGAACATCACAGGCCATGGACCGGTATTGCAGCCTTGATAGGCAGATGCTGCTGTAGTACACTGGGAGCAGACAGCACTGCAGGGTGGGATGGACCAGGAAGATGCTGCCACTGACACACTGTGCTGTCCATGTCCACAGGATGCAACATGTCAGCACAGGAGGAGGGCAAGAAGTGGAGGCATGCATGGAAGCACATGCCCAACTTCACTAAGGCTGAGACAGATGCCCTGTTTGAGGCCTACGTCGACAAGGAGGCCCTGTTGAGTGGTGCCCCATGGGCACACCACAGGCCAGGGCTGCTGCATGGGTGGAGGTGGTGACCTATGTGAACCAGCACGGCAGCCCCCAGCGTTGGCACAGGAGTGCTGCAAAAAGGTTGGGACTCACTGGCAGCAGATTAAGGAGAAGTTGGCTGCCATCAGAGCATCCCATGATGCCACCCGGGGAGGACCACAGATGTACCCACACTGACACTGACAGAGGAGTTTGTGGCAGCCACCATGCACTGCACCACAGTGGAGGGTGTGCCTGGAGGAGGTTTACAGAGAGTGGCAGCCCATCACTGCATGGTATGCATGTCAGACACACACAATTGGTGGCCTGAAGGGTGCGTACATGGGCGTATATGGGCATGCTGGTGTGCATGCAGCCATCACATATGTCATGTGCATGAGTGCACACCCATGTGCATGCCATGCTGCAGGACACATGCAGCAGCAGTGTACAGGGGGGCACATGTGGGTATTGCATCACTGACACACCTCTCTTCTCTTGCAGCACCAGCATGCCTCCGTGCAGAGTTTGGGGCACTGGCAGCAGCAGTGGCACCCGTGACCT
The DNA here is from genome assembly GCA_016271365.2 of Neoceratodus forsteri. Classification (NCBI taxonomy): domain Eukaryota; kingdom Metazoa; phylum Chordata; order Ceratodontiformes; family Ceratodontidae; genus Neoceratodus; species Neoceratodus forsteri. Next base: position 637,828,272 of record CM028133.1, read on the forward strand.
CTGGTATGGCCCCAGGGGGATGAACCTTCCACATCCACTGGCATCCAGGGGCCTAACAGGCTGCAGCTCAGCACCACAGTGCCAGTGGATGTCCTAGACCTAAGGTTGGATGAGGCCTGGATGTGATCCTGCAAGATGCCAGCCATGGTGCCCTGAGTGCGGAGACACAGATCGAGGCAGGGTCCAACACCGATGATGACTACTCACAGCTCCTGGACAGCATGGTCAACATTGTGGGCATGTTGCCCCTACTGGCATCACAGGCAGATCCCATGAACAGTGCTCTGCCAGTGGTGGAACAGCTGCCTGCCACCACTGCAGGTGCTCCGGTGTGCAGTGCCATGGATGTGCCCTGCGGTGGTGGTGGTGTGGCTGTGCAGGTTCATGGTTGAGTACAGCAGCCAGATGGGTGACAGCAGCAGGCTCTGGGTGCCACCATGCAGCCAGCCACTGGGGTCCACCGCCGGTGTGCCTGCTGTACCCATACCCCCCTGCAGCATCCACTGGATGGGGACTGTGCAGTGAGGCAGGTCACCACCAGAGGAATGGCATCACACCTGGGAGCCCCAAGATGCCGACCATCTGGCTGAGCACACCCGACTGTTGAGGGTGTCTGTTCAGCAACAGGATCTGCTCACCACTGGGGTGTATGAACTGTGTGCAGAGGTGTGCTAGTTAGTCGAGCAGCAGGAAAGAGGCACTGTTCAGATCCTGCAGGGGATGCAACGCATGCAGGAGGCCATGACTGCATCCTTAGATTGCATTACCAGTGCGATTTCAGATGGCTTTGTGCTACTGGCTGCCACAGGGCATGGTTGTGCACAAGAGACCTCCCGCAGTGTGCTGTCCACCCCATGGACCCAATGTCGGGTGACCCCAACGTGGTCGATGCCAGGTTCTGATGTAGCATCGCAGGCATGCCTGGGGTGGGCCTGTTTGGGTGCCTGCACACCCCCAGGAGGACACAGTCGTGGTCCCATGGTCCCACTGTTCCACTCCTGGGAGGCTGTTGCACACACCCCCGGCTGATGCGCAGCCTGTGGCTGCTGATTGGCCCTGGTGTGGCCACCCCTGTGGCCATGGTAGCCATAGTTCTGTGCAGCGGCCCTGACCACAGTCTGCAGCTGCTGCCCTGACCATGGTCTGCAGCTGCTGCCCTGTGCGCACATCGGCGGTGTTTGTGTGCCTTACCACTGGGGTTGCGCCTGTGTGTCATGCCACATGCTGCCTGTGTGTGTGTATGCCTGGTCACTGGACTGTGTGGTGTGGGCATGATGAGGGCAGTCTAGCACCGGTTGTACCTGTGCCCTGGTGCAATGCATCTGATCCACACCACACTCTGATGCTTGAGTGGGCAGGTGTGTGTGTGTGTGTGTGTGTATGTGTTGCTGTGTATGGTTGTATACCACTGACTCCCCTACCCCTGTAATGCCTCTGTGTGTGCATGCCCCTTGCCATGCACATCCCTGCATGAGTGCTATACCTGCCTGTGTGGCCCATGCATGTGTACTGCACCACCTACCTGTGTTCACCATAGTATTCCTGTGCAATAGTGTCATGGAGGCATTGAGCTTGCTGCATCAGCCAGGAGTCCCTCTGCCCAGGGGGTGGCTGTCTACCACCCTCCAGCCCATTGTCCCCATTGTCCCCACTACTGTTTCCCTCATCAGCCTTGACAGCTATCCCCCAGTCACTGGCAATGTTGTGCAGTATGCAGCAGGCCAGGAATAGGCCACAGGCTTTCAAGAGGCTGTACTTTAGGGCACCGCCTGACCTGTCTAGGCAATGGAAACGTGCCTTCAGTATGCCAAATATGTGCTCAATGATGTTGTGCATGCTGGCATGTGCCTTGTACTGTTCCTCTGCTGGAGATGATGGGTGCCAGTAGGGGGTGAGCAGCCAGAGCCTCAGTGGGTATACACTGTCACCTGTGTGGAGAATTACATGGTTATCCCTCTGCTATGCTGTGCTGTGCCCCTTGCCTGTCCCTAGCACCCCCACCACCATGCAACCCCTGCCCACCCCCCATCACCAAGTCTGCTCTGTCCATTGCACCTTTCCCATTCCATACTTACCCACTAGGTGGCCTGTGGGGATGTTCCCATGTTTGAATCTGTGGCACAGCTCAGAGCTGTGCCAGATGAATGCGTCATGTGTACTCCCAGGGAGTGTGGCACAGACATTGGTGCTGCACCCTGTGACATTGCACACCACCTGGCAGTTGATACTCGGGCACCCCTTCCTGTTTATATATGCCAGTCCCTCAGGGCCAAATGGCATGTGGATACCCATGTGGGTGCAGTCAATGGCCCCAATCATGCAAAGCATGCATGCCAACCTGTGGAAATCTTGCACCGTTGCTGTATGCTCCATCTGTGTGCTGGGGAAATGGATGAATTCTGAAGCACGTGGCAGCAGAGCATTGAGGAACTGTGTGAGGAGGCAGGACGTGGCCAACTGGGTGATGCCTGTGGTCTCCCCTGTTGGTCTTTGGAAGGTGCCTGTCGTGGGCGTGGCTCCATCTGATGGGTGCCTGCATCTCCTCACTGCATAACTCACAGAGCTGCCTCAGAATGGCCCTGTTCAGGCGGTACAGGCCCACGATTTCAGTGTCACTATAGTTCTCAAAGGTGATGCAGGCACAGTACCACCTGTATCAGACATACTGCCGACGGGCCCTTCCTTAGCCACATAGCTGTTCCTCCTGCCCCCTCACACCCCTCATTACCACCTCCAGCAAGAAGGGCACACTATCCTTGGCCCCTGCTGTTCACTGTCCTCCTGGGTGGTTGGCTGCTGGCTGTGTACCACCCTAGTACACAGGTTGTGTGTGTGTGTGTGTGTCTCTGCCCCTCTTTCCCACTCCCACACCACCTCTCTGTCCCTCTTCCTCTGTGTCTGGTCTTTTGTCTGTCTGCCTGTCTGTCTCTCTCTATCTCTCCCTCTCCCTCTCACCCCTGGCACAACTGCTGTCTGTGTGTTTGCACCCTGTATTTATAGGAACAAGTCTGGTCAGAGCAACTTTGATTTGCTCCACACTTGAGCCATGGTTTCACGGTTGAATATGCCACTGCACTGGATATTCATGGGAACGCCCCTTGCACTTGCGCTGCATACATTATAGTTGCACATTGGTGCAATGGATTTTGCACTGTGCAATGGCTCCTGCTGAATATGGCTTTTCAACGCAATTCTGCACTTGCGCCGGTGCAACTGCTCTGAATATCCAGGCCCGTAAGTATAATCCACACCCTGGACACATCCATAACTGAGAATTCTAATTAACGAAGCCACGAAAAACTAGATGATATTATCCTTAGCACAGTTTCATTTTTTCTTATTGGCATTAAGAAGAGAATTGCAGGATTCCATTAAAATGTAGTAATTTTATAACCAGAGGGGGTGAATTACAACTGAAGTTGCTTGATTCCTGTGCTTGAGACCTAGGATTTAGAAGGATATTTGTGCAACATGTTATAAGTATCCTGCTGGCTGAGGAGTGAGTTCATTTTTATCCCTGGACTCAGTACAGTGGTTTGTGTAGGAGCAGTGGTCTAGTAAATTGTGGTGTTGGCGGAATTGCTATAAAGTGCAGTACTCACCAGGGTGGTGGAGCAGTGGTGTATTTTATTGTTTCAAACAGTCACCAGTGGTTGTAGCCTACCAACCCACCCTTCCCCTCACCCCGACCACCCCAGACGTGGCATTTCCTTTATAGCCAAGGTTCTGACATCACTTCCTCAACAGGTCTTGGGGAAGAACTGTCATATTCTTAATAACCCAGCACAGTGCATAAAGGGTAAGTACACACCAAAAAAAAAAGGTATTTTATATATTACTTATTGTATATTATAAGGGAGAGAGACATGTGGGGAGTGGTGCAATGCACTGGCTGTGGGGCAGCAGTTTTCCAGGAGATATTCTGAAACCTGCGATGCTGCCCAATTTGCAGGCAACTGTTAGCTCTGAGGGAGGAGGTTGCCCACCTCCAGGTTGAACTGGCAAGGACTAAAGAGGCCTCCCCCACCCAAAGAGCACCAGTTCCATAACCACTGCCTCAGAGGTTGCCAAGTGTGAAGAGCTGTTGGACCACAGTGAGTTCTGGGATGGTGAGTGTGGTGGAACAGAGGGGTAGCCCCCTAGTTGTACCTCTACACAAATCATATGCCAGTCTGGAAAATCATGGTTCCTCTATGATGACGCCCTCAGAGGAGACCAGGAAGAATGCTGGGGACATCCACAAGGGAGACCCACAAAAGGGTGGCAAGGGACACCACAGGGGAAGGAAACAGCTTCTGATAGGGGAATCAGTTCTTAGGGTGTAAACCTGGGGAAGGGAGAGGAGAGGAGAGGAGAGGAGAGGAGAGGAGAGGAGAGGGAAGTAAGGTGCCTGCCTGGTGACATGGCATGGAGGGACAGGAAGCAAATTCTCAGGATTGCAGAAGCAGCATCACAGGAGAAGGAACTAGATATCATTGTCCACCTTGGGACAAATGACCTAGCTAGGCATGAGATCAGTGTAGTGCAGGATGAATTTGTGGAGTTGGGGAGGGGCCTCAGACAGGTAGCAAGCACAGTAACCTTCTCAGAGGTGCTGCCAGTCTATGGCAGGGGTGAGGCTAGGGTACTGCACACCATGCAGTTTAATGAATGGTTGCAAAACTGGTGCAGAACACAGGGCTTTGGCTTCACTGGGGACTGGGGGTCCACCTGGAGAGATGACGGTCTATACTGGCATGATGGTCTGCATCTGTCCAGGAAGGGAAACAAGCTCCTAGGTGACAGGTTTGAATGTCTCCTTGGCAAGCTTTTAAACTAGCCAAGGGGGGAGGTGCTGATAGGAAGCAGGAAAGTTCAAGCCTCCCCCCACAAAACATGGCAGGTAGTAGAGTAAACACTGAGGTACAGAGCTTGACAGAGGGCAGAACATGGGGTAAATGGAAAAATAGACAAGGGCAATAAGAGCAGGGATGGGGTAAAAAAGGATAAAGCCAACATTAAATGGAGGGCAATGAGTACCAATGCTCGTAGTCTGGGAAACAAGCTTTCTGAGCTAGTAGCCCTGATGGAAGAGGAACGCTTGGATTTTGTGGCAGTCACAGAAACATGGTACAAGGAGAACCATGACTGGGATGTCAACATACCAGGGTACACAATCTACAGAAGGGACAGGGAGGGTAAAAGAGGAGGTGGAGTAGCTCTCTACATAAGGGAAGGGATCAAAGCTACAGAACTAATAAGTAAAGGGGGAGGACAAGAGGCACTCTGGGTCATGTTGGAGACAGAGAATGGCATCACAATCTGCACAGGGGTTGTATACAGACCCCTGTCTCAAGGGGAGGAAATGGACAAGAAAATGATAGAGGACATTCTCAAAATGGCTGAAAAAGGGGAGATACTGTTGATGGGGGACCTGAATATGCCAGATGTTAACTGAATGACATGGACTGCAGCCACATCCAAGAGCAGGGTCATTCTCGATGCTCTACAGGGGGAATGCCTTAAACAGCTAATGGTGAAACCCACTCGGGAGGGAGCAATATTAGACCTGGTACTCTCAAATGGAGAGAGGATCACAAATTTAGAAGTCAATAGACATCTGGGAACAAGTGACCACTGCACAGTGTGCTTCACAATAAACACAACCATGGAGACAAGCCATACAAAGACAAGGATACTGGACTTTAGAAGGGCTGACTTTGGCATAATGGGTGAATACCTGAGGAATGCACTAGCAAATGGCCAGAAAGGAGAGGTGGAAGAACAATAAAGAAAAATCAAAACTGCCATCATGGAGGCAACAAGCCTTTGTGTGAAACAAATAAAGAAAACAAAGCAGAATTAAAAACCACTATGGTTCTCAAAAGTGGTGTCAGGGACGGTTAAGGAAAAAAAGGCTGCATTCAAAAAGTATAAGGAATCACAGAAGGAGCATGACAGGGAACTGTATCAATTAAAGCAGAAAGAAGTGGGGAAGGCAGTCAGAAAAGCAAAGGCCCAAACCAAGGAAAAAATAGCCAACTCAGTTAAGAAGGGGGATAAAACCTTTTATAGGTACATTAGGGAGCATAGAAAGGTTAAGGGAGGGATAGTGAAGATTAATAAAGGAGAGGGGAGGTGGGCAGAGGGAGACAGTGAAAAGGCAGAGATACTGAATGAATACTTTTGCTCAGTATTCACAAAAGAAGAAGAGGAGGAGTTACCTAAACCAAACAATAGAAGCACTCTGGGTAGTGGGGTTGACGCCAGTCCATTTACAGAAGAAAGAGTCCTGAAAGAACTCCTAAAACTCAAGGTGGACAAAGCAATGGGGCCTGGACAGGTTCACCCTAGAATCCTAAAGAACTAAGGGAGGACCTAGTGACACCACTGACCACACTTTTAACAAATCATGGGAAGATGGGGTGGTACCTGAGGACTGGAAGGGCAGATGTAATTCCCCTTCACAAAAGTGGGAGCAAGGCAGAAGCAGGAAACTACAGACCTGTTAGTTTGACCTCAGTGGTGGGAAAATGATGGAATCACTTCTGAAAGAAAGAATTGTTGAGTACCTAGAGGCCAGTGGGGCACAGGACCCCAAAGCAGCATGGATTCACAGCAGGAAGGTCATGTCAGACGAATCTAATCGATTTCTTTGACTGGGTGACCAAAGTAATAGATCAGGGAGGGGCTGGACATGGCCTACCTAGAGTTTAGCAAGGCATTTGACACAAGTGCCACACAAAAGATTAATAATCAAGTTAGCCAGCCTGGGAGTGGGTCCCAGGGTGGTAGCCTGGGTAGCAAACTGGCTGCACAACAGGATACAGAAGGTAATAGTGAATGGAACACATTCTGAAGAAAGGGGGGTTACTAGTGGAGTACCTCAGGGCTCAGTATTGGGTCCAGTCCTCTTTAACGTCTTTATAGGTGACATTGCAGAGAGAGACTGGAAGGAAAGGTATGCCTCTTTGCAGATGACACAAAGATCTGTAACAGAGTTGATACACAAGGGGGGGTAGAAAGGATGAGAAGGGACTTGGCAAGGTTGGAGGAATGGTCAGACATATGGCAACTTAGATTCAATGCAATGAACTGCAAAGCAATGCATCTGGGAAATAAAAATCCAGGAGAAGAGTACACAATAGCAGGGTAGGTACTAACAACAACAATAATGGAAAGGGACCTGGGGGTAGTCATATCAGATGACCTAAAGGTGGGTAAGCAATGTGAGAAGTCGGTAAGGAGAGCCAGGGGGACACTGGGATGCATAGAGAGAGGCATCACAAGTAGAAAAAGGGAAGTGGTTATCCCTCTGTACAGACAATTGGTGAGACCCCATCTGGAGTACTGCATGCAGTTTTGGAGACCTCATCTATGCAAGGACATAGACAGAGTGGAAGCAGTCCAGAGGAGGGCAACTAAAATGGTGCAGGGTCTACATCAGAAACCATATGAAGAGAGACTGAGAGAGCTTAATAGGTATACCCTTAATGAAAGGAGGGACGGGGGGGGGGCATGATAGAAACTTTTAAGTACCTCAAGGGAATCAACAAAGTCCAGGAGGGTAGCATCTTTCAGAAAAAGAGATGTGTAAGAACAAGGGGGCACAATTTAAAGATAGAGGAGGGACGACTCAGGGGTAATGTGAGGAAATTTTTTTTCACGGAGAGAGTGGTAGACGCATGGAATCGCCTTCCTGGAGAGGTTGTGGGGTCTAAAACAGTGGGGGAATTCAAACATGCATGGGACAGGCATAAGGCAATTATAGTGGAGGGTTGCAGGAAGTAGGCTGTTGGTTAACTAGAATCTGCAGCTTATCCAATAGGTAGGGAAATGGGCAGACTGGGTGGGCCAAGTAGTCCTTATCTGCTGTCAAAGTCTATGTTTCTAAGTTTGGACCACCAAGGGCACAGCTCACCTTTTATAATGTATGTAGAAAAATACCAGACATACCAACTTCTCACATGTGTTAGAAAAACAATTGACTTAAGAGACTCCCAGAACTGTTATATGTGATTACTTTTCTCTGGTCTACATTTCCTCTCCGCAGTTTTATTTTCTCATCTTCTTCTCATTGTTATTAACCCTTTGTCTGCTTATATGCACCTCTGTGTGTTTTCTTATCTTTTTACCTGAGGACTGACTGGGTATCAGTTTGAAACACTGTACCTGTAATTACTGTAACCTTTTTATTTTACTTTTGTTCCAGCACGTTAAAAATTAACTGACTACAACACAAAATCTATGCACTGACAGAAAGTGCCATTAAAAACATACTAATAGTTATTATGTTTATATAAATTCTATCCATTAAGTAAATTACTTATCCCCTAGACATCAGAGGCAGACAGTCATTAACATAAAATGAATGTGCATCAGCAGGAGCTATCATTCTGACACAACTGACTGTCCAAGTAAGCTACAGGGAAGACAAAGTGCTACACAGTATGACATTAAGAAAGAAAATCAAACGAAGTACCACCATTTGGCCAGGAAAAACAGGTGGGGTGACCTGAAACATAACCCGTAGAAGACTACATTGTCATTTGAAAATAAAGAGAAGATGCACTAGAACGTCAGGAGTAGTGTCCTCCTTTCTCTGCTTTTCTTTTCCTCAGGAATGACTCCTCTGTCTTAACAGTTTTGGGTCCCTGATCAGGAAAATGTTGAAACTGAAACCACTTTTCTGCAAGTTACACTCCCTGGCCTGGATATTCAAAACAGTTGTGCATGGTGCAACTGAGTTGTGCCAGCGCAAGTGCAGACTTGCATCAAGGAGCAATGTTCAGCAGGAGTCATTGCGCAGCACAAATCCCATTGTGCCAGTGTGCAACTATAATGAATGCAGGTGCAACTGCAGGGGGCCTGCCAATGAATATCTGGTGCAGTGTGATATTCAACCTTGGAAGCATGGCGCAAGTGTGGAGCAAATCCGAGATGCACCGAGCAGACTTGAACCTATAAATACAGGGCACAAGCACACAAACAACACTTGTGCCAGGTGAGAGGGAGAGAGAGAGAGAGAGAGAGATGAGACAGAAAACAAAGAAGGAAGGACAGACAGATAGAAAGACAGACTAAGAGAGCCAGAGCGAGCGAGAGACAGACAGACAAAGGCAGCCACAGAGGGAGAGGGACAGAGGCAGCAGTGGAGAGGGAGACAGGGAGAGAGAGTGAGTGGGACAGGCAAGCACAGTGCCAGGCATTGCACCAGGGTGGCACACAGCTCACAGCAGCTGACCGCTCAGAGGGATATAGGACATCAGGGACCATGAATAGTGTACCCTTCTTGATGGAGGCCATAATGAGGGGTATGAGGGGGCAGGAGGAACAGCGACATGGCCGAGGAAGGGCCCGTCGGCGTTGTGCCCGGAACAGGTGGTACCATGCCCGCACCACCTTTGAGAACTACTCCAACATGGAGATTATGGGATGATACCCCCTGAACTGGACCATTCGGAGGCAGCTTTGTGAGCTATGCAGTGAGGAGATGCAGGCACCCACAAGACAGAGCCACACAATGTCTGTGGAGACCAAAGTGACAGCTGTCATGTGCCTACTCACCACGGGCACCTTCCAGAGATCAACAGGGGACACCACAGACATAACTGAGTCAGCCACATCATGCCTCTTCACACAGTTCCTCTGCACTCTGCTGGCCACATGCTTCAGAATATATCCATTTCCCCAGCACACAGGCAGAGCATACAGCAACCTTACAGAACTTCCACAGGGTAGCACGTATACCTGGCATGCTTGGGGCCATTGACTGCACCCACATGGGCATCCGCACACCACCTAGCCCTAAGGGTGTGGCCTACATCAATAGGAAGGGGTACCCGAGTGTCAACTGCCAGGTGGTGTGCGATGCCATGAGGCACATCACCAATGTCGTTGCCACACACCCTGGGAGTGCACATGATGCATTCATCTGGCACAGCTCTGCGCTGTGCCACAGGCTCGCGTGTGGGGACATCCCCATGGACCACCTAATGGGTGAGTATGAGATAGGCAAGGGGTGACGGGCAGGCCATGAGATGGGAGAGGGCAGTGTGGGCATGCTGGTGAGGACACCAGGGACAGGCAAGAGGCACAGCAAAGGATGGCAGAGGGCTAACCATGTCATTATCCACACAGGAAACAGTGCCTATCCACTGAGGCTCTGGTTGCTCACCCCCTACCGGTGCCCGGTGTCCCCAGCAGAGGAATGCTATAACGAGGCACACACCAGCATGCGCAACATCATTGAGCATGTATTCGGCATGCTGAAGGCATGGTTCCATTGCCTAGACAGGTCTGAGGGTGCCCTACAGTACAGCCCCTCAAAAGCCTGTGGCCTATTCCAGGCCTGCTGTATACTGCACAACATGGCCATTGACCGTGGGAAAGCTGTTGAGGCTAATGAGGGCGACAGTAGTGGGGATGATGGAGGCAATGGGCCAGAGGGTGGTGGACAGCCTCCGTGGGTAGGGGGATCCCAGGCTGCAATGGATGGCGTGCCAGCATTGTGACACCATCACACAGGAGCACTATGGTGCACACAGGTAGGTGGTGTGAAACCCATGTATGAGCCACACACACAATTACAGCACACAAACAGGGGCATGCATGGCAATGGGCATGCACACACAGAGGCATGGTGCAGGGGTAGGGGAGTCAGTGGCACACAACCACATATACAACTGCACACAGAATCACACAGCAACACACACTTGCAATCATGCACCAACACACCCAGGCACTGGCATGTGGAGGGGATCAGATGCATTGCACCGGTGCACAGGCACAACCGGTGCTGAACTGCCCTTATCACGCCCACACCACACAATCCAGTGGCTGGGCAGGCATGCACACAGGCAGCATCCAGTGAGACACACAGGCACCACACCGGTGGCATGCACACACACACACACGCTGCCCATGCGCACACAGGGCAGCAGCTGCAGACTGTGGTAAGGGTGGCATGCACAACAGGGCCGCCGTGTGGAACCATGGCCACCGCGGCCATGGGGGTGGCTGTGCTGGAGTCAGTCAGCAGCCACAGGCTGCTCATCGGCCACAGGGAGTGTTTGCAACAGCCCCCCAGGGGTTAAACTGCAGGACCGTGACTGGGTCCATAAGGGGGTGCATAGGCGCCCAAACAGGCTGCCCCAGGCATGCCTGTGATGCCAACATCAGAGCCCGGCATCGTCAGTGTGGATGTCGCCTGAAGCCGGGATCATGGGGTGGACAATGCACTGTGTGGGGTCCGTGGTGGCATGGCAGCCAGCAGTGCAAGGCCATCCACAATCGCATTGGCAATGCGATTCTGGGATGCAATCATGGCCTCCTGCATGTGCTGTATCACCAGCAGTAGCTGCGCAGTGCCCCTCTCATGCTGCTCAGCTGCCTGGCACACCTCCATGCACAGTGCACGCACCCCATCGGCAAACTGCACCTGTTGCTCCACAGAGACCCGCAGCAAACGGGTGTTCTCAGCCAGCGCGTTGGCATCCTGGGGTTCCCAGGCGGGACGCCGACCCTCCTGTGGTGCCCGGCCACTCTGCACAGCCCCCCTCTTAGGTGGATGCTGCACAGTGGGGTCCTCATGGGGTATGTCCCTAGCCAGTGCCCCGGCAGTGGACCCTGTGTCCAGCTACCCTGTGGCACCTGCAGCCTGCTGCCATTGCCCGGCTGACCGCTGAACACTGCCCAGCGTCTGCGAAGCCACACCACCACCACCACATGGCATAGCTGTGGCAGTGCACACAGCTACACCCACAGTGGCAGCAGGCAGCTACTCCCCCACTTTCAGGTCACTGGGCACACTGTCTGTGTTGGTATCTGGTATGGGCGTCTCCCCCACAACAACACCCATGCTGTCCAGGATTAAGGTGATGTCATCATAGGCATCGGATCCCACCCCGATCTGTGTCTCCACGCAGAGGACACCAAGACTGGCATCCTGTAGGAACACATCCAGGGCCTCGTCTGACCCCATGCCTAGGACATCCGGCTGGACAGTGGTGGTGTGCTGCAGCCTATCAGGCCCCCAGATGCCAGTGAAGGTGGATGGCTGGTCCTCCTGGGCTGGTCCTACTTCCACGGCTGCTGCCGGCACCCTATCCTCTGTATGCAGGCATGCCGGGGCTGAAAGAGAATAAAGGTTTGACAGTGATGCAATGCCCACATGTGCCCCCCTCACACAGCCACTGCATGTGTTCGGTGGCATGGCATGTGTGTTGCTGCACACACATGCACAGGACATGCATGGCGTCAGCATGCCCGCCAGCATGCCCATGTATGCACCTTCCATGTCACCAGCTGTGCGTGGCTGACTTATGTAGCATGCAGTGATGGGCTGCCACCCATCTGGAATCCTCCTCCAGACACACCCTCCCTCCATGGTGCTGGGGTGCATGGTGGCTGCCACCAACTCCTCTTGCGCCTTGAGCTGTGGCGCATCTGTAGGCCCCTCTCTGGTGGCATTCTGGGTCGCATGGATGGCCGCCACCTTCTCCTTTATGAGCCTCATGTCCGTGCCCACCTTCTTGCGGGACTCCTGCACTGACCACTGGTGGCTGCCCTGCTGGTTCACACATGCCACCACCTCCTCCCAGGCCCCAGCCCTGGCCTGTGGCATGCCTGTGGCACCATTCAACAGTGGCTCCCTGTTGAGGTAGGCCTTGAGCAGGGCCTCTGATTCTGCCTTAGTGAAGTTGGGCCTGTGCTTGCGAGCAGGCCCACACTCCTCACCCTCCTCATGTTCCGACATGTCACTTCCTGTGGACATGGACAGCACAGTGTGCCAGTGGCAGCAGCACCCTATTCCGTCCCCAATGCTGTGCTGGCTGGGATCAGTGTGCTCCAGCAGCATGCACAACTTACCTCAAAAGGATGCAATACCGGTCCATGGCCTGTGCTGATCCATAGTGCTTTTATAGAGCATCACATGCAAATGAGCTTTGGCCAATGGTAATGACATGCTAATTCCCCAGTGTGCCACGCATTGGCTAATGAGCTCATTTGCATGTGGCTTCTGAATATTGTAATTTTGGTCTGTGTGCAATGAGATTGCTCCAGAGCAAGTTGCAGCACAATGTGCATGCATGCGCTTTGTGCAGGACTGCAGTGTGCATGCACTGGACGGTGTACTGCCACCTATTGTGCACTGTGTGCCGACTGCGTGATAGGGGCATTGATGCATGCTACGCCATGCCTGCTATTGTGCACATATGCACTGTGTGGCAGCCGACCTCTGACCCCTGCTGTGACCTCTGCCCCTGGGTGATGCCCCACCCATGACCTCGCCTAGCCACACCCATGCCACACATCTCTGAGACTGCACGATGGGTGGACACAGTGCATATCCCCTTGGCCCTCGCATCTGGCGCATGCTGTGGCCATGTGTGCCTACTGCTGCCATTTTGCTTAGAGGCTCACACCTGAAGCATGTGCAGCAGCGAGTTGGATGAGTAGCCAACTGGATGCAAGTTGAGTTAGTCAACCTCGTCGCCTGCGTCCAGCCCCACACACCCCAACTGCTTGGACAGGCACCACTGAAGCAGCCCCGGGTGGCTGAGTGGTGGGCCATTGCTACCTCACTGCGGCAGCGCACAGGGGTGGCCAGGACGGGGGAGCAGCATCGCCACCACTATGGGGACCTGGTTCAGAGGGACCCAGAGCACCTCAGGAGGCTGGAGGCACACGTCAGGTGTGGGGCTGTGCCATAGCCTGGTAAATTGGCTCATAATGCATGTGTGCCCTGGTGCTGTACTGCGGTGTTGGCTAGGCTGCCTGGCATGTCCTGCAGATCAGTGTCTTGCCATCGTACACATTGAGGGGTGGCATCACCCTATGCCACTTGTGTTGTGATGCCACTGTGCAGGATGTGTTGGGCAGGGGCTCACCTTGTGCACAGGGGTGGGGGTGGTGGGCAGCTGCTGTGGTTGGTTACTGATGTGTACTTGTTTCTGTTCCATTCCCAGGGCCTGAGGACCGAAGAAGGGCAGTGATGGCAGGACACCAGGATGCAGTGACCCAGGGTGGAGGAGTGGCTCTGGCACCAGTGGGGCCAGAGAAGGCAGGTAGGCACTGACATTGTCCTTTGCACCATCATTGGGGGGTGGCGGGGGCATGGATGTAGGCATGGCCGCGTGTGCAAGGGCAGCTGTGTGTGTCACACTGTGCATGGTGCCCACCACTGTGATGCATCCACCAGACACGTGTGCCAGCTGCTGGTGGGGTGGGTGTGTGCCTGGCTGCCGCTGATGTGGTTGTGGTGCTGCCAGGGCACTGTGCCATGTGACTGCCATGGTGCAGTCAGGTGGCCACTGTGCACTGATGTGGTGTGCCGTGTTACTGGTAGGCTTAGGCCCACACCCCTGTGGGTGGCCTGTAAGGGCCCTCCAGGGGTGTGTGTTCCCACTGCCCAGTGTGTGCTGTGGATGGGCATGGTTCCTTGGGATGTTGCACTGATCACCTGTCCTATCCCTTGTCCTAGGTATCTAGCGGTGGTGCAGGAGGCCACTCTACTGCCAGTTCCTGCACAGTTGATACTGATCATGTTGATGATGATGGAGGTGGTGCTGCAGGTCCGGTGGATGCTGTTAGTAGACAGGAGGCAGCAACGTCTGCAGGGGGTGACAGGCCATGGCTGCTGCTAGTCGGGCCCTGATTTCCCCTGTTTCCCCAGCCATACCTCCCCCTCCAGTCCCTCTTTCCACTGTACAGTCCCTTGCCCTATCCCTTCCCCTCACTCTCCTACCCTCCCCTACACCCTTCTCTTGTAAATAGTTGTTTTCCCCAATATATTACGTTTGACATACCTGCCTGTGTCTGTGTCTGCTTTGCAGGTGGTGTGAGGAGCCATGCTGCAGTGGCCCAGTGCCTGTCTGTGTGGTTTGCATGTGTTGGGGCACGTGTTGTACTTCTGTGGATCACTGCTGTGTGCTGCAGTGTGTCCCACTGTGGTGGTGTCCCTCCCCTCGGTCAGTGGCTGTGCCTTGGGGTGCCCATGGGGCAGCTGTCAGGGTTGTGTGGTGGGTGTGTGTGCTTGGCTGCATGGTCCTGGGTGTGCCTGCCCTGGTCTGGATGTGCAGGGGGGGCACGGCCTGCAGCCTGTGGGGGATCCCCTTGGTGGCCATCAGTCCACCATTGGTACCCCCTGTTCCTACTGTCTGTACCACTGTTGTGTTCTGGGGTGGGGATCTGGGTGTCTGCGTGCACCCTGCTGTACCCAGCTGGTGGTTGTCTCCTGTGGCCTGTCACTGTGCTTCCCTGGCTCTGTCTCTGGGTCACCTCTCTGTGCCATGCCCCCCTCTGTTGCTCTGCTCCCGAGATTACCCTGGGGCTTCTCTGTCTGCCCATGGTGCACCTGTGGTTGTGCCATGGTGCACCTCTGGTTGCACCATGGTGCATCCACTGTTGCACCACGGTGCAACTGTGCCATATTCAGTCGGGTTGTGCTGGCACAGTGCGGCCAGTGCAACCTCTGAATGATTCCTGTTGCTCAACGGTGCATCAGATTTGTACTGCGCCAGACTTGCTCTGGTCTTTGGTACATTTCTGAATATCTGGGCCCCTGTGTTCAACCTCTCTGTGTCTCTTTACTTAGCTCTATGCTCTTTTAATTTTACTGTGTGCCTGAAATAACAGTAACAGTCTCTCCTCCCCCTCCTGGATTGTAATGGGCTTTGAAGTACAGTTTGCATATAAGATGTTGTACATAACCAAATTCCTTTCATTCTTATCTTAGCTAACCCCACATTCTGTTGTTTGTTATTCTTTACATATTGTCTGTAGGAGAAACCGACACTCTGTTGTGTGTTATTCCTTACATGTTATCTGTAGGAGAAACCGGCACTCTGTTGTGTGTTATTCCTTACATGTTGTCTGTAGGAGAAACCGGCACTCTGTTGTGTGTTATTCCTTACATGTTGTCTGTAGGAGAAACCGGCACTCTGTTGTGTGTTATTCCTTACATGTTGTCTGTAGGAGAAACCGGCACTCTGTTGTGTGTTATTCCTTACATGTTGTCTGTAGGAGAAACCGACACTCTGTTGTGTGTTATTCCTTACATGTTGTCTGTAGGAGAAACCCACACTCTGTTGTGTGTTATTCCTTACATATGGTCTGTAGGAGAAACCCACACTCTGTTGTGTGTTATTCCTTACATGTTGTCTGTAGGAGAAACCCACACTCTGTTGTGTGTTATTCCTTACATATTGTCTGTAGGAAAAACTGACACTCTGTTGTGTGTTATTCTTTACATATTGCCCGTAGAAAAACCCTCACTCTAATATGTGTCATTCTTGTTGCTATGCATCCTGCTGTTCGTTCTGACTACATTCCCCTGGAATTGTAGTTTGGGACCGATTGTTTGTAACCATAGCTTTTGACTCAGACGTGGAATCTTTGTAAATGAGCACCTGTGCTCAAAGGTATTTTCTGAATGAATTAAATAAGAAAATAAATATGTCTGTTGGAGCTACTGATTTCAGGAAAAGAGTAATTGCACTTGCATTTCTCATACACCAGAGCAGATTAAAATCACCTTGCAGTTTTCTAACAATGCAATGAACCTGATGAAATCACAAAATGAGTAGCTCCCAGGAATATGAATGTGCACCTTACCTTAGAGTGCATCTAGACATGTATCACAAGATTGCTTTACTCAGTAGAGGGGGGTTAGCCCTATTCAAATGACAGAAACAAGGAACAGTCTTACTAGTGTAGCATTGTTTATTCTTCAGTTTGTGCAACATGAAACTGTTGTGCAAAATGGCATTTCAAACTTCAGCTCACCAAATAGGCAGCATCAGGTTCATTGTCATGGCAGGGGGAAAAATCTCCCTACTAGTAGCCATGCTATGTGTCTGCTTTCTCCTACTGCCTCCCACTCCTGGGGAATAAACTCTCCACTGAACTTCAGAACTCTTCCACTTACCTCTCCTTTAAAAAATGTGTTCACTTCCAGCTCCACCCTGTACCTGTCCCTTCTTGTCCTCTGCAATGACCCTCCCCACCTCATCTCCTCCTCTTACTACAGTGACCGATGCAGCAAAATCATCCCCAAATGTCTCCCCTCCCAAATCAGTTTCCTAGTAACTGAAACCCATCTTCCCTTTTGCTTGTGCAACATATTGCCATTACTGTACATAAATGATTGTCTGCACATCTTGCTTATGCCATGTAATATAATCACTGCTTGGATTGTTACTTCTTAATTTGTACCTGTACTTACATTTGTTTCTCTTTACATATTGCCCCATGCCCCATGTCCCCAGGTCACACCTGGAAATGAGCCTCGGCTCAGTGTCCCTTTCCCGGTCACCAACATTTTAAATACATAAAATAAAATATTTTTTTTACCTGCTATTTATGCCCTTGTATTCTTCAGCCCCTCCACCTGTCCTCCAGACCTGCAGGCACCTACTGCTCCCCCTTCTACCTCCCAGTCACAGCCACTTACCTCCATCGAGCCTTGGCTTTGCCCCTAGGTGGGGTCAGGGTGGGGGATGTCACATAGAAACATAGAAGTTGATGGCAGATAAGGACTGCAAGGCCTATCCAGTCTACCCATTTTGTTTTACCTTATGAATGTGCCATAGGCCTTTACTCTGTCAAAGGCCTATCTATTCATACTCATCTGTATTGCTTCCTTATGTCATCCCATGTCTGTTTGAAGCCCTGCACTCTATTCATATCCATCACTTCCTGAGGTAGGCCGTTCCATGCATCCACCACCCTTTCTGTGAAAAAGAACTTCCTCACATTATCCCTTAATCGGCGTCCCTCTAATCTCATGCTGTGTCCTCTTGCCCTGTTATTTTTCTTATATTGAAACATGTTAGACTCTTTCTCCTTGTTAATGCCCTTAAGGTGTTTGAATGTTTCGATCATATCACCTCTCTCCCTCCTTTGCTCTAGGGTATACATATTGAGCTCCATTAATCTGTCCTCATATGTTTTCTGATGCAGTCCCTGCACCATTTTGGTTTTCCTTCTCTGGACTGCCTACATTTTGTTAATGTCCTTGTGAAGGTGCAGTCTTCAGTACTGCACGACTTGTGATACCCCTACTGACACACCCCAGCATCCCCCTAGCATTACCTACTGCTTTAGTGGGCTCCTTGGATGATTTTGGGTCATCTGTGATGATGATGCCCAAGTCTCTTTCTTCCCTTGTGATTGCCAGCAACTCCCCTCCCAACCTGTAAGTGGCTTCAGGGTTTCTCTTCCCTATGTGCATGATCTTGCACTTCTTTGAGTCAAACCCCAGTTGCCACTTTTCTGACTATTTTGCCAGTTTATCCAGATCTCTTTTTATTCTGCCCATCACATCTGGATCATCTACTCTGTTGCAAATCTTGGTGTCATTTGCAAAGAGACAAACCTTACCCTCCAGTCCATCTGCAATATCACTGATGAAGATATTGAAGAGGACTGGCCCCAGGACTGATCCTTGAGGTACCCCACTTGTGACTTGCATCTCTTCTGACTGTATACCATTTACCACCACTCTCTGTTTTCTGCCCACCAACCAGTTTGCCACCCAGTTGACTAACTTCTGACCCACCCCAAGCCTACCCAGCTTATTAATCACTCTTCTATGTGGAACAGTATCAAAAGCTTTGCTGAAGTCAAGGTAGGTGACATCAACTGCACCCCCTTGGTCTACCACTATGGTTACCCAGTCACAGAAATCTATGAGATTAATTTGACAGGACCTTCCGGTTGTAAACCCATGCTGTCTTGGCTCCTGTGCTCCGAGGGATTGCAGGTGTTGCACTATCATTTTCTCTCAAGATATTCTGGACTTGCCAGGCAGGACACACACTGGTGAAGTGGGGGACCCTGGATATACCAGGGCTGTCACTGTTGTGGAGGTGCTGGGGTCCTGGTCTTTTTCCCTGTGAATGCTCTCTGAGATGTTACATGCAAGGTCATCCTGGCATGAGTGGGCACAATGTGCATGCATCCCCATGCTGATGTCCATGACATTCCTCCTTCCAAGTCTGTCTCCAGTGGCACTGCCACCTGTAGCCACCCAGGTGGCAATGTAACAGCAGAGCAAGGAGTCTTCCCTCCCCAGAGGAGGAGAGCATCCTCTGGGATGCTTAGTCCTCCTCCTCCCTCCTGGCCATCCCCCAATAACCTGAGCTCGTTTCCGAACCTGGGTTGCCAGTGTTGTGAGCAGGAGTGCTAATGCTGCACTGATAGGCCAGCCCTCACAGTTCAGTATTTTAAAGATCAGCTCCAAATTAAGAAAAGGAAGATATCCTCTGCAATCGGACATGCCAATCTGTGCCATGATGGTTGCATAATGCTTACATATTAATGCTAAACATCCTCAGAGCACTAGAACTGGTCTTTAAAATACTGATGCTTGAGTGGGATGCTATTTTGATGCTGTTATCATTGTCACAGTTCAGCATATACTGTAACCTGACATTGCCTGTTTGGTGAGCTGAAGTTTGAATTACCATTTTGCACAACAATTTTTTGTTGCACAAACTAAAGAACAAAGTATGCTGCACTGGCAAGACTGCTTCTTATCTCAATCATTTGCATAGTTCTGACCCCCACTGAGTAGTGCAATTGTGTGATACGCAATGCAATGAACCTGTGTGAAACCACTTTTATTGAGCAATGAGTGGCTCCAGTAGACATACTAGCACATGTGACTATTATATTGTTTTATACATTTTTCCCATGTACTTTTTTCCCTAAAACACTTCTGGAAATTAAGGATTTGCAGTTCAGTAGGCATTTCCTGGTAAGACCATTTTAACAGCTGCAAAATATATGAGGGAATTAAAAATATGCTGATGATGAATTAGAAACACTACATTATTGCTATAAAAAGTTTGAAAAAGGTTTTTGCCAACTAACGGAAACTGCTGCTCTAACAACTCCAGTGGCATTATATACTGTATAAGCACATAGGCTAACTAGAAAAGGGGCTTTTTGTTATTACAAGTCATTGATGTGAGAGCACAGAACATAAGACAAAATCTATCCTGTTCATTCTTCAGCCTCATGGTGGTTACATTGATTGCATTTAAAAATTTTATTGAGGATTTCACCCTCCCTTGATTGTTAAAGTCTTACATCCAGTTGTCTGCTGAACTTAAATCTGCACTGCTTGCTAGAGACAAGCTCTGGAAAAAGGCAAGGAAGACCAAAGATCCAAACGACTGGGTACAATTCAGACAAGCCAGGAACAGCTGCACTAAAAAAGTGAGAGATGCTAAGGCTGCCTTCTATACAGCAGAACTGGATGCCACCTACCACAACCCAGCCAAATTCTGGGGCACTATCAAGGGAATCCTAGGGCAAGACTCTAGCACCTCTTTACCATCTCAAGTGAACCTCAACAATGTGATCATTACTGACAAGTATGAAATTTTAGATGCTTTCAATAATCATTTTACTACAGCAGGCCTAGCTTTTGACTCATCTCCAGCAAACTTGCTGCACTCTCAACTTACTCTCCATTCCCCTGAAGCTCAGAAGGCTACCTCTACATTTTCTTTCAAGCCAATTTTATTAAAACAAGTAGAAGACCTACTGCTCCGCCTGGATACAACTAAAAGCGCTGGTGCAGACTCTCTGGACCCTTTCTTTTTAAAAATTGCACTGCATGCCATAGCAGCCCCCCTAACTCACCTCTTCAACATGTCCTTATCTACTGGCTCTATTCCTTCTTTGTGGAAGACAGCACAAGTGTTTCCCCTCCTTAAAGCAGGGGACCCCATGGATCTCAACAACTACAGGCCTATTTCCATCCTTCCAGTGCTGTCCAAGATGTTAGAGAAACTGGTAAGCATCCAACTAAATGACTACCTCAATGCTAACAACCTCCTTAACCCTGCTCAATCTGGGTTCAGAGCCATGCACAGCACCATTTCTGCCTTAGCAAAAGTTACAAATGACTGGCAGACTGAACTAGATAAAAAAGAATAATATCTGTGCTGTATTTCTGGATTTAAGTAAAGCATTCGATACTGTGGATCATGACCTTCTAATCTCCTCACTGCACTCCCTAGGCCTAGACCCTATCTCTCTTAAATGGTTCAGTTGCTATCTCTCCGGTAGGGTGCAGCAGGTAAAAAGTGAAGGCAACCTTTCTTCCTCAAAACCACTCTTAAGAGGAGTTCCTCAAGGCTCCATCTTGGGCCCTATCCTCTTTCCATCTACATCAATAACATTGACTCAGGCCTCACAAATTCTAATGTTCACCTTTTGCAGATGACACTGTCCTTTATGTAAGCAATCCATCACCAAAAAGGCCTATGATCTACTACAAGCTGACTTCTCCTTACTGCAACACAAATTACTTGAAAGAAGCTTCTATTAAATGCCAAGAAGACTAAAGCTATGTTCATCTCCACCAATACCTACTCACCGAACATTCTTCCCCAACTTTCTACCGTCCTTGGTAAGAGCCTTGATTATGTAGATAATTCAAATATCTGGGGTTTGGATTGACAACAGGCTTGATTTCACCCAGCACATTGAAGAGCTCCTGAAAAACTAAGGCAAAGGCTTGGCCTATTCTTCAGGATCAAACATTTTCTAAACAGAGAATCTAAGCAGAGATTAATCCAGGCTTCATTTATATCCCTCCTCGATTACGCAGACTTCCTATATGGCCACTGCTCCCTGTCCTACCTAAATAAACTGGATACCCTGTACCATAGAGCTCTAAGGTTCATCACTGACCTTCCTTTCAGTACCCACCACTGTTCTCTCTATGCTACAGTTGGCTGGACAGCCCTACATCACAGAAGGAACAAAAATGCTGCTCTTTGGATATACAAAGCTCTGACAAATAAACTACCATCCTACATTTCTGATTGCTTCTCTCTTGTTCTCCAGGCCATATGCCCTAAAGCAATAACCTCATCTTGCTGAATCTACCTAAGGCATGTACCCGACATGGAAGGGCTGCAATCAACTACTTTCTAGCACACATCTGGAACTCTCTACAGAGACCCTGAGCTGAACACTTTCATTCCTGTAGTCTCCTTCAAAAGCTGTACCTAAATCTTTTCCCAGAGATATGCAACTGCTTCCACAATTCCTAGCCTCTTCAGACCCCTTTTCACCCTGCCCCCATTAGATTCCCCTCCCTTATCTGTTCATGCATTCATCCATTAACTTCTATATTATCTACCTCTAAACCCCTACTCATTACTTTTTTCTATATTTGCTCTGGTGCCCAATACCACTGTTTACTTGCCTTGTATATATGTATATTATTGCATTTGCTCATTCTTTGTTGTTTATTCTTAAAAAGTCTTTGTTACTGTACTCATTCTATATTTGTATATTTGTGAGTTTAAACCATTTTGTTGTTTATGACCAATCAGGTCCATCTTGTAAATGAGCTATGCTCAATGATGTTCACCTGAATAAATAAAGATTTTGATTGATTGATTGATTGATTGATTTTTTTTGATTGATTGATTGATTTTGAGTTGTAGCCTGCTCAAATAGAAGTTTATCAGATATATGTATTTACACTCTCTGCTTCTACAGCCTACTCTGGCTCATTGTCATATAAGTGAAAATAATTTATTGACATTACCCTTACTCTACTTCTTTGCAACTTTAGTATGTGCGTCTTTGTTCTACTATCACATATTAGTTGGGAGGTTTCCCCGTTGCACCCCATCAATCCCTTTTCAGTATTTTAAATGTTGTCATCATGTTCCTCCTTCCCTTCCTCATCTACGGTGTGAACATATCTAAGTGATCTAATCTCTCCTCATAGTTACACCCCTCTAACTCTCCAAGAATCTAAGAGGCCCTACACTTTATCCTTTCAAACTCTGCAATATCTTTTTCATACTATGATAAGCACAACTACATGCACTGGTCTGAATCAAACCCCACCATTACAAATGTCTCATACAGAGGTAATATCACTTTCCTTGCCCTAAATCCTAAAGTAGTAGCCAGAGACATTGCCAGCTATTTCATGAAATTTCTGTGATATTTCTAGAGAAATCTCCTACTTTCTGCCTTTCCACAGTACGGGCAGCAGAGAGAAACTCTATAGAAATTTCACAAAATATCTGAAAATAGCTGGCAATATCTATGGCTACTACTGTACTCATCTTTAGGGTAGCCTAGTGTATGGTTAGCTGTTTTCTGCAACCTCAGGCTGGTGAGACTATTTCAGCTTCACGTTTATCTCTTTTTATGGTTTGTTACTGCAAGCTACTAACCTTTTAATTTATAAATTGGACCCTTGTTTGTAGGTGTAATACTTTGCATTTTCCCACAAATTTCATCTGACACATCTCTGCTCAAAGTGCAATGGTCCTTTTGTAATATGCTAATAAGAAAAGGATGAATGTGATTGGTTGAACCACATCATGTGATCACACAGTGAGAGTCATCTTATCACATGGCTGGCTGTCAATCAAATTAGCAGTTGTCATTTAAATGTATAAAACACCTTTTTTAACTCTGTTTATACTCCTATTGTGTAGCAGGGACGGCGTCTTAGCCCCCTATCAATCCTGATTGTGGACCCTCAACACTCCCTGACCCAAACTCTACCTCTGCTGCAGGGATGACGAGGACCATGGCTTGCCCCCCATGGAAGGACCCCCAATGAGGAATGAGGTGGGAGACTGAGGTTACACTTGAGCTCCTGCCCTGTCTTATGTTGGGCTTTGTTCAGACCGGAGGGAGCGGGAGTCCACTGGGGGCTTCCTTGTGTGTGCACGAGGGGAGTTTTCAGCTTGTGTGTCTCCAGAGGTGCAGATGTGCAATGACATCCAGAGCACAATGGGCATGCTTCCGCGGTTGCCTTCAGGACATCTGCTATCACCTCCACCAAATCCTCAGCATCCCTCAGCATCAGTGACCCCCAGTGTCCACTGGGAGTCGCTAGATGCTGGAGATCCACATCCCCCCTCCCCAGGAGAGGAGAGGAGAGGAGAACAGTCTTCTGGACACTCAATCCTCTCTCCTCTCCTCCTCCCTGGCTGACCCCTGATGACCCAAGCTGGCTTCCAAACCTGGGTCACCAGCATGGAGCGAAGTAAGGCATTCAATGCCTAAGCCCTCAGCACCACCTGGCTGGCCTGTATAAAACATCTTATTCACAACATTTCATAATGCCGTAACCCACTCAGAGGTGTTTGATATGACAGGTATTAATGCATTTCCCAAAGGTTGAAGGCTTTTGGTTGTACCTGAAAAGTTTTGAATTATGCTCAGTTGCTCATCTACCTGCAGATGTACTAATGTACATGTGTAATACATTTCTTTTGTTTTCATGATTTTAAATTACTGTTATGTAATTATTGCTTTGTATTGTATATCTATTGTGTATGCTTTTCTTCCCCAGGCATGGCTGAAAACAGGTCTTTAATCCAGACCACTTTCCTAGTAAATCAAATAAATTATCCTGTCCTTCAAAACTCACCAGGGTCATGTAGTAAGATCTGTCTTACTGCACACGCTGTTGTGGATTATTGCTTACTGATAGCATTCCATATGCTCCTCTTAAAATCAGTACCCCTTACTGTATGTCATCTGCAGTTCATTCAGGCTATTTTTTAGTGGTATGCAAAATCAGGGACTTTCTCATTTTGATTTTAACAACTTACCTCTGGTTTTGGTTCTGGTTTTGGTTTTGGAGTCATGGCCAATATGCATTCAATGTGAAACTTGCTCTGTACCTTCATTTTAAAGTATAATAAAAAAGAAAACAAGTTAAATTCTGTAGAAAAATAGTTTATCGGCATGGCAGCTAGCAAGGCCCAGCTGTTATTAAGTTCACAGGAAATATTAACCACAATATTTTTTTTTTCAGTTGTTTAACCAGGAATAGCACATTATTCAGCAATGGGCATGCAAATGAGTCCATTATGCATGCAAGGCACAAATGGGGCCATTTGCATGTCATTGTGGCCCCATTTGCATGCGGTGCAGTGCTGATCCCCAGCGACTTGCGCCTGGAGCCCTGCGAGGCTGCAGCCATCAGGGACCGACGCCCTGCTGACCCTTGGCAGTCTCCGCTCCCATTCACCCAATTACAGGCATAGGAAAGTTAAAAGGTCCCTAGTGGACCTGTGGATCCTCCTCCCCCTTGCCCAATTGTGGGAATATGTAGTAAAAAGGTCCTTGGTGGACCTGTGGATCCCCCCTTCACCCGTTATTTCACATATCGGGCCTGTGTAGTATAGTATGGTCTGCACACCCGTTGGTCCATGCAGTGGACCAATAGGCATACAGACAGTACTGTACACTGTCATTTGGTGGGCGGCCGGGCGGTATGCGGGTGGGGAGCTGCCGCCAGCCGATGATGGGGGTGCTGGGTGGCAGGGACATCAGTGGGTGGGTGGGGAGGGGTATCACTGGACCACGTGGGTATCTTCTGCTATGTCTGCCCATGATCGGGCGATGGGGGGGTTTCCACTGGACCACCAGGGACATTCATTGAATGTATGCCCACGATCGGGCAAAGGGGAGTATTCACAGGTCTACCAGGGACCTTACTGATACTTATGCCCTAGATCGGGTGATGGGGCAGGGGAGCACAATGCTCCCAGGGCAGGGGACATGTTGGTAGTGTGCTGGGTGGGCGGGTAGCCACCCACAGCTGGCGGCTTCTGTGTTGCACCCTGCAATACAGCAGCTCACCTGTTGATGACCAGGACTTGTTCCTGGTTTTGCCAGGCAGATCTTTGCAACCCACTGAGCAGCGCAAGGTGGGGTTGTGCAGGCATATGTGCGCACATCCCAGGCTGAATATCGGGATGTGCGCATATGCATGGGTAGCCCTCCGCTTCCTTGAGTCAGACATATTTACTGATGCGCCTAGCGCATCAGGGTTGTGCATCACAACTTGCCCCTCTGAATATCATGCCGGGGCATATTGGTGGGTCGCGCATGGCACGTCCCTGTTGTTTCATGCACAACCCTTTTGAATATCCAGGCCTGAGAGTATATCTGGACTCTTCCACCCATTGTTTTGAACTGATGTTATTTTGTTTGATAAACTGACTTTGTAGTTAGTATTGCTAGGTATCCTGTCAAAGCCATGAAGGAGGAAGCGTACAGTTGGAAACTGCACTGACATTGCAGCGTGTGTGGTTTTGTAGTTGGTTTATTTATATTAGAGTGGTTTTTGACCGCACCTGTTTTCTGGTGTCTGTGCAGCATGTGTTTTGTCCATGCTGCTCTTCCTTCATGGTTTTGACCTGGACTCGTATTGTTAGCCATGGGTCCCCAGAGTTTTGACTGGTTTTTTACTCTCATTAATTACGATACACGTGCACACTACAATTTGTTTTACTTTTATATTTATTTTTTTAATACAGTGTAATGAAAATATTTCATTATGAAGACATTCTGAGGTAGCATTGTGAGAGAGAACACTCACTTTTATGTGATGTATTATAGTATTTTCTTTTTTTCATTCATAGATGACTATTCAATCAGTAACAGCAGAACAGTCAGAACTCAAAGTGGAGTCATATTCAGGACGATGCTAGCCAAGATGTACACAGATTTGGCATAAGGTACATAACTGGAAGATGCCTAAACCAGAGAGTGCCATCAATATTCATTTATAAATTTAAGTTGACCTTAAAAATAAATGATTGAGGAAAAAATGCACATAAGTGTCAGTGTGAAATTATGCCATGTGTCCCATAGACTCAGAAAGTAGCCCCTAGCTTTTCTAGTCTTCTTTTACCGTAGTTCTCTGGAAGAAACAAAACGGTGACTGGCATGAGACAAGACATGAATGACATGAGAGACAGGCTGAAGCAATATTCCCCCAGTAGTACTATTCTTCTCAACATCACTGCCAATAGGCTCATCATCACTACTGTCTGAGCAGTATTTTGAAAGTGCCCATGAGAATCAAGCAAATACACATCAGTTTTAATAAAAGTTAGAATTTCAGCATTCTCTGGAAGAAGTTGTCTTCTCCTATTACTAGCAACCTAGCCAGCAGTGCTAAATATTCTTTCTGAACAAACACTTGTTGCTGGGCAACTTAAATACTAAGGAACCATTTTTTGCAATGCTGGCCAGACTGTGCCCTTTTTAAGCTAATATTGAAGTGGATCATCTTGAACATTTATTTTTCTGGGGGTTCTTTAAGAAGTCATCCGCCATACTGCTTGCTGAGTAGCTTGTGATGGGAGAAGCAGCAGCACTGTATTTCTCTACATCATCTAGTCCTGTCCAAATGTTGTCCTTTGAGGCACCTGCCAAATTGCCTCTGCATTCTGATTTGTAATGCAAGGATTTTTTCTTCTAGCTTCATTGAGCTCTATTTCCTGGAAGGGGCATGACTATTTTCATAATTAGCAGCTGCAGCACTTTTAGTTGGAGTCTCTTTTGTGATTTTTAGAGCAACCTTATTAATGAGCAATTCTTTATAGTGGTTGAGGTGTATGGAACCAGATAACAAAGGTCTGGCAAACTGGTTTTGAAACATGCATCCACTATTGTTGTTATAACATAATGTTCAGATTCCAACATCATTGCACTCCTGCAGTTCATTTCTAAAGACAAAGACAGCTTTTGAGCAAGAGTGGCACCTGTGCTTGCATCTTGTTCTTCAAATGTTTCTTGGAATCTTTCCAGTCTCTGCATGTAAATATGTATCAATGCAATGGCATGACTTATGGTTCCTCTGTCAGCATTCACTTCGTATGTTGCTTCTACAAATGACTGGAGAAACTGACATATGTATAAGATTTCACTGTTCAGTGGTGAATGTGACAGCCCCTTTCCCTACTACATAATCCATGGTGTACTGTTACACTGCTTTGCATTGTTCTTGGAACCTCTGCAACATGTAAAAGGGGGGAGTTCCATGTGGTGGCAACCTCTTGTTTTACCTGGTAAATTGATATGTTATTCGGTTGTTGCAGATCCCACAAAATGTTACAAGCATTTGCAGAGTGCCTGAAGTGAACACGTCTTTCATGCATCACCCAGCATATTCTGTACACTGCTGTCTTCAATGAGGAAGTCCTGTACCACTAGATTAACCATACATAGAAAGCATGGTATATGCGCAAAAACCCACCATCCTTTAATGCTTTCACAATGTTCGCTCCATTGTCTGAAACCACAGATCCTGGGGGAAAGCCATTCTGAGAACCATGGGCCCAATTCTAGAAGGGTGGCACAAGTTGCCGCCAAACACAACTTGTGCCACCCACAACTGTGACATTGACCCTGCACCCTATTCTAGAAGGGGCAGGGTTAACACAACTAAGTCCTGCAACTTGTGACATGCGGCCAGGTACGCTGAACTGTGGGCACACCTGGAAAGCATGTTGCAAACGCAATACTGAGTTGTTGGGTGCCCTCTCCATGCCCAGCAAGCCATAGGTGCCCTGCAGGTCTGCTGACAACCCGTCCCTCTGAAGTGTTCAGATGGTGCCTCGCAGTGCTGCCCATACCCCATCCCTTGAATCCCTCTTTGCAAGATGCCCCACAGGCGGCACAGTCAACCCCCACCCATGCCCCAACCCTGAGTCGCCAGCCGCAAATGCGGCATATACCCAAAGGACACCCTGGTAGTCTAGTGCCCCTCAAGTGTTGTAAATTAAATATAATCACCCCTGTATCCCTGGTAGTCTAGTGCCCCCTGAGTGTTGTAAAGTAAATATAATCACCCCTGTCCCTGGTAGTCTAGTACCCCCGATCATTGTAAATAAAATACATCTCACCCCCTCATCCCTGGTGGTCTAATGCCCGCCGACCATTGTAAATTAAAATCATCTCACCCCATATCCCTGGTAGTCTAGTGCCCCTACCCCCACCCAGCCGTGCTAGTCTGCAGCACCCCCACCTGTCCCCAGCCGGTGACTGGCACAGCCCACCGTTCACCTCCATGGCCAGCCACCGACTGAGTTCCGTAGGAGCACTTACTGTACAGATGCAATTAGATATTTAACATCTGAGCATGTCTTTACAGTAAGCGCTCCTATGGAATTTAGACGACAGCTGGCCGTGGAGGTGAGAAGTGGGCTGTGCCAGTCGCCGGCTAGGGATGGGTGGGGAGTGTTGGGTGGTCTGGCACAGCTGTGTGTTGGCCACTAGACTACCAGGGACATGGGGGTGATATTTATTTACAGTACAATGATCAAGGGGGTCACTAGATTACCAGGGATATGGGGGTGAGATGTATTTAATTTACATTGATCGGGGGGCACTAGACTACCAGGGATATGGAGGCTAGATGTATTTAAGTTACAATGATTGGGGGCACTAGACTACCAGGGTATTGTTGGGCATATACCGCATTGTGACTATCGGCGCTCGGGGTCAGGGCATGGGTGCGAATGTTGAGTTGTGCCACCCTTAGGGGACTTTGCAGAGGGGGATTCGTGGGATGGGGCGGGGCAGCCCTGTGGGGCATTTACTGTTGAATGGGGGCAGCTGGTGGCCAGCCCTGCAGGGCTATTAATGTCGGACTCAGGGGCAGGGAGGTGGGCAGCCCTGTGGGGCACCCACATGGGTATGCTGGGCATGGGGGGGAGGGAAACTGTGCACTGACTGCTGGACAGCTGAAGAGTCTACAGGACCCTCGGGGGCATCCGTAAGTTATAACAGCTAAATTCTGATGTAACTTACATTGCTGGTTCTCCTCCGGGGGTTCTCGTAGAATCTCAACATTGGGGACTTTGTTCCTACCCTTCTGGAATGGGGCACAACTGCTGACATAAACCCCCTAGCGCCATGTTGCAGAGGGTTTATGGTGCAACTGGGAGCGAAACTGCGGTTTGGCGCAAGTGGCCTGCTCCATGTCACAGACCACTTTGTAGACTCACGCATGTCGCATCTGCTGGCGTAAGTTGCTACATGAGCCATGCTACATGGCGCAAGTGCTGTTACACCAGGCATAACTGTACTAGTATCGGCCCCCATTTCTTTAGCTCCTGCAAGACAGTCACACCACTGTGCTTTTCTTTGTTAAAGCTTGCAATACAGAGGGCGGCCTGTTTTTGAGGATTATGTTGGTCCCTGGTGGTGACGCAGGATGTTGCAGAGGGAAATGATACCTAGTGGGTGGTGACAGTTATGTAGTCTGCTGCTTGACCACTCATCCACATATCTGTTGTTACATGTACTTCTTTAATAGCTGATGACCGCAAGGCACTGTTTATTTTCTTGTACAGTTCCCTTTAAAGAGCTGGCATAGCCTTTCTGGAGAAATATGTCCATGGTGGCAGCTGATACCAAAGGGCAGCAAGTTTAATTATTCCCAAAAGCCAACAGAGTCAATAGAAAAAAGGCCTATGTCTAGTGCAATCAATGTAGATATTGCATTATTTAACTGCTGACCAGCTAGATGGCTTTTGTCATATTTAGTTCCCTGGTTAAAAGCCTGATGCATTGTTAAATGTTTCTGAGGTGTGACTGGCACACTGAAAAAGGCTGGAGGAGACAAAGAAGAAGAAGAAATCTTTCTGTTTTCAACTGGGGAGTGTTCTGATTCTGATGAAGACCTAGCAGATAAAGAGGGCGATGCATTCAATCCTCTGCTCAGTGTCTGAGGGGTTTTGTGCTGGATATGGAAAAATTTACCTATACCACCAGTCTGTGTACTATTGACAACCTGTACAATATCCTCTGTCATATCACCTTGTGACTTATTCTTGGCCCACTGAAGTGGATGTATTCACTGTGAGTGTCTCATTAAGGGTGATGTGCCAAGGTTGCTTGCCTGTCTTCTTCTGGTGAAAGAGGCCTTGCATAAATAGCATATTGCTTACATACTGTTTTTTGGGTCAAGATGATCACAACTCCAAACAGAAGAGGATGCCTTTTTCATTTTTGTCCCAGGCATTGTAACTTCTGAATCATCATCTGGAATGTCTATATTAAATTCTCTATTTTTCTCAATGGCCTCAGTGGATGCCTGGGTGTGAGGCCCACCTTCAGCAGAGGAGATGGCATAACTTCCTTTGTACTTTCCTTTTCACTGACCCCTAATGATCTTTCCCGTGTTTATCTTTCCCAGTGTTTTTTGGTCTGGCATCTCATCTGGCTCCGAGTCCTGATCATCAGCATCCCCATCGTGCACTGTTTCTGTTTTGGGAATGCACTCACTGCCATTGCTAATCATATGGCCTGACTCTGAAGAGCTTAAAGTGGAATGAAAAATGGTAGAATCTTGAGACAGCGGCACATTGTATGCATGTGTGCTTATTCCTTTCTTTTCAATTATATGCAATGCGTGCAACTGCCTTTTTTAATAACTTTCAAATAAAAAAAATGGGTACTCGCCACCTCATTGCAAACAATGACATAAAACTGGTGCTTGTTTCCAAAGGTGCTATAAAGTCTCTTTATTATTTCAAATCACCATAGTTAAAAACAACAGACTCCCACTAAAATTCCAGGGATGCATTCCTGAAACATTTTGGATCAATGGATCAGGCATGCATCACTGCAATCTTACTGGGAATCTACTGTTTTTAACTATGATGATTTGAAATAATAAAGAGACTTTACAGCCCCGTTGGAAACAGGCATTAGTTTTGTATCATTTTCTGCATTGAGGTGGTGAGTGTCTTATTTTTAGGGCTGTGGGTGAAGCCTACAGCCCTATTGGGATTGGATGGTAGCTCTAAAAATGGCCGATCATGGAACCTTCCATTAGACATTTGGAAGTATCCTTTCAAACGCCCAATGAAGCTTGAAAGCCTCTGCCATGATCGGCCACTTTGGAATAACAGCTGCAGTATTTCAGCTGTTACTTCCACATTGGGTGCATGAACTGTGCATGCGTGACTCATATGCATGCATAGTTCAGCTGGCACCATCATGTTGTGAATGGCAAAATTCCATTTCCCACAACTACGCATGCATGAGTGTCGTGCATGTGCAGTTGGATCACCACCAGCAGAAACACCCTCCCACTGATGCTGTCCTCCTGTAGCTGCCAACATCGGGGTCCCCAATCCCCATGTTGGCATTATGTGGCCCCACTCCAACTTATGTGGCACACTGGGAGCCCACACCAATGTGCCTAAATGCACTTATTTGCCCTGCAGTGACATCAGGGTGCTCAATCTCCATGTCAGCGCTATGTGCCCCACCACTGATGTGGCACACTGGGAGCCTACCTCAGTGTGCCCAAATGTTTATTTTTTCTCACCTCCGCCGACATCAGGGTGCCCAGTCCCCATGTCGCATCACGTACCCACCACCCCAACTCATGTGGCACACTGGGAGTCCACCCTAGTGTGCCCAGATGTTTACATTTCTTTTTTCCCTGTAAATAAAGAAAACCTTCCCCCGATGTGTTTTTTTCTTTTTAAATTGTAAAAAAGAAAATGGTCCCTCATCATTGCTCCAGTTCCCCATCCCCACCCTCCCACTAAGCATCCACCTCCCTTTACTCACCTTACCCCATACTTACCTCCAGAAGTCAGCACTGTCATATTCTCTGGACTGGGACACGTCTGCACTCTTCAAAGCCAAACCTCAAACTGAAGAATCATAGGTAAGCATGCTACAGTATAATGGCATTCAATGGGGGTTTCAACTTAAGTTGATAAATCAGCCATTTTTTTGAATTTTGGCCCAAAATTTTCAACATGGGGCACTTGGGACCCCACCTTGTGAACAGTGTCACTGTTATTTCATTACTCCATCTCAAAAGGTGATTTTGTGGTCACTGCGTGGAATCACCTTTCAGGACCGATTAACAAAACGACAGTGCCATTGTTCATTAGGTGGGGTCCCAAAAAGCCCATGTTGCAAATTTGTTGAAAAAACTTCAAAAAATGACTGCGTTAAGAGTGTATATTGCACAGTTTCTATGCACGCTCCTAACTTTGCCAATTTTTAATATTTTCCTTCCAGATTTTCAACATTGCCATGTTTGCACACCTCCTTTTTAACAGTACAGCTGTCATGTTTCATATCCTGTCTGAAACATGTTTTCACACCTGTAGCACAGAATTTATTTATTTAAATTTTAATGACCAGGTGGGCCCTCTGAGACACTCAAGTCCCTTTTTCAGGGGTGACCTGGGGAAACCAAATTTTCCAAGCATAAGAAAACAGTACAGATACAGATAATTATGTACAAATATCCTTGAACAGTTACATACATTCATGGACTAGACTAGCCATCCCATTCATTGGGAGACAGTACAAACTACGAATGTCAATTGCAATATAGGTGAACTAACAGTAAGGTTGATATGAGCATACAATATATTCATAGTAGAGTCAATTAATACATAAGTGCAGAGTACAGACAATTGAATGTGTACAGACTCATAGCCTTAGACATTGGTCATACACACCAGGATAGCATAGACAAGCAGGTGGAGAAGTTTAGAGAAGATTAGGTACAGATCCCATTACAGACAGGGGGCTTGTAAATATTTCCCTATATTGTCTTTTGAAGAGAATAATGATCCTGCATGAGAGTGGTGAGTGTGCGAGGTCATTCCACTTTGTGGTGCTGTGAATGAGAAGGATCTTCTTCCAACAGCTAGGCAGTCTTGTGCAGACCCAGCATCGGGAGGTGTTAGGACCTGAGTGTTCGTGGGAAGGGTTTCATGGTTAGTAGGTTAGATATACTTGGAGGAGTGTGAGGTGTATTAGCTTGAAGGTGGTGCAATATACTGGGAGGTTAAGTCTGGCTGTGAAAGATGTCCAACCCAAATTGTTCAGTACATCACAGTGATGGGCACGAACTGGGGCCTTAATAGTAAATCAGGCAATTCTGTGATAGACCATTTTGGGTTTGTTCAGGAGTGTAGTCTTAGAATGGCATGGTCGTTGTGTGAAATAACCTTTTGGGACACGTGAACAAAATGACACTAGCACTCTTCATGAGGAGGGTTCCCAAAAAAGCCATGTTGAAAATTTGGTGCAACACCTCCACAAAAGTTACACCCGAGCATTCAATAATTTCTACGCACATGTATAACTTTGGTTACCTGGCAGCTCTTCACAACCCTGTCGGCTCTGGCCAGAGTTTGTATTTTTTTGTTTCAGCTTTTTTTTTTAATAACTGCCTTTGCCAAATCTACTTTTATAAACTGCTGGTTCATCAACCAAACTTCACTTGCTGTCTTTTGATTGGCCAGCATTTGTTGACTGGGTATCATCTGTAGTAGCAGACAAACATGAAAGGATCACAGAAATCAATAAAGACTCAGAGAATGAGGAAGTTGCAATAGGGAAAGAGGATGCACCTAATGCAGCA
The DNA here is from genome assembly GCA_016271365.2 of Neoceratodus forsteri. Classification (NCBI taxonomy): domain Eukaryota; kingdom Metazoa; phylum Chordata; order Ceratodontiformes; family Ceratodontidae; genus Neoceratodus; species Neoceratodus forsteri. The sequence continues at coordinate 637,862,467 of CM028133.1, forward strand.
GAAGAACTTTTTGTGGCCGGCCCGGTGGTGCAGAGGGCTGAGGTACTGGACATCTCACCTCACGCCATGCTAGTGACCCGGGTTCGGGAGCGAGCCTGGGTCACTGGAGGTCGGCACGGGGGGCAGACGGAGCAGGATGGAGCAGCTGTCAAGGCAGCTCTCCTCTCCAGGGAGGTGGGGTGACATCTCTCACTCATGTCTACCCCCTGATGGAGGCCGAGGGGCTGCGCAAGTGAGGGTTTCAGTGATAGGCCAATGGGACGGGCAGAGGAGGGCCGTTACCAGGGCTGTAAGCTGCATGTGTGTCTCCACATGCATGCATCCTTCTCCTGGGGTCCTCGGGAAAATGGGGGAGAAAAATGGAGAAAGGCAACTGGCAGTAGGATGGTGACTGACTCTCTGCAGGCACCGCTCCAGGACTGGGCATAAGGTAAGCCCCAGTAATTCCAGGGGCCGGAGCTGGGGGAGTCAGTCAGATGGGGGCCATACGGGAGCAAGGAGAAGTACAGATGTGATAAAAAAAAATACTTTTTGTGACTGTGATTTTTTTTTCTTTTAAATTGCTGTTTTTGTCTTTTTCATACTGATGCTAGAAGCTCGCTTCAGAGACCCACTCCCTTCCATCTTTATTTTGAATATTGTTTAATAAGTTTTAAAATTTAAATAGCAATTGCTGATCACAAGCTAAGCCCATCTCCCTTCCAAGAAAAACCCAGTGCCTTCTTTAGTCACTTTGGGGAAATAGAAGGCAATAATGAGTGCATGTCTCAAGACAATGTAACAAGTGGCTAACAATAGCAAGACTACAAGTTGGAGCTACTATACAACTGCCAAGGGCTGCCTTCTTCCACCAAAAAGGCTTCACACATGACACAAGCCCTTACCAGCTCTTCTTGCATAATTTATTCCCTTATTAGACTACACAAAAGGAAAATGGTCCTGCTTGCATGGGGCTGGTGATGCTGCTGACAGGAGCTACTATACAGCTGTCAAGGGCTGTCACACACACACTCACACACACTCTCTCCCTTTCTTTGTGTTGTAAAATGTAAACTTTTTCAAAAATGTAAACATTTTTCTTTATAGTTCTTTTTTTCTGTAAAATATATTTTTTCATCCTTAAAAGTTATTCTTAGTTTTTTTTTCTGTAAACATTTTCTTGTTTAAAAAATTCTTTAATATTTCTAATTTTATTGCAGTTGTGCACTGCTGTTGTGTACTGTAAGGCAGTACTGTACATGCTGTGCACTTGTGTGCACACTGACTGCACAACCTCTAGTCTGAGGAGTCGACCCCTCCACACACACACAGTCACGCTTTTGCTTTTTCTGTATTCTTCATTCGTTATACTTTATAAAAGCTCTTCTTTTATTCAAAAATTCTCTTCTGTTCTCCAAAACGCTTGTCTTTTCTGCAGAGTCTGAGATTAGAGTGAGTGGCCCCATCCCCCAAAGAGTCTCTCACACAGGCTCTCAATTTTCTGTTTTCCTTTTTCTCTCTCTTGCTTATACTCTTGAGTCTTCTCTTAATGTTGCTTTAATCATTTTTCTCAAGCTCTATATTTCTCACTGCAGAGCAGACTTAGCTGTCTGGCACCCAGCTCCACCTGCATTTCACACACACACACACACACACACACACACACACACACACACACACACACACACACATTCCTCTCAAACTCAGTATTTTTCTCTTTCTTTTACTTTTTTCTCTTTCTGTCCTGTCTGTCCCCGACTCCCCACTCCTTTCCACTCCCTGCCTTGGTGTTTGACTTGCTAATTCTGAGTGCTAGCTGCTACTACAACAGATTGTGTTCCCTTCCCAACCACTTACTAAGCTAGAATGGCACCATGGTTGGAGCCGCTTGGCTATATATACACTGGTTCGTGCATACACAAACTGGAGTATTTATGCCATATGTACTCCCCTGGGTGCCCTTTTACCTCTCCTCAGCCCCCTAAACCTGTCAGATGACATGCGTGTAAATTGGGAGGGTGGGGGAAGTTAAATTAAAATAAAAATGAACCAAGATCTGAGCCGAGCCGATAAGGTTCAGTTTAGGTCTCATGAAAACCACATGCATTTGGGGTGGCTTGGTTTTCTATAGGAAGATTTGGCACACCACTACTATTTTTGTTTCTATTAATTCATGCAGTATTTTAGACTCATTTGTTTTGTGTCTAGGTGCAGTACGTATCAGTTGACCACATTAAATTTCATGTGCCACTCATCTGCCTATTTCTCCAGTGTCTTCCAAGACCATTTTACAATATTCCTCAACCACCCTTACAGAAACATAGAAATATAGAATTTGGCAGCAGAACTGGACCGCTTGTCCAACCCAGTCTTCCCAGATGTAACCCTGCCTAATCAACCTCTACAGATCCTAACTGGTCCCCAGCAGCCCTCCCTCCATCCTCTCTGTTTGTTTTTCCATGCACCGCTATGTCTATCCCATCCATGCTTGAAGCCCCCCACTGTTTTTGCTACTGCCACTTCTGCTGGCAGTCATTTCTGGTGTCTACCACACTTTCAGTGAATAAATATTTCCTCACATCTCTCTTAACCCTCCCAGCTTCATTGCAGGCCATCTGGTCCTAGTGCTCCTTCTCATTTGAAAGAGAATTCCCTCCTGTATGATGCTCACCCCTGTGAGGTACAGTACTTGTATGTCTTTATCATGTCACCACTCTCTCTTCTGCTTTCCAGGGTGTGCATGTTGAGATCCCTCAATTTCTCCTTATAGGACTTCTTATGCAAACCCAGCACCATTTCAGTTGCCTTCCTCTGGACTGCCTCTACCCTATCTGTGTCTTTTCTGAGATGTGGCCTCCAAAACTGGGCACAGTACTCAAGATGGTGTCTCAGCAGCAAGTGATACAGTGCCAACACTACCTTCCTCCTGCTGGATATATCCCTCCCTATGTACTCCAGCATCCCACTAGCCTTACCCACTGCTTCGTCACATTGCCCTGCCACCTTGAGGGCATCAACTGTGATAACCCCCAAGATCCCTCTCCTGTATAGCTACTGTCAGTACTCCCCATCTTGTACTCAATGCCTTGGTTCCTATGATCTAGGTACATGATTTTGCACTTTTTGGCATTGATCCCCAACTGCCATGCTTTAGACCACTCCTTGAGTTTTCCCAGATCCCCGCTCATTCTCTGAACCCCCTCCTGAGTGTCCACCCTATTACAGATTTTGTCATGATCTGCAAAAAGACATACATTTCCTTTCAGTTCCTCAGCAATGTCACATATGAAGACATTGAAGAGGACCAGTTCCAGTACTGAGCCCTGCCACATCCCACTGGTCACTCCTCCATCATTTATGTGAGTGCCTTTTACCACCACCCTCTGTCTCCTATCTGTTAACTAGTTTCTAACTCAACTCATCACATTGGATGCCACCCCAGACTGCTCAGTTTCTTTAGCAGCCACCTATGCAGCACAGTGTTGAAGGCCTTGCTGAAGTCCACAAGTCAGAAATCTGTTCTTTGCTGGCATCAAACCTTTGGCTCATTGCTCGTAATTCGAAGACACTTCCAGTGCACCACAGGTGCAGTTGACAGTTTTAGTCATGCTACTTGTGACTTTTATCCATCTCTTATTAAGATAACGAACAGGACTAATCCCATAATCAACAATTGTGGCACTCTTCTAGTGACTTCCCTCTCCTCCCTAACTATCAGCTCTGCTTCCTACTCTTCAGCACACTTATTATCCACTTTTCAAGGCTGCTCTCTCCCATCTAGGGCTTGGAAAAATGTAAACTTCAGGGAAAGTTAACAAAACATGTTTTTGTGAAAATGTTGCTTTCATTTGTGTTTTACAGATCAATAGGTGATTTAGGTAGGGATTTCAGAATGACATTCTCTCATAGGGGGATGTCCCGAAAGCAAACCTTATCCAAACTACTTCCTAATGGGCAGAGTTTAAAGATCATTGGATCAGACCACTGTTATAATATATGCTACTAACCACCCAAACATCCCAAGATTATTCAGCAAGTTGAATGTGAATGGATGGAGTAAATCCTGATGCACCTGCAAAGATTAGAGAGGGGAACTTTTTTTATTTACTCGTGTCAAACCTAGGGTACAAATATGGGGTGGGGGGTAATGATATTGATAGGGGCTTTACAAGTTTACTCTTATCATAGAAACATAGAAACATAGAAGTTGACGGCAGATAAGGACCGCAAGGCCCATCCAGTCTGCCCATTTCTTTTTTCTACCTTATAAATGTGCCATCGGCCTTTGCTCTGTCAGTGACCTATCTATTCATAGTCATTTGTATTGCTCCCTTATGCCTATCCCATGCCTGTTTGAAGCCCTGCACTGTATTCATAGCCACCACTTCTTGTGGTAAGCCATTCCATGCATCTACCACCCTTTCTGTGAAAAATAATTTCTCACATTCCCCTTAATCGGCCTCCTCTAATCTCATGCTGTGTCCTCTTGTCCTGCTATTTTCTTATATTTAAACATGTTAGACTCTTTCACCTTGTTTATGCCCTAAGGTGTTTAAATGTCTCGATCATATCACCCTCTCCCTCCTTTGCTCAAGGGTACATATTGAGCTCCGTTAATCTGTCCTCATATGTCTTCTGATGCAGTCCCTGCACCATTTTGGTTGCCCTTCTGGACTGCCTCAATTTGGTTAATGTCCTTGTGAAGGTGTGGCCTCCAATACTGCATGCAGTACTCAGATGGGGCTAACCAATGTCTTGTACAGAGGATTATTACCTCCTCTTACGACTTGTAATACCCCTACTAATACACCCTAACACCCCTAGCCTTACCTACTGCTTTAGAGGTCTGCTTGATGATTTTAGGTCATCAGTGATGATGATGCCCAAGTCTCTTTCTTCCTTTGTGACTGCTAGCAACCCCTCCCAGCCTATAAGTGGCTTCAGGTTTCTCTTCCCTATGTGCATGATTTTGCACTTTTGCATTAAATCCCAGTTGCCACTCTTCTGACCATTCTGCTAGTTTATCCAGATCTCTTCTCATTCTGCCCACCCCATCTGGATCATCTAGTCTGTTGCAGATCTTGGTGTCATCTGCAAACAGACAAGCCTTACCCTCTAGTCCATCTGAGGTCACTAATGAAGATGTTGAATAGGACTGGCCCCAGGACTGATCCCTGAGGTACCCACTTGTGACTTGCATCTCTTCTGACTGTATACCATTTACCACCACTCTCTGTTTTCTGCCAGTCAACCAGTTTGCCACCCAGTTGACCAACTTCTGACCCACCCGAGCCTACCCAGCTTATTTATCAATCTTCTATGTGGAACAGTGTCAAAAGCTTTGCTGAAGTCAAGGTAGGCGTACATCAACTGCTCCCCCTTGGTCCACCACTCTGGTTACTCAGTCAAAGAAATCTATGAGATTAGTTTGACAGGACCTTCCTTTGTAAACCCATGCTGTCTTGGATCCTGTGCCCCTATGGATTCCAGGTGTTGCACTATCCTTTCCTTAAGAGTGCTCCATAATCTTGCCCACTACTGAGGTAAGACTGACCGGTCTGTAGTTCCCGCCTCCTCCTGCCACCACTCTTGTGGGTGGGATCACATGAGCCCTTCTCCAGTCTTCTGGGACCTCTCCTGTGCTCAGAGACTCACTAAACAATTCTGCTAATGGCTCTGCTAGTTCCTCCTTTAGCTCCTTAAGTACCCTGGGATGTATGCCATCCGGTCCCATTGCCTTATCCACCCTGAGCTTAGCAAGCTCTTGTAGGACCCTTTCTTTGTGAAGGGAGTAGTGCTCACTCCCTCCCCTGTGTCCATGATGCTTGAGCTGTGGGCCCTGCCCTACCTTCTCTTCAGTAAATACTGAGCAAAAGTATCTATTTAGGATAGATGCCTTTACGGGTCCTCCTCCTCACATGCTCCTTTTCTCCATTAAGCTTAGCAATACCCCTCTGGACTTTCTCCTTTCACTAATGTATCTATAGAAAGTCTTGTCACCTTCTTTTACTGTTAGTGCTAGTGTTTCCTCAGTTTGGGACTTTGCCTGCCTTACTGCCTTACCTGCTTCCCTACGGCAGTTTGGTATGCCTCCCTATCTTCATCCCGCTGTGTTCCCTTATATTTTCTGAAGGCCAGCCTTTTGGCTCTGACCTTTTTCTCTACTGTATTTGAGAACCAAAGTGGTTTCCTTCTTCTTTTGCACTTCCTTTTCTGTCTAACACAATGGGATGTTGCTTCAAGTATTGTATCCTTAATGCTTGCTTACTTTGCCTGTACCTCCTCACCTGTGTTTCTTTTTGCCAGGGCTAGCTTAACTCTGTTGGCCATCTTATCAAAGTCAGCTCCTCTGAAGTCCCATATTTTGCCTTGAATGGGATGATTTAGATGTAGTAGCCAAATTGAACCATACCATGTGATGGTCACTGGCCCCAGGTGACCTTCTACCTGGAGATCTGTGATCCTCTTGTTAGTCAGTACTAGATCTAGATAGCCCTGTCTCTTGTGGGTTGCTGTACCAGTTGTTTGAGGCCCTCCTGCAGGGAATCCACTATGAGTCTAGTTCTGGCAGATGTCCTGCTGGTATTGACCAATCTGTATCTGGCATGTTGAAGTCTCCCATTATCAGAACCTCCCTTTAGCTGTCATGTTTTGTATATCTTCTAACAGTAATGTGTCTATGTCCTCCCTCTGGTCTGGGGGGCCTGTAGACAACCCCAGTTCTTATGGCTGTCCCATTTCCTGTTTCAGGGTGACCCACAGTTCTTCTGGCTCCTTATGTGTATTCTGAATTTCTGTAGCTTTGATATTTTCATTAACATACAGGGCCACCTCCCCCTTTTGCACCTCGGGTCTCTTCTGAACAATACATAGCCAGGTACTGAAGTCTCCTAAGTGTGGTTACTGGTAAACCACGTCTCACTAATTGCTACTATGTCCAGTTTAGCCTCTGACATTATTGCCTGCAGGTCTGGATCTTATTTCCCAGGCTGTGAGCATTGTGTACATGATTTTCCATTGGCCAGATTTTGGTGTGTTAGTTGTTGGGTGAAGTTTGGCATCACCCTGTGCATTGTATGGGGAGACAAACCTTTTTCTTACCTGGTGATGCAAATGAACGGCAAAACACGCTGAATTCCTGTTTGACCACTAGCTGAGGGGAGGGTGTTCTTCCCATTCGACGATGGGGTGCTGCACCCTCTCCCATTTGCTAGTTTAAATATTCTGCAAAGACGTCAAACTTCTGCCCCAATGCACTGACTCCTCTTTAGTCAGATGCAGTCCATCAAATTTAAAGAACTTTTGCTCCCAGAACTGTTGCCAGTTCCCTACAAATCTGTGTCCTTTTTCCTGGCACCAGTCCTGAGCCACGTGTTTAGCCCCTATCTCCCTTCTCTGACCTTCCGTCCATCTGCTCCCTTCTCCCAGACTGGCAGGATCTCAGAGAAGGAGATGCCGACGAAATAGATGATGAGTTGTCACCCAGCCTAGTCAGGTGTTCCTTGGTCTCCACAACTGACCGGCTGGCGGAATCATTAGTCCCTATGTATACTAGGACATCAATGTTTTCTCCTGCTTTGTGAACAATTTTAGCAATGCGGTCAGTGTCTCTCATGCTGATGTACCTGGAGACATCTGACCATCACCCCTGGCTGGAGATGGGTATCAACTTTCCGAATCATGGAGTCTCCTATGATCAGAAGTTTTTGGATTTCCTTTGTGCTTGTTTAGTTTTGGTTCCTGATTTGGGTGAGTATTGTTGTGCTAGCTCCTGTGCTGCAGTGTCCTGCTCTGCAGTGTCTTCTGCCTCTTTATTTGATTTCAGAGATAGAGGCAGATACCTGTTGTAGTGTTTATATGGTTTTGGAGGTAATGTGTTGGAGAGCAGAGAGTGATGGGGCACCTGATTTGCTCCTCTAACCACCTGCCAACCTCCTGGACCAACTACCCTCTGCAGTCGAGGTTTTTCTGTTGGATGCTGGGGAAATGGCGGGTGGTTCTTATAATGTATTTCCTCTTCAATATGAAATTTGAGGCGGCAATCTCTGCCCATGCTGCCCGGAGCTGAGACCTAAGATCTCCAAAGGCCCAGCATGTAGGACAGTGTCCTAAATCCTGTAAGACTGTCCTTCTGAAAATTGTTCCACAGTACCTGCAGTTAATGAAATCCATTCCAAATAAGTTGCTGGGTTTGTAACCTAGTCAGAGTAATTAGAAGGAAAAAAATGCAAGTAATGGTTTAATTGTGCTTTGTTTAACTTGTTATAACAAGTTAAATTACTAGTGCCCTGTAAATGAGATCACCTTGTGGAGGCCCTCTGATCCGCCCCTTCCTGCTCTGCCACAGGAAATGTCACAACTGTGGTACCCTATAAAAGGAGTGTAGCGTGGGGTGGTTGGGGATGAGGTGGGTGGCTGGGCCCTTCCCTGCCTAAAAGAGGAACCACGGACAGAAAGAACAAGGAGGTAAGAGCAGAAACAATCAGTCAACAACAAATGCAGTAACCCTGAAAGCTTATCCTAATGTTAGATAAAACTGTAAACCTGTAAAGCACCACCTGTAATAATTTCAGAGAAGATATACCCTGTAAGAAACACTTTGCTCCAGAGAAAAATAAAGCAGTAACAGAAGATATACCTTGCAAAAGACAATTTGAATCAGAAGATTACAGCAGTAATCTGTTAGCACACACCTGTAGGCACACCTTGTAATAATGCAGAAGAAGGTATACCAGCAACAACAATTTGAATCTGAGAAAAATAAAGCAATGAAATGTTAGCAACAAACAGTAGCAATCCTGTGAGTAAAAAATAAAAACACCACCACACAGTAAATCTGCTTAGCCAAACTAAGTCTTAATCCTTCTCCCTTGCTCTGGTAAGTTTCTCTACTCTGCCTTTCAAGCAGTCTTAGAAGGAAAGAGCTCAGGTGAAGCTAGGTGCCTTGGCCAGCAAACCAAGTCTTCTACCTCCAAGATATCAACTAACCTGACTTTTTAACCCTTCTTTCTGTTGGAAATTACTGACAGTTTGCCAGCCCCACCCCCCATACACATCTAATCCTTTGGAAGAGCTGGGAGGAAAAGCAATTAGCTCCTTCAATGTGAGAAGGGACTGAAACACCTCTGAGACAACAAACCTTTTCAACAAACAAGAATAAAATAAAACACAGTGTCAAACAGTAATGTTGCTTAGCCCAATGATAAAAAGTCACAAAATGTAAGCTCCACCTGTAATACAGTAATTTCAGAGAAGATATACCCTGTAAGAAACACTTTGCTCCAGAGAAAATAAAGCAGTAACAGAAGATATACCTTGCAAAGACAATTTGAATCAGAAGATTACAGCAGTAATCTGTTAGCACACACCTGTAGGCACACCTTGTAATAATGCAGAAGAAGGTATACCAGCAACAACAATTTGAATCAGAGAAAAATAAAGCAATGAAATGTTAGCAACAAACAGTAGCAATCCCTGTGAGTAAAAAATAAAAACACCACCACACAGTAAATCTGCTTAGCCAAACTAAGTCGTAATCCTTCTCCCTTGCTCTGGTAAGTTTCTCTACTCTGCCTTTCAAGCAGTCTTAGAAGGAAAGAGCTCAGGTGAAGCTAGGTGCCTTGGCCAGCAAACCAAGTCTTATCACTGGGACAGAGAGTACTGCTGCTTAACAGAGAGTGTTCACCAAAGGGCACTGAAGGATGATTAACACAGTGATGTGAACCTGAAGATGTGTCTTAAAGAGCTGCTGATGCTTCTGGGGAAAATTTGAAAAACACAATATTTAGACTCAACTCAGATTGTTTTTCATATATCTCAGCAAACTGGGCCTCCCTGTTTTTCCTCACCAAGGAAATTCACATGAAAAAAAGACATTTATATCTCAATATAGTTTGGGCCCTCCCATTAAAGGTAAAGACACATAGCCCCAACATCAATAATTTGAACTCTGGCTTCAATTCTGTTTCAAATAAATGGGGAACATGGATGCCATTTTGATATAATTGTAGACAGTGAAATGGCATCACCAAGATATTTTGTAATGGCAGTTTTTTTTACATAGATATCACTGTGAAAAATATGGCAATTGCGTGGCATGATGTGAGAGCATATACCATTGCTACAGTGATGAAAAAACAGTGAAGACCATCAAAGTGACAGAATCAGTTGTTCACTGTGATGGGCCTCAGGTTTTCTGACACTGCTGTCTCTGGGGAGTTTTCCCCTCCCCAAAACAACTTCAACTAGGACTTGATGATCTATAGTACAGGGGGTGAAGACCCCTTAAAAAACACTTGTGTCCACTGATGGCATAATGCTGGCTGTCAGCATTACGCCATCACTCTAATGCTGATTGACATAATTCCTGTTGATGTGGTTTGCTGGAACCATGTGAGAGGGGATGTTGTTATCTGTAACTAATCATGTTCTTCTTTCATAAGTTAAAAGGGCAACTGACTCCATTCTGGCCAAAAGTGCTACATTGCAGAATTAGAATAAGCATACCCCCAGTAAATCTCATACCAACAAATAGATTTCTATGTTACTTTATTTTAAAGTTATGAGCTATTTTCTAACCCTGATTTCGCTACCTGTTCAAACAAGCCTGTTTCAGTGAAGAGCTGCTGATGATGTCATCTCAGGAACTCAGTCTAGTACTCCCTGTCAGCAAGCTTATATGATATGTTTCTCCAATGTTGTAAAGATCATGTGCAATGGTTCTCACAAGTAAAACAGGCTGCACCATTCAATAAAAATTGCTTTAACAACTATGTGTGTTTCAGGTTTTGTAACAAAGCTGACAATTTTTTGTGGGGTGCCTTTTTGTTGTGGACCTTTTTTCCAGGGTTGTTGGATGCTGGGTCATAGCACACTGTTGTGAGGTTTGCATAATAAATAAGTTTCTGATGTGGTGAAAGGTTGAGATCATTCACACCTATCATTCAATAAATGCGATTTCTAAGGATGACACTTTAAAACAATTATTCCATCTCCTTGTCAATGGGGGTGGGAGAGGCAATGCTGATTTTAAACCTTACTAGGAGTTTTTAATTTAGACAGTCCAGTGTGTTCTCCCTGTCAGGCTGTTTTTGACCTACCTTCAGTGGCTCCAGGGTTGCTGGATCTGAGTCAGCATGCCTCTAGGCTGATGCCATTTGGAGTGCTACTGTGCCTGTTAGGAAGTTGTATTGCTGCTAGTATTGTAATGTTGGTAACTTTACTGCTGTTTGTCAGTGTCTGCTTTACAATAAGTTTTATTAGGGACCTTATATGTATTAATTCCTACTGGGGTGGAAATGTTAGCTCTGGTAAAATGATCATTTTAATTTAGAGTAGAACATAGATGAACTAAATGTAGGTCAAAACAGCCTGACATAGTAAGCTCTACAAAACAGCCTGACAGTGAGAAAATATTGAGCTGGCTAAATTAGAAACTCCTAGTAAGGTTTCAAAACAGCATTACCTCTCCCACGCCCATTGACAAGGAGATGGAATAATTGTTTTAAAGTGCCATCCTTAGAAATTGCCTCAATAGAATGATGTGTGAATGATCTCAGCCTTTCACCACTTCAAAAACGTATTCAGTCTGCAATGACCCAGTATCCAGCAACCCTGGAAAAAGGAACTCAATAAAAAGATACCCCCCCAAAAAATTATCAGCTTTGTTATGTTAATCAAGGTCCCTGCACTCTAATGATACCCCAGAGGTACACCGCAAACAGCTAGCATTTATGTATATATTGTACTACCATATAAGGCTAAGGACATCTACCGTACAAGAGTAGATGTCAGAATATGTATGCATATGATTGCTATATGCTTTATTTTCTGATATACACATGTATTTCTTGCTTACAAGATGTTAGAACATTTGTGTCCTTGTAGTATTATGATATATGAGTCGGCATTGCCATCTTCTGATGATTTGTATTATTACATGGCCATGTACACAGACTGTACAACTGTACTTTCTTTGTTTCCACAAAGTGATGACTATAACAAAATTGTATAATGTTATCTAGGAATGTGGAGCCACCTCTAATTTAGCCAATAGGGCTCATCTCTGTAACCAGAAATGTTTCTATTTTACAGTAACTATAGTAACTATGGTGTATATAATGTAAGACATTACGTCTTTTACCTCAGAGACCTGGAGACACGAAGATTCCTTGAGGTACAGGGAATGCATAACATTGGCTCCCAGTTCCTAATGGTAAGAACTGCTTAGGGCAACTGTGATTTTCCTTTTGGTAGTAATAAACAAGATTTATTACTCTTATGCAATATGTTTGTGATTTCTTACATTCCCATTATTGCCAATAACCTGAGAGTGAGGGTTTAGACCTCCTGACAATTGATGACCGCCTGCAGGCAATATTTAGCATTTGCAAAGTTTTCACTTGTTGCTACTACTTCCTCTTCCTAACAGGGAGAGAAGGTGTGCACACCCGCATCACCTCTCCCATTTTTCACCCGCTTTGTAACTACTTGCAAAGTCTGGCTGCTTACTGGGTGTGGTTGATGCCGACTCACCTCGCCCCATGGCAGTTTTGAATTGCACGCTTACAAGTGCACAGTAGCCCACCTATGAATTAGTGCACCTGTTGTGGATCAATACACAGCACGGTGCCTTTTCACAGTTTGATTTTACATTCCCTCCCACAAATGGCCACCGCATCAAATATCTGCACAGACTTCAGACTCAATGTCTTGAATGTCTTTGCCTCCCATGGAGGATGGGCTGACTTCACGCTGGACACAGGTCAATCTGATAACCTTGTGCTGGGGATTTCAACCCAGTATTCAGAGATGAGACAAACAGCCAGAAAGTGTGAAGCTAAAGGGCTGTGCTCTGGAAGCCTCTGAAGTGAGATTTTAAACCCTTGATCTGCAAGTCTCATCTCTCAAGCAGGAGATGGGACTGTGGGAAACTGAATGCTTGACATGAGAGCAGAATTTGGAGTCTGCACTCCAAACTCTGTGCAATGAAAAGGATTCACTTTTGCATCATTCTGCTCAGGAAAATGAGGAGGAACTTAGTATGTTGAAGCAGGAGTGTGGAAGTTTGAGACAGGATAAGAGGCAGGCATTGCAAATGAATGACATATTAAGTAGAACTAATGATCAGATCCATGATGAGTTGTGAGAGCTCCAGGACAAGATAAACCAGGTATATAATAATTTAGGTGTAACCACTAGAGACAATTGTGAATTGAGCGCTATGTATAGAGTGTTACAGAAGCAGTTACAGGATAATGTAGATCAGAATGTTGCAAAGGTTAGTCATGATGAATGTGAATGTAAAATGGCGAAACCTGCACCATCAGCGAGAGGTACTGGCTGGTCACATTAAAGCGATGGGTGGCTTAGCCCCCATCTGGATGATGTCATCTGAGGAGGAGGAGTCAGATGATGACATTTCTCAGTACAACACCCAATCATGCCTCTACTATGGCCCAATGACCCCACCCCTACTATGGCCTAGTGACCCCACCCAGCCATCCACAACATGGCACACCTCTGCCACATAACACCATGTTCCTACATCATCAACAGCATGACAACCATCATGGGTGATGCCAACATGGTGACCCCCATGATAGGAGGGAGCAGGCACTGGCCTAGTCCCAATGGCACCACCAATCACTGTTATTTCTAATGGCAATAAGGAAGCGATAGAACAAATGATGGATAATGCCTTAGGCACTGTGACCCTTCCTGAGAGAAGCAAATGGACTCTCTGAATGCAGATTAGGCAGCTGCTGCAGGAGACTGCTACTCGGAAAGGAATGGTCCAGACTGTGGCTGAAGCTGCAGCTCAGGCAGCCCTGCAGGGCACCCAAGAAAATCTACATCTGAACGATCATCTCAGCAATCCCCTAAAGTGGACCACTCTGTTCAGCAGATAGCTTACAGCATTGGTTGGATGAGCCCGTCCGACAACCTCAGTTGTCACTTGGAAAAGGTGCGTTCCAAATGCGAAATGCTTAGTCTCACTGCAGACTACCAAGTCCAAATCCTACACCAGACCATTGATCCTGGCCTATAGGCGAAACTCCCAGAGGTGATCCAACAGGATAGCCATGCCACCTTTGATGAAGTTGCAGCTGAACTCATTACTGCACATAACCCAGGTGTGGTAGGAGTGATGCTCATTTACAGTGTGAAACAGAATGTGAATGAATGTCCAGCGACCTTTCACCAGAGGCTTTGGATGGCCTACCAAGCAGGAAAGAATCTTGCAGAAGAAGCCGTGAATGTGCACCTTATTGAATACAAAACCCTGTTCCTTTGGAACATGATCCCTGCAGTGCCAGAAAAGGTAGAGCCAACCACCTATCCCACCATGGAGAAGTTTTCTGACATTCTTCAGAAAATGGAGAGAGTTTATCAACTCTACATCTGTGATTCAAGCTCCAGCTCCAAGAAGGTAGCTGCCGTGGAACCCATTCTGGAGGCCATGATGCACTACATGGTGGAGGGGCAGGCCCAAGAGAAACAGCCCCTCCCTACTGACAACCAACAATTCCAGCAGGCCCAACAACAATCCTGGGGTGGGAACTTGAACTACTTCAAAAACAAGAAACACCAGGAAAGAATATATGGGTAAACCATAGAGACCAGGCCCTTCATATAGGGAAATAGCCAGTAAGAACCGAAGCCTCCGAGACCTTCTTGGGCAAGTGCGCTCCATAGCGGACGCTGTCCCAATGTGGGCCCTTGCTGCAGTACAATCAGGAGGGTAGGCCTCAACAGGCCACATGGACACCGGAAATCAAGGCTGTCAGGTCCCTACAGGCCTGAACCTGGAAGCGGCTCCCTATATAGCATCAGTACAACATTGTGAAACGGTTCACAGGAACCAGGCACAGACACTCTTTCAAGAGCTTCCCAATGCCTCTACTAGTACAGATTGACAATTACAGGCCCCAGTCCATATTGTAAACAAGCTAGTCTTGGATACAAATGGAAGGCCCTGTACAGAGCCGAGGTTGGAGGTCACCTACTTACAGTATTACTGGATACAGGTGCGGCAGTGTCTGTATTGCATGATGACAACCCAGCCACCTCACCTTGGTCCACCAGATGGAAGACCAATATGTCTGACGTAGACAGAACTAGGCTACCTGTGTTCTGCTCCCTACCACTACCTGTGACACTGGGACACCTGGAAGCATATCATACCTTCCAGCTTATGGTACTGCATGATCATCCTAATATTATCAGAATTGACTTCTTGGCACCACACGGATATGTGGTAGACCTGGCCAATATGTTATTGATACAGATTCAGGGACAGTACCACACTGTCATGATTCCTAAATCACATGTGGTTGCAACGATTACTGCAAATGACAAAGAATATGACGCCATAGATTTGTTCAAGAACCACAAGCTTTTTCCAAAGCTCCTTCCCATACTGCAAAGGCATCTGGAGGCATTTGCCACCAACAAACATGACTGTGGCAAAATGCATACTGTCATTGATGTGACAGGCCGCGTCCATGAGAGGTAAAGGCAATACCCCTTTCCATCTGAGGCCTTGTCTTCTTTTAGGGAAACAATCAAATCACTTCTCAAGCAAGGTGTAATCAGGACATGTGTTTCTACTGTGAATTCTACAGTGTGTCCTGTGAAAAAATCCACAGGTGCATGGAGACTTACAATTGACTACAGGAGATTAAACCAGGTCACCCCTAGTTGCGCCCCAATGGTGGCATCAGCACCAGATGTGCTATGACTACTGACCCCTGACCAACAATGGTTTAGTGCCCTGGATATTTCCAATGGTTTCTGGTCACTGCCATTGGCCCTCAAGAGTCACTATAAGTTTGTCTTCACCTTTGAAGGTAGGCAGTACACGTGGACCTGCTTACCACAGAGGTTCCATAACAGCCCATCTCTAGTCCATCTGCACATGATGGATGCTCTTGAGGGTTTCTCTATACCCCAGTTCCTCTTACAGTATGTGGATGACCTGCTGCTGGTAACAGCCACACAGGAACAACATCTGGACCTCTTGGATGAATTGCTGGCCCTCATTCAAAGGGCAGGCCTCAAATGTAGCCCAGCAAAAGCACAACTGTGCCAGAAAGAGGTACTCTTTCTTGGCCTGAGGATAACAGACAAAGGCAGAAGCCCTACCTGGAAGAAAATACAGGGATTTCAGGACTTGCCACTCTCCACCAGTGTGGCTACCCTTAGAAGATTTCTAGGTATGGTAAATTATTCCAGAGATTTTATTTGTGATTTTGCTCAGAAGGCCGCCCCTCTGTATGAACTACTGAAAAAGGATGTCCCCTGGACTTGGGGACCCATACATACCCAAGCTGTGATATCACTGAAGCAGGCCCTGGCCTCAGCTCCAGCCTTGGTCAACCCCAATCCAGCCCTCCCATTCCATCTGGAATCTGCCACCTCTGACATTACAATGTCTGCAGTGTTGGCCCAGAAGGTCCATGGCACCTTACGACTCATTGCATATGCATCACAGCTCTTGACCCCAGTGGAACAGAAGTACAGCCTTTGTGAAAGGACCCTTCTGGCTACCTACTGGGCTATCAAGCACTTTTTGTATATCATTGGGTATTCCCTTCTGATCATCAGTACAAACCACACCCCTACAACCTTCCTACTCTCAGACAGAGTAAAGGATGGATCAGTCTCCAATACCAGACTCGCACACTGGTCCCTTCTTCATCAGGACAAGGACATCAAGGTCCGCCTAACCAAAATGCCATATATGCTGGTGCATGGCATCCTTTTTCAAAGAGAACCACATGACTGTACACTGCAGCCACCTGATCTACCAGATCCAGGCCCTTTCTTTCCTGCTGCACCACAATTACTTGAGAACACCTCATTGTGTCGTATTTTCACAGATGGCTCAGCCTCCTATTATCAGGGAGAACAGATAGCAGGAATGGGTATATTTGTGGTTTGCCTTTTGGGTAACACTGTTAAAATTTCCAAATGTTGCAGTGTAGCATCATCACAGTATGCAGAAATGGCAGCAGTGGCCTGTGCCCTCAAATTAATCCAGCATGGAACTGGGGATACGATAATTTTTACAGACTATAACTGGGTTTGTTGTTCTCTTACAGAATTTCTCCCTTTCTGGCAGAAGAACTCCTTTACCTCTTCTAATGGCACCCCAGTCAAACATAAGGAACTGGTAATATACATTCATTCACTGGCACAGATATTTGCACACAAACTGTATGTACACAAGGTTAAGGCCCACTCCATACATGACCCCTATCATGCCTTCAATGACACAGCTGACACCCTTGCTAAGGAAAGTGCCCGAAGGGGGGGACATCTGGATGATGGACCATCCAGAAGCCAGAGCAGCTGTGCACACTGCAGCCATCAGGAAGAAACCTGAACCTTTCTTCCCCTTGGATTTGTCAGAAGCTCAGCATGCTGACTCTGAACTCAAGGATGTGTTCAGATTTCTGGACAAAAGCACAGAGAAGAATCTACCTGCCCATAACCCATACCGAAGCATGAAGGTAAGTTACATTTGTCCCTGGATGACAAGCTCATTTGGTACCAACCAGATAACACCACCGCAAAATTGTGGGTGGTTCCCCTCATCTTAGGCCCAAATTTTTGCACCAAGTGCATGACACCCCACTGATGGACACCAGGGAGTAGAAAACCCACTCCAGAGGCTCAAGACCACCACATGGTGGTCTGGTGTCACCAAGTATGTCAAGCAGTACATATATAACTGTCTTGTTTGTGCACAAAACAACCCCATCTCTACCAAAAGAAATGCCAAATTACTACCACAAAGGCATTCTGGCCCTTGGCATGCTTTACAGATTGATTTTATTGGTCCCCTCACCAATACCAGCAGAAACAACAAATACGCTCTTGTGGTTACTGATCTTTTCTCTAAGTGGGTTGAGGCTTTCCTCACCAAAACATGCATTACAAAAGCCACTGCCAAAATCCTGGTGGAACAGATTTTCTCCAGGTGGGGCCTACCTCTTAAGGTAGACTCTGACAAAGGAACCAGTTTTACAGGTGAGTTGATGAAGGAAGCCCTTGAACTCCTTGGAGTTAACCAAAAGTTCCACATACCATGCCACCCACAATCATCAGGTCAAGTAGAGAGGGCCAACAGACAGGTTAAGCACATGCTTTCCAAATTTATTGAGGACAATGCAAAGTATTGGGATTCCCTACTGCTGTTACTCCTTATGGCAATTAGGGGAACACCCTCATCCACCACTCAGTTGACAACCTTTGAGGTGATGACTGGCAGAAGTATGAGATTACCTGAACATCTGTTGTTTGACCTGCACTCTCCCACCACAGACCGTGTTTCTGTGGATAAATATGTGGAAAAGTTGAGAAAAGACATAATACACACTCATTTGTATGCTGCAAACTGCATGGGCAAAGCCCAGCAACAGTCCAAATTCAGTTTGACAAACATGCACAAGAAGTGGATTGGCAAGATGGAGATCAGGTAATTGTTCTCACATTTATGCATCCAACACACTCTTTCTTCCAACAAGTGGGAAGGACCCTACCCAATTGTCAAAAAGCTCAGTCCAGCAGTCTATCAAATTAGACTCATGCAAAACAACAACTTGACTGACAAATGGTTACATTCAAACCAGTTGAAACTGTATAAAGGAGTATAATTACTTTTCCTCACCCCATTGGGTAGAATAGTACTAACCTTGCTAATGTTTGATTTTCCTTTTCAGATACACTGACAAGATGGCTATCTTGTTCCATTGTATACTCATCTCAGGAGTAATCCCCTGCATCCAAGGCAAGGTAAAGCACATCCTTCCTCATTTTGATCTGCCTGCAACTACCCCAGAGGGAGTCTCCATCAATATTCCTGACAATTTGATTACAGTTCAGGAAGGTTCAGATGCCTACCTCACTGCCTCGGTTGTTGCTCCTGATAAATCTACCCTACAAATTGAGTGGCAAACCAAGTCTCTAGTACAAATACTCCCTACTTGGCCAAACTCTCCAAGGGAACTTTCCATGGATGGCCCAATGCAATATTATCGCCAAATGGTACCTTGTCCTTGCACCAAAACTCTCTTAGACATTCAGGTTTATATAATATTACTGCTTTAATCGACCCTTCATGTTGTAATACACTTTCTAAGGATTCTGCTGGAAATTTTATGCCATACACAACATGGCCTCAACTGCCATGTATTTATCTGTGTTATCCCGCACTGAGAAAGAACGTTTGGAATGTCCAAAACAAAACACTGGCCCTCATAGTGGTCTCACAGCCACTGCTTTACCTGGCACACTTATTAACAACTTACAATATATGCATATACCTGTTTTGTTTAACTTGACTTACTGGAATATGAAATAATTTGGTATGTGTCATACTACTAACACATCATTATTTTATAGTACTTTGTTACTTGATAGCTTAGCAGCTTTTCAGATTTGCAATCAAGACCCTATTGCGGGGGTACACAACACCGAGCATAGAGGCAATTTTAGGAGAAAAAAATAGTTCTCAGAAAGATGATTCACAAAATCATAAAAGAACTACCCGTGACACATCAGATGTCACCGGTGCCATAGGCACCCTTACTGGTCTCTTTGGTACCACAATGTCTATCTGGAATAAAGCAGACATTGCTACTATCAAAGCACATTCACAGAAGTTTGAAGCTGGTATGATCAATGACATCATACCCCCATTATTGCATGGTGTGGATGGCCTCAGTCAGGAAGAAAGATACGCTGTACATAATATGCACAGCATTGCTAAGGCAACAATTGCAACTTGCACCAAATGCAGATGCTCCAGGGATCCTGTGCCTGATTCCAGAACAGCCAGGGTCCCCTAAAGGGATGGCACACTTGGACAGTGTGCCACAAGCCACAGTAAATGCCCACTGGCAGGGCGCAAGCCTCCAGAAGCCCCGATCACCACAGATGCCATCTGTATGCCCTGCAGGGCTATTGGAACCCCTGCCCCCAAGCCCCAATCCTCAAGCATTGCCCTGCAGGGCTGATTATGTCCCCTGGTTCCCAAGTAATGCCCCACAGGGTTGCTCCTGTCCTCCCAGTCCCCAAGACCAGATCACCAATCACCAACCCACTGGTAATTGTAGAAATGCACATCCCATTATCCCTGGTAGTCTAGTGGCCCCACCCCCCCACTCAGCAATGCCTGTCCACCCTCACCTCACCCACACCTGTTCCCAGTTGGCGACTGTCACATCCCACCTCTCAGCTCCACGGCCAGCTGCCAACTGAGCTCCCTCTGAGCATGTACTACTGTATAGAGTACAGGCTCAATGAATGACAGGTCATTCATTGTGCACGTACTGCATACAATAGTATGCTCTCAGAGGGATCTCAGTCGGTGGCTGGCCATGGAGGTGAGAGGTGGGATATGCCAGTTGCTGACTGGGAATGGATGTGGGGGGTGGGAATAGACTGGCACTGCTGGTGGGGCCACTTGACTACCAGGGATAACAGGATGTGCATTTCTACAATTTCTGGTGAGCTGGTGACCAGTGATCAGGGCTTGGGGATCAAGAGGACAGGAGCAGCCCTGTGGAGCATTACGTGGGGACTGGGGGGGACATGGGCAACCCTGCAGGGCATTACTTTGGAGACTGGGGGGGCACGAGCAGCCCTGGGGGGCATTACATGGGGATCAGGGCTTGTGGGTGCTAGCAGCTCGCAGAGGGCATGTATGTGTGGTCCACAATGGGTTATAGGTGGGTGTGGCTTATGTGTATTCATGGGAGGGTGGCCATTGAGTGCAGAGTACAGTTAGACCAGCTAATAGCTGGTCTAACTGTACTTGGACCAATGTCCTCCGGGGATTCTCCTGGAACAGTAACTGTGCTGTTCTGGCAGCTACCCTCCCAAAATATGGTGCAACTGCTGCCGTAAACCCCCTTGCACCATGTCACAGGGGGTTTATGGTGTACATGGAGGTGTAGGACCACTTCGGCGCAGGCTGCAGTTTGGAATACTGATTGCTGGAACTCATTGTGCAAAGTGCTACTTGCACCATTTGTTTTGGTGGAAGACACTTTGCGCCATTCATATCCATTCTGGAATCAGGCCCATAGTTTTAAAGCAATGTTTATTGAATGGTGCTGCCTTTTTTACTTGTGAAAGCCACTGCACATGATCTTTAGAACTTTGGAGTCAGAGGTCCTATAAGTTTGCTGACAGGGAGTACTAGATTGTGAGTTCCTGAGATGACATCATCATCGGCAGCTCTTCACTGACACAGGTTTCTTTGACTCGGTAGTTAAATCAGGGTTACAAAATAGCTCACACCTTTAAAATGAAGTAACATAAAAATCTACTTTTCGTATGAGATTTAATGGGGGTATGCTTATTCTAATCATGCAATGTAGCAGAAGTGGTGTCAGTTGCTCTTTAAGTAGGAAGATATGTAATCTAGTGACATGAGCCTTAAATCACAACATCTAACGTATCAAAGTCATCTTGAATCAGCACCTCATAGCCCAGACATGACATCATGGCAT
The DNA here is from genome assembly GCA_016271365.2 of Neoceratodus forsteri. Classification (NCBI taxonomy): domain Eukaryota; kingdom Metazoa; phylum Chordata; order Ceratodontiformes; family Ceratodontidae; genus Neoceratodus; species Neoceratodus forsteri. The sequence continues at coordinate 637,883,970 of CM028133.1, forward strand.
GACATGTTTCCAGAACATGGCTAGAATTTGGTGCTTTGTGGCTACTGCAGCATTTGATCAGCTTTATTTTATCATTTATTGCATGGCTGCACTGCCAGTGGCGGTCTTTCGGTTCATGAACTTGGCGACCCGAATTTTGTATTGTTTGCCTCGACTTGGGTTGGTGTTGGACAGAACCATCTGGTGAAAGAAATGGTCCATCTAGTTGCAGTTGCGGCTTGGTCTCTGGTGAAGTTCTTCTTGTAGCTTCAGGACAAATCGGAGGACCAGTTGGGGGGAAAGCACCACCCAGCAAAACATCTCTCAGCGAGGAGCCTGGATCATTGACTGTGAGTCCATTCCACTTGTCTGGGTTTTACTTTTCTAAAGGAGTGACTTTGTTTTCCCTATGAACTGTTGGCTGTTGGCCTGGCAGGGGCCTGTTTTTGCTGTTCTGGGGGGCAGGTGAACTAGGCCTGCTCCCCTATGGGATGAGGCAAATGGGGTGCCTGCTGGACAGTGGGGTGCCATTGCTCACCCCGGTGGGCTTTTCAGGTGGGTTTTGCTGGGAAATGGTGTTCCCTCTGGGGCTCCATCCCTAGGGGGCCCTGGACTGGGGGAACCTGCTGCCTGAGATGCTAACATGGTCCCTGGTCAGTTCATTATCATTATAGCCCGAACTTCACTGTGGACCAATAATTTCACAAATTGGCAAACTAGTGGGTGCTGGGAAGCTCTGAGGTGACTACTGGGGTGGGTAGTCAAAAACAGGGGGGCAGTAGGTCCCCCCGGAAGTGGGGTCTTTCTGTCCTGGGGGCCCTGGGGTAGCAGTCCGAGGGCTGGTCACTGGGACCCTCATTCTGGAGGGGCTGCCCACCTCGGGTGGTTGTATCATACAGATTTTCCCAGTGAAGAGGACTCTGGCTGTTGTTGATGAACTAAGGGGTCATTGGTGTGAAGAAACTTAAAGACTGTGGCTGGCTGGTGCAGATTTTGTTGTTTGGTGATAGCTGGGGTGAGAGGTCTGCAATCCCTCTGGATAAAGGTTTATGGGTAGTCGGTGGGTGGTGAGAGCCCCACCTCACCCAATCTATTATCTGGAAAACAGTGGACCTTATTTTGTGCCTGGATTAATTTATCTTCAGTGACTTTGGACCTTGGACATTATAGCTTTGAGAGAGTTTTGTTTTTTGTTGGAAGAAGAAGGAAGATGGTTCTATTTTAATTTATATTTTATTTTAATTTTTATTTTATTCTTACTTGGGTCTTGGATTATCAGGGGTCTGAATGTTTTGGGGTGGATCCATAAATATGTGCTGGCAAGGAGCTCTCCCAGTCAGGTGCTACTCTCCCTCTTAGCTCTGTGGTCTCCAGCCCTTTAATTTACCTACTTTGCCCAGTGTAATATACTGGTGATGTAGATTTCTTGGGATTGTGCAAAGGAGGAGGGCCAGGGGCCATGGACCTGGAGGGAGAGGGGAGCCTAATTGTTGGATGGGGTGCTGGGAGCCAGAGGACACCCTGGGGTGAAATGGATTCTTGAGAGGGGTCCCCCTTCTCTGGTTCCCATACCCAAGGGTTTCCCTTTTTATGGGCAGGTAATGCGGTTGACCTCAGTGGCTCATCCTACTCAGGGGGTGCTATGCAATGCCAGGTCCACTAAAAACAAGACAGCAGTGATTGCTGATCTAGTTGGATCATCAGACCTGGCTTCCATCACTGAGACCTGGCTGGAGGAAAACACTGGCCCAGTGTTGGAGGCAGCGGTTCCAGATGGGTTCTTGGTGATACACTGCCTGAGGAAGGATCAGAGGGGTGGGGGTGTTGCCATCTGCTTTAAAGAGGAATTGGGCCTGATAGAGGTTCCAGTGGGAGAGACTGGGTACTTTGAGTGTATCATGGGTGCAGGTGTGGGGTGCAGGATTCTTGTCATCTACCGTTCACCCGGTGGTGAGAAGCAATTCCTGCAGGAAGTCATGGACTTCGTTGTTCACATGGTTTTGGAGTCCCCCCCGATGGTTGGTTCTGGGGGACTTCAACGCCTGGGTCGACGACGAACTCTCACAATTTGGTCAGGGTTTCTCCCAGGAGATGAATTCACTGAGCTTCACACAGGTTGTTACCTCTGCAACCCATATATACGGTCACTCGTTGGACCTGGTCTTCCTACTGGGTATGGAAACCTCTGACCTGGTAGTGGAACCGGTTGGATGGTCTGACCATCACTCTATGTGGTTCAATTTTCAGGTGCCCCCTTATAGGCCTGCCCCCATGGAAATGGTCCGGTACCACCCTTTAAGGGGTTTGACCCCAGATGGCCTGGCAGAAGTACTGGACCTTTCAAGCTTTCCGAGTGAAAGCATGGATCCAGACAAACTGGTGTAAGCCTATAATAAGGCTGTAGTGGGGGCTCTGGATTCTGTTGCTCCTGTCCCTGTTCATCGACTCCCTCTTCGCCTTTGGTCCCCTTGGTTTGAGGGCTCCTTGAGGGAGATGAGACGAGTTGGGTGAAGGTTAGAATGAGGCTGGTGGAGATCAGGCCTTGATGGTGACAGGCTTAGATTGATGATCTATTATAAGGATTATCAATCGGCTATCTCCTATAAGAAGGCAGAGTTCCTCCCCAGGGAGCTTGCCGCTGCACAGAATTGACCAGCTTAGCTCTTCTGAACAGCTGACAGGTTGTGCAATCCAACTTGTCTTCAGCCACGGAGAGCATTGTCACAAGAGAAATGTGATGAGTTTGCTTGATTCTTTGCTGATAAGGTTGCTGACATCAGGACTGCAATCAGTACAGCACATTCTGTTGGGAGTGGCAGTGGTCGATAGGAGGTTGCAGCACCTTGGTTTGTCTGGTCTAACTTCGACCATCCAGAGATCAAGGATGTCATGTGGATTGTCCAAGAGCTGCAACCGACCTAATGTAGTCTGGACCCAGACCCAACCCACTGCATAGTTGGGTGCGTTGAGGTCATCGGTCCGGTCCTTGCTGAGATTTTTCAGTGTTTATTAGAGTCACGGATGTTTCCGGACACCCTGAAGGAGGCAGTGGTGATGCCCCTACTTAAGAAACCATCTCTTGACCTGGACTGTCTCATGAACTACAGGCTAGTCTCTAACCTTCCCTTTGTGTGGAAGGTTATTGAGAAGGTGGTCGTGTGGCAGCTGGAGGTACATCTGACTACCCACAACATCTACGATCTTCTCCAGTCAAGATGTCGGAAAAGGCATAGCATCGAGACAGCCCTTGTGCAAGTACTCAATGATCTTCTGATAGCGAGGGATCAGAGGACTCATTCTATTTTGGTCCTCCTTGATCTCTGCAGCTTTTGACACCGTAGACCATGGTGTGTTGCTAGAGCACCTGCGGTTCTTCTGTGGACTGTCTGGTATCCTCAGATGGTTCTATTCTTTCCTCTCGGGCAGGTCTCAGAGAGTGGTGTCTGGAATTTTTTCTTCAGACCCAGTCTCCCTGCCCTACGGAGTACTGCAGGGCTCTGTACTTTCACCCATTTTGTTCGCAGTGTACATGCTGCCATTGGGGAACATTGTAAGGCAGTATGGGCTGAGCTTTCACTACTATGCAGATGACACTCAGCTCTACTTGTCCTTAGTGCCCAGACAGGATGACCCAATCTCAGTGTTTACAAATACAATACAAATGAGTATGAATAGATAGGCCACTGACAGAGCAAAGGCCGATGGCACATTTATAAGGTAGAAAAAGAAATGGGCAGACTGGATGGGCCATGCAGTCCTTATCTGCCGTCAACTTCTATGTTCTATGTTCTATGTTTAATGGCTGCCTGGCCGAGATCCAGGGCTGGATGAATTCCAGCTGGTTGAGGTTGAACCCTGATAAGACCGAGGTGTTGGTCATGGACCCGGACTGTCAGGTAGAGGGGGCATGTGCTGGGCAGCCTACTGGGCTTTGGTTTGGAGACAACCAGCTAGTGACTTCTGACTGGGTGCAAAATCTGGGCATGATTTCTTGATGAGGAATTGACACTTAAGTCCCAGGTGTCATCTGTCATTAAGTTCTCATTTTACCATCTGAGGAATATCACCCGGATCAAGCACCTGGTCCCACCTGGTGACCTTCCTATGCTGGTCCACATATTTGTGTCCTCTCACTTTGACTACTGTAACTCTCTGTACCTAGGGCTACCATGGGTTGATATTTACTGCTTGCAGCTAGTACAGAATGCAACTGCCAGGCTGTTGACTGGCTTATCTCAATCTTGTCATATCACGCCTGTGCTCCATGGCCTGGATTGGTTGCCTATTCAGTGGTGTATCACCTTCAAGGTCAGATTAATGACTTATAAAGCCCTATATGGACAGGGACTGGGTTACCTGCAAGATTTTATGGCCCCCTACCGCCCCTGCCGCCCACTTCATTCCACTGATGAGGGATTACTAGAGATTCCAAGGGTTTGTTTGAAGACCTCAGGGGCCTGGGCCTTTAGTTATGCAGCTCCAACCTTGTGGAATTCTCTACCTCATCGGGTAAGAGAGTGCCTGACTGTGGAGCACTTTAAATCTGCTCTAAAAGCTCATCTCTTTGGTCTTGCTTTCCCAGAGTATGATTGAAATTGTGTTTGTGGTTAACTGTTGCTTGTTTTATTATGGTCTTATTTATTGTTTTAATCATTGTGCAAGTGCTTAGATACATGTTGACTTGCACTTTTTATGGTTCTATGTGATATGGGCAACCGCGGAAGGGCAACCCGCAGAAGAGCGACATCAGGGCGGCGAAAACAATTTTTCCACCTGACAACCTCGGTGCATGGAAAAACAGTGTCAGGGACTGAAAATACTTGCTTTCTGTGGGCAGCTTCACCCCCCACCCGCATGGGGTCTTCACCCCACCCCCTACTTAGGATTCTCAACTCTAGGGGGGTGTATGTCAGAGAGGGTGCAAAGGCAAAAAAATAAGATTTTGGGCCGGTTGCAAGAAAAGCATAGTAGCGCCCGGACCCAGACCTGAACCCAGAACCCCAGCACCGCAAGTGGAGGACAACCCCTGATGCCATGGCGCAGCTCAGCAGCCGACCACAGCGCCACCCCCAATATCCCTTTCCACCCCCTCCCAGGCCACGCTTGCCATGCTTGCTCCCCTCCACATGTGTGTACACATAATGACATCCTGTCACTAGGGTCGCCCATCCCACCACATCCAGTCACCCTCCCTGCCTCCTCGCCTTTTGGGCTTTCGCCCATATCGCGTTGCCATTTTGAATGGCACCATGATTCAGGCACCCACCTCACGTGATACCCTTTTGATAAATAAATAAAGATGAAGTTGAAGTTGAACACAGAACATAATGTGTCAGAACTCTGAAGCTGTAGGAATAGCTACTTTTTTGGACAAGTGATACAGTTCTATGCCAGACTAATAATGGAAGATCCCAAGAAAAGATGCATTTTAATATCTGGATTATGACATGTAGAATACTGTATGGAAAGTCATGTATTATGAGTTTTTTTTAAATATACCAAAGTTTCTTTTGACCCATAAACCTCAAGAGTAAAGCTTAAGAGGTTTATGAAGTCATCCCACATTGAGTGTTTAAAAAAATTGGCACCACTTCCCATACTCTACTTTTTATTATTACTGGTTTTTAGATTTACAGAAAAAAAATGCAAAGGAGAAAAAGTTAAGAAATAGCACTATGTCAAATTTTTAAAGTAATGTTACTTAAAAGTATGTTGTTTTTTGTTGCTTTTGAAAAACTGAAGAACCTGTTTTTAATTACTACCATGTGTTATCCAATGTCTTTAATAGGTGGTGCCAAAACTTTGACCACAGAACATTTGAAATGATTACAGTTAAGACAGCTGCAGTTGAGTAATATGACAGTGTGCTACAAGGTTGCAGAGTTTGACAGGAGTCAGCTATGTGTAAGCATGAGACCGTGTTGCATAATACATAAGTTGTGATGCACACTCCTGTATCCACCAAAATTTTGGCTAGCTGCATGACACATAAGAAGGTGAATTGCAGTCCCCAGCTCTGCAAATCTGCAAGAATTAATGGATTTTTTTGTAGAGTGAATTTCAGCAACTTCACACATGTTTAAGCATATTAGAGAAACTACAGGCTGAAGAAGGTTCCTCTTGTATAGTTTGAGGGAGGGCTTCTGTTCAATTGGATCCCTCCTCTCCTCTGTGCATGAGACACTGTTAGACTTTAAAGAGTATGTCCTGCACAAGTGCCCTGGGAACAGGCTAATTCAGGAAGTCTTCAAAACATGTGAATAGGTTACTGATCAACCCTGATCAATAATAAATTACAATAATACTGCCACAGAGATGACAGAGCACATTCACTCATATTTTTAGGATATCAGAATGACTTACAGTGTCATCAGTTTGCAGATCTCATAACCTAAGAATACATGTGAATCCACTCTTACAAGAGTATGAGTGGTCTCTGCAGTAGTATTAAAATGCATATTCCTTTTTATGCTATGTGGGAGAAAAAAATGCATGATTAATCATTTCTTGGGACAGGTTCTACATTCTTTTTTTTTATCATAGAAGATTTTATTGAGATTTTCCAGCATTATCTTACACTTCCATGTTCATCCCTCTTCTCATACATGTTACAAGCTCTACCAGGTCCATATTCATACAGTTTACACTACTTAACCATTGGTTAAGCCTTTATATCTACTTCACATACCTTCACATAAATACATCCTATCCTCCTTAAACATAGCTACTCATTCATGCTAGCCATCTGGAACATCTAATACAACACACCTAGAGGGAGGAAGGGGAGAGGGAGGTAAGGTGCCTTCCTGGTGCCACAGCTTGGAGGGACAGGAAGCGAATCCTCAGGATCTTGTAGGAGCTGCACGAGGGAGGGAGCTGGATGTCATTGTCCACCTAGGGACAAATGACCTGGCTAGGAATAGGATTAGAGCAGTGCAAGAGGAGTTTGTAGAGTTGGGAAGGGGCCTTAGACAAGTAGCACATATGATAACCTTCTCTGAGGTGCTGCCTGTCTATGGCAAGGGAGATGCTAGGGCACTTCTCACCAGGGAATTCAATGAGTGGTTAAAAAACTGGTGTGGAGCTCAGGGTTTTGGCTTCATTGGGGACTGGGGAGCCACCTGGAGGGATGCAGACCTATACTGGTACAATGGTCTGCATCTGTCCAGGGGGAACCAGGATCCTAGGTGAGAGGTTAAATGCTTCATTGGCAAGCATTTAAACTAGCCAAGGGGGGAGGCACTGAAAAGAAACAGGGAATCAGGCCTCCCCACAAAACATGGTGATTAGTGAGGTAAACACCAAGGTACAGAAGTTATTAGGGAGCAGAACAGATTTAAATGTAAAAAGGCAAAGGCAGTAAGGACAGAAATGGGGCTAAAAGGGTAAGGCTATCAAAAGTGGAGGGTGATGAGTACCAATGCCTGTAGTCTGTGTAACAAGCTCCCTGAACTAGTGGCCTTGATGGAAGAGGGTTGCCTGGATATTGTGGCAGTCACAGAAACATGGTACACAGAGAACCATGACTGGGATGTCACCATACCAGGATACGCAATCTACAGGAGGGACAGGGAGGGTAAAAGAGGAGGAGGAGGAGGAGTAGCTCTCTATGTAAAGGAAGGGATCAAAGCAACAGAACTAAAGAGTAAACAGGGAACAGATGAGGCACTTTGGGTCACCCTGGAGACAGGAAATGGCACCACAATCCGCATGGGGTTGTATACAGACCCCCATCTCAGGGGAGGAATGGACAAGGAAATGATAGAGAGCTTTCTTAGAATGGCAGAAAAGGGAGATATTGTTGATGGGGACCTGAATATGCCAGATGTTAACTGGAGCACCTTGCTGGCACATCCAAGAGCAGGGTCATTCTTGATGCCCTACAGGGGGCATGCCTCAGACAGCTAGTATCAGAACCCACTCGGGAGGAGCATCTTAGACCTGGTACTTTCAAATGGGGATGGAGAAAGAATCTCAGATTTAGAAGTGGTAGCCATCTGGGAACAAGCGACCACCAAACAGTGTGGTTCACGATAAACACAGCCATAAAATCAAGCCATACAAAAGCAAGAGCACTAGACTTTAGGAGGGCTGACTTTGGGAAAATGAGAGAGTGCCTCAGAAAAGCACTAGCAAACAGGCAAGAAGGAGGGGTGGAGGAACAATGGAAAGTGATCAAAACAGCCATCACAGAGGCAACAAGCCTTTGTGTAAAGCAAATCAATAAAACACAACGAAGGAAAAAACCGCTATGGTTCACAAAAGAGGTGGCAGGGAAGGTTAAGGAGAAAAGGACAGCATTCAGGAAATATAATGAAATACAGAAGGAGCAGGACAGAGAACTTTATCAGCTAAAGCAGAAAGAGGCTGGGAAGGCAGTCAGAATAGCAAAGGCCCAAACCGAGGAAAGGATAGCCAATTCTGTTAAGAAGGGGGATAAGACCTTTTATAGGTACATTAGGGAGCGAAGAAAGACCAAAGGAGGGATACTGAAGCTTAATAAAGGGGAGGGAATGTGGGTAGAGGGTGACATTGAAAAAGCAGGGATACTGAACGAATATTTCTGCTCAGTATTCACAAAGGAAGAAGAGGGGGAGTTACCTAAACCAAACAAGAGAAACACTCTGAAGATGGGGGTCGATACCAGTCCATTTACAGAAGAAAGGGTTCTGAAAGAACTAATAAAATTGAAGGTGGACAAAGCAATGGGGCCTGATGGGATTCACCCAAGAATTCTAAAAGAACTAAGGGTAGAACTAGTGACATCACTGACTACTCTCTTTAACAAATCATGGGAGGATGGGGTGGCACCCGAGGACTGGAGGAGGGCAGATGTGATTCCTCTTCACAAAAGTGGGAGCAGGACAGAGGCAGGAAACTATAGACCAGTTGGTTTGACCTCAGTGGTAGGGAAAATGATGGAATCACTTCTGAAGGAAAGAATCGTTGAGTACCTAGAGGCCAGTGGGGAACAGGACCCAAGGCAGCATGGATTCACGATGGGAAGGTCATGTCAGATGAATCTAATAGATTTCTTTGACTGGGTGACCAAAGTAGTAGACCAGGGAGGGGCTGTGAACATGGCCTACCTAGATTTTAGCAAGGCATTTAATACAGTCCCACACAAAAGATTAATACACAAGATAGCCAGCCTTGGAATGGGTCCCAAGGTGGTAGCCTGGATAAAAATTGGCTAGACAATAGGACGCAAGGGTAGTAGTAAATGGAGCACACAGTGAAGAAAGGAGAGTTACTAGTGGGTACCGCAGGTTCAGTACTGGGACCAGTCCTTTTAATGTCTTTATAAGTGACATTGCAGAGGAACTGAAGGAAAAGTATGTCTCTTTGCAGATGACACAAAGATTTGCAACAGGGTTGATACACAAGATGGAGTGGAAAGGATGAGAAGGGACTTGGCAAGGTTGGAGGAATGGTCAATGTATGGCAGCTCAGATTCAATGCAAAGAAGTGCAAGGTAATGCACATGGGAAACAAAAACCCAGGGGAAGCGTACACAATGGGGGGTGAAATACTGACAACAGTAAAAATAGAAAGGGACCTGGGGGTAATTATATCAGATGACCTAAAGGTGGGCAAGCAATGTGAGAAGGCAGTAAGGAAGGCTGGGGGGATACTGGGATGCATAGGAAGAGGCATCAATAGTAGAAAACAGGAAGTTGTTATCCCTCTGTACAGACAGTTGGTGAGACCCCATCTGGAGTACTGTGTGCAGTTCTGGAGACCTCATCTCCGCAAAGACATAGACAGAGTGGAGGCTATCCAGAGAGGGCATCAAAATGGCAGGGTCTGCACTAGAAGACATAAGAAGAAAGACTAAAGGAGCTTAATATGTATACTCTTGAGGAAAGAAGGAGAGAGGGACATGATAGAAACTTCAAGTACCTCAAGGGAATTAACAAAGTCCAAGACGGTAGCATCTTCCAGAAAAGAGATGGCAAGAACAAGGGGCACAATTTGAAGAGAGGGGGACAGCTCAGGGGTAATGTGAGGAAGTATTTTTCACAGAGATGGTTGTGGATGGATGGAACAGCCTCCTGAGGAGGTCGTGGAGTCAAGAACAGTGGGGGACTTCAAGAATGCATGGACAGGCATAAGGCAGTCCTAGGGCGGGTATGAGGAAGTAAGCTGTTGGTTAACTAGGATCTGCAGCTTATCTGTTAGGTAGGAAATGGGCAGACTAGGTGGGCCAAGCGTGTCCTTATTTGCCGTCAAATTCTATGTTTCTATGTGACTGACCGGAGAAGAGTTCCTCAGCGGGGGGGGGGGTTCTGCATAATGGCGAGTTAAAATAAGAGTCCCACTTCTTATGGAAGTAAACCAGCTGACCTTGATGGGCATAGGTCAGCCTTTCAAACAGTGCCAGTCTCACTATAGCAGCATGCCATTGACTTATGCATGGACTACTGGCTTGCCTCCATTTCATTAATAAAATCCGCTTAGCCTCCAATAGAACTACCATGACCCACTCTCTTAAGGCCTTTGGGAGTGTAAGCAGACAAGACGTGTCCCCCCAAAACAGTTTGGGATCAAACTGGAGGTCGCTTATACCTAAAACTAAGCAACAATCCCACCTCATTGCCCCCCAAAAGTTATAAAGTTGTGGACATTCCCACATTATGTGAAAAAGATGGGCTCCCACTTGCTGGCATCTCCAACAGTCAGAGTGTGGCAGTAATCTTGCTGCACACAAGACGGCTGGGGTTCTATACCATCCTAACAAGATTTTTAATTGAATTAATTGACTGTTAGCATCCTTATACAACCTACGTGCATTTTGGAGACACCCAGCCCATGTGGAACTCGGTATTGCTACCCCCAATTCTAGCTGTCATCGAGTTCTACAATATTTGGTAGCGTCCGGTAGGAAGTCTCAGCCCATAGCATAAAATTTACCTATATGCCCGCGAGTGGACGTCTCCTTATGCAGGGTGGAAAGCCACTTCCACTTGCTATCAGTTCATATCTGGGAGGAAAGGGCGTATATGAGGCTGCGTATTTGGAGATACCGCCAAAAGTCAGTGTTTGGGAGGCTAAATTTCTTCTTCAACTGGTCAAAGGATAATAATGTATTCGAACCAGGTATCATTAGATCCCTCACATAGCATATTCCCTTTGCTTCCCAGGTAGACCAATTCAGGGGTAGTCCCTCTAATGTTATAAAGGTGTTATGCCACTATTCTGCATAGGCCGGGGGGGGGAGCCCAAGCATTCTTGGGGGTATTTGACAGAGTCATAATGTGATGCCAGGCATATCGAGAATGGCATATAATTGGGGAGAGGCCCTTTCCTGCAAATCCATTAAAGCTCAACAGAGACCTAAGCAACACGGGAGCAGCCAGAACTCATTCAAGGCCGACCCACACTGGCCGAGAAGTATTAGGCGGTACAAACCATTTTGTTATTTGCGCCGCAGTGCATGACAGGTGGTAGTTCAGAAACCAAGGGGCCCCCAATCCTCCCCTAGTCCAGTGCACCCTAAGTTTATTCTTCCCCCACCTATGTGCCTTTTTCTCCCACACTAGAGAGGAAACCATCCTTTCAAGAGTATCGAAGAGTTTTGGGGACAGCCGCATTGGAAGATTGTCAAACAGATACAGCACCCTCAGGAGTAGTAACATACGTACTGAAGCTACTCTACCCATCAGAGACAAATGTAATTTCTTTCATCTCTCCACTTCTACACTTAACTGTTTTAACAAGGGGGGAAAATTAGCAGACTCGAAATTTGCCCAGTTAGAGGGTGTGCAAACTCCCAAATACAAAAACCCTTGTGGGGCCCATTTTAGTTCTGTGCCATGAAGGCATTCCGGTAAGCAGAAAGGGTTCAACGGGGGCAAGTACCGTCTTCCGTTGATTCACCTGTAGCCCTGATAGCTCTGCAAAATTTTGTAAGAACTGAGAACTATTGGTAGTGACTCTTGTGGATGAGACAGGGTGAGTAACAAGTCATCCGCATAGGCAGCCACAGTATATGCCCTACCCTGTACCGATATGCCTGTTAGTCCCTTCTTATTGTCAATCGCATGAATTAGGGGATCCAGAGCTATTAGGAAGAGTAAGAGAGATAGGAGGCAACCTTGGCGTGTACCCCTATGGAGTGCAAAGGAAGGAGAAATAGTAGAATTTGTAAGGATCCTTGCTTTGGAGGAGTTATAAAGAGTCGAAACCCACGAGCAAAATTGGGGACCAAAATCCATATATACGAAAAACCTCATGGAGGTAATTCCATTCTACTGAATCGAAAGCCTTAGCAAAATCTACGGCTAAGGCAGCCATGGGGATTTTTGCTCTGCTTGCCACCCACTTCAGGTTCAGCAACAATCTAGTGTTGTCAGAGCCTACCTTTCCAGGCATAAAGCCGACCTGAGATGGGTGAATAATTGAGTCAAGAACATTTTGCAATCTAGTAGCCAATATTATAGCCAAAATATTTGTATCCACTGGCAATAATGATATGGGGTGAAAGTTAGCACAGTTCAGGGGGCCGTCAGATTTTTTTGGTATGACCGTAATTAAAGCCTCGTTCATTGTGGCAGGAAGGGAGCCTGTAGAATGAGCACATTGCAGAGCTAGCAACAGGGGGTTCACAATTTCTTGGTCTAAAGCTTGATATAATTCGACGGTCATTCCATCCGGTCCAGGGGCTTTCCCTTTGGCCATGCGGGATAGCGCATGTCACACTTCTGTCTCCACTATAGGCCGGTCTAGGAGGTTGATTTGTTCTAGGGTTAGTGAAGGCAATGTGAGTCCCTGACAAAACTGATGCAGTTTATGTACAAGTTGTTCCCTCGTATTTATGGATCTGGATTGATATAGCGCCTGATAGTAATTTTTCATGGTCTCATTAACCCCCTTCTAGTCACTAACCACTGAGCCCATAGGAGTGCGTAGAGCATGAATCTTTGCAGATGCTTGTTGTTTTCTTAACTGGTAGGCAAGGAGCCTCCCTCATTTGTCCTCCCCCTTCCCAGTACCGATGTTTTGCCCTGAGCCAGGTCCATTCGGCTTTATTCTGTAATAGTGAATTTATTTGATATTTAAGTCCCACTATATGCCTTATCAAAGAGGGGTTCCCAGATGTCTCAGTAGTGGTCTGGGAGGCCCTAAAGTGGCCCTCTAAGTCGGCAAGCTCTGCTTGTAACAGCTCCATTTCTTTTTTCCGGGTTTTGTTTTTCTTCGCAGCAAAGGCAATGATATGCCCCCTCAGCGTGGCTTTAAAAGCCTCCCAAATCATACTCGCCAAGACTTCCCCTGCCTTGTTAAAAGTAAAATACTCCTGAGCTACTTCCTGCATGCTTTTCTGGAATTCAGGGTCACAGACTAACAAGGGGTTGCACCTCCATCTTGCCCCCCTACTACTATTCCCAGGAGCCATGAAGGTACACGAGACTAGCGCATGGTCTGAAATGATTATACTGCCTATGTCAGTATTTGTGATGGCACTCGAAGCTAGCTGGTTAGCTAACCAATAGTCTGCCTGACTATGGGTGTCATGTGGGGAGGAGTAGTAAGTGTAATCACAGCCAGAGGGGTAGTCACGCCTCCAAACATCCACTAAACTCCATTCTGCTATCATCTTGGAGTGCAGCTTGGCCTTCGTGTGTGTCTGTGGGGTGGGCCGGGATTTGTCCAAAAATATATCCGGTGCTACATTAAAATCCCCTGCAACTACCAGCAGAGTCGTGGAGTCTGACTATGTTAATCCAATAATAGCCTGACTTAGATTCGGAAAAAAATCCACCTGATCTATATTTGGGGCGTACAAGTTGCACACTATCAGACTATCTGAGCCAGATCGTAGTTTAACTGTTGCCCACCTCCCTTGTTTATCTGCTCGAGAGTCTTCCATTACCCAATTGCTTGCCTTCCGTATTAAGATAGCAACCCCCCTTGTTTTAGTAGATGCAGAGCTGGCAAACACAGTACTGACCCACGACGACTTCTTGAGCCAATGAGTGGCTTTGTAAAGGAGATGGGTCTCCTGCAAGAGAGCTATGTCCATGTGCAAGGAACGCAAATATTGTAGCACTTTGGTTCTTTTAATGGGGTGATTTAAACCCTTTACGTTCCATGACACGAGACACAGACGCCTTATAGGAGCTGGAGGCATTTTGGCAATATATCAAACTCTACTGGGCTTGCACAGAGGTATTCTACCAAAGTGGACCTTGGTGCCCTACTAAGGACTACCACTTAAAGAATTTACTATACCTTATAATCCAAGAGCTAGCAATTGCTATATCACAACACACGAGAGAGGTTTTAGCTTAGCAACAATAACCACAGGAAGTGTATATGTAAGCAATAATAACTACTCTGGCTAACACTAAATGCTGCACTAATAAGGGCAGAACACCAAATTAAAACTAGTTAAGCTACTCTATGTAACAATCAACCAGCAGTTCACTGCTAACTGCCACAGATGTTTCCAGGGAGAGGATGGACAAAATCAGTATCGTCTGCCCCCACCTACGTCTGCGCCTGGGGGGTTATCAATATGAGTCACGGCTCCTCCAGTTGTCAGCGTGAGTCACAATGCCTCTGGGCTGTAGCCCTCCTCAACTGAGGAACAATCCTCAGAGAAAGTGTAATCCCGGGGAGGGAGGAAACCTCGTCCACATACAAAAAGGGAGGAGGAGGAGGGAAATTAGTAACTCAATAGAGAAAAGAAAGGGGGGAGATTGGGAGGGGGTGATAGGGAGCTTCCCCAATCATTACACATGGGCTGGGCCCCCATAACCCTTACCCATACAGTGCTATGCACCCTAAGGTGCCAAAAACACAGAAGTTTCAGCCACTTCACCCTTATTTGTATTTCCCAGCTATCCAAGTTAGAAGGTGGTGATGGGGGAGAGGGGTGGAAGGGGAATAAGGGGGGAGGAGGAGTTTCACCACCAGAATTCTCTATTTCAAAGCATTTCAACCCTCATAAGCAGGGGAGAATGTGTTAACCTCCCATGCTACTATTAAAACCAACTGCACCATGCAGGAAAGTATTGTAACTGTAGTCCATGCAGACAAAAGCAGTCCAAGAACCACGCCTCTTCCCAAGCCACTGGTCATCTGGAATCAGTCTCCAGCAGCTGGGACCTCTTCAGATGTTACCGCTGCTGCATACAATTTTATCCGTGGTTTGAGCTGATTAGAAATATCCACTGCCTCCAGCAAGGTAGATTCCGGAATATCAGCCCAGTCCATGCAGTTCCCTTGTTCGGAGATCAGGGATTCAGATTCATCCATAAGCCGATCTGGACCAGATCCCAAAGGTTCATCCCTGGACATTTTCGCTGGTGGGGCTGTTCTCTGCAGATCCAGGGGAAGCTGCTGTCCGCTCCTGGAGTGCTGACACTGTCTTGAGGCCAGGCCGTTATTTCTGGGAGGAAGAGACAGCATGTTTGAGTCAGCAGACGGTGTAGGTACAGGCCTAACATTCGTGTGGGCAGATTTCTCTCTGGGGGGATGATCAGTCCAGGGACCTGGTCCTTTCTCAGTCCTGTCCTCTGGGTTCTGTAGCTGATGATTTCAGTTCCTAGTTCTGTTATCCAAGGGTTCCCAAAGCTTTCTGGGGGATCTAGTTTGTAGGGGAAGATTGGGCCAGTACTTAGAGGCCCATCTTTCAACTTCTTCAGGCATCTCTGCCAGCATTTCCCTCCCTTCTTTAGACACTAGCAGTCTGGTAAGGCCTTTTAATCTGTATTGAAAATTGTGAGCTGCCAACATCTTCTTGATCGGGCCAAAAGCTCTGCGCTTATTTGCAGTTTTATGCGCAAAATCTCTATAAATCGAGATCACCGCCCCTTGCCATCTAATTTCACCCAGATCTCGGCTGCACTCAAGATGCGTTCTTTCGTAGAATATCTCAAAAAGTAAGCCACGGTAGGCCAAGGGGCCAGCTGCTGCTTCTCTTTCCTCCCCACAATCCGATGGACCCTCTCAATTTCGACTGAGCCTCTCCAGCATTCCGCCAGCATTTTGGGAAGAGACTCATTGAGAAACCTTTCCATGGAGGTACCCTCAGCCCCCTCAGGGACTCTGATAATGCGGAGATTATTTTGCCTCCCCCTGTTTTCTTGATCCTCCACTCTAGCAAGCAACATTTCTAATTGTAGGCCTTGCATTTTTATTTTCTGTGTAAATTTTGCCTGTTGTAGCTCCAGTGCTTCCACTTTTTGCTCTGCCACATTTAGATGATCCTGCATCACCCGTACCTCCGCTGTGGTGTTTGTAAGCGTGGTGTTAATAGTATCAACTCTCAATGAGACTGCCTCTAACATTCAGGTGATATATGTTAACGATTCAGTCACAGAAGGTGTTTGCATGGTAGCAGCTGGTATCGGGGAAAGTATGGGTGAAATAGTCTCAGTCACCATTTTCTTCGGGGTTGAGTGAGCTGGTGCGGGTGTTGATAGAGCCTCCATCTGCAGGTTATGTGGAGCAGATGCACTTCAAATCCCGAGGCTTGAGTCTACTGCTTCTCTGGCCTATTAGAGCTGCGTCCCTCTCGATTAATCAGTGATTGAAGTAGATTAATGATACCGCTCACTTCCAAGAATCTCACCAACTGATTTAGGGAAGTTCCCCCAACACTTGTCATTCAACAAAAGACTGATTACCACCCGGGATTAGACCAACTCGCCACTGTTCTTTCCCAGCAAAGAGGAGCTCAAGAATTATGCTGCCATTCCTATGGCGGTCAGGCCATGCCCCCCGAGGTTCTACATTCTAAATGAGAATAAACAGTTTCTTCTTTCAGTGTAAATTTATCCACACATTGCACACATCACTGCCCTTCCTTCCCTGAAGCAGCTGTTGGGGAATGGTCAGATTCCAACATTATGTGGACCAATCAGAAAGCTGAGTATTCCTCCCATTTAAATACCCAGTGTAAACAGAAGTTTTAGTTCCATGGATTGTGTTTAATATCACTAATAGTACATATATGCAATTCAATCAGACAACACATAGAAACAAGTTAAACTGCATAAATCAAATATGCAAAAAGGGCAGTGTTTCAATAAATTTTTCATCCATATTGACTGTTGTGACATCAGGGACTCTGTATCCATGGCTATGCTTCACTCATGAGGTCAGCTGAGGTCACAACAAATTTTATGGACAAGAAATGTATCCAACACTTCCTTGTTGCATATCCTACAGGTAACTTTTGCATGTAGTTTTCTGTGATTCACAGCTGATCTTATAATGTCAGTTTTGATTTTACAACTATTTGGAAATCTACCTGCAAATCAAGCTTTGGTTACCACTGGGTCACATTAACTTGTATCCACTACTGCACTGGTTGTGCAGTTAACCCTATTTTGTGGATTTTAGATCTATACTTAGAATCATGCATCATAGCACCAAGTAATTCATCTAATCAGATAATATTCACGAAAAAAATATTAAGCAATAGAAAAAGATAAAAAAAATTGATCGGGGAGGGCAGTGGACAAGGCCTATCTGGACTTCAGCAAGGTCTTTGACACTGTGCCACACAGGATGCAGATTAGGAACTTGACCATTTTATGAGCGTGGTCCAAAGTGGTAAACTGGGTTAGAAACTGGTTAATGGATTGGAGACAGAGGGTGGTGATAAATGGCACCTACTCAAAGGATGGCAGAGTGACCAGCAGGATTCCACAGGGTTTGGTACTGGAACCAGTCCTCAAAAATGTCTTCATAAGGGACATTGTAGAAGAGCTGTTAGGGAAGGTATGTCTTTTGGCAGATTACACCAAAATCTGTAATAAAATGGATACTCAGAAGGGGTGGAGAATATGTGTAGGAATCTATTTATTTTTTTATGTTTTTGGTAACCAGGTAAGTGCACTGATCCAGTGGACCATTTTCAGTCATGACCTGGGCCACAAGGTGGCAGTACAAGGAATACAGAAGTGGATACAAATTCACATTGAAGCGTGCAGTGGTTACAGCAACATTAGGACAGTGAAAACTGTCTTCATACAAATTCACATTGAAGTGTACAGTGGTTACATCAGCATTAGGACAGTGAAAACAGTCATCATTTACATAATTTTACAGGCATGGAGATAACAAAACATAGACAAAGAATACAGGTCTGATACAGAGGAGAATTAGTTAAGCATATGCACAAAGTAGCTAAATATTATATTTTAGCCGTAGCCGGCTGAGAAGTAGGAGCATACAAGGTAGACAGTGCGAGTAACTTAATTGTGGTGTACGGCTTTAAGGTGGGTCTAGGAAAACTTCAGGAAAGGTCAAAGACATGGTATATCAAAATGTGCAAAATCATGCACCTAGGGCATACGAACCATGGTGCTGAGCATAGGATGTGTGTGTGGGTGGGTGGAGGGTACTGACAGCCACGAGACA
The DNA here is from genome assembly GCA_016271365.2 of Neoceratodus forsteri. Lineage (NCBI taxonomy): Eukaryota > Metazoa > Chordata > Ceratodontiformes > Ceratodontidae > Neoceratodus > Neoceratodus forsteri. The sequence goes on from CM028133.1 coordinate 637,902,324, forward strand.
GGAAAGGGACCTTGGAGTTATTTTGTCAGAGGACCTTAATGGAGCAGCACAGTGTAACAAGGCCATGGGTAGGACTAGTGGTATGCTGGGATGTATAGGAAGGGCTAGCTCCAGCAGACGGAGGGAGGTGGTGCTGCCACTGTATCACTCCATGGTATGCCTCCACCTGAAGCACTATGTCCAGTTTCGGAGACTGCACCTCAGAAAGGATATGTATTGGGTAGAGGCAATCCAGAGGAGGGCAACTAAAAGGGTGCAGGGTTTGCAGGGGGAACCCCTAAGAAAAGACACCATGTACACCCTGGAAGAGAGGAGAGAGAAACAGGTGATATGATCAAAACCTACAAGTACCTCACAAGGGTGAACAGGGTTCAGGTTGTGGAGCTTCTTTCAAACGAGGATGGATGCCAGGACCAGAGTGGAAATTTAGGAGAGATGTTAGGAACATTTCTTCACTGAAAGTGTGGAAGATACCTGGAACAGACTGGCAGCAGAAGTGGTATAGGCTAGAAGGGTGAGAGATTCAAGCATCCATGGGATAAATGTAGGGATATTTTAGAACAGAGTCAGGGAGGGGAAGATCCACTGGAGAATAAATAGGATTTGCTGATGTAGAACAGGCAGGAAACAACAGAGCAGACTGGGCATGCTAAATGGTCCTTTTCTGCCAATAAATTACATGTTTCTAGAAAAAAAAATTGCCAACTGGTCAAAAGATTAGCACAAACATACACTTTAAAACTGAAACCATTTTAAAGCAGTGTTTTTGTTAATTATATTTAACCTTTAATTGTATTTCTAAAACAATACACATAAACCAAAAGAAGTTTTATTTCATTTCATTTTATTTATTTTACTGGTTAATCTTGTGAGCAAATAATTGCCCATTTTCACAAGCAACCAGATACAGTCAACAAAATTTAAAATTACAAATATATGAGAAAAACAACCGTATGTTAAAAACAGTCACATGCGGACTGTGATTTAAAAATAAGCAGACAATGTATGCTTAAATGAAGACATTGTTCTGTAATTAGTATGTTCAGAAGGGAGACTATTGCATATACTTGAAGCCTGATAAACCAAATATCTCTGACCTAATGAAGTATGCATGAAAGGGGGTCTGATACCAAAAATATGAGAATGCCTGGTTCTCCTTGTTATTTTGTTGAAAGAGAAAAGTTGTTCAATACAAATCAGTGCTTTCCCAAAACTATTTTCTGAACAAAAATTGCCTTTTTAAATTTGACAAAATCCCTGAAAGACAGACAATAACACTTTAATCTTGCATCTAATAAGTTAGATGCAAGATTAAAGTGTTATATGAATAGACTTCAAACAGCTCTAAATACTTTGAAGAGATAACCACTATTGCATTCCTCCTCCTCTTCCCCCTAACTGATTTTAGGTAACTGTCTCTGGGATTTCAAAGAAAGTTATAGCTTTTATGGAACAAATTACATTTCTACTATTTGTTTATTTTATTTTTTGTTAACTATGAAATGAGGGATAGAGAACTGTGCCCATGTTCAGCCTTGTTCTGGCACAGTGTGGTAGATACAAATGCAAACCAGGTGAAATTGAACCATATTTAAACTGTTGGTGGTATTTTAGTGAATATGGGAACTTTGGCTAGGGCACTTTCCTACTATTCTTGAGAAGTGCCATGGAATCTTTATCATCCACCTGAATAACCACTGGAATAGTATAAGGTGCATCAGTTTATTGTCTCATCCAAAGGATGGCACCTCCCAACAGTACAGCATCCCCTTAGTACTGCACATGGGTGCCAAAAAGTATGGTATGAAAGTAATCCCAGTCCAGGACTAGAATCTATGACCCTCTGGCCCACAGGAGGATGTGCTACCAACCGAGCTATGCTAACACCTATTAAAGGTGAAATATCTTGAAATGAAGTATTATGCTTACCTGTAGCTGGCAACAGTCCAGGGATATTAAGATTGAGTCTGCCCTATAGTAATACTTGACTGCCAACATGTTTGGAACCTTGTGATGTCATGGAGGAAGGTAATGCTATGCCTAACTAGAGTGTGGTTAGTCATAGGTTCACCCTGAGTGACATCACAAAGTTCCAAAAATGGTGTCAACAGGGTATTAATGTAGGGCAGACTTAATCAGTGGTACTGTATCACTGAATTGCTAACAACTACAAGAAGTGATGTGCTATTGCCATTAAAGATTAATTATATGGCTTAATACTGTACTTCCTCTGCTCTCTAGCAACAATTTAGTACTGAATTTTAACAACTTATTTATGATTATTCATTTACCAGCAACACAATATTCATGAGTAATTGTGGGTGTACAGGCATACTGTAACTAGCTGCATGTTTGTTTATACTTTATGCATGATATTATCTTTGTATTGTATTCAGATATCATGGAATATTAATGTTTCCAAATTCTTTCAACATTGTATATACTGTACATATGGCATAGATGCATAAGATAGTTTTTCTTGTGCTTTTGCTATTTTTTTATAGTTTTAATATGTTATGATATGTATGTATTGTGATTAAATTGTATCAATAAAAATACATAAAAAGGGGGCATGTTGTTAGACAAAGACTAAGCAAAGTGTCACTTTGCAAAGTTTTTCACCTGGTGAAGTGATGCGTGGCTAGATGAAGACTTCACAAAGTGCCGTGTTGCTTGTGAAGCGCTACTACATTAATTTTTTCTTTACTACTCCCACCCATGCAAATCTTATACCCACCCCCCCTTAGCCCCTAGTATTAAGGTTTAAAAATATTTTTGTTTTGTTAACTAAAACCTTTGTTGTGCAAAGTTGGGGTGGGGGAACCTCACTACTTTATACATAGTGCAAAGTCACAACTTTGCAGCAACTTTGCCAACAAAGTTTAAAATTGCAACCTTTCTAGCTGCAGGTAAACCCAATACCTTATTTAACAAATTCTGACCAGAGCCGATATTGCTGCAACTGAGGAATTTGGGGTAAAATATTGTAAATTACAAAGTTACAAGCATGCATTTGCAAAATGTAATGTAGGCTCAAAAATGAGTTGATCTGTTATATATTTACACCAAATTTTCAACATAGCCTTGTTATGACCTTGCCTCATGAAGACGGGTAGACAAAATGTTCAACTCCTGGCTTAAAACTGTTTTTTTGTGTGCGGGGATTGCAAAATCAACTTTCAGGATGCAAAAACCCATTTTGGGCAGGAGTTGAAAAATGACAGCTGTCACATTCATGAAGTGATGTAAAGAAATGTCTATGTTGAAAATTTGGAGTAAAAATATTGAATATTACTGAACGTACAAGCCTGCATTCGCAAAAATAAATGTAGGCTCATAACCTTTTTGTTTTTTAATATTTTTATACCAAATTTTCAACATAGCCTTCTTATGACCCCGCCTCATTAACAAGGGCAGAGACAATTTTCATTTCCTGGCTGAAAGGTGACTTTGTGTAGGAAATGCAAAATCATCTTTCAAGATGTAAAAAAGCATATTGGCCAGGATTTGAAAAATGACAGCTGTCACAGTCATGAGGTGCTGTAAAGATATGGCTATGTTATAAATTGGGGTTAAAAATATAGAAAATTACCAGTTATGAGTCTGCTTTCACAAAATTCAATGTAGGCTCAAAACTTTGCTGTTTTTCAATATTTTTACACAAAGATTTCAACATAGCCTTCTTATGACCCCACCTCATGAACAAGGGCAGATAAATATTCAACTCCTGTCCCAAAGATAAGATGATTTTACATAGGGAGAACAAAATCACCTTTTGTTACAGATCTGCCTAACGACAATGACATTGTTCATGAAGTGGGATCCCAAAGAAGGCATGTTGAAAATTTGAGCCAAAAATAGCCCAAATTATGACACTAAGTTTAAAACCCCATTGAAATACATTGACCTGCTTACATGTGCCTTCAGTTCACAGTCTGGCTTTGAAGAGTGAAGATGTGTCTGTGGTCCAGAGAGGATTATGGTGTTGGACCCCTTATAGGTAAGTAAGGGCTTGGGGAGGGTGCAGGATGGTGGATGCTCAGTGGGAGGGTCAGGTGGGGGCTAAGAAATGGCTGCAAAAGACATCGATGGACTGATTTGTTTTACAAGTAAAAGAAGAAATTGATGATCCCCAATCATGACTTTGGGGGATTGGGCACCCCCAGTGCCATAGTTATGGGTGGACACACATTGATAGACCCTTTTTTTTATAGGTGAAAAAGGAAAGAAAAAAATACAGATGACCTCTGATCATGATGTTGAGGGATTGGGCAGCCCCAGTGTCAGAAAAAAGACCAATGATCCCCGTTCATGACACTGGGGGACTGGGCACCCCTAGTGTCATTTCTATGTTTTTGGGGGGTGGTGATGGTAAAGAAAGGATCGAGGATCCCCTATCCTGACACTGGGAGATTGGGCACCCCCAGTGTCATTTCTATGTTTCTGGGGTTGGTGGGTGCTGAGAGGAAGGGGCAGGTGGGGGGAGTTTCTGTAATATAAAAAAAAAGAAATAAGTGCCAGCAGTCACAGCAGAACATGGCCCACTCTGCCATGACCAAGATGGCTGCCTCATGCTACAGTACTGTGCATGTGTGACTGCTGGCACATGCAATGTACAGTGTAGCAGCCATCTTGGACATGACAGAGTGTGTTGTGTTTCTCCATGATCACTTGCACTGTAAAATAGTGTAGTGCTGCGGTCAGTAGGGACAACATGGGCAGACTGCTTCACAGATGTGGAGGCTACTGTGTCACAATCCAACATGTTCATTCAGAAAGAATGCAGAGTTCTTTTTCTCAATGATCTTAAAAGGTCTGCAGGGCTCTGCCCACTGTAGCCCTAAAATAGCATTTCATGAACTTTCAAGGTATAATGTATTGCTTATAAATGCTCCCCTTTAAGGAGGAAAACACCTTTATAACAAAATGTTTCAGAATAAAACAGAGTACTCTAATGCAAACTTAAATATGGCCATCTCAGGCCAAAGTAAAAGTCCATTCCAGGAATTTTAATTTCCAGTAAACTATTGGTTTGGAACAATAGATAGCAGGTTGTCAAGCAAAGGGAGCTAAGCAACAACCTTCCCAGGTGATCAAAAAGTGGTGCACATGCACTATCACCAAGTCATTTACTCTGTGAGTATTGCTGGTTAATAGGTACTGTACACTGTACTTATTTGTTATTAGCATTAGTAATTGTAAAAGACTTTGATTTTAGTAACTAAAGTAGTAATTGAAATATACTACCATACTTGAAGAGAAATGAAATAGAAGTATAATGATTATCTTTTTTTTGCCATGAAATAAGCTATTTTTAAGATATAAATTTAGTTATAAAATAGGAGAGATGCGGGAAGTGGGCAATTGATGCATGCCTCCCACCACCCTCATCACCTTTGAAGGATTTTAATGTCTATGCCCTCTAGTGAGAGCTATGACTTTTCTACAGTCCAACTTGATGAAGCTTTGATTTTCACAAGCCCCGTGTGGAGTCTCATGCCAATTCATTTATTGTCTAACTGCTATGTTACAGAGTTGATTGATTCTAGTATCACCCACAGAGGTGAGCATACACAGACACATTTAAATGTGGAGACAGAAACAGTGCCTTAAGAAAAAGCACATGGTCAGATTGGGATGGTGGATCAAAGATGGGCATGGAGTAGATGCGTTTTTGGCAACTTGGCAGCAACTCAGCATTTTTCATTATGAAACTATACACAGAAAAGTAGTCCTCTCTCTATCTTATCTTTAGCTTTAATGGTGTCTAAGAAGGCTGAATAAAAAAGGAGGCAGCTTTAAAATAACTGCTTTTCTGAAATGGATCTGGCTACCGCTAATTGGAACATGAAAACCTGTCTTGCCTTGTACCAAAACCACATCTCTTTGAATTTTTTTTTAATGGGAAAAAAATGGAAATAGGTTTCTTTTTAAAGAGAAATGCCTGCAAGCTTAAACGTTTACTGGCATTCAACTGTGTAGTCTTGGACACAGCTTTTTTTCTTAACTTGGTGGATGGCATTGCGTTGTCTGTCTGATTTTATCCCAGATTAGAATTAGACTACTGTCAGAGCTAATTAAAATCAAGTGTAAAGGTATAAAGGCAAAATACCAATTCCTTCTGTAATCAAGATGCAGGAAACTTCAAGATGCCATTTAAAAACATCCAGTTTAATTTCATTTAATGCTGAGCCGGATCGTACTTGTGCTTTTATTTGAAAGTTGCAGCTCTTACTTTCTTTCATCAATAGGAGACTTTGTTTTAGAGGGTGAAATAGAATTGAGAAAAAAAGACTGAGAAAGGTGAATTACTATCTAATCTGTTGGGCATCGAAAGAGCTCCTTTTGCTACATTAGTATGAATTATAATATCAGAACCCAAGAGTTCTGCCCCCTCTTGTCTCTTACTCGCTCACTCACAAGAGCTGTGCAGATCTGAACCATTTCCTTCATCTGGCTGTTTGTAACTTGAACTACCAATAGCAACCTAAAACTGTAAAAGCTTTCAGGGACTTAATATATGAATATGGTTTTGAACCATTAAGGTATTTGCAGACTACAATTTATTGAACCCTAACTATATTTCAGAAATGGTCAAAAGAACACCCTTGGAATTATTTCTCAGCCATTTGTGAACAACTGATATAGAGTCCTTGGAGCTGAATAGGTCAACTTAGAAAATGTTGAACCTGACAAAGGTATAATAAACCATCCAAAGGTGGATGCAGGAATCAATAACAATCAAGGTACAATATCATGGCTGAATGCAAAGCAAAAAGTAAATCATACCATAAAACAGATAAAAAATAGAGTAAAAGCTGCATAGAAAAGAGGGTAAAGACCCACAGAATATAAACTATGCCTTAGTAATAGAGGGTGATGCCATCATGCAAGAAAAAGAAACAACCACAACAGAAAGAAACAATCAAAATGGAAATCGGCTTGGATCTTCTATGCACCCATCTATGGGAAGAGTTAGTTGCTCTCAAATTCTTTCAGAAATGAGAAAAGGCTTCTCAAAAATAAATCAAACTTTGAGCACTCTTACAGATGCATGGCTTCACTCACAGGAAAAACAGAATCCCTGTCTCTTTGAATGGGAGAAGCAGTAGGCAGGATAAGTGTTCAGGAGTTTGGAATAAATCCAATAATTTCTACTATGGATTTGAATTCCAAAGAATTAGCCAAGCTTAAAGTGAAGCTGGAAGAACTTGAGGTTTGGAGCAGGAGAGACATCTTTAAAATTGCTGGCATTCCCTTAAGGGATTGATGGATCAAATCCAGTTACCTTTTTTCAGGAACTGATCTCCAAAGCACACAGCAGTGATAAACCAATAGTAGAACTGAACAGAGCACACAGAGCTGCATCAAATCTGAATTATCAGGGAAAACAACCAAGGTGTATTTATATTAAACCACATCATTTTCAAGACAGAGAAAAAATACTAAACAAAGATCAACTGGAGCGGGGTCTTCACTTAACAGGACTGACTTTATAAGTCTACCCTGATTTTGGACCCAGAGGTACTGCATAAGTGAAAAGCCTTCATTGCTACTCTAAATCTTCAAGAACACCAGATTTGCTTCTCTCTCATACCACCTGCAAAGTTCTGGGTCTATTACAAAGGGTTAACATATCTCTTCCTTTCACCCGGAGAAGCTGAAATTACTATGAAGTGATTATTGACATGCACTGAACAGGCCAGTACCCAGCCACAAACATCTGGTGTAAGAACTTCATCATCAAAACAGGATGGAATGGTACAGACTAATCTGTCACCTTCAAAATATATGGAACACAAAAATCAAGAGGATAAGGAGCTGAACCTTTTTAAGGATAATTTGGACCCAGGAATTCATAAGTCTCAAAACTAAGAAACCCTCACACAGTGAATAATATGGGTGTTGAGCAAAGATTGGAGAATGGAAGAATGATGAAGAAAGAAGACTAGACTCCCTTTTGGGGGAGGAGGGAATGGGGGAAGAGAGAGAGAGCGAGAGAGAGAAGAGGGAAAGACAGGTAGAAGTATATATACAGATTTACATTAAGAACATAGCAATTAAAGTTAGAACAAGTAGAGTTTAAGGCTGTCTGGGCTCTGGGTCATCAACAGGCGCATTTAGAAAATGTTAGGGCAGAGCTGCCTTTGTAGGTATATACTTGGGAGAGAGGTTGGGATATGGAGGACACTGATAACATCCAAGAAACAAGACATGATTTCCCACAGGAGGAATGGGGTGGGATAGTAAGTTGATACAGAGAAGGGGGAGAGGGTTAGGTTAGATATAGGGACTATGAGTAATTTCAATAATATTAGATGGGTAGCTAAGAACCATATAAAAGGCTTTGCTCAAAATATCTCAGCTGGTAAGCACAGAGGTGGGAGTCAGGCAGTTGGAACACCAAGACATATATTTGCCTTTCTTTTTTTTTCTTTTTTTCTATTATTTAGACTTTTTAGAGAGTGAATTTCTAGAATCAAAATGGTAACATTAAACTGTATGGGCTTGATTTTCAAAAAGCAAACTATGTACAAGGTGACTGCACCAAACTGAGATGGCAACTTATGTCATAGTTATAGGCAATCTCAATTTTCAAATGCTGGCTGCATTGAAATTGTGATGCCATGCAGCAATGCCCCCCCTTGCAGCAAAAGAGCACATGCACCAGATCGCAAGGGTGGTTGCACCACAGTGGGGCTGCACCATCCCCTTATTTGCTATTCTACAAGCCTCACCATGGTTACAAGAGGGGGCTGCCTTTAGACCAGCCAGAAGGTGGTCTAAGGGCCATGTTACACTGCTTGGCATGGTGGTGATTGGGGGGGCTGCAAGGAGGAGACCAGTAGCAGAAGAAGCATGGGGAAGACCTTGGGGTTGACAGGGGGCATAGTGCTAATGTGCAGGTGATGAGGTGGCACCCTGTGCTCTGACTCACAGCTGATCAGACCAGGACAGGGGATTGGCAGAAAGGGAACAGGACATGGCTTAGCAGGATATACCCCTGGCACCTACCCCAAAGGTGCCACTGACCACAACATGGTCAGTGGGCAGCAGAGGCTGCAGGTTCTTGGGTGCAAGTGGTGGCTGGGAATGGTCCATGGCACCATGGCATTTTCCTGGCACCAGACCTCCACATGTAGGCAGACTGCTGTCCACCAATGGTGTTGAGATCAGTGGCACCTATGTGGCAGGTGCCTGGGGTGTATCCTCCTGGGGCCAGGTCCCAGTCCATTTCTGCCAGTCCCCTGTCCTGGTCTGATCAGCTGTACATAGAAGTACAGGGTGCCACCTTATGCCCCACACATTAGCGCCATGCCCCTATTGACCCCAAGGTCTTCCTGTGCTTTTTCTGCTCTCTAGTCCCCTCCTTGCAAGCATTCCCCCCCCAGCTTTGCTTCCCCTTGAGTTTTGAGCTGGGCTGGTAGGTGGATGGATCCTTCTGTCAAAGCCCACAGGTGTGCTAGTACTTTGGCACAACTCTGCAAATGCAGCAAATCTGAGGTCTTGGGCACAGTTTTTTAAAATATGGCACAGGTTCTCTGACGTACCCCAAGTTTGCTGCAGCCCTAGATTGCCGCAACTTGTGGAGATCTAAGGGCTTTTTGAAAATTGAGCCCCATGAGTTGGAATATCAAGGGCACCTGAGATAGGATAAAGATGAAAAAATTAAAAAAGTTGGCACAAGAGAAAAACATAAAGGGCCAGATATTCAAACCATTGCACCTAGTGCAAAACTGTAGCACTGGAATAGCACTGGATTTGCGGTAGGCTGCAATATTCAAAAGTCCTATTAGCGCCAGCACTGTGTGGTAGCACCAACGCTGATATATAATGGTACGCAGGGGCGAGGTTAGGGGAGTGCCCAGGAATGCCAGTAGCATGGCATATTCAAAGGTATAGCGCCATGCTACAGGCATTAGTGCAACCTGTAGTGAGGTGCTAGATACCACAGAAAAAAAGCTGGTGGTAATGCGGTGGTGCTCCCCCCACATCATGGACCCCCGTAGCCACGGTAGTATAGTAATCTCCTGGTAGTCAATGGTCCCCACCCCTGCATGAATCCGACCCCTTCGCAATAAAATTAATCATCATTACCTTGGTAGTCTCAGTGCGGTCTCCCACTTCACTCGTGATGATTCCTGGACTCCATTTGCACAAAGTAAATTAATTTCTTGAATAATTTCACTTTCTCAGAAGAATCCACCCTAACATATTAAAGATTAGCTCTTTTGTAGAAATGCACTCAGTAGTGATATACACAGCCCAGGATTACTTAACAGAGCCAGTGTTCAGTTTTCTCATTTCATGAGTTAAAGCTGCTGACTGAGGCATAATGAGCTTCATCTATACCTCAGTCAGCAGCTGGCCATGGTGGTGAGAGGAGGGCTGAGCTGGTCACCAGCTCTGTTCGTAGATTGTTCCTGGGCTGAGCGGGGGCGTCACTGCTGGGTGGGGGGACCACTAGACTACCAGGGAACAGTCTGATCTTTACGGTGCATGGGGTCGGGATTCATGTTGGGGAGTGGGGGGACCACTAGGCTAATGGGAAAATTACTTTTATTTTTAATGCAAATGGGTTGGGATTCATGCGGGACCACTAGACTATCAGGGAAATTAATTTTACTTTTATTATGTATGGGTCTGAATCATGCAGGGGTGGGGGACCACCTGACTCACCAGGGAAATGAATCTTAATTCTATTGTGAATGGGTCGGAGTCGTGCAGGGGGTGGGGGACCACTTGACTACCAGGGAAATTAAGTTTACTTTTATTATGAATGGGTCAGGAGTCATGCAGGGGGTGGGAGGACCACTTGACTACCAGGGAAATTAATTTTAATTCTATTGTGAATGGGTTGGGAGTCATGCTGAGGGGTGGGGGGACCACTGGACTACCAGGGTCACTTGTGTATCAGGCACACATACAGTAGTAATGCCAAATTTGTGAAGCAATTTTGTGAGATTCCCTATTTATCCTTCACAAAATTTAGGGGAAAAAAATCCTCTAAAATGCTTTTTGTTATATCTACAGAAAGAGGCCAGTTCCTATTACAGTGCTTAAGTGCCATCTGGTAGATTTTCAACCACACTATCAGATGAGACAACCCTCTCTTGGTAGCAGTGAGCACACTAACAAACAATACAAAATCCCTAACTAAAGGTTTCACAATTCTCAATAGGGACTTTTGAAAATCCTTAAAAATTCTTTGACTAATTTGGTGCTACTACTGTATGCATGGGTGTGTTGTATGCACCCATACCTCCTGACTGTCCTTGCTTTTCAGGGAGGTCTCTGATTTAGCCTCCACATGTTCTTCTGTCCCTCATACAACATGTGTTTATGTGACAGAACAGCATACTCCTCAACTGCCCCTGATTTCACCTAAAATGTTTACTCTGTCCCTCCTATAATATGTGTTCACATGACTAAACAGTGGGGATTGTAAGAATACACCTATGTCAACCAATAAAGTTGCAGACTTCTTATTCTTCAGGAACTATAATATATATTCTGCACTGAGTCCCTTATTCTGCCAGCTTCCTGAGTGGATATCACCAATTTTGAAACTGTGTCCCTGGATTTGTGCCTTTGTCCCTGATTTGTTTAAGCCTTGTCCCTGATTCAGGAGGCAAGGGGTTGCGAGGTACGTATGCACTGACTGTGCCTGGCAGCACACAGTTCCTGCTGCTTCCAGCCTGTACTTCTATTCCAATCAACAGGGGATGCTGTGGGTATGCTCCGGCCTGCAGCGTCCAGCCTGTACTTCCATTTCTACCAAAATGGGGAGCTTTGTGCTCCATGCAGTAGCACCGGGCAAACTGCATGGTAATGTATGCTAAGCAACACTTAATGAGATGCAAATGTACCTGTTTGCCCACAGATTACCTAAGTAGGCTCATTTGCATGGAAACTTGGAATATAGCTCCTGTTTGCCCCAGGCTAACCAGTTTGCACCAGTCTAATGTGTTAGCACTGTGTACTAAGGTTAGCCCCGGGCAAACCTCACTTCAGCATAGCACAGTTCTGCAGTGTGTGGCTTACATTGTTGTTTGCAGTAGATGTCAGACATCTCTGTGCAATCACACATAATGTTCTCCACCTGCAACACTGGCTTTCTCCAGGGTCTAATGAGCTGCAGTAGCAGTGTGCACTTCCCTGTTCTTATATTCAGTGCTGTCTTATTCCTGGGCTATTTTTGCTCTGCACTCCTGGCCCTGTTTACCCAGCTTCCTTTGCTTGCTATATTCAGCTGGTTTTGCACCGGGCTATTCCTTTTGAATATAGCTTGCTTTTTGCTCCAGGCTAAGTTTGCCCACTGGGCAGTGTTAATTTATCCCCGGGACAAAGTTTTGAATATCTGGCCCAAACTGTCTTCTGTTACAGGAAACACACTTTAAGGATGTTGACTTTAAGTATTTTCTTAATCTATTCCAAGGGATATGGACACATGCTTCATATTCTAACATGGCTAGAAGTGTAACCATTATATTTAAAATATCTTTACACAATGAAATTATAAATCATCTAAGTGATCCAGAAGGAAGGTTCATTATAATGAATCTTAGGAATTCTAATATGTCATTCTCATTAGTCAACATATATGCACCAAATGAAGAGGACCCTACTTTTTTCATAGATTTAGTTTTAAAAATAGTTCAGTTTCCTGCCCCATGGATAATAGCTGGAGATTTTAATGTCAACTTAAAAGATTTAGACCTCTCCAAAAGCAGAGAATGGAAAACAAAAACTGTGAGTATAATTACAGACTTTATGGAAGATTTAGCCTTGACTAACCTATTTCGTACTAAATTCTCAGATTTAAGAAAATACTCTTACTGTTCACCAGTGCATAATACCTATTCAAGACCTGAATTTGTATTAATTAGTGACTACCTTTTACACAATGTTAAAAGAGCAGAATATGATTCTGTTCAAATTTCAGCTCATGCTCCTATCTGTGGAATTAGTACCAACTAAAACTGATTTATTTGGAAAATGGACTGATTTCTGCTCAGAGATGCATCATTGATAGAGAAAATTAATGAAAAAATTCAAGCATTCTAGGAATTAAATACAAATTTGGAGGTATCAATTAATCTGGTTTGGGATGCTTTAAAAGCATACTTGAGAAGCTACTATTTTTTGCAAGCCTCATATAAAAAGAAGCAAAAACCAAAAAAAAAAGTGAATTAGGAAAAAGATTAACAGAGGTTGAGGAAAATCATATTCATTCTGGAATACAGGATACTTAAAAGAACTACTACAAACCAGGGAATTATACTATATAATAAGGAAGCAGAAGAGGAAGCTGAGAGAGAGGTAATTAAGGCTGGGTCCAAATACTACTTTTTCAGTGATAAATCAGATAAATTATTAGCTCATCAGCTAAGGAGTGAGCAAAGCTCCACTACAATCTCAAAAGTTAAAGATAGCATTGGCTTTCTACAATACGACTCTGAACAGATAAACAGAGTATTTGAAGGTTTTTATAGAAACCTCCACATTACAGATACAATAGTGGAAGAAAATGAGCTGTGACTATTCTTTGAAAAATATAAACTTCCACAAATCACCAAAGAAGGAATGAATTTGTTAAAGCAGGACATTCTTTGATGGAGGCAGTGGAGGCAATAAGGGACCTTTCTAATGGTAAGTCTCCAGGGCCCGATGGGTTTATTGATGAGTTTTATAAGACCATTTTCATATAAAGTAGCCCCAGTATCACAGACTACATTTAATCAATTACTTACACAACATTTTCTTCCCCCTTCATTTAATGAGGCCTGTATCACACTTATACTGAAAAAAGATAAAGACTCCTCTCTCTGTGGCTCCTATCAACCCATTTCACTCCAAAATAATGATTTTAAAATATCCAAAATTTTAGCAAAAAGGCTTAGCAAAATTATTCATAAAATCATTGGGAATGATCAATCAGGCTTTATATCAGGGAGAAGATTAAGACATAATATTAGAAGAACTCTAAATTTTATCCAACAGGCCCCTAAAGAAACTATCCTTTTGGCATTAGACACTGAAAAAGTGTTTGATGGAGTAAGGTAGACTTTTTTTAAAGAAACATTTAGACAGTTTGGCTTTCTTGGTAAATTTACTGATTGGATAGGTCTGATTTATAATACTCTGGAAGCCAGAGTCAGGACTAATGGTAGGCTCTCATGCCAAATTCAGCAATCAAGAGGGATAAGTCAGGGATGTCCCCTATTGCCTCCGCTATTTGCCATTTACAATGAACCCTTAGCAGTAGCTACAGATGGGCGAAGTCTGCAAAATTTGTTCTACAAATTAATTCGTGAATTTTGTGGAATTTGAGAAGTGCAAATTCATGAAATTTGTGGATCACAAAGTGCAAACATTTGCTGCAAAGTGCGGAATTTTGCCCATGAATTCCACACTTCACGGTTGAAATTCCACACTTTGCGGCAAAAACTTCAAGATTTGGGTGCAGTCGAAGTTTCCCAGGTGTGGGGAAGCTTCCCCAAGCAATGCAAAGTGCACATTTTTGGCACTTTGCCGGAACTTCGCTCGCGAAGTTTTACTTTGCAACATCTCTAGCAGTAGCTATTCAAGAATCACAAGTTATAAAAGGGGTAGTAATCAAAGGAAAAAAAACATATTGTATCTTTATACACAGATGATATCCTTTTATATTTGCAGGTTGCATGTGATAAAGGCGATTTTGGAATCGCGAATAACATATCGGTGAGTGCACATCACTGAAAATAGATACAGTGATTGTGCACTATTCCAACAACCACAACCATGGCTCTCAATCACCAAAAACCTAATGTTTTAGCCCCCTGCACCCCCATTTCTTTATATAATCAACTCTGAGGGGTGGGGCCTGACACTGAGGTACAGGAAAACCCTTGGGAGGGGACTATTCAAGGGGGGACTGCAGACCGGGGCACACATCCAGGGGAATTGGGAACAGGACATGGGAATGGCACACACACAAAAAATTAAGTCCCATACTACCAAAAGCATAAAAAACTTAACAAGCCCTTACCTAGCCCTGAACACTGTACCTTCCGCAGTGTAACCATCAGTGTGATTCACCACACCAAGTGAGCAGCTTGACAGCACCGCCCACACTTCCTCCCACATTTCTGTCTATGTCATGCCCTCCCAAAATTGTACCATCCCTTACTCACTGTCACCTACCTGCAATAGTCACCAAACCCCTTTTGCGAACCCTGAAGGCTCGTTGTCTTCCTGGGTGCTGCAAATGAGTCGTGCAAAACCCAATCTCTCATTTGCAGTCACCCATTTGATGGTATACTATATTTGCAGGACATTTTAAATACTGGACAAATCCTTCTGGATCTTATTAATAACTTCAGTAAGTTATCAGGCTACAGAGTAAACTGGCAGAAATGTGAAGCTATACCCCTGGATCTGGACCAGGATATGAATAGATTAATTCATGAATCAATTGAGAAACCAAGAAATATATTCGATGCTTAGATGTGACTTTAATAGACATATAGGAAAACTTTTTGAATTAAATGTAGTTGCAGTATTGAATAAAATATATTCAGATTTGAATAAATGGTCATTACTCCTGCTCTCTTTGATCGAGTATGTCAGTATTATAAAACTGAATGTTTTACCATGTATTCTCTTTTACTTTCAAGCTCTCCCTATTGAAGTAAAGAAAGAATTCATCAAAGAATTTGAAAAGAAAGTAAGATGATTTCTTTGGCTTGAGAAGAGACCTAGGCTCTTATTAGAGAAATAATACCTATCGTCAAGAACGCGGGGGGGGGGGGACTGCCAAATCTATATTGGTACAGTCTAACTGCTCAAGTAGAAACAGCATTTTTCTGGTTGAGGTTACTGGACACAACTCCATTATGGTTCTCACAGAAAGAACATCTAGTTCCATGTAACACACTGATTATTTCACTAGAACTAGATTTTAAGTAGAAAGGTCAGTATCAGAAAATTTTGAGTTTCACTAGGACCACTGCACTAGCTTGGCAACAAATCAATAGGTTATTAGTTTTATACTAATAAATTATCTAACGTATCTCTCATTTTTTCAACCCTGATCTCCCCATCACAATGATTACACAGAGTTGGCTACAAGAAAACTTCTTGTTATTAAAATAGTTATACAGGGATAGGCTGGCCTAGTGGCACAGAGAGCTGATGCACTTTACTAGGTTTACTAGGTTTATTAGGTTGTTTTTGGAAAAAAGTAGGCTGAGGCCTATCTAGATTTTCCCCACAATCATGTGGGCTAATTTATGTTATTTTATTTGTCATTAGAAAATGGGTAAACTCAATCTCGTATCGTGATTGGCTAAAACAGCCTGGCACCCGGGCTGTTATTTTTCAACAACACCCGCAAAATAACGAGTGCCACTTTCTAGTGCCCCATTACTAACATGATCCTTGGGCCACCCTGAATTTCAAAATACACCAGCCACCATTTCCCCATCCTCGCTCACTAAAGACTCGCCGCCGTATACTGCGTCATACAACAAAACTCTCCCAGCAAACATCAACAGTAACCTCCAGTTCATTTCTTTATAAACATGCAACCGCAAACCCAAAATCCTGCCTACCATCTTTTTTCACAAATCTAAAGATACTACTGACAGTTTGTCACACTCGTATGCTCCCGGTACTCCCCGTCCGTTAACACTGTCTCCCTGAAATAAAAAATTAAAAGAAACCCCTTAAAAACAACAAACTTTTTTTTTCTCTTCACCGAACGTAATCGCAGTCCCTGTGAAGCCAATGCTCAGTTTTACAGTTAGCTGCACACTTACGCCGTAAAGCCACACTTCTAACTCCGTCTGAAATAAAACAAAATGACCTAATTCTCAGCAGGCCACAGTCTCCGATTCTCAAGAGTGTTCATCAATCGCTTTCTGTCTCTGTGATGAAGCAGGAGCACAACGTAATCAGAAGTAAGTAAAAAAACAAAAACAGAGTAACGCCGTGTGTATCTGTGTACTCAAGCAGCAGGACAATCTAATTGGAAATAAAATAAATGCCTAAAAACAGCAGTGCCCTCCACTGGTAATTATAGCACTTCACATTACAGGGACTATTTTGATACAAAGATTATTTTGGATTTTTTTTTTATATATACACATTTTAGTTCCCATATATTTTTTCAAAATATAGCACCAAATAGCCCATTTTCTAAGTGTAATAATACCCTCCAGGGTGGGCATTATGGGCTATAATGGACCTTCCAGGGGCTATAAGGACCTCCGCGTGCGGCGTTGGGCCTCATTATGCCCCTGGGCGGTCCATTATAGCCCAATAACGCCCACCCTGCCGGGTATTATTATTTACTTAACCAACAATTCAGACCCTTCTTAAATGACTCAAAATTACTACAATCAACCAGTTCCTGTGGTAATGTGTTCCAGAGTTTAGGTGCCTGTAGTGTAAAGAAATTTTGTTGGAGATTTGTCCTCGCTCTGGGGACTGTAAGTTGCTTATTGTGGTATCTTGGGACAGTGCGATGTGTGGTGTAAGAGAGACTACACTGTTCCATAAGGTCTGGAGATTGCAGCAATTTATGCAAGAACCGTAGATCCCCTCTTTGCCTTCTTTTTTTGTAGGGAACTTAAGCCTGTAGTCTAGTTTGGTAGCTATTAGCTGACAAAGAAGGGACCATTTTGGTCAGCCGTCTCTGAACCCTTTCCAGTCATTTGATACTGTATCTCTCTTAAGGTGTGGGTTTCAGAATGGGGACCAGTAGTCGATGTGTGGTCTGACACATGCCCTATACGGTATCAGACATTGTTTCAATCTGGAGACAAAAGGACATTTTATTTGTCTCAGTAGATCATTAGTCATATTTGTCACCTTAGAGCAGTGGTCATCAGATGTGAGTTTTGTGTTTACCGGTATACCCAAGTCCCCTTTGTTGCATGTGGCTTTGAGTTGGATGTTGTTTATGTAATAGATGGTTTGTGGATTTCGTATCCTAAAGTGCAAAACCACACATTTATTGGCATTAAGTTCCATTTTGTTCTCTTGGACCCTGCATTCAATTTTCCTAAGATCCGATTTGAGTGAGATAAGGTTATGTTGGGTGTCCACTTTTCCCCCTAGTTTTGAATCATCTGCAAATTTGGATAATCAGTTTTGGGCACCTACTTGCATGTCGCTTATATAGATGTAAAATATAAAGGACCCAGTACTGAGCCTTGGGGAACCCCACTTGTAATTGAACTCTGGTTGGAAAGGGTATCATTTATGAAAACCCTCTGAGTCCTATTTGTTAGCCATGCATTTACCAAATTAACTAAACAATTAGAAAAGCAAATGATTCTATTTTTTTGATAAGATAACCATGTGGGACCTTGTCAAAAGCCTTGTAATAGTCAAGTAAAATGACATCCAACTGGCTATTGTTGTCCAGGCCCTGACTAATATTATTATAAAAAAGATATCAGATTAGTTGTACACAAGTGCCCTGGTCTGAATCTGTGTTGTGTACTATCATTAATCTTTAACTCCCCCATTTCTTTTTCTAGTAGTGTCTTGATTATTTTTTCCATAATTTTACAGATGAGAGATATAAGACTGATGGGGCGGTAATTTTGAACATTGGACCTGTTTCCTTTTTTGTGTATGGGGGTGATTGTAGCTGTTAGCCAGTCCAGAGGCATTTCCGCCACCTGTAGTGATTTATTGAAAATTATTCTTAAGGGTTTAGCTATTACCTCAGCTGTTTCCAGAAGAAATCTTGAGCTGGTTGTTTTCTTTAAGGATTTAAGAAGCAGGATGATATCAGAAGATGTACTAGTATAAGTATGTGCCAGTTTTAGAGTTTTGGTTGGCTGTGATGAAGGGGTATAGGTGTCTTTTTTGAAGAACATGGAGCAAAAGTAGGTATTAAACAGGTTTGCAGTTTCTTTGTCTGACTGTGGAATACTGCCATTGTATGTCAATGGCCCTATTTTCCTTGAATTGCCCTTTTTATTTTTTATGTAAGAAAAGAGGGCTTTATGTCCATCCTTTGTGTGTGCTAGTTTAAACTCTATTCTCATTTTAGCTTGTTTAATCATGTGTTTTAGAACTTAAAATGATTTTTTGTACTTGATGTAAGCAATATCTTTATCCTTGGGTTGACTTTGTTTTAGTTTTTTTTTTAAGTTTTTCCTTATGTTTAATTTAAGTCTTAATAGATTTATTAAGCCATTTTGGTATCCTACTGTTTTATTATATTTGTTTTTGGTAGGTACATGGTTTCTTCTATATTGTGAATTATAGTTTTTAATTTATTCCATCAATCATTTACTGAAAAGGAGTGGAGGGTCATTTCCAAATGGATTTGATTAATAATCTCAATGATATTTTTGAAATTAGTGGCTTCATAATTTTTATAAGCTGTCTTTTTCTTTAGGCTAAGATGCTCTCCTATTAACTCAAATAAAAAGGAATAATGGTCACTGTTCTCAAGGGGGCCTAGAGTTTGAATTTTAATAAATCTATTACTCATGTTTGTAAGGAGGAGATCTAGAATGTTACTGCCTCTAGTGGGTGTAGTAATGAGTTGTGATAGGCCATTATCAGTTAATGTGGACAAAATTTATGTTTCATACCTACAGCTGCTTGTAAGGGAGGGCCAGTCAATATGAGGCATATTAAAGTCTCCCAATATTATTACATCTTTCTGATTTGAGACATTGATAATGTCCAACAACAGTTCTGTTTTGTAGTTTAAATACAATGTTGGAGGATTATAGCAGTTACCTATAAACATTTGTGTTAAGCCCTTAAATTGTACTGATACTCAAACACTTTCTGTACTATTTTGGGACAGGATTTCATAGGAAGGGATATCATCCCTGACATATATACAGACCCCCGTACCTTTTTTACTTGTTCAGTCCTTGTGATATAGATTATAGCCCTTTATTTGTTGAGTCCATGATGAATTAGTATCCCACCAGGTTTCTGTTATTGCTATAATTCCTAGGTTTAAAAGTTTGCTTTTTGCCTCTAATTCCACTAGTTTAATTGAGATAAGGGATTGTGCATTAAGTGACAATATTTTACAGGTTTTATGTTGCTGGTTTATGGATAGAGATGTGGGAAATTTCCCATTCTCCCCCTTCTTGTTTAGTTTAAATAGTTGTTAATTATGCTTAGGAAGGATTTACCTAACATGGTGCTGCCTTTTCTACTAAGATGCAGGCTGTCCCAGCTGAACGGGGGATGGAGTTTATCTACAAAGTTTTCCCAATGTGGAATACGGGGGATGTTTTCTTTAATGCACCAATTCCTTAGCCATTTGTTTGTTTGTTTGATCCTTTTAGTGATATACTGAGTAGCTCTGGGAATGGGTAGTATCTATGAAGAGCAAACAGTACAACCTTTTTCAACAAGCAAGTTGTTAAGTGCAATATAATCTTGCTGGTGACCCGTGTTCAGGAACAAGCACGGGTTGTTGGGGGTTGGCAAGGGGAGGAGCAAGCATCTGATGGCTGCTCTCCTCTCCCATGTAACACTCTGATTATTTCACTAGAAACAGATTTTAAGTAAAAAGGTCAGGATCAGAACATTTTAAGTTTCACTAAGACCACTGCACTAGCTTGGCAACAAATCAATAGGTTATTAGTTTTATACTAATAAATTATCTAACGTATCTCCCATTTGTTCAACCCTCATCTCTCCATCACAAAGATTCCACAGAGTTGGCTACAAGAAAGCTTCTTGTTATTAAAAGATTTATACAGGGATAGGCTGGCCCAGTGGCATAGAGAGCTGAAGCACTTTGCACCATACTTCTTACCATGCTGGTGACCCATGTTCAGGGACAAGCATGGATTGCCGGGGATTGGTGGAAGGGGGGGAGAGGAGCAAGCATCTGATGGCTTATCTCCTCTCCCAGGGAGGGGGGGATCTGCTGTCTCACTCCATGGCTGCCATTTGGTGGAGGCTGGGTGGCAGTGCCACAATTAAGCGGCACAGTTGTAGGGCCATGGTTATGTAGTGCATGTGGGCCTCCACAGGCACATGCTTATGGCCGCTGTGGCATGGGGAGTAAAGCAGAGGAAAATGGTGATCATAGGCTTCCTGAAGGCCTTCCTGACAGCACTCATCCCACTCTGTCACTGGTCCTCTGGACCCTGACCTGGATGCAGGATTACTGGGTGTGGGGTGGCCCTCTTTTTTCCAGCCCCTCCACAGAGGGGCAATCTGTAGGGAAAAGAGGTTCAGGAAGACCGGAGAGACAGTAGAAAGATGGAAAGGTAGGAACAGGGCTGAACACAGCTGTCATGGTGACTGGAGGACAACAACCTGTATAGAAAAAAAAGATCCCTATACAGGGAGAACAAATGTATATCTATTTAAGACCACAATGATTTGTTGGATCTTCACACAGAGAGTTTTACAAAACTATATTCATCTTAGAGAGATTGTTAGACTCACAACTGGAAATGTAACCCCCCCCCCCTTTACATACTCCTTTTGAAAGTTTTTTCTCCATGATTAATTCTTCAGACAAATGAATAGGGAAAGTACTGTATATGCTCTAATAAGGGATGGTATGGCCATAGAGTTAACTTCATTAAAACATGCCTGGGAATTGGATTTAGGTATACATTTCACAGGACAACAGTGGAGCAATGCATTATCAGTAGTTATAATAACTTTGCAAAATATAAAACTGAGACGGATTCAATTTAATGTTATGTACAGAATCTATTAGACACCTGAAAGGTTAAAAAATGTAATGAAGCAATATCTGAGCTATGTTCCAGATGTCCCAATGCCAAACAGGTACTATGCTCCATATGTTTGTAACATGTCCTTCACTTTCTCAGTACTGGGATACAATATATAAATTACTTTCCAAAATATTTCAAAGGAATTTCCCATTTGATCCAGGAATGATTAATTTGGGCTTTATAGGGAATATTGATTTGAAAGAACATCTATATAGACTTCTTATTCTCATGATAATAAATGATAAAAAAAAGTAATTTTACAACAGTGGAATGGTCCGAGCCCACCCCACCCTTGAGAAATTTCTGCATATGATAATTAATGCCTCAAAGATATAACGTACACATTATTTTATGAGTGAAACTAAAGAAAAATGTGAAATATTGTGGCAACCTTTCTAGACACATTAAAGCAGGAATAAAAAAATTGTTTTTACATGGTACCCTTGCCTATTCTTTTTTTCTCCTTCGTTTTCTCCTCTCTTTTTCTTAGATAGCCTTTTAGACCTGACACTCCAGATATTCAAAACCATGCCCCAAGCCTCAGGTAGCACTGCCTGGCAGGCAAATATTGCCCGGCCCAAAGTGCCCGCCATATTCAAAAGGAATATCCTGGTGCTAACCTTGCTGAATATAGTATGCAAAGGAAGCCGGGCAAGCTGGTCTGGGAGTGCAGGGCAAACATAGCCCAGGAATAAGACAGCACTGAATATAGCAACAGGGAAGTGCACACTGCAACTGCAGTCCAGTACACCCTGGAGCAAGCCAGTGTTGCAGGTGGAGAACATTGTGTGTGATTGCACAGAGAAGACCCACAACACCTGCAAACAATGCAAGCCACACACTGCAGAACTGTGCTATGCTGATGTGTAGTTTGCCCAGGCTAACCTGATTGCACAGTGCTAACACATTAGCCCAGGGCAAACTGGTTAGCATGGAGCAAACGAGAGCCATATTCAAAGCTCCCATGCAAATTAGCCTATTTAGGTAATCCGTGGACAAACAGGTACATTTGCATCTCATTAACTGTTGCTTAGCATACATTACCATGCAGTTTGCCCGGTGCTACAGCATGGAGCATACAGATCCACCTTTTGGTCAGAATGGAAGTGCAGGCTGGATGCTGCAGGCCAAGGCATGCCCACAGTGTCCTCTGTTGGTCAGCATAGAAGTACAGGCTGGAAGCAACAGGAACTGTGTGTGCTGGCAGGCATAAACTGAGCAGACAACCTGCCCATGCAGCACTTCAAGCAGTAGAACACATGGTACACACACATATAAATATATATATAGAGAGAGAGAGAGAGACAGGGAGAGGGTGATAGGGTGATAACTATGTGACACATAGCTATATATACATATCACACACACACACACACACATATATGCACACACATACATATAGATAGACACACACACACACATCCACTTGCCATATGTGCCTTGTAGATCCCCCCCAATAACATAGGCACCCCACGGCAGGTGTAGGTGGAACACAATGGGGGGACCCACAAATGCATGGGACAGGCAGAAGGCACACCTGGTGGGGGTGGGAGGACATAGGTTGTAGGTTACGTAGAACTTGCAGCATATCCATTCAATAGGGAACTGGGAAGACTGGCTGGGCCAGGCAGTCCACTCTGCCATCATGGTCCCTGATGTCATATGTGCCTATTGCACACCCTGGTAGTCTAGTGGTCCCCCCCCATCCCCACCCCTGCATGATCCCCGACCCCCGTAGCCACGATAGTGTGATAGTGTACCTGGTAGTCCAGTGGATCCCCACCCTTCTGCACATATCCTGACCCCCATTTCATGTAGAATAAAACATTTCTCTGGTAGTCTAGTGGTCCTCCCACTCCCTTGCATATCCCAACCCCATTACATATAGAATATAACCATTTCCCTGATAGTCTAATGGTCCCCCACCCCCAGCATGTATCCCAACCCCTGTTTCATGTAGGGCAAAACATTTCCTGGTAGTCTGGTGGTCCCCCACCCCCGCATGTATCCTGACCCCCATTACATGTAGAATATAAACATTTCCCTGGTAGTCTAGTGGTCCCTCCAACCCCCAGCACGTATCCCAACCCCCATTTCATGTAGGGTAAAAACATTTCCCCTGGTAAACTAGTGGTCCCCCCACCCCCAGCATGTATCCCGACCCCATTACACATAGACTAAAACAATTCCCTGGTAATCAGCAACACAAGGGCTATGCTCCTATAAATACTTTTTTAGCAATTTTCTCAATTCCATAAGACCAGAGCACTAAGCATAAAGACTGAAACTGTGTTTTTCTTACAGCAAGTAAATCAGAGCTGAGTAGCTGTATGCTTGCCTTTTTTGTTGGGGGTGGGACTCACTGACACCTGACGGTAGAGGGAGGATTGATCTTCAATCCAAATCAGCTTCATGGAAAAAGATATGCAAGCTTATTGTAAGTTTTGATTCAGAAATTGTACCATTTAGTATTATTAGGGTTTAGTGACTGTATAGAATGAGTTTATCTTATTTTGAAATGGATTTAAAATGGGTTTTAGAGCACTGGGATTATAATAGACTTTTGGATCATGTGATTAGACACCCAGTGGGTAACAGAGATTGCATATTCATGATAAACTATATTAAAATTGCATCTTTTAGGTGAACAATTACAATGTCCTATTTTGGTGAGTGACTCTAACAATGTTTGGGAATTGGAAAATATAAGACAAAGAACCTCTGTGCGCAGAGGACCAGCATAACATTCTGTGGTGATTTG
The DNA here is from genome assembly GCA_016271365.2 of Neoceratodus forsteri. Classification (NCBI taxonomy): domain Eukaryota; kingdom Metazoa; phylum Chordata; order Ceratodontiformes; family Ceratodontidae; genus Neoceratodus; species Neoceratodus forsteri. The sequence goes on from CM028133.1 coordinate 637,926,819, forward strand.
CATATGCAGCCCATGATGCTTTGCTTTGTGGGGGCATGTGTGATTCTGTATTTTCATTGGAAAATATTGTGCCTCTTCAATTTGGATTTTAGCTCCTATACCTACTATGATTTATAGTATATCTCTATGGTTAACCAGGCATTTGTTGGACTGAACCACCAAACGCAACAGTGGGCAAGCACCAGTAAAACACTGCAGTGTTCCATATCATAATGCAACACTCAGACAGAAAATTACAAAGCACCCTACAGCAAGGATTCCAGGCAGAAACAGTAATGTAAATTTTTTTTTTACTGTTTATTCAAGCGAACCACCATTGTGCATATAAAAAAAATTACCACATATCTAAGAGTTAGCATAAACACCATGCCAGCATTGACTGATGATGTGTGAGCCTAACATTTCACCCAAGCGGCTCCAAGCTTCATCAGACTAACAGTAGAGACATATAACATACAAAATATAGTGTATAGTAACCATAGCAACAGTCCACCATGATTTTTATGAGAAAATATACAGTGATATACAGTGCTACAATACATTTTACCCCCCCTCCCAAAAATGCAATCATGTCCAGCAAAACCTGGACAGGCACGCTAGTGAATATCAAGATCAAATGCAGTTTGGCAAATCTTAAAACTGTGATCCTCACTACTGTTTTAGAGCAGCATCATAATGTTGAAAATACATACATAGTATTAGATTTATGAATAAGTACCTCCATAATAACTTCTTTAATTTTGGTCACACATAATTCCTCATGTGCCAAAGATAAATGGTCTTAGTAAGTAACAATTGCACACAGACACAGTGTGTCATCACCACTCATAACAAGATGCGAGGACAGGAATAAAAATGGGGAATGCCCACACATTTTTTCACTCTACAATCAGAAGGGAAAAAAAATGAAAACTAAATTGGCTAAGCAAAAAAAAAAAAAAAAAAAATAGTAATGAGAACTTTGCTAGTTACAAACTGGAAATGAGAAAATGTTAGAGCAAACTCTAAAAGTAGTGTCATATCAACTAAAATGCAATTAAATTCATGGATAATGGGACAATAAATTAGGAAAATATCAGAAGATGGAAACTGTAAGGAAAATACATCTGTGGAATGAGGAGAAATTCAAACAAAAGCTCAAAATTGTATAAAAGGGAAAACAACATCAACAGAGAAAACTCTTAAAGTATTTCAAAAATTAAAATCACACTTTAGAAAAGAATGGGAATACGAGTAATGTGATTAAGCTGGATATAGTTGGAAATGAGGGTATATTGGTTAGGTATCCCATCAAAAGGATACAGGAATGAGGGCACCGTAATGTGGGTGCACCTCATGTAGGAATCTGGGACTTGCGGGTGTGGTGCGCTGAGGGCATCACTGTGGCCCCTCTCCCCAATATGCCCATGGCAAAGGTGATTATATTTATTTTAGGGGTGGTGCAGGGGACATAGCCCCCACATAAGTGCACAATACATCAGTTGCATGCTCTGTGTCCGTGTGCAGTTACTGGGTGCTGTCACTACTTGCGCTCCTTTGGCTGCACCCAGCTTTCCCGTGCTGTGTTTGTTTTCACCTTAAAGTGTATAAACCTATTGGTTATACTTGGTTTGGTTAAGAAGCAAGTAATTACAGACTCATTTTTTAAACTGGTGAAATTGTTCTTTGAAATGGCAAATTCAAATAACAGAATATTGTAGGAAATTTTATTTAACTTATTCACAGGCATGAAAGTTATAACAATATGGGACAGTGTTGGAGAGGGTATTGGACCTTCACCTCAGTACTTCCAGGCTTCACACTGCCCAAAAGGTGAAGAATCTGGGTGTCATTCTGGATGAAAGGCTGACATTTGAGGCTCTGGTGCCGGCAGACATTTCAAACTTTTTTTGCCATTTTGGAAATATCAGCTGGATTTGGTCCCTTATTCCACCTGAAGACTTGCCATCTCTGGTGCATGCCTTTGTGAAGTCTCATCTCAATTACTGTAATGCCATGTACCTTGGGGTCGGTGAAGGTATTCTACAATGCCTGCAAATAGTGCAGAACACAGCTGCAAGATTGTTGACAGGCCTTTCTAAGATGAGTCTCATTAGTCCTGCAGTGCAAGAACTGAGCTGACTGCTAGTTAAGTGACATATTTCCTATAAGGTTGGTCTGCTAACCTATAAGGCCCTGCATGGATTGGGTCTGGGTTAACTGTGCAAACTTCTTCATCTGTACCTTCCAGCACATCTCTTCTGTTCTTCTGAGGAGGGCCTCCTGGTTGCCCCAAGGACTAGAATTAAAACGTCAGGGAACAGATCCTTTGAGGTGGCAGGCCCAGTAATGTGGAATTCACTACCAAAGGCTCTGAAACAGACCCCATTGGTAGAAACCTTTAAAATGGAGTTATCTACAGGCCCCCAACCCAGGAAAGTGAAATCGACAAAGAACTCCTGGAAGCCATCTCAGTGATGGTAGACAGGGGTGAGTTGCTGCTTGTTGGGGACTTCAGTCTGCTAGATGTGGATTGTACCTCATACACAGCAGCCACAGAGTGGAGCAGAGAGTTCCTGTTCATGCTTCAGGGGGCAGGTCTACATCAGCTCATAGACTCACCTACTAGAAGGAAAGCAACCCTGGACCTGGTGTTCACAAACAGCAACAGGATATCAGACGTTCATGTGGGTATCAATCTGGGGACCAGTGACCACAGGTCAGTCTGGTTATCAGTAAATAAAGAGGAAGGTAGAAGTCACACAAAAATCAAGATACTTGATTTCAGGAAAGCAAACTTTCCTGAAATGAAATCCAGGATTAAGACCATGTTTGACACCAGTAACAAGGGGGAAGCAGAACACTGCTGGGAGAACTTAAAGAATGCCTTAAATACAGTCACTGAGCAATGCATGAAACATAGAAACATAGACTTTGACAGCAGATAAGGACCACTTGGCATGCCTAGTCTGTCTGTTTCCTTACATATTGGATAAGCTGCAGGCCCTAGTTAACCAACAGACTTCTGCTTCCTAACCCCCACCAGCATTGCCTTATGTCTGTCCCATGCACTCTTGAATTCCCTCACTGTTTTTGACCCCATGACCTCCTCAGGATGGCCATTCCATGTGTCCACTACCCTCTCCATGAAAAAATACTTCCTCACATTGGCCCTGAGCCATCCCCCCATCTTCAAATTGTGCCCCCTTGTTCTTGCACATCTCTTTTTCTGAAAGATGCTACCCTCTGGGACTTTTTTGTTTCTAATCATCGTTTATTAGAATTTCAAAACTTATTTACAGTAAACAAATAGAAAAACCAAGAGGGAGCATCAAACCCAGAATTTAAACAATTCAAAATACACAAACAATAAAAGTTTTAGAAAACAGATCAATCCAACTCTACAACCAGTATCTACTAGGAAGCACTCCAAGGCTTTCTAATAGGGCCTAAAAGAATTCTAAGTAAAGACAAACATTACAAATGTTCAATGACATAAACAGAGAAAATTACAGAACCTATATTTAAAGGGGAGTACACTCCAGGCCGGCAATGCCACAGCCAACTATTTATGGCACAAAATCATGATTAACCTCAAGCTGATAATTTATCCAAGATCTCCAATAATCACTTACAAGCTGTCTTCCTATCAAGACACTTATAGTGAAATTCCCCAGCTTTGTGTACAAAATTAATAACCTGATACCACCCTTCTACTGTAGGCATCTTGTCTTGTAACCAAAGCTTAGATAAAGCCTTTTTCACACATAAAGATAACAGAAGGCGGGCTCAACAACTTGAAAGATTGTAAAACTGAGGAAATACCTGGAGTAATATCAACTTACCAGATAGGGTCAAATTCTCAGAAAAAATCATTGGCAGGACCCTCTCAACCACTTGCCAAAAAGGTAGTGGGACTGGGCAGCTCCAAAAAATATGTGACTGATCAGCACAGGGTTCTTCACAATTCCGCCAGCAGTGGGCATACTGTTGTCCCATATATTTAGCCATAAGCAGCTGCATTAAAAAAAATCTCATCCTACATTTCCATGAAAATTCTTTAATATAAGGAGATACAGATAAATGATAACTCGGTAAAGCTGATTGTAACCATTCCTCCCAAGTACAAACTTTGTCTAACTCCCACTCCCATTGGGTAAAAGTAGATCTAATTTCCTCTGTTTTTGATGTACATTCTAACTGCGTACCAGTTACCTATGAAATGAGAAAGCACTTCTCCCCTTTGAGCCAAAATAATAAACTTGATCTCTAGAGCATCAAGCAGCATAGGAAGTGAATGAATATATGAGATAATATGTAAGTAAGAACCTATTTGAAGAAACCTAAAATGCTCCCTATTCTCCATGCCATAGTTAGCCTGAATTTCCTCAAAGGATAAACGGCCAGTAGATTTAAAAAGTTGGGAATAGTACTTCAACCCTAGTTGCGACCATCCTCGTAGGAACACCTCCCACCCCCCCATAAAATGGGGTGGCACCATCCCAGGCCAAGGATGTAGTTAGGAAATGATGTTGCTAGGAAAGAAGGTTGATACTCATACCAGATCCTGACAACCACCTTGGCATAATGAAATAAATTAGATAGTGGAATCTGGGGGATAGAGGACGTAAATAAAATTAAATCAATAACATGCAGGTCATTCAAAATAATTTCAATGTTCTTCCAGTGTACCAAGTAAGAGGAACTAACTCAAAAGCAGACAATACATAAAAACACCACTCTAACATACCATTCAAAATTCGGGAGCCCAATACCCCCTTGGTCTGGCGAAAGATAAAGAATTGAGGCATGAACCCTTGGCGGCCACCATATAAACCCCCCATATAAACTGGAGAAAAGATTTATGCCATTCTCTAATAAGGGCATTTGAAGGGATAATGGGTAGTGTTTGTAACAGAAATAGAAGTTTCAGTAAAATCACCATACAGATGTCCTCTATCCATCTCAGAAAAGATGGGGGCATGGTTGACCACAACAGAAAGCCATGCTGTATCTCCTGAGTTAAGGACTCAAAATTTAAAATGTCTACATGATCAGGGGATTTTGTTAACATCACCCACAAATACCTAATTGAGTTTCTGTTCCATCTTATTGATAATAAAGTACGAATCTCATGTGGGGACTTGTAATTATATACTATAACCTTAGTTTTGGTCTTATTTAAACAGAACCCCGCTTAATGTTCAAACTTATCTAAAATCTGCAATGCCACCCTTAAAGATGCAGATGGGTTAGTCAGGATTAAAAGAATATTATCTGCAAACAATGCAATCTTATAATCCTTCCCCCCAACAAGATACCCTCTACGGTCTGAGCCAGTCAAATATGTGAGGCCAAAGGCTCCACATACAAGGCAAATAGTAGCGGGGAAAGGGGGAAGCCCTGATGGGTTCCCCAGGCTAATGGAAAGGAAGTCAATAAGGAACCATTAACCCAAAAATAAGCCATGGGGTTGGCAAAAATTTGACAAAGCATTGTGATAAAGGCTGACGGAAGGCCAAAAGTGTCTAAAACTGACCAGGGATGAGGCCTGTAAACCCTGTCAAAGGCCTTCTCTGCATCAAGGCTGGCCAGAATCAGTGACATTGAACACTCACAAACATAACCCAATAGCAAAAAAGTTCACCTGACATTGTCAAATACCTAACGGCCATGAATAAATCCCGTCTGATCCTGGTCAACCAACACTGGGAGAAGGCTCTCCAGCCAATTAGCCATAATCGACATAAACAACTTATAAATGACCTTTAACATAGACATCAGCCTGCAAGAATCTGGTCTAGTTGAATCATTATCGAGTTTTAATATGGCTGCAATAATTGCACTATTCCAAGAGGGTGGGGAAGAGTTCCCCTTTTTCATCCCCCTCATAGCCTGCAACAAAATTTGACACAATAACTGTTGCAATTCCTGTAACTTATAAAATTCAGAAGAAAGTCATTTGTACTAGGGCATTTCCCAACCTTTGAATGCTTAATCAATCAATCATCTATCATTCTTTATTTATAAAAAGTGCCTTTCTGAAACCAAGGCGCTTGTACAACAATTAAATAAAACACATCAATAAATAAATAAATACAACAAGTTAAAACCAATAAATACAGCAGCAGCATTAAAAATCAGGCTTAATCACCTCAAGCAACTTAGTATGTATAATCAGTATCAAGAAGACACAGCACAACTCCAGGGATAATTCAAAATGTCAAACAAATGTATTTAGACATAAAAAAACAGATGCCAACTCATGACCGCTCCAAACCCTCTACCAGTTTCGCACAAGGTGCGTCATCAGTAGGTAGCCAGCCAATACAATTCCTGATTTAAAAGACAAATCATTAAAGGTGCAACACACATATTCTTAAAAAGTGCTCAATGTAATAGAATTTTAAATCATCTCAGGATTCAAATGTATAGTGCAAATACTAAATATTGTTAATTTATAAAAGTGTATATATACATATATAATGTTATGTTGTTTAATTATTATATATGGTATTACTAATTGTAATATTTCACCATTAGTGTGTTATCTCACATAAGTTAGAATTATAAGAAATGTATCTAATAATCTAATTATCTAATAACACATCTATTCTTTTCTATTCTACTGTTTCCTGCCATTGCTTCACATATTGGTTAGGATGTGCTATTAGACAAATATGAAGGTATGTAATAATGCTATAATGTGGATGGATGTATACTGTTTTAAATATGAAAGATATGATTTAGGTATAGAGCCTTTATATATGTCCTTCTTATAACTCTAACTTATGTGAGATAACACACTAATGGTGAAATATTACAATTAGTAATACCATATAGAATAATTAATTAAACAACATAACATTATATATGTATATATACACATTTATACGTTAACAATATTTATTATTTGCACTATACATTTGAATCCTGAAATGATTTAAAATTCTGTTACATTGAGCACTTTTTAGGAATATGTGTGTTGCACCTTTAAGGATTTGTCTTTTAATACCTGCAATTGTATTGGCTGGCCACCTCCTGATGACATATCTTGTGCAAAACTGGTAGAGGGTTTGTAGCTGTTGTGAGTTGGCATCTGTTTTTTATGTCTAATAAATTTATTTGACTTTTTGAATTGTCCTTGGAATTGTACTGATACTTGTTGATACTGATATTATGTTTTGCCTTTGTGCACACTCCCAAGTGGTTTGAGCTGATTTTTTTTCAAATGATTACCTCAGTATGTGTAATGGGGGAAATTAACCTGGCCGATTGTTGGTGGGAGAGTTTAGGCAACTTAGCCTGAGCTAAGAACTGTGAGATATTATCCACAAATGGCTCCATTTGATCAAAAGAATACAAGTTTTTATAGAAGCACTAAAAAACCTTTAAAATGTATCCCATACTATGGGTAAGTTTAGATGTAGCTGGATCTCTGATTTTTATTATGGTGGACTCCACTTTTTGTGCTCTTAAATGACGTGCTAAATATTTGGGCCCCCTATCACCACCCAATAGTACTCTTTGTTTTAAACAATATAAAGCATGTTCAATTTAATGATCCATAAGCTTTTGAAACTCAGCCTTAACTTCCAACAATCACCCTGGGCTGACTTGTCCCCTAGGAAGAAAGTTTGTTGCAGCAGTTGAGCCTCTCTATAAAGTTCTGAAGTTTATGCCGTCCAATCTTTCTGCTTGGCAGAGGCATAAGCTATCAATTGACCTCGAATTGTGGCCTTCAAACCATCCTAGGAAAGAGTGTTGCTGACCTCCCCTGTATCATTAAATTCCATAAAAACATGAATATGCTTGGCAAGGCTATGACATAGTTCCCGATCTTTTAAATAAGCCATACGAAGCTGCCAAAATTTAGTTGTGGGTTCTCTAATATGCCATATGGTGATCAAAACAGGATCATGATCTGATTACCATATAGGACCAATATCAGCTTGCTGTATATCTCTTAAATGTTCAGTAGTCATAAAAAAATAGTCCAACCTTGCCTAGCTACTGTGTCTCACCGAGTAATGTACGTATTTTACATCATTAGGATGCACAAATCTCCAACTATCCACCAAACCCCAGTGTTTCAAAGTCTTATTTATATATTGAACAGTAGGAAAATGGTGATAACACTTAGGATTAGAGGCATGTAATGAGGGGTTCAAAGTAATGTTGAGGTCTCCACCTCAAATAACTCTCCCACAAATGACTGGTGTCAATTGCAAAAAAACTTAATACCTGTTTAGATGTACTCAGAGGAAAGTAGGTATTAACAAGTGTCACCTCCTGGCCATATAGCAAACCATTCACTAAGACATACCTGACCTCTGGATCAGAAAATGAGTGTCTAACCTGTAGCGAGAGACCGCGTCTAACCAAAATTAGAACCCCTTGATGTCTGCCCTTTTCCAACGATGCATAAAAAACCTGAGAAAACCAAATTTTAAAAATGTATCATACTCAGCGTGGGAGAGGTGCATCTCTTGAAAAAATATTAGGTCTGCCCACTGTTGACGTGCATAATGAAGGAAGTGATATCTTTTAATGGGATTTGACACCCCATTAACATTGTATGATAAGATAGTTAAGTTATGAAATCTATAATTTGCCATAGCTAAAAATGAGCCAATATCTGGAGGAAATAATCTTCTTGCTGGCCCAGAATGTCCCCAAATCACTAACCCCAATGGCCCTTTATAGTTAGTATTACAGATGTCTACAAAAAGTCGGCCCTCATCCATGAAAGCTTCCGCAAAAAATTCACATAGGAGCAACCAGTGAAGAAATTCCATAAGTTCAGTTCCAGCTGAAAGAGCCCCTAAGCTCATTTTACAGCATAAGTATAAAAAGAATAGCTCAAGACAGTTAATATCAAATAGTAAAACTATCCAGTGCAGGGCCAAGCATTTTAATCGATAAGTTATACCCAAAACCAACATTGGTAATATTATGACACCAACAATTAAGTATAATCCTACATGGGAAGTTATACTGAAAATTAGCTGAAACCCAGAGGGTATATTACCCATACCCATTGTTTTAAGGTTCAATCAATAGATCTTATTTTGAAGAAGATAACTAATAGAGGACTGAATCAATGCATCCCCCTATAATTGAAACCCACCTCACAAGATGTTGCAAAAAGTTAATAAGATAGTACAAATTTTAAATAATAGAATTAGAGAAATTAAATATATCTTACTTAACCAAAGGCCCTGTACCCAGAGAGTAAGCCCTGGCTCCCCTTGATAAGAATATTTAGTGCTCCCAAAACAGGCTTCAAGTAGGATTTTAACAGTCAAATTTAAAAAGAAAAAGAGAAATCCTAACTTACCAAAAAAGAATAAAACTGTAAAACTTATCCAAAAAATACTAATATTTATCCCTACACTAACATTTAACACCACTAACTCTACTGTAAAAAAAAGCATCTACTCCCACTACTATAAGAATAATACTTTGCCTTTAAAACTCAAACAGGCCAAACAACACATATACTGAGAATAAATGGCTTCCACAATAGGAAGCCATATCCCCCAGCTCCTGGACTGTGCCGAGATGGCACAAAACACCACAGGGGTATTAGTCTGGTATGACCAGAAGACCCCAGGGGGAAAATACCCCCTAGCACCAAAAGAACACCAAACAAGGCCAATGCCATCACTGTCTTAGGGAGATTGGTGGACCCCCGAAAAGAAAAAAAAAACCTTAATGCCAAGATTATAGGGGCAAGGCAAGACAGCTAGGCAATTGAACATCCAAAATAATGAAATCCCAATGACCAGATAAAGTGAGGTTCCCCCAATACCACAAAGCTGACATATAACATGTTCTCCAGACTCTCATCCAAGAAAAATCCACAGTCCCCCTAATTAATCTCCACACACCTTATACTTCCTGAAATAAACAAAAAACCTAAGGGGGGGGGGGCAATGCAGATCAAACACCAGAGAAAGGAAAATAACATAAAACCCAAGTGAGAGCTAGAGATACAAAGAGAGCAGATTAACTAGTTAAAGACTTCTACTTTACCTTGGTATAATAAAACATAGCAGCTAAATTGCCTAGGGTATCAAAATATAAACCCATGTAACCTATAAATAGCACCCAAACCCCAAATGAGCTAGATTATCATACTTGACTAAAGGACCTAACAAATTTAAACAATAACACTCCAAATTAGAAAGTAAAATGCAACAATCACGAACAGTGAAAACCTTTATATAAACCTAAAAGAAATCTATAGGAGTGGTGATATGAGTTTTGTAACAGCTAAAAATGATACTTTGAATAGCAAATTAATATTACCCTAATTATGTAGTCAAACAATGTTTTCAAATTGTAGCTCATTAACTAGCCCAATTGGGGCTAATGCTAGTTCGAAATAGTAATTTCACCCGATTCAGAAATTTAAATCAAAAAAGGATTGAAGTCTCTGTCGAATCAAGTAAAACATAAAGGTAAACATGCTGCTACTAAAAAGTAATAAGTGCCAAGGATACTTAAGTATTGTCACAGTCCACCAGAAATAAAACATCATGCTTTGTAAATCCCCAGTCCATTAACAAGCATAGTGACATAATAAAACAAGTGTCCGATCGAGTAAAAATAAACAAAGCGTTTGCATGGTTTGAACTAAGGTTAAGACTCGATCAAAGTAAGCAGTAGTCTGAAGAAAGAAATAAAGGATCCATAACCTCAAAAAGAAAAAATCTAGTTCAGTACAAATCATCCGGAAAAGCTGTCACAAAAGACCAGACCAGGATCGGAGAATCAGAAAAACAACCACAAGTGGTGACTCTTTCTGTCAGTAGCTAAAATTAGTCTACCCAAGGCAGTGTAAGTCCAACAAGAGATAAAGGTAACTGTGACAGTCCAAAGTTTAATGGCAGCTAGGATCTGCAGTGATAGCCACCTCTCTGACTCTGGGCAAAACCAAAATTAATTGCCAAAAATAGCTCCCAAATACAATCGGTCACTCTGGTGAGTCTCTTCTGAAGGACTGTAATGAAGACTGTATCTCCTCCAATGCCTGTTCCCTCTTCTTCTTTTTTGCTGTGGGAGAAACTTTAGTCCAAATGTCCTTCTGCAGGGCTCCCTTTTCGCGAGCTTCCTGTACCTCCATCATATCTTGAGGAATTAACTGACGATCCTGTAATGCAACCAAGGCGGAATCCAGGTCGTCAAAAATACACAGACCATTGGAAAAAAAAATTTCAGCCTCACCAGATATGAAGTAGTAAATTTAAGATTGTTTACCCAAAATATATGAAATATTGGGGCATATGCTCTTAGCGGCACTGCAAAGAAGGGGAATAATCATTGTCCATAAGTAGAAGATGATTCTCAAAAACCAACTGACCCTTCTTCCATGTTCTGGTCAGTATCTGATGTTTAACAGCATAGTTGGAAAAGTAGATCAAAATAGATCTCGAACAAGTCCCAGGTTCTTGAGAAGGAAGGGAGAGGGCACAATGAACTAGCTCAATCGGAAGAGGTGGCAAGTTGGCATTGTCCAGTCGGACCCAAAATAAATGCACACACACACGGTTTCAGTTTCTTGGCATAAAAAGGCCACAGCTTTACTGTACAGCAAACATTTGAATTCCAATTTCAAATAAAACTCTATATACAGTTCATACATTGTACACATTTAAAATGCAAAAAAGACCCCTGGGGCAGCAAATTCAGATGGTATGGTGCTTCCAATGGGGGAACTCTGGCCCTCAAGTCGGGCAGACCCATCCAGGGCCATGCCTCTCCCTCGGACAGTCCCCCACCAAAATGCATCGCGAGGCATCTCCATGACTGTTGGGCTGGGCCGGTGCCCACCCAGGGCAGACTTCCCCATCCTCCAGTCATGAGCCCCTACCATGCCCATTGTGTTTTTGGATGACCCTTCTCCCCTGTAGTGTACTCACCCCAGGGTCACGCCACCAGGACCCAGGTCACCCAATACCATGAACACTTATTTTAAACCATCCAGCCTGAATTTATGCCCTTTCCCTTAATCCATGCAGTGACTTAGAGGCAACCCCTGAGGGTAATCAAAACCTGCAACCCACTGTAATTGCCGCTGCCAACATGAAACAAAAGAAAGGGGTGGGTGGGTGGGATGCCTGTAGTATGAGCAGGGCAGAGAAGGAAGAATTCCTCTCTGCCCTGCCCTTTGTACTCCTATGCTCCCTCCCGGAAGCCCAGGCCAGGCATGTTGGCCAGCCTCCCCACACTTCCCATTGTGGGTCAGCAATGTTACCCTCCCGGAGAGAGCCGGGGAGTCATTGGCCAATCGGACCCACAATAAATGCACACACCCAAGGTTTCAGTTTCTTGGCATAAAAAGGCCACAGCTTTACTGTACAGCAAACATTTGAATTCCAATTTCAAATAAAACTCTATATACAGTTCATACATTGTACACATTTAAAATGCAAAAAAGACCCCTGGGGCAGCAAATTCAGATGGTATGGTGCTTCCAATGGGGGAACTCTGGCCCTCAAGTCGGGCAGACCCACCCAGGGCCATGCCTCTCCCTCGGACAGTCCCCCCCCCCAAAATGCATCGCGAGGCATCCCCATGACTGTTGGGCTGGGCCGGTGCCCACCCAGGGCAGACTTCCCCATTCTCCAGTCATGAGCCCCTGCCATGCCCACTGTGTTTTTGGATGACCCTTCTCCCCTGTAGTGTACTCACCCCAGGGTCACGCTACCAGGACCCGGGTCACCCAATACCATGAACACTTATTTTAAACCATCCAGCCTGAATTTATACCCTTTCCCTTAATCCATGCAGTGACTTAAGAGGCAACCCCTGAGGGCTAATCAAAACCTGCAACCCACTGTAATTGCCGTGACCAACGTGAAACAAAAGAAAAAGGAGTTGGGTGGGTGGATGCCTGCAGGTACAAGCAGAGACAGAGCAGGAAGAATTCCTCTCTGCCCTGCCCTTTATACTCCCTGCTCCCTCCCCGGAGCCCAGGCCAGCGGCATGTGGCCCAGCTTCCTCCCCCACACTTTCCATTGTGGGCCGTGTGCAATGTTACCCCCCCCGGAGAGAGGCCGGGGGAGTCATTGTCCAATTGGACCCACAATAAATGCACACACCCAAGGTTTCAGTTTCTTGGCATAAAAAGGCCACAGCTTTACTGTACAGCAAACATTTGAATTCCAATTTCAAATAAAATTCTGTATACAGTTCAAATATTGTACACATTTAAAATGCAAAAAGACCCCTGAGGCAGCAAATTCAGATGGTATGGTGCTTCCAATGGGAGAATTCTGACCCTCGAGTCAGGCAGACCCACCCAGGGCCAAGCCTCTCCCTCGGACAGTCCCCACCCACCCAAATGCATCTTGGGGCATCCTCATGACCATTGGGCTGGGCCGGTGCCCGCCCAGGGCAGCCTTCCCCGTCTTTCAGTCTTGAGCCCCTGCCATGCCCACTGTGTTTTTGGATGACCCTTCTCCTCTGTAGCGTACCCACCACAGGGTCGCGCCACCAGGACCCAGGTCTCCCAATACCATGGATGCTTATTTTAAACCATCCAGCCTGAATTTATGGCACTCTAATGTGCATAGCACATTTTCCCCCTAATGCCCCAGAGGTCTCACCTGCTTTAATACCATCTCACAAAAGTCTTGAATTGTAGCATTGAAAATGTCATTCCCAATCCCCAACAGGTGTACCCCATCCCTGCTATACATTGCATCACATGTCCTGGGTATGAGGAAGTGACACAGGATGGCAATTCCATGGGGAGCTGCAAACCGGGACACCTCCTGATTAACCTCCCTCCTGGCTTTCTCAATGCCATTAATGCTGCAGACACCTCTCCACTGCTGCCGTGAGATGATCCTAGGACAGGCCAGCCTGGTTGTCAGGAGCAGGGCCTGAAGCTGGGTCAAAACCCACTTGATTTCCCCACAAAGTCTAGGGGGCCCCTAGCCCTACCAAATCATTTCCCCCCGAGTGCACCACCAATGCCAGTGGTGGGTGTCTGTCCAACCCCTGTCCAATCACAGTATCCATGAGCTGTCCCCAATGCATTCCCCCCTTTTCCTGCCCAGTGAAGCCTTGCGTGTTCCTTAGGGGCCCCAAGCTGTACTCCATATGGGCGGGCCAATGCTCGACTGTGTGCCTCCTGGATGTAGGAATGGCCGATGACCCATATATCTGGTAGTGTTCCTCATTCTGCTATAAAGTAAACAAAAGAAGAGCCATTATCCATAATTATAAATGTTTGTTTCCATCACATTTCCATTACCCTTGTACAACCTACGAGCCTGTTGAGGCCTGATATAACATTTAAAGGCAGCTGATGACCATCTGCCAATCTTCTTGATCTGTGCCTCCCCCAAACCCAATCTCGAGGCTTCTATAGCTGCCCTGATTTGGAATGAGTGAGTGCCAAAAACCTTGGAGTCCTTCCCCATGAACCACAAACTCTTACGCATGATTGCCGTAAATTGGCATCTGGTCTCTGGGGATCCATCCCCATGCACAAACAAATGGCCCTCCCCACCACAGGTCTGTCCACCATATATGCCTGTAGCAAGGCATATGGGCAAGATTCATTTGCACCTGACCGATGTAATGTGATCATTGTTGGAGGGCCAGCCTGGTTTGTTTTGGAACTTCGGAGCAAGAGGGCCACCCTATTGGGCATCCAGGAGACATCCTCCAACTGGATGTTAGATCTCTCCACAGCTGCTTTTGAGTCCGACACCAGCTCCAAAATCCTGAATGCACCGTAAAAGGCACATGCAAAGAGGGTCCTGAATAACTGGGCCTCGTATCATGTGTTACAAACTGCACCAAAGGATGCCAGTATGTTGGTGAGCTCACCCAGACCTATTGGCTTTCTGGGGTCTCGCCTCTTTCCCCTGGATCTGATCCACCCCCCAGCATCTTGCAGGTTGTGAAATTGCTGGTTGGGACAGGATGGCCTAGTGCCTGCCAAATGAAAGCTATCACAGACAAATGTGCCTGGATGGCGGAAGGGGCCGGGGCAATTGAATAAGATGGAGCACGTAATCTTGTACTTGTTGTTGTGTTTCATGTGGGGTCTCACTTACCTGCTGTCCACAGAAACAGGCAAATGCTGTGAAGCTACCTGAGTACTTCTTCCAGGTCGATGGGGCAACAGCAAGTTGAACCCATCAAAGCTTTTCTCACTCCTAAGCTGCCAAACTGTGTCCTGGATCAGTGTTGGGGATGCCTTCGTATGTGGCACCAGCTGTCTGAAGCGATCGAACTGCAACCGAGACAAGGCATCAGCGATCACATTATCCTTCCCGGGCACATGTTTTACCCTGAATGCGATGTTCAAAGAGAGACAGCATAACACAAACACTCGCAGTACCCTCATCACATCCTCAGACTTGGAAGATTGTGAATTGATGATAGCTACCACTTCCTTGTTGTCAGAGAAGAACAGCACTGACTGGTTCTTCAGCCTGTGTCCCTACACCCGGACCACTACCATGATTGGGAACAGCTCTAGCAGTGTGATGTTTTTTGTTAACCCCTTGTCCTCCCAATTTTAAGGCCACATTCCCACAAACCAGGACCCTTGGAAATAAGCCCTGAAACCTAGACCCCCAGAATCATCAGTCACCATATCCAAACCACGGTGATGGTGTGCCTTGTCTTGCCATGTACTTACCCCTTAAAATCACTTAAAAAGACCTCCCACACCCACAAGTCAGCCTTGAGGCCCCTTGAGATCCAGATATGGTGGTAGGGTTTAGTAGGGCCAGACATTGCCACCGCCAGTTTTCTGAGGAATGGGTATGCAAAGTTGAAGTGGCCTAGCAGGGACTGCAATTGTACTAGGGTGGCCTTTTGAGCTCCGATAACCTCACCTAGCAACCAACATTGTTTTTTTTCCTTGTCCAAAGGTAACCATAATACCATGGCCACAGAATCAAGCTCGATACCCAAAAATGATATGGATGTGGTAGGACCCTCTGTTTTTCCTAATGCCAGCGGTACCCCAAATTTGTCCATTAGGGTCTGAAAACCATTCAGTGTGTCCTGACACTTACCAGAATCCTTGTAACCCTCAAATAAAAAAATTGTCAAGATAATGAATGATCACAGTGTTCCCCATGAAAACCTTAGTGGCCTATTCCAAAAAGGTAGAGAATGCCTCAAAAGCAGCACAGCTAATCAAACAACCCATGGGCATCGCCATGTCATAATACCATTGCCCTTGAAACTTAAAGCCCAGGAGTTCCTAATCCCTTGGTGTACTGGTAACAGGCAAAATGCTGACTTTATGTCACTCTTTGCCATCAAGGTGCCGGTGCATAAACCCCTCACCAAACTCAACCGCTGTATCCAAGGATGTATAGTTCACTGATGCATCCTCTGGTGCAATGTGGTCATTCACCGATCCTCCCTCCGGGTAGGAGAGGTGGTGGATCAGGTGGTATTCCCCATCGTTCTTTTTTGGAATAAGGCCAAGTGGGGACACTTGGAGTGTCGGAAAAGGAGGCTGCCCAAAAGGGCCAGCTACCCATTCCACTTGCACTTCTTTTTCAATCTTGCATGCCAACATTGTAGGCAGAGCAATAGCAGACTTTAAGTTGTGGGTTACCATAGCAATCCATGGGCCTCTGTAAGGGATTTTAAATCCTGTGTTAAAACCAGCCTGCAAGAAGTCTGCTGCTCATTGGTCAGGGTACTGGGAAAGCCATATTGACATCCTGTGCAAATCTACTGGAGTGTTTGCCAGCTTAGATGGCCCCGGGCTTTGACTTTTCAGAATGGGGTGGACCTGAAGGCCCGGATGTGGCTTTTTTACATTTAGTGACCCGGTGACATCCACCACAAGACTTGCAGATGTGTTGGAATTTACAGTGGCTCCGAAATCACTTCCCTTTATTATAATCATAACATGCCTTTCTGTCCCATATTTTGAACTCTTTTCTGTCACTGGTACTGGGTCAGGTGATCACATGCCTGCTATCAGTGTATGTTACTGAATTAGGTCTGCCCCTGGTCCTGTACTTGGCCCATAGGTCAAGATGCATATTTCCCACTTCAAACTGGGTTGTTGAGCCAATTTCAGACAAAACTGCTCATCATATTTGAATAAAGCAAACCTGTCAAAGGACAAGTGAGCAAACTTGATGGTATCCTTGTACTTAAGTAAGGGTAGCAGCTTATCCGGGTACTTCATCCCGTACACTGACATAAAAATGTCGAAAGCCGCCGCCCAATTCTCAAAAGTCAAGGGGAATTTCAGCCTCCACACCCTCTCTTTTTTTCCTTTTTTGTCATTCTCCTCCTCCAGGAGTTCCCTGTGTAGCAAAGAAAACATGTATATGTACTCTCACTTCCAAAGTTTTTCCCTTACATTGTCTGCTAGGTGATCCCCTAAGGGATCCTCCAATCCCGCATATGCCCATCTGTTGTCATTGGGCACTAAGGCAGAGGGAGCAGGTGGTGTTATGTCACCAGGTTGAGCTGCCACCAAGGCCCCAGAGGACCCTGCTGGCCTACTTGGATCTTTCCCCGTTAGCTGATTTATTCCCTTGATCTCCCAATGGGGCCATGGCAAGGGTACCCCCCACAAGCACCCTGACATGCTAGTTCCACCAGAAGTGTTGTCCCCCTGGCCAAACTCGTGTTGCTGCATACCCCCCAATACCTGCTGCCCTGTGCTCCCCCTGGAACCACAGGAGGTAACATTCCCTTGGGGAGTACAGGAAGGGAGGCCCTACCTAGGGGTTCTGGGGCCATGCCTGCCCCCCCTACTTGTCCCAACCCTTGTGGAACTGGGACAATGGGCCCCGTCTGTTGTGGGGAAGGGGATCCCCACCATCCCCAGGGGTTCTGGCCCACCGAGCCACCCAAACCCCATGGGTACACCGGCCAGAAAGGGTGGCTTTGAGCCCAAGGAGGCCCCCATGGAAAGGACATCCATGGATTTGTGTGAATATCCCCTTCCAGCTGGGCCCGGCCTGGGCTAATTCCAACCGTGGCTGCCAGGCCCTATGTCATAGGATGTGTCCGATTGGGGGCTTGTGCTGGGACCCGCTGATGTGCCCCCCCATCTGGTCTCTGAGCCACTGGCATGTACTCCAACCCCAGGATCGTCATGTTCATATGGGCCCTGCACAATTGCTGCAGAGCTCTCCTTGCAGGGTGGTGGGCTATGGGGCCGCCGGTGTTCAACATCCCACCCACATATGCCAATGGGATTGTTTGGAGGCCTGTTGACCCTGAGTGAACCCACCTGTGACCCTTCACCAATCTCTAGTGCCGGATCTGGGGCATAGCTCTCTCTTTCCACAATGGACCTCCATGTCTGCAACTTCATGGGGGATTGTACCGCTATGGAGAATGCATAATTTTCCTCCTGGTCCTCCTCCCCCCCCAGTCAGCTCCTCCACCTCTGAGGTGTGGAGAGAGTCCTCTGAAATCAAACCCCCTGACTCACCAGTGGGTTCATATCCATCACACCCCACGAGCCTCGGCTTCACTTGTTCTATAGGCATTGGAGGTGTTCTGCCCTGCGTTGCTCTGGTTCTGCCTGGATGTTCAGCCATTCGCCGTTGACCTCTACTCTTTGTGACTCTTGCTTGCTGCTTTTCCACTGATATCCCTTTTCCTCATCCTGCATTCTGCCCCTTAGGCAACTGAGCTACTGATTCCAAGAAATGTGCAGATGGCTGTCTCTGACGTGCAGGATGCCTACCCAACACTACCTCTTGTGCACCAGCTGGGGTATCGCCGCTCATACTAGGCCCTGCCTCACATGTCTGTGGGGTCTGCGTTATGGGGACAGTGGTCTGCAATGATGGATCCAGCCTGGCCCCTGCCTCCCACCAATTAGGACCTCCCAGTTCCTTCATTCATTGAAAAGCTTCCATGAAGGCTCTGTTGAGACCCTCGGACTGCTGTGAGCTGGGACTGGCCGAGGCCTGAGAAGCCAGCTCCAGTCTCGTCCTTTTGGCAGCCATAATGAGTTAGCAGATGTTAGAGACAAGGCAACGGACAGTAGATTCCAACCTAGGCTATGTGGAAGAGAAAAGACAAGAAACAGTTATCCCCGGAGGACAAATGCTGTAAATTTATTTATTTTTATTTAGTTTTTGTTGACTGGGTGGGGTGCACTAGCCATAGCAATGACTATTTTCAGGCACGACCCGGGAGGTTACAGAACAGTACATATGAAAATAATAACAGTACCATAATTACAATATATAATTAGACAATTTTCAAGGTACAAGCAGTAGCTGTTATCTGTTTCTGGGGTCCCCCCATAGGAATATCCCATGTGGGCTGCTAACATTCGATATGTGGCCTGTGCTGGATTCAGAATATGCCCTATAAATATTCCACTACGCAGCCCTCTGCACACTACATTGTAGGTATACCAGGTTAAACCCCCCTAAGACTCCCGGCCAGTAACCGTGGTGGAGTATTGAAAATTCCCACTTGCCATACCGGTAAATGCGCTGACTGTGCCATTGCCACAAACTGCCGTCCAACATGCCTAACCAGCAGGGAAGTAATGAGTCCTGCTGATGGGACATTATCAAGCAAACAGTAGTATTGTCCCCCCCGGACTCTGAAAACTGTACTTGCTGCACCCTAGGCCTCCCTTGCCCTTCATACCCCCTCCTCGCCAGCTCCTCCCAACTTATTGTGCTCGGTGTTCCCTGTAGACCTGATCGTGACAGATTTTAAAACATCAAAGAGATTTTTTTTTTGATATACCTGCACCAAATCATCACAAACACAACTGAGGAGGCTCAATCAGTTGCTATAAAATGTCTGAATGCTCCATATAAAAAAACAGCAAGCCAGTGCTAGCTGGTAATGCCTTGCTTCTGGATTTGTCCTAACACAGTGCTTGTGTGAGGGCCCAAAATACCTGTGCCACCTAAGGCCTACCACAAGCTGCTTCTTTCCATAAGTTTCCATTTAAAGTTTTTTTTTTTAACATCACAGCATCATGCCTTACAGGGTATTACATAGGGACCAGCTAACAGGTTTGCCATAATCACAGCCCTACCCCTACAGAACTACATGGGCCCTACTGGGTGGGCTGCTGGCTTGGGCCTAGTAAGGCCTACCACATGGTCAGGCCCAGCTGCTGCTGAAAAACTATAGCGTACCAGCCCCATGTTGGTGGACTGCCGGCGTGGGCCTAGTGAGGCCTACCACGTGGTCTGGCACAGCTGTTGCTTAACCTGGAAGCGAATGAGCCCAATGTTGTCAATAAACCCTCCCAACAAAAACCCCAGTTCCGCAAAACAGCCAGCGCCTCGGCTGTAATATTCTCCAACTTTTTTCTAAAACACATCCCCCCAGAGTCTTCTGCCTCCCCCTGCGGGCTCTACCTCCTGGTCAGGCCCAGCTGCAACTTGCATCTTGTCCATGCAAGTGGTGACCATTGGTGCCTGTGGCCCCCAATTGCTGTGCGCCCTGCCAGTGGTGGGTAAACAAAAGCAGTCTGACCAGTGGGTGGGAGGAACAGCTAGAAAGGAAAAGACCACTTACCTGCTAGCTGAGTGGAGGAGCAGAGAATTCCATGACCAGTAACCACCCAGGGAAGGAAACGGCGGGTGGCGGCACTCTGGAATGAAGGGGGACGTCAATCAAAAATGCTGAACAGACCGCCTCAGAAGGAAATCTGTCGACCACACATAAGCAAAAAACAGTAGCGCACTGTCTGCAGGTACAAGCAAAAACAGTAGTGCACTGTCTGCAGGTATGAGCAGAGCAGAGAAGGGAGAATTCCTCTCTGCTCTGCCTTTATTTACCCCTATGCTCCCTCTCCCAGAAGCCCAGGCTTCCACCCTAGGGGGGCTATCATCGATAAGACTGGCAGATAAGCCAATCTGGGCCACCGTTCACTAAATGGCATGGTGGCCCACCTTCCTCCCCCACACTTTTCATTGTGGGCCGTGTGCAACATTACCCCCCCCGAGATGCTAGGGGTCAATCTCCATAACCAAAGACAGCAGATGTTGAAGAAAAGCAATAATGTCCCCTTTGCCCTCACGACCCTCTGGAACTCCATATAGATGGATATTATTCCTTCTTGAACAGTTTTCAAGGTCATCACACTTGTCATAAAATTTCTGTGACTCCTGTAAGAGACGGGTGAATAACCATTCCAAATGGTCCACCCTGCCATCCATTTCGGTAGCCTGCTGCTCCAAAGCAGTTGCTTGGTCCTCAACCTGCTTCAAAGATGTTTGCAATTGCTGTTAAACAGATCGAGTTTCCTCCCTAAATGTTTTGATTTCATGAAGCAAATTGGCATTAGATGGCTGATCACTGTGCATAATTTGTTGGGTTGCCATAGTTGGACCAGGCCTCTCTTGCGCAGGTAAGGAAAACAATGTATTTTCTGGGGTCTGTATAAATTTCAAAGACCGGCGCCATTTGTCCATAAAGTACTGATCTCCTCTATGCCAAAATGAAAAGTGAACTAGAATTTTATAGCGTGTTAGGAGGCAAAGTTTCAGGTGTCACACCAGAGCTCTCCCCTCAAGCAGCCATTCCACAGTGTTCCCGACCGGAAGTCTTCCCTTGGACGTTGTTGATTCCCTTGAGGTAATTGAAAGTTTTTATCATGTCCCTCCTCTCCCTCCTTCCCATGAGGGTATATATATTAAGCTCCTTTAATCTCTTATTGTATGGCTTCTGGTGCAGATCCTGCATCATTTTAGTTGCCCTCCTCTGGACTGCCTCCATCCTGTTTATGTCCTTACAGAGACGGGGTCTCCAGAACTGCATGCAGTACTCCAGATGGGGTCTGCCACTTAGGAAGCAGTATAGCACAGTGGTTTAAGGCTCTGATCTGCAAACCTGGAGACCTGGGTTTGAATCCCACTTGTGTGACCCTGAGCAAGTCACTTAACTTCCTTGTGATCCCAGGTCACACCTGTAAACAAGCTTTCAGCTTAGTGTGTCTCTCCTGGTAAAAAACAAACAAACAAACAAAAAAAAATCTCAACAACTGTCTGTACAGAAGGATAACAACTTCCTGTTTTCTACTGGTGATGCCTCTCCCTATACATCCCAGTATCCACCCAGCCCTCCTTACTGCCTTCTCGCATTGCTTGCTTACCTTCAGGTCATCTGATATGACTACCCCCAGGTCCCTTTCCATTTTTGTTGTTGTTAGTACCCCCCCCCCCCACTGTGTACTCTTCCTCTGGGTTTTTGTTTCCTAGGAGCATTACTTTGCACTTCTTTGCATTGAATCTAAGCTGCCATACTTTTGACCATTCCTTCAACAAGGCAAGGTTGGAGGAATGGTCAACACTATAACAGATGGATTCAATGCAAAAAATAGCAAAAAATCACCTAGAAACAAAACAAGAAAAAGAGCAATGGGGGTAGTAACAGCAATGAAAATGGAAAGGGACCTGGGGTAATCATTTCAGATGACCTTAAGGTTGGCAAGCCATGTGAGAAGGCAGTAGGGAGGGCTGGGGGGATACTGGGGTTGATAGGGAGAAGCATCACCAGCAGAAAACAGGAAGTTGTTATCCCTCTGTACAGACAGTTGGTGAGACCCCATCTCGGCAAGGACATAGACAGGGTGGAGGCAGTCCAGAGGAGGGCAACTAAAATGGTGCAGGGTCTGCAAGAGAAGCCATATGAGGAGAGATTAAAAGAGCTTAATATGTATACCCTTAAGGAAAGAAGGGAGAGGGGGGACATGATGAAAACTTTTAAGTACTTCAGTGGAATCAACAAAGTCCAAGAGGGTAGTATATTTCAGAAAAAGAGATGTGCAAGAACAAGGGGACACAATTTGAAGATAGAGGGAAATGGCTCAGGGGCAATGTGAGGAAGTATTATTTCACAGAGAGGGTGGTGGACGCATGGAACCACCTTCCTGAGGAGGTTGTGGGGTCTAAAACTGTGGGAGAATTCAAGAATGCATGGGACAGACATAAGGCAATTCTTGTGGGGGTAGAAAGAAATGGGCTGTTGGTTAACTAGAACCTGAGGTTATCCAGTAGGTAGGGAAATGGGCAGACTAGGTGGGCCAAGCGGTCCTTATCTGCCATCAAAGTCTATGTTTCAACCTTGCCAGATCCCCTCTCATCCTTTCCAACCCCCCCCCCGTGTATCAACCCTGTTGGAGATCTTTGTTTCATCTGCAGAGAGGCATATTTTTCCTTCCAATCCCTCTGCAATGTCACTTATAATGACATTAAAAAAGACCAGTCCCAGTACTGAACCCTGCAGTACTCCACTAGTAACCCCCCTTTTTTCAGAGTGGACTCTGTTTACTATTACCCTATGTGTCCTGTTGTCCAGCCAATTGTTTACCCAGGCTACCACCCGGGGACCCAGTCCCAGGCTGGCTAACTAGTTTATTAATCTTTTGTGTGGGACTGTGTCAGCTGCCTTGCTAAAGTCTAGGTAGGCCATGCCCACAGACCCTCTCTGGTCTACTATTTTGGTCACCCAGTCAAAGAAGTCTATTAGGTTCATCTGACATGACCTTCCCGCTGTGAATCCATGCTGTGTTGGGTCCTGTGCCCTGCTGGCCTCTAAGCACTCAACAATTCTTTCTTTCAGAAGTGATTCCATCATTTTCCCTACCACTGAGGTCAAACTAACAGGTCTGTACTGTCCTGCCTCTGCTTTACTCCCACTTTTGTGAGGGGAAACACTTCCACCCTCCTCCAGTCCTCAGGTACCACGCCATCCTCCCATGATTTGTTAAAAAGTTTGTAAACATGGGCAGACTAGATGGTCCATACAGACCCCATCTGCTGGCACATTCTATGTTTCTGTGTTTCTAAAAAGGGCAGTCATTGATGTCACTAGTTCTCCCCTTAGTTCTTTTAGAATTCTGGGGTGTATCCCATCAGGTCCTATTGCTTTGTCCACCTTCAATTTTAGGAGTTCTTTCAGAACCCTTTCTTCTGTGAATGGACTGGTATCAACCCCCTATCCAGAGTACTTCTATTGATTGGATTAGGTACCTCCCCCTCCTCTTCTTTTGTGAATACTGAGCAGATGTATTCATTCAGGATCCCTGTTTTTTCACTGTCACCCTCTGCCCATCCACCCTCCCCTTTATTAAGCCTCACTATCCCTCCATTGGTCTTTCTTCACTCCCTAATGTACCTATAAAAGGTTTTAGCCCTCTTCTTAACTGAGTTGGCTATCTTTTCTTCAGTTTTGGCCTTTGCTATTCTGACTGCCTTCCCTGTTTCCTTCTGCTTTAATTGGTACAGTACTTTATCCTGCTCCTTCTGTTTCCTTATACTTCCTGAATGCTACCTTTTTCTTCCTAACCTTCCCCACCACCTCTTTTGAGAACCATAGTGTTTTCTTCCTTCATTTTGATTTGTTTATTTGCTTCACACAAAGGCTTGTTGCCTCTGTGATGGCAGTTTTGATGTTTCTCCATTGTTCCTCCACCCCTCCTTCTTGCTCATTTGCTAGTGTTTTTCTGAGGTGCTCTCCCATTTTGCCAAAGTTATCCCTTCTAAAGTCCACTACACTCACTTTTGTAAGACAAATCATCAAAGCCAAAAGAAGGAAGAACTCTCTCTGGTTCTCTAAGGTGGTAGCTACCAAAATCAAGGACAAAATAGGGCTTTTAAGCAGTACAAGGAAACAAAACAAGAAACGGACAGGGAGGAATATAGGAACAAACTCAAGGAGGAAGGAAAAACAATTCAAACAGCCAAAGCCCAAACAAAGGAAAGAACAGCACAGGGGGTTAGGAAGGGAGATACAACTTTCTACAGATACTTAAGAGAAAAAAGGAAGAGTAAAGGGAGAATAGTCCGACTAGCAACAAGGGAGGGCCAGCTGTTAGAGAAAGATGAAGACAAAGCAGAGTTGTTAAATTGTTCTGCTTAGTCTTCACAATAGAAGATATTAGTAAAGGACATACACTAAGTAAGACAGAGCAGTATAGTGAAGGGGCAGACACAAGCCTCTTCATGAAAGAAAGGGTCTTAGAAGAGCTAAGCAAACTTAAGGTGGATAAAGCCATGGGGCCAGATGGTATCCACCCCAGAATACTAAAAGAACTTTGGGAAGAAATAGCTGCACCACTAGCCGAGCTGTTCAATCTATCTGTCGAAAGCAGCAGAGTACCTCAAGACTGGAAAAGGGCAACAGTTGTGCCCTTGCACAAAAGTGGAAGCAAGGAAGAGGCATGAAACTACCACCCAGTCAGCCTGACCTCTATAGTGGGAAACATTATGGAGACATTACTAAAGGAGAGAATAGTTGACTACCTAAAGGAAACTGGAAAACTCAACCCCAAACAGCATGGCTTCACAGCAGGGTGCTCATATCAAACAAACATGATTGATTTTTTGATTGGGTTACTAGAACAGTGGACCAGGGTGGGGTGGTGAACGTGGTGTACCTAGACTTCAGCAAAGCCTTTGACACCGTTCCCCACAGGACACTTGCTAACAAACTAGAGCACATAGGAGTCAGACAAAAAAAAGTAAACTGGATTAGAAACTGGCTGCAGAATAGGACCCAGAGAGTTTTGGTGAATGGGACATTATCAAGGGAAGGAGGTGTGACCAGTGGCATTCCACAGGGATTGGTGCTGGCTCCAGTCCTCTTCAACATTTTCATCAGTGACATCACTGATGAACTGCAGGGGAAGATTTGCCTGTTCGCAGATGATACAAAGCTCTGCATCAGGGTGGATACACTAGAGGGGACATCAGGTATAGAAGCTGACCTAAGGAGACTGGAAGAATGGTCCAGAAATTGGCAGTTAAAATTTAATGCCAAGAAGTGTAAGATAATGCACCTGGGCAAGCGGAACCCAGATAAAAAGTACATACTAGAAGGGCATCAATTAGAGGAGACAAAGATGGAACGAGATCTGGGTGTGATCATTACCAACGACTTAAAGGTAGGAAAACAATGCAAAAAAAGCAGCACAGAAGACAAGTGATATCCTCTGATGCATAGGAAGGGGTATTACAAGCAGAAAGCAGGAAGTTATTATGCCCTTCTACAGATCCTTGGTGAGGCCACACCTCAAGTACTGTGTCCGGTTCTGGAGGCCTCACCTAAGAAAGGACATCGATCGTCTGGATGCAGAGAAGGGCCACAAAGATGGTGCAGGGGCTGCATCATGAGCCATATGAGACAAGACGCAAAGAGCTGAATTTATTCTCTCTGGAACAGAGAAGAAATGGGGGAACATGATAGAAACATTTAAGACATCAAGGGAATTAACACAACTCAGAAGGGAAACCTCTTCCAGAAAAACAGGGTGGCTTGTACAGCAGCGCATTCAAGAGGGCACAACTTGTGTCTGGTGGGAGGCAAGCTTAAAAGCAACTCTAGAAAGTACTTTTTCACCAAGAAAGTGATAGACCCATGGAACAGCCTGCTATCAGAAATGGTGGCTTCAAAGACAGTAAGAGCATTCGAATTCACTTGGGACAGGCAATGTGGGCAACTTAGGAAAAAAATATAATTGGTGGGGTAGCCACATTGGGCAGACTAGATGGACCACATGGTACCCACCTGCTGACACTTTTCTTATGTTCTTATGTTAAAACTCATCTGTTTGCTTAGGCATGTGGTATCCAAGTATATTTTTTATCTGGTATTTAACTGTGTTTTATTGTTTTAGAGAGCTTAAATTTTATACTATGATTTCATAGTTACTACTAAGTGATTAATGTGTTGTTCTATTCTTTTATTGTAATGGTGCTCTGGGCCTCAGGAGAAGGGTGCCACAAAAAAAAATAAATAAAGCTACTACTATTATGGTGGTGACTACTTCAGTACAGGAAGCACAGACCTACTGTGAAAATATGCTTTATTTGCAATCTGTAGGTATTTAAATAGAGGAACCCAGTACCTAGCAGATTATTCTGAAAAAGGAAAGGAAAACAGGAATCAGAACAGAACCATAGAGAAACTAATTAAGGTAACAGAGAGACAGAAAAGAGAAAGTAAGAAATACAGATACAGAGATCTGAATTAACCAGAAAAAAAGCTAGAAGGAGATACTTGTATCCATGTTTGGGTTACTGCAGGCTCCAAATGAAACCAGTGAAAAACTTATGAAATTAATATGTACTCTTACTAGGGGCTATGCATTAATGGGCTCAGGATATGTGTGAGGGGCACATAGCACATATCCTGGCCTGTATTGCTCCATACCTTTGTACGGTGTGCAGTGGTCAGCATTCGTGATAATCAACCACCACAGGGTGGCTGTCTGCAGCAGCTCCCCCTCCAACATGCTGGTGTGCAGAAGGAAGATCAAAATACACAGATGGGCATCCAGTCAGATGCCCATCCAGGGCCTGCTACTGGATCTCCTGCTCCATGCAGAGTAGGGACTGAGGGATGGCATGGGTTCTGCAAATGGAAACCATTTTGTGAGTGCCAAATAGCTGCCCCCTGCCCTCTCCTCCAGACTGAAGGGATGTGGCAGCATTGCCACTGTACTGTTTCCCTCACCATGGCTGGTGGGTGTATATTGTGTCTAGTGCACAATGGATATGGAAGAGTGCTGCTGCTGTATCTTGCACCCCCTCACCTGGCACTTTGCACCTTAGTGAATGGCATGGAGTGTAGGCTTGTCCCCGACACTCATCTGGACCATCCGTGCATGTAGCCACAAGACCAACTATGGGATCAAGTGTGGAAGGGACATGCACCCCTTCCATATATGCCACTGGGGGTCCAGTGGCACGTGGCATTCTGACTTGGGGTTATATATGTACCGCAGATCCGCAGGGTGTAGGCAATTGTAGTTTTTGTGCATAGACCCCCCATATGAATATTTTAGGAATTAAAATAGGAAGCTGGGGTATAATTTGGGCTAATCACAGATCCTTAATAAATTTCTCTGGTCAGATTGATATATCCATCAGTAACTCATTCTAAGTGAAGAACAAGCTGCCAAACTGGATAGATTTGGAATGCTGACTGTAGACTAGAATCATTTAAATGAAAATGATATAGAGGATTCTGGATAGGTACAAACACATAGAAGTAGAGACAAAGACATACAGACACAGAAATAAGTTATTTGTTCTATAAAGGAGAACAACAGGTGCACCCCAAGGACAAGCTGAAGTAGGATTTTATTAACTAATAATTTTGAATTTCTAAAAGAGACTGAGGCATGACAAAAATCTATTAAATTCATACTGGAGTATATTCACACAATTAAATTACTAATATGGAATATAGCAGGAATAACAATAAAACTTGCAGATCTTAAATTCAGGACATTTTTAAGCTCATTTAATATACTGATGTTTTTTAAGAGACATAGTATAGGGCCGATAATTTGAAACTGGAAGGATACTGTATATTCCTTTTGCTGTTAAAGTTTGTAAGCATAAGAAAGAGGCAAGATGGCTGGCTCAGTGGTGTAGAGAGCTGAGGCATTGGTACCTTACCTGCTGCTATGCCAGCGACCCGTGTTCGCAGTGTGAGTGGGCTGTTGGGGGTTGGCCATGAAGAAATAGGATTGAGCATCTGGAGGACAGCTCTCCTCTCCTGGGGAGGGTGGCTTGGCAGTCCTGCCAAATGACTACCCCTAGGTGGAAGTCTGAGGTCAGAATGGGTCAGGGACACCAATGAAGGGGGTAAGCTGCAGGACTCTGCAACATGTGTATGCCTCCAAGTATGCACACTGGCATGTCATGCCACAGCAGTGTAGAGAAACAGGGAGAAAACAGGTGGAAAACACCCTCAGCAATGGGATGAAGATCGACCCAACCCCCCGTAAGCTCTGCAGTGGTGGCCTGGCACACCCATGGTCCTGTGGCAGTGGACAACAGTGAAGGTAAGTCCTGGAGGAACCGAGTGACGGGGCTGGGGGGATCCATCAGATGGGGCCAGCCGGGAAACCAGAAGGATAAAGTACATATAAAAAAAAGAAAGGGACTAGACCATCACGTGATTTTGTGTGTGTGTGTGTGTGTGTGTGTGTGTGTGTGTGTGTGTGTGTTTTCACATGCACAGGCCTGCATATGTGTGTGTGTGTGTGTGTGTGTGTGTGTGTGTGTGTGTGTAGGGAGACATAACCCCCCCCCCGTAGGTCTTAACATCTCTCTAGCTTAAAACACGTACATTGGGCCCAATACACTAAAAAAAGGATTGCCTGTATGCTGCATATCTGAGGTGCACAGGCAACCTTAAGAGGAAATTACCCACAGCGGCAGTCATGTGCCGTGAGCCAACCAGTTGCTCAGTGGATCCCACAGACACATGGGCAGCTACGCAGCACGGGTGGGCCGGGGGGAGTGTTGGTGGCATGCCCACTCTACCTGCCATTCACAATTGTGCATAGTGCTGGGCACAGAGGGGCCCAGGTTACAGCTGTGGAGATAGTGCCGTGACCCATTATGCATGCCCCCACAGATGATACCTGCCAGACTCTGCGGGACCGGGAGTCAACCCGCCAAGTTGCTGAGGCCCACTGTGCACATGTGGAGGGCTGGGGCAGCTGTTCACACAAGTGCCTGTACTTTTGAAAACCCCAGACTCCACACCTTCTCACAATTCCCTGCTCCCACAGCGCAAGGGATCCACTCTGCGATCCAGGATGTACCTGCATTCTGGGGGGGGAGGCAGGGCCATGGACAGGTGCCCTGTGGGTGGTTAAGGTCATGAATACCATGCAACCTATGCCTGTCCAGGCCACAGAGCTATGCTGGTGGGTTATGCACCTTTGGCGTATACCTTATGCCCTAAGTGCATAGGGCCAGTTATGAGTGGTCACATTCTGTAGAGATTGCTGATGTAGGTGGTAGTTTGATTCTGATTATAATATGGATAGGGAAAATCCTTGATTGTGATTGATCAGCTAGGATTAGAACCAATGCTATTGTTCCAGCACACCAGCACTAGTCAGAACCTAGAACCAGTGTGCCCACAAAAATCCATGCCTTCAAATTTCATTCAGTTTTAAACCACCATCTTGATTCTCAGTAAGAAATGGAGCTCATCTTTTCTCTGATACAAGAGGACTCATCTGAGTCGGTCAACAGATGTTTTCAAGCTGACACAAGTGATGAATTGTAACACTTGCAATAATCACTTGATTGTAGGGCACACACTAACAGTATGCTACAACACACACCCACTGTGTAGTGTCACCCTGTGCTCTACCACAGGTAGTATGTATAAGAACACAGCTGCCACTCCTGGTGGTAACAGCACTGCAGGATTATTTGCCTCTTCCCCTGCATGCACCTCTCCAGCTGGGTACAATCAGAATACCTGAACCTTACTTCTCAAGCTGGTGTGTCTGAAAGTTGTCAAGACAGAGAGGTGCTGCACTGGACTGACCTGGAAACCTTCAGGAATGTGAAACACTGGCACTACAAGGAAGGACACTGACACTCAGATCAATGAAAAAATAAGGTAAGCTTTTCTGAAAGAACTGTAAAGTGTTTTGCAGCCACAAAAGGCAATCAATGTGTCGATTTTTGCAGTTAAAAATATCAGAAGTGAACAACATATGCAAACTGCAATATAGAATAACACTTTCTTTTGTTTCTTTTGCAAGGTAATCCACTGCATCAAATTTCTCCCTGGAGATTGCAGGCAATCAACCACCCACCAGCCTTCCAGATAACATAAATGGTTCCAGGATTAAGCCCTTCCCTGGCCTTAGCCAATGAACCTGTTAAACACTTTAGCCTTAAGGGTGTGCAGTGGCTTGTAGGCCTTGTCCCACCTCTGACAGTCCACTCACCCCCTGCCCAAATACACTTTATTGTCCCAGCACTAGGTTGTACCTCAAGCATCAGATGCTGCACATACAGGAATTGCCTTACAGTGGCCACTGCACACCTCAGTCAGCCCACTCACCCTTTTATCACGGATACCATCTCTGGTATCCCACACAGCAGTTTTACCTTTAAATAAAACTCTTAAGACTTCCAGTTCTGCTTTTGCATTTAACTTTACCAAATAATCAACAGCACATAGCAAGCAGTTTTAAAACATTTGCATATAACATACAATTCACAGCATTTGCACAGAAACATTCAATGACACAAATCCCCCCTCAGTCTTTTAAAATTCAGTCCTTCAGTTAGACAGTAATCCCTTTTATGAAGAAGGAATTGAAGCAAATTAAGTTCAATTCAATGTCCTTTTCCCTTTAGAGGAATCCCCAAGGTTGAAGGAATTGCTGTTTACTATATCACATTCCTTTCGACTGCTGGAGAAGATTTTTGAGGGCCCTCTGGAGTGAGGAGCTGTAGAGTTGGAATACCGGAGAAGCAATTAAATTTTCCTGTAGCAGCTTTTTTACTGTGAGGATAACTTGAAAACTTTTGGAGTCAACAAGTACTTGAAGTAGCAGGCTACAGTTCTCTCCCTGCTGTCACTCACTACCCTGTCTGACCCTGCACTGGGATACAGGTGAGTCCGTATTCACCTACACTTTACGTATTTCAGGAAGGTTCTCCAGGCTCTATCACAACAGCAGGCCTATTCTGACTGGACACCCACTTCACATGGGTTCCTCCTTCCCGGTTGCTCTCCCTGCTCGAACTCCCCTTACATTGGCTGTGCAGCTAGTTATATTACTCAAATCATTTGCATATGCTAATCCCCAGTCACTGAATGGACACGGACCAGTCCGAAGGCTTAGGACCAATCAAATCCCTTTCTGCAGCAGCATAAACCACAATAAGATCAACAGCTTTTTGAACTCTTAACTGCTTTTCCTGAAGATTCCAAGGCTGATTTCCCTAACAGCCAGGATTCCCATTTACTTTGATATATTTCTGTCATATAAAAATAACTATTTTCCCAAGGTTTAAGCACTTCCAAGCCTTCCACATTAGAAAGCCCATATTTCAAGCTTTCCCCAGAATATTTTTATAATAATTCCTCCACAGAAACCCCAAGTCGTTACGGGTTAAACTTTTCTCTCAGTAAATTATTCAAGCAACATTCTCTGAGTGACTTTTACTTCAGATTTCTTCACAAATACTCATTCTCCCTTTAAATGAGCTGCCCTCTGCAGTTTACCATTCAAAATCTAAATATTCAGTTTTCTCACGCTTAGGTCCACCTTCTCTCTGCCTGAACTGCATGGATTATGGCTCCCAGAACACACTCTGCCTTTCCAGGTTAGCAACTCTTTTACTTTAAACTTTAGCCATGAAAAACTATTTTTCTCTGATAAAGCTCATTTAAATTGATAGTCCTGCCAAGTTTGAGGCAAAACAAATAAAAACTGGCTTGGCAGCACACTTTGAAACTATTTCTCTCTGAAGTTTATTGACTGACCTATGCTTTCCCAGCACACTGAGCTCATAAAAATGGCTCCATTTAAAAAAAAATAAGCACTTCTGTGGCTCCATTTTATATACATAAGGTTCCCAGAACTACTCTCTAGTCCCCTGTGGCCTTTGATTAATTTATTTGATGTCTGCTCTGTTTCTTTCTTGTTTGCATGTCCTGGGTTTTCCCCCCTTGACAGCAGTGCTCCCTTTGCCTTTAAATGGCACCCAGGCTAGAACCCTTTAGATTTATTGCTCATTTTGATGGGAGCTCCATGGAGCTCAATTTCATGGACTGTGCTCCACTTTTTATTTATTTTATACTGTGAGCCAGTCCTGAAAAAAAAAAACCCGGTGCTTGCCACTCGCTCAACAAATGAAAAAAATATCTGGTTATCCTGCCTGCGAGAGGGATGCCTGCCTTGCGTCTCCCTCTCACACACTCGCACAAGTTGTGCTTCAGCAGGCTTTAGCCTGCTCTTTGAGCACTGTAGCAGTTTGGTACAGCCATACCTCAGCTGCAGCTAGGATATTCCCCTGAGCGCACCTGTGCTCCACTGTGGAGCCGATGATCATCTCTCACTCTCCCCTCTCTCTTTCTCTCAGTGGTGTGCACAGTGCCTACAACTGCCACTCTGCATTTACTTTTAAACAACAGCAGACTGCATTAATGTCAATTTAGGTACAAATTCATTTAAGATATTAAAAAAAAGTTTTGTTGGACTACCCAGGCTGGCCCCTATTCACCACTATGCCGCCAGAGCTTTTAATACACTAGCCAGGGTATACTGTAACTAACCCACTGTCCACCAATTATACATATCACCTTTTCTCTTTATTTTACTGAGAGGTGACAGATTCTACCTTAAAAAAAACTCCATGCTTGAACTGTGTAGAATGTGTGTGTCGGGGCAGACAGTAACCCCCCCCCAGCTTACTACTACTCCTATAACACTACTAATATGCTCGTGGCTGATTTATTTATTTATTTTCTCTTGCTTCCTACAGGGGCCCACTCTCTCTCTCTCTCTCTCTCTGGCAGCACCCACGTACCCCGAGGCTTGAACCTGAGTCCCAATGACCTACATCTTAAGGTACCCATTAAACTATTTTTCTTTCTCAGTGTAACAGGTGTTACATGACTGTTACAGAATCTAAACCTGTATTTGAGGGACCAGAAGAGACAAAAACTAGGAGTGAAAATGCACACAAAATGCAGGCTGTCAAAAAAAGAGGCACACTGAGCTTGGCGTAAGTGAAATTGACCAAACAGAGCTGAACCACAACAAACAAAATACAAAATGGAAACCAGCTGGACAACAAACCTTTTTATTGATTGGCTTTCTGGAAGGAAGAACCAGACTGATTCAAGAACAATCAAACTGGACAGCTTTAAAGGGCATCCTCAGAGAGGGTTTTTTTCGCTGCTGTACAAAGCGGCAGTGATGATGTGTATAGCATCTCAAGCTATGTAGGAATTAGAGTGAGAATCAACCGTCACTTAAACAACCCACCACTCAACCACTCTGCAAACATTATGAAGGACACTGTGTTTTGCGTCAGCAATAATGTGTTTATGGGGGTTTTAAAGCAATTAGGAAGACAGTGGAAGGATAAAACCTGTCATTACCCCCAGTATCAGATTTAGATCACCAATGTACTGGTACATCAAAGGCCTTCAATGTTAACACTGCTACAGATCTGATTCGTGAGGTTTGGTTGGATGTCCAACTCTATTTTGCTCATAGGGGCAGAGTACACTCCATTACCTTAAAAGGAATAGTCTGATAATAAAAATAAATGAGAAGAGCCTCAAATATGCGAGCATGTTCTTTAACAAAAAATACAAAGAATCATGCAGAACCCATGAAGGCAGCAGAAGCAGTTTGCATGGCTACATACCAGAACTCCCCAATAGTCCTCTCTGCCTAATTGCCTTGTTAAAAAAATACCCTCACAAAATGTCAGAAAATGCTCCTGCATTTTATCTTCATCCATGGCACATGCCTGAAGAATATGTTGAAAGCCAGGATGTCTGGTACACTTGAAAGCCCATGGGACCTAACTATTATTATACAATGGGGTCCCAAAATCCTAAAACCTGATTGGCTGACTGGCAACTTTCAGCTGTGGTAAATCCTGGCATCACTCATGGCAAAGGTGCCAGTCAGCCGCAGTACATGAATCCATCCAACCCCCGAAGATCAGCTCTGAAATCTGTCATATTGGGTCCAGCTAAACCGTGATGGCAAGCGGGAGTTTAAAAAATGCAGTACTGAATGAACAGCCCACAAGACTCCCCTGTGGCCACTGTGCACACAAACAACCTTTTTAATGGCTCCTTGTCCCAATCTAGACCACCACCCCACAGTTCAACTGTGCTAGTGACCCTTGTTTAAAGAAAAAATAACTTCCACCTCAATGTTAGTCATCACCTCGGTGCTGCACACATGCTCCCTTTTGCCACTCGCAGCCTCAGCAACTCCAGTGACTGTCTCCATTTCAATAATCCTGAACTTTTTTCAATAACAACTGACCAGTAAAACTTGTATCATGGCCAAAAACTTACCGCCGCACCCTGCTGTTCTCATACCTCCTATGCTTGTTCCTATCCCCTCAGATTTTCTACTATCCTTCTTTTAGCCACCCGTCTCCTATTCCTTCTTGTTAGTCTCTCCTACATTCATTTTCTGGTTTATTACAATTGTGTTCATTGTTCATAGTGATATTCATCCTTCTCCTCTTATCAACATCTGCCCAAACTTTTGCAATGGATTTTGTTTGTATGCATATCATTGATACTGTATAATACTCTTGATGGTTGTCAGTTTTCCTGTTTGCATGTACAAATGTCTTTGACAAATCCCAAACTGTAATGTTATTGTTTCTGATGGGTTTTTTTCTGCACCCTCCCGGGTCATGCCTGAAAATAGTCATTGTTATGGCTAGTGCACCCACCCGGTAAACAAAAACTAAATAAATAAAATAAATGGCTGAAAACTAGAGCAGTGAAACTGGGCATGCGCATATGCATATTCATAAGCGCATGCCTAGCATCACGGCACAGCTTTTCGGCCATGATTTCTATAAATTTTACCACCATTTTTCACAAATGACCAGTTTCTCCTTCATCATTCTTAACAGCCTCTTTACTCACACATGGGGGATGGTTGGGACTGAGCAGCACGGAGAGAGAGAGACTCCTCAGGCAGGCAGACAGCTCCTCCTTCCTTGGGTTCAGTAGCAGCTATCCTGCTGTTTTTTCTAACTCCAATATCGATGTTCCTCTTCACTGCAAAGCGTGGCTCAATTACTGTGTTTCTCTCTCCTGACTCCTGCGAAACCCCCTTTCAGGGCTATCCAGTACATTCCCCAGTTCCCTTTCTCTCAAAAAATGCTGCTATTTCTCCTCAACATGTTTGACTGGACCAGCCCAGTGGCGCTGAGGGTTGAGGCACTGGACGCCACACCTCGCACCGTGCTGATGACCTGAGTTTGGGAGCGAGCTCGGGAGTCGGGGGTCGGCAGGGAGGGAGATGGATTGAGCACCCTCTGGGAAGCTCTCCTCTCTGGGTGGGAAGGTTAGGGATGCCCAGTGCTCTGGTGACCCCAGTGGAGACCAGAGGCTCCATAGCCACCGGGCTGCACGTGAAGAGCATGGCTGATGTAGGGCAGGGCTGCCATGCACCGTGTCAAATGTGCCCACACAGGGGAGGGGATCTTGGGTTCACTACAAAACACCCCTCCAGCCCTGGATAGGTGATGGCCCTGCCAGTGTCCTGCCACAAGCCCAATGCTGGTTCCCCACCACAGCCCCTCGGTCTCCCGGGTTGTCTTCCCGACCTGGGGAACCGTAATGAACTGAAGATGACAGTGGGACACAATGGGCAGTAGAGCAAGCTGGTGAGTGCAGTGGCCTGAGAGTTTCAGGCTGGGGGGCTACAAATAGAGTAAAAAAAAAAACATGTTTGACTGGCACATACTGCTGCTGCTGCTGTCTTTCTTGACAGCACCAGCCATTAGCTAAATGGCCATGAGTTTAAATGAAATCAAAGTGTGTGCTGCTTTAGTTTCTCTCACTGAGTAGTAAGAGCCACATTTTATGGAGCTGACAGCCAAGCTGCTTGACTCTTCTCCCTTCACACCTCACTCTTCCAATAATTCTCCCTGTCCCATATGTGAATACCTCATAAAACCTAATAAAGCAACCCCAGGAAAGTAACATTCATGTCAGCATATGTCTCAGCTTGAGGTTTTCCTAAATATTCTGTCTTAGCAGCAAGGAACTATATATTCTGGCAGAAGAATAGAAAAGAAAAATCATTTAAACTGCAAAAAATTATGTTTTTGCTTACTCTTTGTTGCAAAAAAGTACAAGGGACATTGTATAATTGCAATATACCACTCCTGGGAGTGGGTTATGCTGGGATTTACCCACTTCTGGTGTGGTTTGCTCACTCAGCCTGTGGCCTCGTGACCAAACCATATCAGGCATGAGTAAATCCTGCATAATCCACACCCTGTCATGGTATATTGCTTAAGTCAGAACTGTACTTGGGCTGTGATATTGTAACTTTTGAGGCTCGGAACACTTGTTTGGCAGTGATAATTAGAGTGTAATTTAAATGTGATGTTTGTCTGATGTTGGTAAGAGCCCTCCCACCACCCTGTGTTGTAGGCTTTCTTACATACTGAAAAGCCACTGGGGTTGGGATTGAAGGGCTGTGTATTTCTGTTTGGGACTGAAATTCGAAGCAACAGGAACTAGTGGGCCTGTGACATCATACGGTACCTGATGTCTGCATACACACACTGTTAGTGGGACTGGACACACACTGGACTGTATGTGCTTGTGAGACTTGGGAACTTTATTGGTGGGGTTGAAACTGGGTTTGTAAATAACTTCAGTCTGTATAGAGAGAAACTGTATTCCAGGGGGAAGGGACTGAGAAAAGGGTGTGTGCCATTATAAACAGAGGGGGACAAACAGGGTGGCCATATTCCACCATGGCAGGCATCTTCGGAAGGGTTGTAGGCTGCACAGGCTGTGGGATGGCAATAATTCTCAATTGGGCCTGGAGAGAGGGAGGCTGCCCATTCTGTAGACAGCTATCTTGTATCAGAAGTGAGGTATATTGGTTAAGGAGTAAGCTGGGGGAGCTGGGGGGTGTCAAGGATAGGGGTGTGGATATGGGCAGCAGAAGGGTGGGTCTGAGGGAGGCTGGAGACAGCTCTGGAAATTACAGGACATTATGTTACAGCAAGCGGGGGATATTAGGTCAGAGGACTCTTAGATAGGGATGTTGACGCTTAAGGGGAAAGTATCGTGGGTGAACTTTCCGAATACAAAGAGAGTGGAGGGGAAAGAGTCAGGAGGGGCTGTTGTGGGGAAGCCTAGTAGAGCAGACATTGAGAAGGGAGGGGCTGTTGTGGGGAAGCCTAAAACAGCAGACTGTGGCAAAGGAGCTCCTAAGGAGAACAGAGCAAGAGGGGAAGAAGAGGGGCAGTTTAGAGGTGCAGTCAGGGAAACTTGGGTTGCTTGATGGAGGCTGACATAGAGTGTCACAATAAATTTGAGCTACTAAGCAACCTGGAGGGGGAGGAAGGGGTTGGCGAAAATGAGGAAACTGATACAGAGGCCAGGAGGAGGGAGTCTGATACCCATATGGCATCTCAGACCGGCAATGGAAAGGATATAAATAGTCCCAGAGGGAGAAGGGGAAACATAAATGTTAAGCAGAGGGGAGATGCAACATATTGCAGACATGAGGGAGGACAGCATGACTGGGAGAAAGTGGGAGACAAGGAGGTGGGAGAGAGCCCCCTTCAGCTGGGGGTCAGTACCAAGGATGGGCCCTAGCTAAAGGGGACCCACAGAGAGCCTCTGGAGGCAGGGGTACTATTATGGGGGAGGATGGCGGTGTGGGGAAGGGAAACCATCAGGGGCAGGATAAATGGTTCGGATAAGAGAGAGGTTAAAGGGACACCTATACAGAGGGTCTGAGTTAAGTGGGCAAAATAACGAGGGAGGCAGAAAGGGAGGGTGACAAGGGGTCTCTAATAAGGCAGGAAGACTCCCATGGAATTGAGATCACGAATAAAGGGGGGGATGGGGGGCTGAGAGGGCATAGTGCAGGTAACCATAAGGATGATGGCAGTGTTAAGGTTCTGTTATTGGGAGACTCGATGATTAGGGGTATCCAGTGGGAGGGACAGGGGGGTGGATGCCATAGCCAGGTGAAGGTAGTGAGTATCTCTGGGCTGACAGTGCACAGAGCAAAGTTCATGGTGTATGAACTGGTTAGGGAATGTGGAGGGAAACCGGATTTCCTGGTGCATTTGGGAACTAACGATCTAGAGGGAAATAGCATTTTGGAAATCCAAGCAAGGTTCCAAGAACTTGCCAGAGTCTGTCGGGATAATGGATGCAACATTTCCTTTTCAGAGATATTGCCAGTACCAAAGGCCTCAGTGGAGAAAAAAATGAAGATCACAGAGGTTAATGACTGGCTCAGGAAGTGGGGTGAAGAGAGTGGGTTGGGGTGTTGGGAACTGGAAAGGAGTTTGGGAGGATAGGGACTGTATGCAAGGACAGGCTTCATGTTCCCCATTAGGGAAGGAAGTCCTAAACAGGGATGGCTGACTACATTCAAGAAAGGTGGGGTTTAAACTTGTGAGGGGTAAGGGATAAGGGAGGGATGACCAGAAGCCCTCTCCTCCAGATGAGGGAGTAGCCTTCAAACTCAAGGGGGGAGGGGAAACAGGAGGGGTGGAGGTTTCAGGAGGAGCAGAGGAGGATGGAAGTATAAGGAACCTGGGTGGGGTTCGACAAAGGGGATCAGGGATAAGGGGTGGGGGTTGGTGTTAGTAAATGCCAGGAGCTTGGGAAACAAGTTGCCAGAGTTCCAGGCCATGCTGTTCGAGGGGGAGTGGATGTGGCAGCAGTCACGGAGATGTGGGCCAACAAAAACCATGACTGGGACCTAAACGTGCGGGGGTACACTATGCTTAGGAAGGATAGAAAGGAGGGCAGAGGGGGTGTAGTGGCTATGTTCATTAGAGATGACATAGAAATTGCTAGGTAGAAGAGGCAGAGGAAAACGTGGAGGCCTTATGGGTCACCTTCAGATCCCCAGCAGGAGATAAGGTCAAGCTGGGTATAGTATAGGCCCCGGGATGAGTGATGTTCTAGAGGATGGTTTGCTGGACAACATCATTGCCCAGTGTGGACCAAAAGGGAAGGAGTGGTGTTGATGGGGACCTTAATATGCCAGGTACTAACTGGGGAACCATGTCCTCTAAGGTGGCCAAGGAGCAGAGGCTGCTGGACGGCTTCCAGGATGTGTTCTAACACAGCATGTGATAGAGTCCACAAGGGAGGGCATGTCCTGGATGTGGTTCTGGCAGATGGGGATCTGGTAAGGGACCTGGTTGTAGAGGACCCCTGACTGGGAGCGACCACAATACTGTCTGGTTTCAAATAAGCATGGGAGGAGGATCTAGGACACTGGCAGTGGACTTCAGGGGCAGACTTTGTGGGCATGGGAAATATTCTCAAGGATCACTTGAAGGGATTACATCAATGACAAGTGTGGAAAGGAGATGGGAGATCATAAAATGGGGACTTCATGAGGCAGTCAGGATCTTGCTAAGTTGAAATGTAAGGGAGCAGGTCACATAAACCATGCTGGTGGTCCAGTGAGGTACAGGTGGCAGTCAGAGAAAGAAGGCAGCCTACAAAAATATAAAACAACAAGAGGGATAGGGATAAGGAAATGTACCATCTTGCATCTAGAAAAGTTACCGGATGGTGAGGGAGCAAAGTCCAGTAAAAGCAACAGGCTGGCACAGGGATACATGGAGGGAAAAGGGTTCTTCTGGTACATTGGAGAGGAGAAAATCTAAGGCCATCTCAGCAGATTGAGATCAGAAGGAGGGTGGGTGGAAGAGGCGAGGGACCAGGCAGAGGTATTTAACAGTACTTTGCCTCTGTGTTCACTAGGAGGGATGGGATATCTACAAAGCAAGGCATGATGGGGATAGAAGCGGCAGTGAGTGGGATCAGGGGAGCAACAGAAATGGAGCAAGAGGAAGGGAGAGGTACCCCAGGGGTGTCACATCTGGACAAGGATAAAAAGGCCAGTAAGGTGGAGGGGATGGATGATGCTATCTCCACCAAAAGGGTGTGGTTAGCCCTCAAGGCCCTAAAGAAAGACAAATCTCCTGGGCCGGATGGCATTCAACCGAGAGTACTATGGGAATTGGCTGACATACTGGCTGCACCCCTGGCGGAGCTCTCAACAGGTCACTGAGACAGGGAGGGTACCTAGGGACTGGCGAGAGGCACATGTGGTGCCAATCCATAAAGGGGGGTCGAGGGAAGTACCAGGTAACTATAGACCCATCAGTTTGACCTCAGTGGTGGGAAAATTAATGGAGAGTATACTAAAGGAACGATTGGGGGTGTACTTGGAGGAGGTGGGAGGTCTGGATAGTTGGCAACATGGGTTTGTGCCAGGGAGATCATGTCAAACCAATCTTGTGGAGTTCTATGAATGGGTAACATCAGAACTGGACAGGGGAAAGCCTGTGGATGTATTATTCTTGGACTTCAGCAAGGTGTTTGACTCTGTCCCCCACAATGGTCTGGTTGAGAAACTGATGGGGTTAGGAGTAGGCCCTTTGATGGTCAGATGGATTGAAAACTGGCTAGCTGGATGCACCCAGAGAGTAGTGGTCTGTGGGGAGCTCTCGAACCCTAGAGAGGTTGGTAGTGGGGTACCGCAGGGCTCGGTCCTGGGTCCGATCCTGTTTAATGCATACATATCTGACATCAGAGAGGGTATAGGGTGTGAAATGAGTGTCGTCTGATGACTCCAAGATGGTAGCAGTAGTTGAGGGAGAAGAGGAGGTTGGCCCTGCAAGGACCTGGACACCCTGGAAAGCTGGGATCACACATGGAATTAAATTTCAATATCACCAAGTGCAAGGTGTTGCATCTTGGGCGGGAAACCCTAAACACAGGTACACCCTGGGAGGGAGGTGCTGGAGGCCTCAATAGGGAAAAAGACCTAGGGGTCATGGTGGATGCATGTGAATAACTCTGAGCAGTGCAGGAGGCAGCTAGCAAGGCAAACAGGATGTTGGGATACATCGTAGGGATCACCTCCTAGGAGCAAGGAAGTGATTTTGCCACTGTACAATGGACTGGTTAGACCACACCTTGAGTACTGTGTGCAGTACTGAGACAACACTTAAAGAGGACATACAGCTCCTGGAGAGGGTACAGAGGAGGGCAACTAAGATGATCTACGAGGACTAGGGATTTGGCGTATGAGGACAGACTTGAGGATCTCTGCCTGTTTTATTGGAGAGAGGAGAGACAGGGGACATGATTGAGGTCTTCAAGCACCTCAAGGGAATAAATAGGGTAAACATGGAGGGATCTTTAGACTAAAGCAGGAGGTATTACCAGAGGGCATGGTTTGAAGTTGGAAGGAGGAAGGTGAGGGAAAGAGGAGGAGGTTTTCACTGAGAGGTGGTGGACCCTTGGAATGCACTGCATGGTGAGCTGGTTCAGAGATCCACAGTGGAGGGCTTCAAGAGAGGTGGGACAGACACAGAAAGTGGATGTATCAGATGATGGCCTGTCTCAGGGGTGGGGATGGATGATAGGGGTTTCTGGAACACAAGGGAGGGGAGGGCCTCGGCACCCAACTAGGGATCTGAGGTTCGAGCAGACTCGATAGACCGTAAGGTCTAATTTGCTGGCAAATAGTATGTTAGTATGTTAGTAAGTCAAGCATGCTACCCAAAATATCCAAACTGGCAGGTCTAAAAACAATTTACACTAATCATAGCCTGTAAAGCACAGGTGTGCACATACTTTCCTCAACTGGGCTAGAATCAAGAGAGATTATGGCCGTTACTGGCCACAAATGTGAGTTGTCACTACGATTGTACTGGGGTCCGTGGCTCACTGAGCAAAGAAATTGGAGCAATCTCCTGGCTGGTATGAGTACAAATGTTAAGCCTTCAACCTCATCCATAAATAGCAACAGTAATAGTCTGCATACTCAGTAACTATTGTCCTTGTGAATGTAAAATGGTTTAAGAATAGACAAGTGGAAATAGCTATGTGTTTTAAAACATGATGTGAACCTTAGTATCTGCACATTCTCACTGTTTTGCAATCTTCTGTTTCCCTCACACAGACAAGAAACTGTCACTGTGGAGGTAGTGTGGAGCATGCGCCAGAACGGCAGACCATGAAGTTCAGTCACCTCAGTTCAAAGGTAAGTACAAATGCACAAGTGAAAGCTTTCTACTTTGAAAATAAAAAATACCTTAAATCTGCATGTCCAAATGCAGTCCATGCAGCATGAAGTGTATTAATGTAGGTAATATGAAAAATAAATAACCTTTACTTGCAGCATTTACATGTGAGGAAGATATGGTTCTGTATTATAGTTTCTTTCTTTTAACAGCATTTCCAGCCTCTACCTCTTCAGCTCGAGCAATTGCGAAACAGAGACTTAACTACTAAATTCAGTTTCTCAGATTTACTGAGTAACATGTTTTTTTTTTTGTTTGTCAGCACAGTAAAAAAGCATATTCCTGTCTTGTATCTTCACCTATAGAAAGAAGCCAAGCTCTCTCCTGCCCCAAAACAGAAAACCAGAAAACAAAAAAGATCATAGTTTCTTAAGAAAGGCTTTCAAGGAAGTAAACAAAATTTATGAAAAAAACATGCTATCTTCTAAATTCCTCGAATGTAGAGCACCACACATTCTGAGTGTAGCAGTCTATGCTGTGACGCCTTTCCAAAATGTGCCAGAATCTCTGTGCCTCAACAGTAAATAAAAACAAAGAAAGAACAGAAAAACTGCCCTCAATTTCAAGTTCTAGAAATAATCCAAGCTGAGATGCAACTCAGCATATCTGATGCAGATGATTGCATGTTAGGTGAAGCCCTGACTCATGGTGCACTGGTTTCCCTTCAGCAACAGCCAGTCAGATCCATGCATTGTTTTGCTTTGAATTTGCATTTCTTCTTTTAGGGCTATGGCGGAGCCTACAGCCCTTCTGTCATCGATCACATTGTAGCTCTAAAACTGCTTTTCCTGGAACTCCCTTTTTAGATGTTTGAAAATATTCCTCCACAGCTGCAAAGTAGTGCACTCCCTTTCTGATTTTTACTATTTTCTGCTCTATGTTAAAGGTATCTGAAGGGAGGTGGGATGCCACTGTATTGTACCTCAGAACTTCTCAGGATATTAACAAAATAATTACTTTTTAAACTACTGTTTCCAGCATCTGTCCAGCTCAGTCTAATAGATGTATTCTATTTCTTTTTTTTTTTATTGCAATGTGACTTGCTATCTTTGGAGACATAGAAACATAGAATTTGATGGCAGATAAGGACCGCTTGTCCCACCTAGTCTGCCCATTTCCCTACCTAATGGATAAGCTGCAGATCCTAGTTAACCAACAGCCTACTTCCTCCTAATAATTGACTGACATGGCATTCAACAGACGACAGCATCTAACTGCTGACTAGCGTCAAATTACAGTCTTAGTCAACTCTCCCAATGTGTGTGTGTAGGGAGGGCAAAGATTTACAGCATTTCCTCTGAATAGTTCATTGATGTTAACCCTTTCTGGACCTGATTAGTGGTATTGGATGTAGGAAGGGTTTTAAATGCTAGGCAGCTAATATTTTAGGAAGGGAATTACAAAGAATGATAGTGGTGTCAACTGCAGTGTTCCCAGATTGAACAAAGCATTTCCCTGTAGGGCACCCTCCTTTTCTCTGTATTTTCCATGTAAAATGGGGACAAAACTCCTGTACATTTGTTCTGTATGCTCAAATCAATACATGTACACAACTGACTTCATTATGCCTGTCAGTAAAATCACTATAACAATAATTAAGGCTATTTTTATGTATTTTAAATGCTAAAACTTACCTGCAACATATCACAGAGGCTATGGAAAAATGCTGGAATTTCTCAAGCTTTGCTCTCAATGTTCAATGTCTCCAGAACCTCTTGATGGTATTACAGGATTGTTACAATGTACTGACACAGCCGGATAGCCTGGCTGAGATGCAGTATGTCATATTCAGTGGGGTCATACTTTTATACATTTTGGCAATGTACTGACACAGGATAACTTTAATGAGATGCAGGATCTCATTTTCAGAGGGGTTCTAATTTTACCCACTTCTACAATGTACTGGTACATGTTAGCCTGGATAAGATGCAGTATCTCATTTTCATTGGGGTCTTACTTTTACCGGTGCTGACTTAAGCTATGCATATGTAAGTATAGCACATCTGTAGTCATGTCAGTACTGCCATGATACAGCTGAC
This sequence comes from Neoceratodus forsteri, assembly GCA_016271365.2. NCBI lineage: Eukaryota > Metazoa > Chordata > Ceratodontiformes > Ceratodontidae > Neoceratodus > Neoceratodus forsteri. The sequence goes on from CM028133.1 coordinate 637,971,436, forward strand.
TATGGGGCAATTGGAACTCTCACGATTTTTTACTTTTAGGAAGGGCAAATAAATGCTAGGCAGCTAATCTCTTAAGGTTTTCAGAGGTTGCAATGGGCATCCTAGGGAATTATAAAGGATGATAGCGGTGTCAACTGCAGTGTTCCCAGACTGAACAAAGCATTTCCTTGTAGGGCACCCTCCTTTTCTCTGTATTTTTCATGTAAAACTGGGACAAAACTCCTGTACATTTTCCTGTTTGCTCAAATCAATACAAGTACACAACTGACCTCATCATGCCTGTCAGTAACATCACTATAACAAATGTTAAGACTCTTGTTATTTATTTTAAATGGTAAAACTTACCTGCAACATATCACAGAGACTCTGGAAAAATGTTGAAATTTCTCAAGCTTTGCTCTCAGTGTTCACATGTCTCAGAACCTCTTGATGGTATTATAGCATTGTTACAATGTACTGACGCAACCGGATAGCCTGGCTGAGATGCAGTATGTCATATTCAGTGGGTCATACTTTTATCCAGTTTTGCAATGTAGTGACACAGGATAGCTTTGATGAGATACCAGGATCTCATTTTCAGAGGGGTCCTAATTTTACCCACTTCTACAATCTATTGATACACATTAGACTGGTTAAGATGCAGTGTCTTATTTTCAGTGGGGTCTTACTTTTACCAGTGCTGACTTAAACTATGCATATATGAGTATGGTGCATATGTAGTCATGTCAGTGCTGCCATGTTATGGCTGACTACGAGGCAAACTGCACATGCACGAGTATCACACATGCGCAGTTCTGTAATAGCAGCAGTATCAGTTACATCTGACTCTGGTGCAGCGAGCACCTATATTTTTTCAACACTCTTGCCACTCCTAAAAGCTCTCCACAGCCATATCAGCTCAGTGCTGGCAAACGTAAGGATGGACAACAATGGGGACTGCTCTACTGTCTTCATGTCTGACAGTCCATATTGGCAGGTCAGTTTAGTAGGCCATCACCTGCCAGCCTGGTGGTGCAGAGGGTTGATGCATCTAGCCTTATCTCATGTCACTCCAGCGACCCAGGTTTGGGAATGACCTCAGGTCATCGGGATCTGGCTGACGGGGATGATGCAGGTTCATCACAAGACTGTGTTGAAAAGTAGGTGTACAAATATAAAAAGAAAAATAATTTTCAATATTTTTAACCCAGATTGCTCTCCTACAGCCCTATCAGCTCTGGCCAGAGTTTGTTTTCATAGCCATGAATGCACTGTTAGGACAACAGATTACAAAAGTATGATAGCCTTCTCTTTCTCCTATACCAGCTTTTACGTACCCCACCTCACAAGTAGCAACCCATTTTCACTGCATGTAATTTTGAATACAAGGAAAACTAAGTAATGTTGTTAACGAGTCCAAGGAAAAAAAGTTGAATTCTTTCTTTTAGTTTTTGTTGACCAGGAAGGAGGACTAGACAATGCTTTGCCTATTTTCAGCCTCATCACGGGGAGAGGATACAGATGGATGCCAATTGAAATTGAACCAGATTTTAAGCTGTTGGTATTTTTAGTGACATTTAATGTTTTGCCCCTGCATAGCAGAGCATTGGATCAATCTATTACAGAAAGGAAAGGAGAGTGGAAATTGTTTAACCAGAAAAGGCACACTAAGATGGAACTTATTTACAGGTGTGACCAGGAAGTGCAAGGAGGTTAAGTGAGTTGCTCAGGGTCACACACTATGCAAGTGGGGCTGATGGGATTCAAACCCAGGTTTGCAGTACAGTCCCTTTGACCACTATGCCATACTGCCTCCAAAGGGTTTCAGGTTTTAAATACTTAGGATTTATATTAAACAATTGCCTAACATTTAGTGATCATGTTGCTATTTTTAATTAAACCGCATATAGCAATTTGATATATTATATAGAGTATGTTTCTGTTTAACTATGCAGCCTAGGAAAATAACTGCTAAGTGATTTGTGATCTCCTATTTGGCTTTGACATCATTTGCAGTGCTGCTACTCTTACTATATTGAGAAGGGTTCATGCTTTTGCAATAATATTTGTAGGTTTGTCCTGGGAACAGATCATAGGACACATCACTGTGCCTGTACTGTTGGTTATGGTGGTTGCCATTTGAAAATCATAGTAAATTTGGTTATGTTGACAAACCTGTGGCACATTCTTTATGATGATCATTCTGTGCCTTTAAAATTTTTAGGTCTGTGGGCAGACCCTACAGCCATTTTGGATCTACCATAGCTCTAAAATGGCTGATCATAGAACAACTTCCATTGGACTTTTGGAAGTATCCTTCAAAAGTCCAACAAACAAAACCCTCTGCCATGATGAGGCACTATGGAATGACAGCACTATTTCAGCTGTTACTTCCACATTCCGGGCATGAACTGCACATGTGCGACTCATGCACATGTGTAGTTCTTCTGGCACTGTATGTGTTGTGAATGGCAAAATTGCCATTCACTGCAACTGCACATCATGTGCAGTTGCGTCACCACCCCAGTGCCGCAACAAAACAACTGCCTCACATCCTCTCACTGCTGATGTCCTCTCCACCCTCTGTTCCCATCTCTGCACCGACATTGGGTCCCCAATCCCAAGTCAGCATTATGTAGCCCCAGTGTGCCCAAATGTATTTTTCCCACCCTCTGCTGACATCAGGGTACCCACTTCCATGTTGGCATCATCTACTCACCCATTCTACTCATGTGGCACACTGGGAGCCCAACCCAGTGCACCCAAATGTCTGTTTTTTTTTTGTTTCCTGTAAATCTGGGTCATTTCTTACATTTGTACTTATCTGGTAAATAAAGTAAATTAATGAATAAAGAAAAACCATCCCTGACATGTTTTTGTTATCTGTAAAAGAGAAAAGGGTCCCTCATCGTCGCCCAGTCCCCTGCCCCATCCCCACCCACCCACTGATCACCCACCTCCTGCACCCCTTACCCCATACGTACCTCTGGAGGTTGGCACTGTCATCTTCTCTGGACTGGGACATGTCTGTACTCTTCAAAGCCAAACTGCAAACTGAAGAATCAAAGATAAGTGTGCTATAATGCCATTCAGTGGGGTTTTCAACTTATGTTGATAAATCAGCCATTTTTGGGAATTTTAGCCCAACATTTTCAACATGGGGTTCTTGGGTCTCCATCTCATGAAAGCTTTCACTGTCATTTCACTACTCAGTCCCGAAAGATGATTTTGCAGTCACTGCATGGAATCACCTTTCAGCACCAGTTCATGAAATGACAGTTGCACTGTTCATGAGGTGGGGTCCCAAAAAGCCCATGTTGCAAATTTGGTGAAAAAATTCCAAAAAATTATTGTGTTACAAGTGTGCGTTGCACAGTTTCTATGCACACTCTTAACTTTGGCAAGTGTTAATAATTTCACTCCACATTTTCAACATTGCCATTTTTGCACACACCCTTTTTATCAGTACAGCTGTCATTTATCATATCCTGCCCAAAATGTGTTTTCACACCTGTGGCACAGAATGGCGCAATTGCTCAGCAAAATCACCTTTCAGGACAAGTGAACAAAATGACACTGCCACTCTTCATGAGGAGGGGTCCCAAAAAGGCCATGTTGAAAATTTGGTGCAACACCTCAAAAAAATGGCCAAGTTACACCCAGGCGTTCAATAATTTCTATGCACATGTGTAACTTTGCACACTTGGCAGCTTGTCACAGCCCTGTCGGCTCTGGCCAGAGTTTGTTTCTACAGAGATGAACAACAGCAACCCATACAAGATGAAGGACCTCAGAAGACTCCAATACATGCTAGGGATGCAGCAAGATTTATATCTGTAGGAACTTTGAATGGCACAGTGAATGATAATGTGTACAACAACCAGAAATTAACTATGTTGGCAATTGCCTAAAGAAATACATACTAAGACAACTGTTTATTTCTTAATTTATTTATGAAATATATATTTAACTAGTCAGTCTAATAAAAACAGTCAAATTAGTACTATATGTTCATAGTTAGAGGGACTATCTTTTCTCTTTTTAAACATTACAGTTCATTTCAAGCAAATTTTTCTTTCTCTTAGTTTTGTTGTGAATACTGAATAATTTCTATAGTACTGAACAAAGTCAAATTCACATTATAGTCATAATAAGGCACTCCAGGGTGTGCGCTGTGGTGGGATAACAGCACACCTTGGGTGGTGGAAGCACTCAGCCTGCAGCCTCATGGTTCCAACATAGCACACAACCTTTTGTGCCTTATTGATTAATTCCTTGTTATGTTTGCCACACATGCAGGTGCAGTGAACACTTTGTTAGGAGAGTAGCTTTTAAGGGGTGTGACACTGTCAGGTCAAAGCAGAGTGGTCTGCAAGGGACTTGCGGTGTCACACCAATCATCAGCCAGGCTGACCATGACACTGTTCTGGCCTGCTGGGTGGGAACTTCCTGTAGTTCAAAGGAGAGAGCTGACCCAATCATAGGTCGGCTCTTACCTTTGCTCTACAACACCCAATAAGCTCAGCTGATCTGTCATGATCAGCCTGCTGAGGTTGAATTACACTTTGTAACAAAGAAAACTGTCCATCGATGTCTGTTTGCTGGTGTCACCATAACTGTCCCCCCATCTGACCCTCCATCTCAGCACCCATCACCCTACACACCCTCACAGACATAACACTGACACTGTGGGTGCCCTGTCCCCCAGTGTCACTACCTGAAATAAAAAAAAAAACATCCTTAGCAGTTTGTTTGTTTTGTTATTAAATATACCCTGTAAAAAAGAAAACTTTCTATCTATGTCTGTTGCTGGCACCACCATTAGTCCCCCAACCTGACCCTTCCACACAGCATCCACCCTCCCACACACTCCCAAACATAACACTGACATTGGGAGTTCCCAATCTCAGTATCACCACCTGAAATAAGAAAACTGTCCACAGTACTTTTTTTAACATACCCTATAAAAAGAAAACCATCTTCGATGTCTGTTGCTGCCACGGCTGTAAGTTCCCCATCTGACCCTCCCACTCAACACCCACCACCCCACCACCCCAAGCCCTTATTTACCTACTGGGGTCCAACACCATAATCCTCTCTGTATTGCAGACACCTCTTCACTCTTCAACGCCGGACCACAAACTGATGAAATCAGGTATGCAATTCAACGTATTTCAATGAGGTTTTGAACTTAGTGGCATAATTTGGTCATTTTTAAATATTTTTGCCCTAAATTTTCAACATGCCTTATTTGGGACCCCACCTCATGAACAATGGCAGTGAAATTATGCAGATCTGTCCCAAAAGGTGATTTCACAGTCATTGCATGAAATCACCTTTCAGGCAGGAGCTGAAAATTGTCTCCACCCATGTTCATTAGGCAGGGGTCATAAGAAGGCTATGTTGAAAATCTGGGGTAAAAATATTACAAAAAGTTATGAGCCTACATTGAAATTTGCAAAAATAGACTTGCAACTTTGGTAATTTTCAATATTTTGACCCCAAATTTCCCACATAGCCATATATTCACTGTACCTCATGAATGTAACAGCTGTCATTTTCAAATCCTGGCCAAAATGTGCTTTTTTTTGTCCCAAAAGGTGACTTTGCAGTCTCTGCATGAAATCACCTTTTGGGCAGGAGTTCAAAAATTTCTCCACCCTTGTTCATAAGGCAGGTTCATAAGAAGGCTATGTTGAAAATTTTGAGTACAAATATTCAAAAACAACAAAGTTAAGAGCCTATGTTGGAATTTACAAACACAGGCTCATAACTGGTAATTTTCAATATTTTGACCCCTAATTTTCAACATAGCCATTTCTTCACAGCACCTCATGAATGTAATAACTGTCATTTCTGAAATCCTGACCAATATGTGTTTTTAGCATGTGGTGCAAAATCACATTTGTGGCAGGATGGATATATCTACATCTTTGTTCATGAGGTGGGCTCATAAGAAAGTTATTTTGGGGTCATAAGAAGGATATCTTGAAAATTTGTGGTACAACATTATGAGTCTACATTTCAATTTTTCAAAGCATGCTCATAACTGTTGTAATTTTCAGTATTTTGACTCCATCTTTCAACATAGCCATGTTTTCATAATACTCATGAATGTGACAGCTGTCATTTCTCAAATCCTACCAAAATGTATTTTAACACTTGTGGAACAAAATGACTTTTCAGCCATTGTTTTATAAATGACACCTGCCATGCTCAGAGGAGTGGTCATAAAAAAATGATGTTGAAAATTTGCTGGTAAAATGTGAAAAAAACAAGTAGGTTTTGAGGAAATGAATTGTTCCAACATTTATTCCTAACTTTATTTTTTGAAGATTTTGGCCCCTAGTGTTCAGCATATCCATTGTGTTACCCCACCTCCTGAACATGGCAGGTGTCATTTTTCAGTCTCCCCAAAACTAGTTTCCACAGTCACACAGCGAAATCACCTTTCAGATGGAATTTAAAAAAATTCCACCTATCTTGATCATAACGTCATGTCATAAAAAGACTGTAGGACATTTGGGGTCAAATGTGAGACCCACTTAAAATGAGATATTGCCTCTCAGCAGCCGTATCCTGGGTAATTACAATCTACCAATGTGTCAGAGCAGGACACCACTAAAAATGAGATATTGCATCTCATCTGCTCTTTCTTGGGTATATGTGTATATATATATATATATATATATATATATATATATATATAGTAAAAATATGTACAAGTGAGACCCAGTACAACAGCAATACTAGCAGTGAACATTCAGCATTGACAAATGCTTGTTTCTTTCTAAAAGGTGAAATGGACTGCCCACCATATTGGTGTTACCACACAAATGTATTTGTTTAGCTGATAAACAGTCACTGCATCTCTCCTGAATTTGAAACACCCCAACATGGTTTAGTTACTAATGATGTCATGGAGGAGAAGAGACTATTGCATCATGACTGGCTGCACTGATTGTGGGTGTTCCTAATGTTCAGAAAGTATACACTAAGAGTAGGTCAAATATTTGAAACAATACAAGGTTGGGTATAATTACACCATTAGCATACATTTCATTTCTACTAAGAGAGGAAGCAGATAAAACAACCAGCATTATCAATGTATTTTAAGAAGGTAAGCCATCATAAAACATGGGCTTTCAACTAGAAATAATGTAATGCAAAAAATTTGACAGTGTGACTTAAAGAGGGACTATGGTCAAAATTTCTGGCACCAATGAATTCAGAATTTGGATCAGCATAGCCCCAATCAGCATCATGCCAAAAATGAGATCCCTAAGTTACTTTGTTTAAAAGTTACAAGTAATTTTACAACCCAAAATTCACTGCCTATTCAAAAAGCCAGTTTCAGTGAAGAGTGCTGATGATGTCATCTCCTGAACTCACAGTCTATTCTTCCTGTCAGCAAGCTTATAGGACCTGTTTCACCAAAATGTAAAGATCACGTGCAATAGTTTTCTACAAGTGAAACAGGCAGCACCATTCAATAAACATTGCGTTATAAACTATGTGTGTTTCAGGTATTGTAATAAAGTTGACAGATTTGTATTTTTTGGTGGGGAGGCCCTTTTTGTTGTGGTCCTATTTTCCAGGGTTGCTGGATGCTGAGTCATAGCACACTGCTGTGAGATTTGCACACTGGATAACTCTAATATGGTGAAAAAATGTGATCATTCACACCTGTTACTGAATTGAAATGACTTCTCAGGGTATACAGTGATGATAGCAACCGCATATGGGCAACTGTCATAATGGCAACCCATATGATGGTGCTATGACCATGGGTGACTGTAGGGGGATGGCAAACATTACGACCGCGAGGTTAGGATGGGTGATAGAAAGGGAGGGAGGGTGGGCGACAGCCGTGGAGGAAGGAAAGGATGTGACCCTGTGGTGATCCTGCTTCTGCCGAGCCAACCATGTGGTGTGGTGTGGTGGGCAGGGTGGTTGGCTCCAATGGAGCAGATCCTGGGTTGGGACTGGGAAGGTGGGTGTCCCTTTGGCATCCTGCACCTCACGGAGCTTAGATGTTTTTAACTGGGTTGTACCCTCCCCGACATGCACCCCCCTGGAGTTGAGAATCTTTTTTGGGGGGGTGTGAGGGGTGCAGCCCCCCTGCATGCACAATTCCCGGTAGCCTTTTTCTGCATATCGCCAAAAATGTTTTCGGCAATAATGCAGATTGCGATAACGATCGCCTTGGTGCAGTCGCTATTATCACATACTGTAAAACCCTTCTCAGGATGGCACTTAAAAAAAGTTATTCCATTTCCCTGTAAATGGGGGTGGGACAGGTAATGCTGTTTCAAAACCTTACTACATGTTTCTATGCAGAAGCCATCCCAATGTTTTCTCCCTGGTAGGCTGTTAATTGACCTACATTCAGGCTCATCTACAGTATGTTGTTCTCCACATTAAAATTATCATTTTACCATGGCTAACACTTCCACCCCTTCTAGGAATTAACACATAAGTCCCCTATTAAAACTTATTGTAAGGCAAACACTGACAAACAGCAATGAAGTTACCAGCATTACATTACTAGTAGCAATACAGCTTCCTACCAGGCACAGTAGAGTAGCACCCCAATTAGTATCAGCAGCCTGGAGGCATGCTGACTCAGTACAAGCAACTCTGGAGAAATGGACCACACCAAGAAGGAATTAAAAAAATACAAATTTGTCAACTGTATTACAAAACCTGAGACACACATATTTTTTATATGCAATGTTGTTATTTTTTTAATGGTGCTGCCTGTTTCACTTGTGGAAAACCACTGCACATGATCTTAAACTTTGAGAAACAGGTGTTATAAGATTGCTGACAGGGAGGACTAGACTGTAAGTTCAGGAGATGACATCATCAGCAGCTCTTCACTGAAACTGACTTTTTTGAACAGGTAGTGAAATCTGGGTTTAGCTCATAACTTTAAAATTAAGTAACATAGAACCCTAATTTTTGGTATGAGCTTTACTGGGGGTATGCTTATTCTAATTCTGCAATGTAGTGCTTTTCATTAGAATCCCTCTTTAACTGTCTGTCTCCATCCTGAAAATACCAACTATCTCAGCAATACTACCTGGAAGAATTTGTAACAGTGATTAAGAAAGTCAGGGGTGGCCTTCTCCTGTATCAAGTAATAATCACACCAGGATTTTGATATGAGAACAGGTGACTAAATATTTAATAATACCGAAGAGCTGGATGAAAATCTAAATAGTCTGAATGTAGTAAATATCTTGACCAAAAGAATACCAATAGATAAAAAAAATCTATAAGAGGGAAAATATTTTGAAAAAGGATGTTTAAAAAAATGCATATTTGGTGTGAAATGGGAGGACAACTAAAGACATTCCAATAGAATTTACTTATATTTGTCCTAACTGTGTATCCACAATTGATTACATCTAGTTCAATATTCATATTTTGTGTAAGGTCAGAGCCTTGGCAATGATAAACAGATCTGATAGGGACAATCTACTCAGTGTTCTCAAGTTGAAGAGTAAGGTTAATCATAAATCTAATACTTCAGTATCTCAAAACATTATAATAAGGAATATAAAAAAGAATCAATCTGGAATCAAATAATATGCAAAGGTTTTCTGAGACACTGAATGATTGGAAGGTGACTGCTGATAAAAATATTACAATACAGTTGAAAACTCTGATGCAAGTTTATAATGCTATAGAAAAGATATTTGATAATATAAAAGTAAATAGTTACAAGAATAATAAGAAAAGAAAACTTGGTTTAATATTTGTAGAGCACATAAGAACAAAAAATATCCCCTGGTTAGAAAGATGAGATAAGACTTTTGGTGACATCACCATCAGTGATGGCAGCTTAGAATCACTGCTCTGAGTCTATGGTGGTAAAATCCATTATCGTCTGGCATCGAGAGGCTCTAACTAGTAACTTCAGCAGCGGGCAGTGTTATTGCAGTACAAAATGAGCCATGTTCATAAACAGAGTGGTAGAGGTGGCACTGAAGAGTTTCAATGCTAGGGATCCTGCCTTGTTATCAGCCCCAGTGCATCACCATCACAGGTTTCAGAATCAGTGGCAGGGTCTGGAAGAGACGAAGATGACACAGTCTCCTGCATCAGTTCTATAGATGGTCAGGCAACCTCTCATATTTTAAAAATGCTCCACCGGATAGACTCAAAAGTTAAAGACATTAAGCAAGACCTGAAATGCTTAGGACGAAGGACCACAGAAGTGGAGACAGGCCTGAATAATGTGAGGGAGTACACCATGTGATTGGGCTGGTCCACCTTATACCTGGTACAAAGAGAGAGAGGGAGCTGACTATGAGAGCTGAGGATGCTGAATCGAGGAAAGAAAAAAAGCATCCAGATCTTTGGCTCCCTGGAGGGAAGTGGACAGACTGAACTCTTGGAGTTTATCAGAACCTGGCTCTGAAAAGAGTTAGAAATCCCAGACACTGAGCTGCTTGAGTTGGAAAGGGTTCACAGGACCCTCAGCCTGAAACCGAAAAATGGTGCCCCTCTGAGGTCAAGCCTCATCAAATTTTCTCATTTTCCAGTGAAGGAGATGGTGCTTTGGAAAGCTTGGAGTAAGTGAGACCTTAATTTAGATGGAAAAAGAGTCTAGATTGACCAGGACTACCCTCCCGCAACAATGCACAAAAGAAAGCAAGTCCTTGCTGCAATCAAACAGTTGAGGGAAAAGAAAATCAAAGCCCAATTACATTACCCAGCCAAGTTACTAGTCTTCTGGGAGAATGGTCAATAGCTCTAGGACTCCCTTCTGCAAGCTGTCAAACCTTTCCAGAAGCTGGGCTTTACTCATTCCCAGCTGTTATCAGGAAGTGGTTGAACAAGCACTTCTACAGCTCTGATGGAAATCAGCAGGGAATTAGACTAATACGGCCAGAAGGAGAGGTTCCAGTACAAATGAGTGGATTTACAAGGACCTAGCACATCTCTGCAAAGCACTCTAGAACAGCCCTCAGACCTGATTCTTTCCTTCTGTGGGTAAGACTCTACCCTTGCTTACCTGAGCTGTATTAATAGTGTCTTGTTTGTTGCCCTGTTCAAATGCTGGCTGTCCTACTGTCTCCTACTCCTCTTGCTCCTCATTGTCTGAATGATGCTGACTCACCCATTTCCAACAAAATAGTTGGGTCCTTAACCAATCCTCCACTTCAGGTCAGCAACCCTATATGCAGCTGCTATTTTAATCCTTCACTTTCGATCAATGGACTGGTTGACACAGTGGGGGCAGAGAGTCCTACCATATTGCTGTAGTGAAGGAGAGACTGGCCACTGAAAGCATCGAGAGCTCCACTGTTCTTTCCCCACTTTTTCTTTTCTGTTGTTTACCACAGCTCTTTATTTACTGCCAAGGTTCAACTTGCTTTTACCTGCAGTGTGGGACCTGCCCCTATCAAATGAGTCGAAAGGTTACTTATTCCTGCATGCTGACGAACCTGCCTTTACTTACAGTTAAAGATGTTGCGGTATTCTGATCACCTGATTAGACCTATAAGTAACTGTTCCCTGTGTTGAAACCCTTTTGTCTGGAGGTACTGGTTAACTTTAAAACTAATGACTTATGAATGGAGTGGAAACAGGGCAGGGTGGGGCAAAGACCTCAGATGGCAGGTGTCTGAATTAATCCTTCCCCACCCAATGGTGTGCTGGATCCTTACTAATCCATCAAAAACCTTTGTTGGACTACCATGGCAGCATGTTATTAGTGACTGGTTTAAGCTAGTTATGTAACTTTCACCTGAGTTTCACCAGTGGATCTTCTTGTGGGAGCTCGCTGCCTCATATCAATGTGCAGTCTGGGCTGGGTTATGATATGAGAGGGAGGAGGTGGGAAGGGAGGGTGGGGAATTTGGGGAGATAAAGAAAAATGTATATTATAGTTGTTCTCTCATAGAGCAACCACATTCATGCTTATTGCCCAACACAGTGCTGACAGACCAGCTTTCTATTTGAAATGGAGTATCATATGATGTTATTCCCCTTTTACTTTCTTTTTTGTGCATGCCAGATAATTGGCATGTAGTTAATTAAGCAGAACACCACTGGAGGTCTGACTGGGAGAGGACCCCCCCTGAATCTTCTAGATCGGTTTGTACACCAAGCAGTGGGATTTCAGAGAGGTGCTCGCTTCCCGGTCCGTCATCCCAGGGATCATTAAACCCCTAGTCCTCTGTCCAAGGGGGTTTAGGGAGAGAGAATGGGTGGCCCTTTAGTATGGACCTAGGCTCTGGGACAGAAGAAGATTCCTTCTGAAACCTTCCATGCATTCTTTTGTTATTGTTTGTTATTGTTCTTATATTGTACATAGTGATGTCTTGCGGAAGCTAAGGAAATCAATGTAGCAGGGCCAGTCGGGGGTAGAAGGGATGCTTGTTTTCTCAGGGTTGGGGTGGAAGGAGCATCATCAAAACACTCATTTTGAAGTCCTGGCTGATGGTAAGCAATAGAGGACCGCCGCTACTGGTCTTTTTAACTGGAAGGGCAGTTGGTGACCACAATGGCAGCCTCAAAGATAGAGGGGTTCCAGATCTCTTTAAACAATGTTTAAAATGGGGTCTCTTAAAGTGATCTCCCTTAATGTTAAGGGAGTTAACTCAGTTGTTAAGTGATACAATGTGCTCCGGGATCTGGCCTGTGCCCACTGTGACATAGGACTAATTCAGGAGACACACCTCTCACCATCAGAACATGAGAAATTGTGCAGAACTTGGGTGAGTGAGGTGATCTCATCCTCACACCCAAATGCAAAAAAGGCAGGGGTGGCCATCCTGGTCTGAAAGGGCTTAATGTTCAAGAAGACAGGGACTTTTGTGGACCAGGAAGGGAGGTTGGTAGCCCTCTCATGTAAAATAGCAAATTGTACTGTTCATCTGGTCAATGTGTACTGTCCAACCCCATTATGGCCACAATTCTCTAGGTACATTTTTGGTTATGTAGTCTCACTCCCAGAGGTACAGATAATAATCAGAGGGGACTAGAACTGCCTGGAGGATCCTGCATTAGACAGATCCTCTGGTTCCCAACAAGGGAACAAGTCAGGCTTGAGCCTTCTAAAATCATTGCTAGAAGCAGCTGGCCTTGTGAATACTTAGAGAGATGCATGTCCCTCCAGATTAAATTTTACTTTTTATTCCCACGCACAAGATTCATACTCCACGTATAGATAGATTTCATACTCAAAAATCATGGGGCACACAATGAGGTATCAAGAAATCCATCCTATATAACTGATGGATCATGCTAAGGTCACCCTTGCTGTGGATCTGGGCCCACTAGAAAAACAAACAGTGTGGAAACTAAATGTGGGACTCCTCAAAGATGAAGCATTTAATTTAAAAATAAAAGAAACTATCACAAATTACTTAAAAGAAAATGAAGGTACAATTTCTCAGGTTAAATTCCTCTGCGATGGCCTGAAGGCAGTGGTGAGAGGAGAGGCAATTTCTTATGCCTCACATAGGTAAAAAACAAATGACTTGAAACAAAAAAATTTAGAACAGAAACTAAAGGAACCAGAGAGCATGCATGGCTTGAGGGGGATGCCTGCCATACTGAAAGAAATCAAAACCTTGAGATCACAGTTAGAAGAAATCCTCAGAGCTAAAACAGAGACTGCTTTACATTTTATAGCCCAAAAGTATTATGAGGGAGGGAACAGAGCGGGACACCTCCTGGTCTACAGGCTCACAAAACAGGCTGCTGACAGGTTCATCCCAGTCATTAAAAAGACCCCAAGATGCTCCGAGCTTGACACTAAACCCAGCAAAAAGCAAAACTCTTTAAGCAATATTATTCTGAGCTCTATACATCTGAACCCCTCAGACCATGCCAAAGGACAGAGGAATTTTTAGCCAGTTACAAATACCCAAGTTGTCTTTAGAACAGTCCCAACTGCTAGGCAGTCATTTTTCCAAGGGAGAAGTAAATGCGGTAATTAAAACTTAAAGCATAATAAATCCCCAGGCCATGACGGCTTTGTGGCTGAATATTACCAGAAATTCCATTCTGAATTGATCCAACTACTGCTACAGGTTTGTAATGCCACCCACACACCTGCAGCTAGCCCTAATTCATGGGCCAGAGCCCTTATCCCTCTGATACTGAAACCCAGTAAGGACACCACCACATGAGGAGGTTACAGACCAATTTCTCTCTTAAACTTGAATGTTTAAATTTTAACTAGGATGATAGCCAACTGCTTGTCAACAATTATAATGCAGTTGGTGCACCCAGATCAAACAGGTTATATGCCAGGAAGACATCTCCATGATAACATCTACAGATTGCTGACTATTATAGTCGGTATGCACGATGGTCCGGAAGGATGGCAGGGAGTGGTAGTGATGTTAGATGACAAAAAGGCATTTGATCACCTCGAATGGACCTTCTTAGATGCAGTTCTACACAAATTCAATTTTGGAGTTGTATTCTGGGCCTGGATCTAAGCCTTATACTCCCACCCGTCAGCTCATATTAGAGTTAAAGGGTTCTTAGCCTCAAGTTTCCAAATAAAGAGGGGAACCAGACAGGGGTGTCCCCTCTCCCCACTTTTATTTGTGTTAAGTATAGAGCCCTTGGTGGAGGCCTTCTGGTCTAGTCCTGATGACAAGGGTATTAAAATAGGGTCGATTGATAACCATGTATCACTTTACGCAGATGATACGCTTCTCTTTCTACAAGACCCTGCCACAACTCTCCTTAAAGTGTTGTCCCTTCTATAGAACTATGGGAGTATTGCAGGTTTCAAAATTAATGAAATCAAATCTGAGATCCTGTCTATTGGAGCTCCAGTCATCCCAAAACTAAGAAACTGGAAAATTTAAATGGTACTCCAAGGGGTTTAAATATCTGGGAGTGCAGATTATGGTTGACCTAAGCAAGCTATACCATGCAAATCATCTACAACAACTAGAAACATCCATCAGGACTGCAATAGGTGGGCTGTACTGCCCCTTTCTCCAATGGGCCATTCAGATTCGATCCATATGAACATACTCCCCTGTCTGCTGTTCCTATTCAATACCATGCCTATCCATTGCCAAAACATTCTGGATGACTAACCAAATAATTATAAAAAAATTTGTATGGGGGGGGACCATGGTTGAGATGGCCCATCCTTTGCCTTGATAAAGGGAAAGGTGGGTTGGGGATTCCAGACATAATGACATACTTTCAGGCAGCCCAGTTACAGTTTTTATAAGCCTATAATAGAGGTGGTCAACCACTGAGTTGGGTACAGATAAAGATGGAGCTTATAGGCCTCATTGCACTAACAACTATCCTCTTTAACAAATGGGATTCTAAATTGGTGGGGGTGTTACCCACCCATTGGCTTAAAACCATAGTACTCACCTGGAGGGAGGCTATGCATAACTTGAAGTTAAAAAACAATACACTTAGACTTGTGAGGATCAGGGAATGCAGAGACTTCCCTCCAGGGAGATATAACCCAACATTCGTCAGCTGGGCAAGACAAGGCCTGGTCAAGATGGTCCAACTACTTACAGAGACACATTAAAAGGTATAGTGAGCACCAAGATGAATTTGGCCTACCCCACAAAGACCTCTACTGCTACTTGCAGATCAGACACTATCTGACTTCTGCTGGTAGAGGGGAGATTTTTGGGAATCCCACACAGCACCCATTGATAGAGTTTCTTTTGGGTTTTCTGGAGGGACGGGACAAAAAAACCCCACCTGATCTCCCAGTTGTACGAACTGTGTGGGGAGGATCACTCAGACCATAGAAAGGTAATACAACAAAAATAGGAGGATGAGGTGGGAATGACACTACCCCCAAAAAAGTGGGACCAAATGTGGTAACAGGCACAAAGACCACTGCCTCCCCTTATGGAGAGATTCAGTTAGCAAATTCTTACCAGACTTTTCAAAACCCCAGTTATAACAAAACATTATGGGAGTTTCCTCCAATAAATACAGGCAGGATGTGGCCAAATAGGCACCCATGTACACATTTTCTGGGGGTGTCCTAAATTTAGAATGTTCAGGAGAAGGTTCATAGCTATATTGGCGCAATACTAAAACTCAAGTCCCGGACCAGTGCCAAGTGTTGTTGTTGGGAATTCCTCCAGGGGTGCATAATGCAGGAGCAAAATACTTGTTTAATATACTGGTCATGGATGTTCAGAAAGCTGTCGCCAAACAGTGGTTTTCAGACCAACCCTCAGGGGTTAGACAATGGCTGACCTGTTGTCAACAGATTAAAGACATGGAGAAACTAACAGCGTACCTCTGCTTGCAAACAGACAGGTACAAGGCCAGGTGGCTTCCCTGTTTTTGAATTTCAAAGCAACCAAGAAGGGGTGACATTCCTGGACATTCTGGCCTGGGAGGTGTAGAACCAGTAAACAGTAAAGAAACTCTGTCCGGGTCTCTCTGCTGATCTGGACAGAACTGTCATCCTGAGGAACACCCTATGGTACAGTAAGATGACCACACCAGGATGGGGGAAAACACTCTCAAGCACAATTGTACACTAATTAATTGAGCAACTTAACCCCTCTTAAATATTAATTCTGCTCTCTGATACCAGAACCTGGGGGGTTGAGAAATTTAGTATATGTAGGCTTTCCTGTATTTTACTAGCAAATGTATTATTTTTCCCTACATGTTTAATTGTTTTAATGTTTTGTCTTTCTTCTTATCAAGAAAATTTTGAATAAAATTATAATTTCAAAAAAAGAAAGATAAGATAAAATGGACTGAGACAGAATTTAAGGGAACTGAATCAAGACAGGACAAATTATAAAATTATTTTTCATCCTGAAAAATACTCAATTTCAAAAGACTTTATGGAAAAAAATATAGAAGGCCATTTACTTAAAAGGCTACATATTACTCTATGCTTTGGTGGTCAAAGGGACAGCTAATTATGATAAAACATCCATGCCCACATTCAACAAAATATATGAGTGGAGTATTTTAAAGAATAAGGTCAGGATATTCAAATAGGAGCATAAGCACAGTGCAAACATTTATGATGCACTTGTGCCTGACCTAATAGCTGGTACATTCAGTCGGACACTAGGAGATGGTACATTACTGACTATTGAACTAATAAGTGAAACTGTGCTGCCCTGACATGGACCTGGCCTGTAGATAGCCCACAATGAATAGCGCTGCCTGGAAACAGGATAGAGTCAAGATCCTGTGGGTTATATTCAGCCACAACACTCAGATGAGCCTGTTGGGCATGCAGAGTGTTAAGGGGCCATTTGCATGCCCATTATGGGTTCATTTGCATGGGGCAAAGCAGCTCCTTAGCACCAGTCCCAATGAACATGTCCACCCTGGTGATCTAATGTGCCCCTCACTGCCCCCATTGCCCTTTTTATGATTGTAAATAATTCCATGGTGTCTAGTAATACCCCCAACTCCTCCAATCACCCATTCCCATCCATACAATAATACAATGGTGTTTGGTGGTTCCCCCCACCTCCCTGAATGCCCATTTACAAATAATGTATAGCCTTCATGTCCAGTGGTTCCCCCACCCCTCGATCATCCATTTACAAATAGTATGTAAGTCCTGGTATCCAGTAGTTCCTGCCTGCCTGAGCACCTGTTGACAAAAGTGCAAAGTATCAGTTATGGTCCAGTGTACCCCAACTGTCCTGTCTGCTCACATACTACCACCCCATGCCCCCCTTACCCCTGTGGCCAGCAATCAGCAAAGCCTTATACAGCAAAAGGTATAGCCCTCCTCTTGCCTCCACAGCCAGCCGCTGTATGAGCTGTCAGTGAGCACGCATGCAATACTGTATGTACACTCACTGACAGCTCATACAGCGGCTGGCTGAGGAGGTAAAAGGAGGGGTGTGCCAGTCACCATATATGGCTTCACTGATCACCAGCCATCTGTGTAAGAGGGCATGCAGGGTTGTGGTAAGTGAAACAGTGGGATGGGTAAGGGAAACTGGACCACCAATAACTCATTGTACTTTTGTCAATGGGTGCTCGGGTTGGGGGGGACCACTGGACAGCTGGGCTCACATACAATTTGTAAATGGGAAATAAGGGTGGGGGAACCACTGAACACTATGGCTTACATACTATATGTAAATAGGCAATCAAGAGAATGGGTGAACCACTGGAAACTAGGGCTTACTTACTATTTGTAAACAGGTGATCAAGGTGGGTGGGGTATCACTAGATGCCAGGATATTATTGTATGGATGAGAACAGGTGATTTGGAGGTTGGAAGGTACCAAAAGACACCAGGGAATTCTATACTATTACTGAATGGGCGAGCGGGGTGGTGGTTACTGCTAGACATCAGGGAATGCTATACTATCATAGAACAGGTGATTGGGGCAGGAGGTACCACTAGACACCAAGGAATTCTATATTGTCATAGAACAGATGATGGGGATTAGGGGTACTGCTAGATAACAGGGAAATCTACACTATCATAGAATGGGTGATGGGGGTAGGGGTTAACACTAGACACCAGGGAACTCTATACTATCACAGAACAGATGATCAGGGGATGGGGACCACTGGACACCAGTGATTTGTTTCTAGTCTAAAACAGCTGCTTGGGGACTGGTGGCTACAGTACAGCTCACTGCCTTCAGGGGTGAGGATTCAGTATTAGTGTCATGCTAGAAAGGTTTTGGCAGTGGTAAATAGCGCTGCTTTGGGGCTGTTTCCATCATCAAGCCTTTGAAGATACTGCTGGGCCAGTGTGCATGGGGGACCTCACACTTGCATAGGCACAGTGGTATTATGGTTCTCCGGTGCTGCCAGTTTGTGTTGGCACTCCAGGGCTTCTGAATATTGGCTGGCTGGGAGTGCCAGCACAAATCCAGGTTAGCTACCGCCAACCCTGTTAGTCAGTGCGATACTATCAGGCCCTTGTTCTTTTAGAAAGAAATAGCTCCATAACCAACCACTTATGAGATACATAATTCAAATGATTTAATAAGAAACTCAGAGGAGGAAATATTATTGGTAATGCATTGCAGACTCAAGGAACAAAAAGCAGGCATGGTTTTGATTCAATGCCAGACAATATTTTTAAATTGAATTCTCACTGGTGGACTCAATCCTTTCTAGTTTTTAACCTACTGTTAACTTCTGTTTACATAGGAAGTTCATGGAAAGGTACAGTTCCAGTGCCCATACATAAACAAACTCAAGCAAGAGCCAATAAAGCTACAAAATAATGGTATTGGGAGTGAGACATGTGTAAACTAGCAATTTTACACTAACCACTGAGCTACCAAACTGCACTTTCTAATTGTTGTGATACCTCCACACTGACTAATACATATACACATACACATTATATATTCCAGTGTAGCATAGCAGTGCACTGTCTACACACATTTTACAGATAAAAAAAGACATAGAGGGACTGTTTTCTTCTTTTCAGGCTCCAAGGGACATCGGAAGGTGAAGGGTTACCACTAGACATGTCATTTAAATCAGCAATGACAAGCATAAGGCTGAAACTGATCTAGCTAGTGGAGGAGTGTAAACTAGCAATTTTGTATGAACCACTGAGCCAGTTAACTATACTTCCTAATTGTTGTGATACACACACACTGATTAATACATATTTACATATGCATATATATTCCAGTATAGCACAGCAGTGCACTGTCTACACACACAGAGCATTGCCCACACATACTAACACACATACACTGCCTTATATGGCATTTATTTACTTGTACATCTAATGCTAACTTTTATTGTAATTAGGATAAGCACTGTGTTTACCTCATTTAAATCAGCAATGACATGCATAAGACTAAACCTGATCTAGATAAGCGGGGAATGTAAACTAGCAATTTTTGCACTAACCACTGAGCCACCTAACTACACTTTCTAATTGTTGTGATATGCACACACTGACTAATACATACTGTATACACATATATGTGTATCATATCACAGACATCCCCCAAATTGGCCCCTTCAAAATCGCCCTACGAAACCACCTCACTGACACTTGGAGCTGTAAATGCCCCTGACTGGCCCATACCTAGAGCTCCGCCTGGTCCAATTTACAGACAACGTCCTTCTGGACTGCCTTTTACCCCATCAACCACCCATTCCCCCTCCCAGGTATTGCTTCCTAGAACCCCTAGTGGTACCTTATTATTTATATACTAGACTAACTGCAACTAATTGAAGCCTTTGTACACCTTTGTATTACTGGAATTGCTTTGTGTGTTCTTTTATTGTATCTCACCTGTAATGTTCTCCATTGTTGTACTCCACCACCAATTGTTGTCTACCCTCCCTTCGACGAGGTGCCTTTGTAAATGAGTCTTTGACTCAAAGGTTGTAAATCCAAATTATGAAATAAATAAATAAAATATGGCTATAGTAGATATAATAGCATTGCAGTGCCCTGTCTACACACAGAGAGCATTGCCACTAACACACATACACTGCCTTATATGGCATTTATTTACTTACATCTAACCCTAACTACACTGTATTCGGATAAGCACTGTGTTTGCTGAACACATTGTACTAATCTATGGCATGACTGGGTAACTAAGGTATTGGACCAGGGAGGTGTGGTGGATGTGACCTATCTGGACTTCAGAAAGGCCTTCAACACTGTCCCCATAGAAGGCTGATTAACAAACTGTGCAGCCTATGGGTGAATCCTAAAATTTCTCTGTGGGTGGAAAACTGGCTGAGTGGCAGGAGTCAGAGGTTGTGGAAAACAGGGAGTACTCTTTAGAGGGAGAGGTAATAAGCAGAGTGCCATATGGGTTGGTGTTGGGGCCAGTCCTCTTCAATGTCTTTATTGAGGACATTGCAGAGGGACTGGAGGAAGGTATCTCTCACAGATGATACAAAGGAATGCAATAGGATGGGCACACCAGAGGGTGTTTAAAGAATGATGGAAGTCCTTAGCAAAATGGGGAAATGGTCTGAAGAATGGCAGCTGGATTCAATGAAAAGAAGTGCAGTATCATGCATATAGGACACACAAATCCAGGGTAAAGTAAGAACTAGGTGGGGAGGTACTGGCGATCACAAAGCAAGAAAGGGACATGGGGGTCATCATCTCAGAGGACCTAAAAGAAACTAGGCAGTGTGATAAGGTGACTGGAAAGGCTAGTCAGATGCTTGGATGCACAGGGATGGGTAACGAGTAGAAAGTAAATATTATGGCTGCACCAGGATGTTATATTTGGGACTGTGTTAAAATTGCAAAGGGACTGTGTATTCAGCAGCCATGTTTATGCAGCAACAGCCAATCAGAAAGGCAGAATTTTGGCCAGGACTCTTGGGACTTTTGCCAGAGACTCGTGGGACATTACCCAGTGCTTGTGGGGAAAATACAGGGACCTAATTCAGGTGCCAAAACAGAGAGCCAATGGTGCATCAAGTGTGGCTAATGAATATTCATTTTGTGGACTGACAAGCCTGTTCAGCCAGATTTTGTGGGAGCAACAAGTAGCCTCAGTCAATCAGGAGCCTCAGAAAGACTCCATAAAAGACTGTGCTTTCCAGGCTGAGCTCAATTCGACCAGGAGCCCCCAACAAGGATGGGGGGCTCAGGCCACAGCAAACAGGATGGGCCTAGCAATCCAGTGCAAGCCCCTCCACAGAGGAGGGGCCTTTTTTTCTGCCAAGAGACAATGGCTGCAGGCAGCAGAAGTCGCTAGCCTGGAGGTTGCCAGAAATTGACCCCCAGGGCTGGCAAGCACCTTTCCACATTTTTGGGAAAACGTGGGTGAACCTGAACCTTCAGCTGTGAGAGAGCTGCATGCACGTTCTGCCTCAGCAATGAGAGTGCTGATGAAGCCTGAACCCTCAGGGAAACAAAGTCATTCTGCAAATGATCTGAGTGAGTAAACTGTTACTAGAATACATTGTCTGAAAGAATCTGCAAGGGCAGCAAAGCCCAAAAGTTTAGAATGTACCTATCGGTCTGCACTCTAAGTTTAGCCAAAAGCACAGGAAGGGTGGACATCAGTTTAATGACCAGAGTAGGGTTCAGTCTAAAAGTATAAATGTAACTGACTTGATGAGTGCCTACAGGACTGCAAGGGGAGTACTCAGAGCCAGTGTTCTTCCTGCCATTACTTAGGAGGCCCAGTATTTATCTGTTGGGAGCTGCTAACACCAGCACAGCCAAGAGAGACTTTGTTTAATGGTTGTGACATCCAGTGGGAGCTATTAACTCCTGCAAATGCCACCAGGGACTGAGACTTTGTGAAATATGCTTGAGAGAAGCTGCAGTTACTGTTTTGATTGAATTGCCAAGAAAAAGTACAGTATTTCACAAGTGAATTGGTCTGATATGGACTGTGAGAAATCAGGTCACCCTAGCCATATGGAGCAAACACCCACCCAAACATTTGGCTCTACAAGTTTGTGAATGATTGTAGAGTAGGGTCGGTTGTTAATAACTCTGTAGAGGGACTCAATTGCAAGAAGCAATAAATTAAATTTTGGAATGGACCAGGGTGAATGAACTTGAGTTGAACACATCTAAATGCAAAATAATGCACTTGGGTAGACATAATAATGAAATAGTTTATAAACTGGGAAAGGATCCACTTACTGTGACACATGAGGAAAGAGACCTGGGAGTCAAGATTACTATCAATCTAAAATTTAGTACACACTGTAAAGACCAGATAAAAGGCTAACCAAAATCTAAATTGTATCCTGAGACATATCTCCAGTAGGGAGAGGAGGTTCTGATGCCACTGTATCAGGGTCGAGCTTAACATTGTTTTACTAGCTCAAACCCTAGTGCAAATTGACCAGGACTAGTGCAGCAAACTCTCTACTTGTCTGTCTTGACTAGTGCAGGTTTTCATGGCTGTTAATGAAGTTAAAAAGTCTCTACTTCAGCAGGCTCTAGTCCTCATGCTAATCTCTCAATGTTCCAGATGGCCTGGTGCAATTAACAGCTCATTAAGAGCTGCAATTATCTGGCAGTTCAAGAGGGATCCCACAAAGACTCAATGTGAGTCATTATCATTCCACTGTTAAGACTTTCAGCTAGTGTCCAGGGTGTGATTAAGGATAGAGTGCTAAGTCACTAGCTTCCAGTTTTCTGAATATGTCTCTTAACAATTTGTACCATATTATTAAGACCAGTGCCCCTCATTTCCCTACATTTTGAGTGACTGTTTCCAACATTTCAGCGACAAAATGTGAGGAGGTATATAGGGTCGGCCCTGCAGGTGGTGGGTTTTATCCCACTCTCACCATAACTTCCCTCTCCCCTCCAAATCTCTTAACTCTGTTCTTTCCCTGGACACCACTGCAGACCAGACTCTGAAATGATGATCCACAGATCCATAGCTGCCAATACTGGCAAGTGTAGGGGGTTGCCAACTCTTTAAGTGGACCATGCCAGCCATCACCATCCATACAGTTCCACCCTTATCCCACACAGCATGTCCTTTCATCCTAAAAGCAAAGCTTTGGAGCATGTATGGTACAAAAATAAACCTTAATAAAATACATAGTTTGAAAGCTTAAAATAGGCATTCCTGGGGTACATAGATCATCCTATATAGAAACAGAGATAGTATAGCCTTATGCCTGTGTACTGTTTCCCTTGGGCTAATGAAAGGACAATGTTAAAGAAAAATCTGCTGTTGTTGGGGCACAGCATATTAAAATCAGTGCTTTTAAAAATAAAAATTTCTTAGTTTTCCATTTTCCCAAGCCCTTAGGTTTGTGCAACCCCCACCCCAAAGAAATCTTAGATGTGCTCCTGGCTCACATGAGACTGTACTAAAAGTTCCAGAAGTGCAGATCTCCAGTTGACCACAGTGTGGGGGCTGAGAGTGTCTTTCTCTGCCTGACTTTGTTCATTGCCCTGTGGGTGGTGGTGACAGTGTGGTAAGGTGCATGATGATGTCAGCTAGTGTGTGTGCAGAGCTAGGACTGCTTGATTGAACATTTACTGTTGTGATGTCCTCTGGTTTAGTGGGAGGGGGAGGCAGGAAGAGTGAAAGGAGGCCATGGTACAAAACAATTGGGGGGGGCTCATTGTGTGTGATGGCATTGCAGTCTTTTTTTTCTGCTGTGGAGCTGGAAGCAATGTGGGAGCAGGAAAAATGTGACAATAATCAGAGTATTTCTTGGCTTGCATTGTTTCCTATATAAGTGATCAAAATGTACCATTGTAATTGAGGGCCAGTGCAATCATCTGCAAGTGCAATTGAGGGCTAGTGCAATTCTGAATCAACTTGCCCTGTTGGCTAGTGCAAAAAAGGTTAAGGTTAATCCCTGCACTGTATAATGCTTTGGTTAGGCCTCATGTGGAGTATTGTGTCCAAGTGTGGTCCCCTTATAAAAGGGAAGACATCCTCAGAGTGGAGGGGGTGCAGAGATGGGCCACCAAAGCTATTATAAACCTCAAAACTGAAACATACAGGGAAAGGTTGGAAGCATTGAACCTCTACTCAGTTCAGTACATGAGGTTTAGAGGGGACATGCGTATGCTGTTTAGAGACATGGGGGACACTAATTTGGTGAATGAATTGGGATTCACATTCAAGAACAGCAGAGGTAGCAGTAGGAGGAGGCATAGCAAACAGTTATTTTTATTCAGATGGAATCTAAGTAACAGGAAAAATTGGTTTAGCTAGAGGATGATATCATCATGGAATGATCTCCCAGATATGGTAGTAGATATCAATAACATGGATACCTTTAAATCAAGACTGGATATTTTTTGTTAGGCTAGAACTACTGAATTTTAAAATGTAAGGGATTGGCAAGCTGCAAGGACTCTAATCTATGATGCTTGAAATTTCCTATGAATCCTATGATGTGAAAGTGTATCTGAGAAGTTGAAGAGACCATGGTGGCCACGCTGGCCCATGGTTAAAGGGACTAAGATAAATGTGCTGATTAATAAATGTGCTGAATACAATGTATCCAGCTCAGATTAGGCTTGGGACATGGTCTGGTAGTGTGCCACCTATGGCACTGCCATATGCATTTCCCCTGGAGGGTATAGCCTGGATGTGGGGTTGAAACGTGCTGGCCTGGGTCCCAGTCTGGTCATCCAGAAAGTGATTTCAGCCCAGAAGAGGGGCACTGCAACAGAAGTTAAACTGTAAGTTTCCATTTCAAAAGCTGGGAGATCTCTGCAGTCAGTATAGGGGGCTGGCTGTTAGCTTTGCCTGCATCTTGACCTTCAGAGTCAGAGCCCGCCTGCTGAAAGCACTAATTTCTACTTTGCACAATCTAATCCTGACCTACCTATGATGACTCCCAATCTGTAAGTATACAGGGTTCAGTCCTGTGCTACAAGAAAGGACTTGTAAATAGTTCAGTGTGGCCAAGTTCTACAAACTGCAGTTTAGTGTGTATTCAGTACAATTTTAAGTTAATCTGCTTGTTCCTTCAAGGCCCCATCTAACTGTGTGACAGCTGCAATGCCACAGGCCTGCAACTCATGAACTTTAATTACTGGTACCCAGGTTACAAATGTAGAATTGCAGGGTTCTATATGGTTCTGGGAACTGGTACCAGTGTGGGTTTCTAATAACTGTTTTACCTTTCTAACTGCAGCCAGCCATATAGATAGCCAGGGATATGACTACCTCAGATTCTGGCAGGTGCCTCTGTGATTGATGCCTAAGGGTAAAATGTTAAATAGTTTCTGTGATGCCATTTCAATCTAAACCAAACCAGATCAACCTTAATTATTATAAATAGCTTGACCTCAACTGCAATCACCCTTTCCTAGCCCTTCTCCATGTAAATAAACTGTTGTTGTTTTTGCATAATCTTGTCTCATGAGCATATCATTAGTAGAGTCATTAATTGATCAAAATGTTTGACTTGTGGGGAAATGTTTATTGGGTCATGCTTGGAGTGGCACTACAATAATGTGGGTTGGGTACAACATCCCA
Source organism: Neoceratodus forsteri (assembly GCA_016271365.2). Lineage (NCBI taxonomy): Eukaryota > Metazoa > Chordata > Ceratodontiformes > Ceratodontidae > Neoceratodus > Neoceratodus forsteri. Next base: position 637,997,325 of record CM028133.1, read on the forward strand.
GAGGGTTGTACCAGGTATTATGCTAGCCCACTTAAAAGTATGCTCTGGGTGGAGGCACTGCACATTTAATGTTATATCTTGAGAACAAACCAGTTTAAAGTTAAAGTATGGACCCAAGCCCCTCAACCATGTTCGGCCGGCAAAGCAGTGATATTGTAGCCCTTCAGATGGACAGCACCAGGGTTACATTTATTTACTTATACATCTAACCCTAACATTTACTGTATTTAGGATAAGCACTGTGTTTTGCACTAACTCATTGTACTAATCTATGACATAGAAACATAGACACTGATGCAGATAAGGACCATGTGGCCCACCTAGCCTGTTCATTTTGCCTACCTATTACAAACCACAGATCCTAGCTGAACTGCAGCTCACCCTTTGTTTCCTGTCCCTAGGGTACCCTTATGTCTATCCCATGCATTATTCAATTCCCCTAACTGTTTTGGCCCCACCAACTCCTTTGGGAGGCTGTTACAAGCATTCCACCACTCTTTCAGTGAAAAAGTACTTTCTCATGCTACACTTGAAACTCCCCCTTCTAACTTCATCTTGTGCCCCCTTATTCTTGCACATCTTGTTTTTTGAAAGATTCTACCCTCCTGTACCTTGTTTATAACCCTGAGGTACTTTAACATTTCTGTCATATCCTTCCCCCCTCACCTCTAGGGAATACATATTGAGTTTCCTATGACTGGATAACTAATGTAGCGGACCAGGGAGGTGTGGTGGATGTGGCCTATCTGGAAAGGCCTTTGACACCATCACCCATAGAAGGCTGATTAACAAACTGCACAGCCTGGGTGGATTCTAAAATAGTTCGTGGGTGGAGAACTGGCTGAATGGCAGGAGTCATAGGTTTGTATTAAACAGGGAGTACTCTGGAGAGGAAGATGTGGCAAGCAGGGTGCCATGGGGCAGGTGCTGGGGCTGGTCCTATTCAATGTCTTTACTTGGGACATTGCAGAGGGACTGGAAGGGAAGGTATGCCTCTTCACAGATGATACAATGTATACAATAGGGTGGACACGCCAGTGAGTGTTGAAAGAATGAGGGAAGACCTTAAAAAAATGGAGAAATGGTCAAAGAATGGCAGCTGGGATTCAATGCAAAGAAGTGCAGGATCAGTGCAGGTATGATAAAATAAGTTTTGTGTAGACTGTGTCTTGATGGTAATATGAAAGAAATACATAGCAGAGTTGTAGTGTGATGGTATTATTGGGAGACAGAAAACCATATAGATTAGAGATTAAGTTTTCAGTGCAACACAATGTTATTGGCAGAACATGTTTAAATAGTGCAAGCTTGAATATTCACAAATAATACTGACAGATGAACACATATCTAAAGACAGAAACATTTTTATACAGTGCCATCATTGAAAATGCAATTTCAGGAGTCTTTCAGGTTCTCTACTCTTCAGTAAAACTTCAGCATTAAATGTTTTATGGCCTTGTATATCTGCATAGTATTCCTTTTATGGATTTTGACCTTACACTACTACATCTTATCTGTGGTGTTGTGCTTCCCAGTTAATTATTTCTCTGAAATGGTGGCATTCATGTGTAGAATGAAACTGTTTTTCTTTTATTTTTTAGAAGGCCTGATATGAAATCACCTATTTTGTGAATCTCAGTGCAACACAGGCAAGAGGAAAAGTTAGAGAGGAGATAACAATATCAATTACAGTTGAAAGGCTGAGTAAGTCGACACGTTTATGAGCCATGCATCTTCCCTGAAAGAGAATTCTATCCACATTGAACAAAATAATGCATGCAAGACTGCTCAGTTCAATGAACACAGCAGACTGCTTGCTTCAATTAGCACAGTGATTCTACAAAACCTCTAATTTTATCTAATCCATTGGGAATCTGGAGAGTTCCCTTTCTCTACTCTCATAGCACGACATCTGCAGAGCTACGCGCACTACAACCGTAGCAAGATCACAGTGATCCTCAAATGTACAGGCCCATAAGCTTGAATGGCAGCCTTCTAAAAATCTTCATTAAACTCATCCTTAATAAGTTAAACAAAACAAAAACGCTGCACTGAGAACCATCCACATGCATCTATACAGAATGTAGACTCAAACAGAAAAAATAGCACTTCAGGGACAAGACTCATAAAGCACTTCATATTTAATATGCTTACTTTTTTAACATTTATTGTTAAAGGCGTAACAGGTAATGTAAAAATTTGAACATACTCACAGACATGGTGTATATACAGTGGCGCCCCCCAGGATGAAACCCAATTCTGCAGCATTTTGCAGCACTCTGCAGAATGCTGCAGCAGACCTACTGAATAAAGCTATGTCATTTCAATGGCAATTAGCCTCTTTTGTCATGCAGGTAAATGTGACACTCCCAGGATGAAGTGAATACCACTGTTTCCTGCATGACAAAGGACTAGTGCCATTAATTACATTATGTATTCAGTGGGTCTCTACAATACTCTGAACTGCTTTAAAGTGGGTTTCATCCTGGGGACACCACTGTACAGGTTCCCAACAGGAGACACGCATGGGCAGTTAGTCTTAAGCATTTCTCGGCCTAGATAGCTGCCTGGCTTCATGATCTGATGTATGTACATAAATATGTGAAGAACATAAATACAAAGTACTTTATGAGTTTTTTTTCTCTGTTGTACTGTTTTCTTCTTGGTCCTTAATAATTTACCAGATTGGTTAATTCCTACTATTATTTGGCAGAAGCCAAATTGGGGTTTCCTGCAGGTAGATCAGTAGTTCCAGGTCACACCTGGAAATAAGCTCCAGCTCAGTGTGCCTTTCCTGGTTATCAACTTTTTTTTTTAATTTATTTATTAGTATATCAGATAAACATACAGTTTTATCCATATATCAGACATCAGATAAAAATAATATACAGAGATCATCAAATGATGAAAGAAGCAATAGACTGGATATATTTAGTTCACATAGAGGGGTAGTCCTTCAAGTTAAAAAGTTTGTAGAAGTTCCTAAGAATAGCTACACTCTACAAGAGTGTATGGTCGCTCCATAACATAAAATGAGAGCCAAACATACCAACTCAACCTCCAATGTTGATTAGACCATACCTCCAAACATTCTCTTTTTTTTCTATTAGCACTTCCCCAATAACTCCTTTTATAGTTAGACAGATATACATTCTAGATTCTAGACTAAGAACATCCAACCCTAATACTTCAGGTGAAACAGCATCTAAATTGCATACTTCCCCAAACTGGAGAGCTATTGTAGACTTAAGATTAATATGGGGAGTATCTTTAGGTATTTTAAGCAAACTTTTAAACAAGTTTAAATTGCTGATGTTTTAATGTCCAACAGTATATGGATAAGGCACAAAAGTCTCCTGATTGGAAATCTCCTCAGGTATCCACCTCATCCTCCAGTTCTACCTCCGATTGTACACCACCACGAGAGGCCTCAAACTCTGCTTGGATTCTCTCCACCCTCTTGCTAGCTTCCACTGGATCATTGAATTGAAATGTATGGCCCCCATCATAAATACAATGAGCCAGCATTAGTAAAGAATGCACTACTATGAGCTTTTCAAGCAGGCCCTGACACCGTCAAATTTCTTATGCCGGGCTCTGGTGGCATACGATAGATGTGGAAAGACATGAAGTGTTTGCCCTCAAAGTGCAAATTATCTGTTGATCTCTCCACACGCATAATCTCCTCCTTAGTAGCTGCACTATCCATAACAAGAAGTATCATCGGGGTAAGTCCTTTTGTGCATCCACCGATCTTGGGGCAGTTCTGTAAGCCCTGATAAACTTTAGGCCAATTGCCAATGGCAGCTGAAGAGCCTTCAGTAGCCAGCTCCACATAGAATACCACCAGATCTGGATCTTCAGCTCCCTCGGGAAGCCCTACTACCCTCACATTTGGGTCTCTGTTAGCATTCTTGAGGGCTTCTAGCCGATACCTCAGCTGGGTGTTCTCTTGAGTCGAGCGCCGAGGTGGCTAATGCTGTGTATCGCAGCTTTCAGCAGAACTTGCAGTCTTAAGCGCCAACTCTACTTTTTGGTCTTGTTCATCAAAATGCTGCAGAATAGTTTCCACCTTTGTGTTGATGGCTGTCATTGAATTTTGAAGAGCTTTCCATGGGGATTTAGCAGGCGATTCTGAGGACCCGACCATTGCAGCCTTTGAGGCTGAGGATGGCTGAGATTTGGAGCCTCTGGGGGCATTTCTCTGTGGTTTCCCCATCGTAGTATTTAGTATCAGTTGCTTCAGGAGGCACTTCTAAATATTATTCTGCTGTTGTTCAGAGTCCAGAGTAATTCAAAATTGCCAAAAACTGGCAAATTATGTCTCAACCACGAAGCCCTTGGGTGAAGTGTGTCTTCTCAGTAGAGTGCTCTCTAGCGCCCCCAGTTATCAACTTTTAAATAAATAAAGATTGACTATCAATAATTGCTTAATATTAATCTTCCTTGCAGAAAAGTACAAATAGTTAAACACAACCCCAATTCTTTTGATAAAATAAATAGAAATCTATAATGTCAAGAAATAAAGGATATTGCTATAATAAGAGGTTTATTAGCTATCAGCAGTAGACATTATGAGAATTCCAGGAGCCAGGTTTGTTATTCATTAAATGGGGACCTATCAGATAGGTTCTTGATGAATTTAGACATACATCAGGAATGCCTTTTGGCACCAACTTTATTTAATATACATACTAATAAAGTGTTACAGGAAATATATAATGCAAACTATCATAATCCAAAAACAACAATTGGTGTGTTATTTTCATGTAAGCAGTTGATATTATTTTAATATCTATATCTAAGTTAGGTCTGTCACATAAATTACAAAAATGAGAGGAATTATGCAAAACAATAATAATGGAAATAAATACTGAAAAGTCACAAACCATTGCTATGACTAATAAAATGGGGGGAAATGTGATAAACTACTCCGATTCCATAATAAACAGAAATTGGAAATGGCAGACCCTGTGATTATCTGGGTATTAGATTCACACAAAAAATTACTAGAATAGCCATATGGCTTGGATTAACAATAAGATATTTCAGGGTCTGAGAGCAGCCCTGAGTTTTATCTAGAGGTGGAAACACCAGTTTGGAAAAAGCCTGAACTCTGAAACCAGCAACATAGGTGACATTAAGTCAATTTCAGACTATCTGCTGAGTTGGGATAGGTTTGGATTGTGATCATGATCATTTTAACATGACAGGAGGGAGGCAGGGAGCAGGAGGCATCTTTCTTGAGCACTGAGAGAAAGAAGTAGCAGAAGAAGGGGTGGGAGGGGCCAAATGGAGCAGCAGAAAGGGGAGAGTGGGAGGGAGCAGTAGGCATCTTGAGCATTGAGAGAGGGAGCAGTTACAGAGCTAGGTGGGAGGGGTTGGAGGAGCATGCAAGAGATACATTGAAGAATATCAAGAGGAGGGAGGCAGACCAGATAGAGACTGTTGTCTCACTTGATGGGATTTGTTGCAGGAATCTGTGTGTACTGTGAGGGTGGAGCTGATTGACTCAAGCAGACAAGCACCAATGTGGTTCCTCTTCCTATGCTGCTAGCTGCATCAGTTACTGTTCTGTGCATACCATACATTTGGGAAAGAAGCAGCTAGGCAGCAGCTTGGTCCTGGAATTTAAAACCTGTGCCAAAAAGTGCTTTTGAAGATCCTGACATCTATTTCTCATTTACAGCAAAAAAAATAATTTAAGGATTACAAAAAAAAGCCAAAATACTAAGCAATTAGTGATTTACTGAGAGACAAAAATAGAGGGTGGAGGAGGGGAAGGAAAGTGCTTGGTGCATGTGGGGTGGGTAGGCTGCTACCTGCTAATACATAGCATGCAGTTACTGTACTACAAATATATCTCGTTTCTCAATCTCATTCTTAATTTTTCAAAATTTGTTTCTCCTCTTTCTGTAGTCTCTCAATCACAGAAGACTAGTGTGGAAATTGGAAGCAACTTCAGCTCAGCTGCAGTTAGTGATTGCAGTTGCAGCCAAGACAGACAAGCAAACATTGTTTAATAATATAGCCTGCAGGTGCTTCTGCTTATTATTAATCAAGTCAGTTGTTAAAAATAGCAGTATCAGCTGCAGCTAGTTTATATATTCAAGCCAGTCACAGAGGACTTGTGAATATAAATCTTAATAGCATCAGCTACAACAAGTGTAGAGTCTGACCCCTGATTTAACTCTAGCATTTGGCAATGGTACCAGCATTAAGTAGCCTAGTAGACTACAATGTGAATCTATAGCAGACCTGTCTTTGAAAATCCCATGCTCACCCACACTTGCGTACTCTCCTTGGGGCCTAGCCTGACCAAGTCCTTTAAGTATCTCCTAACTGTGCTCCAAAGACATGCATAAGCTTCTGCTCAGTGGTCTTTGGGAGGATGATAAAAAATAATCCTTGTGAAAGGACTCAGAGAGGGTTAGGTAATTTTGCTGACCCCTGATTCTTTGAAGTTGATGTCTTTGGTAGTGGGTGGCAGGCACCAGCCCTTTAGCTTAGTTGTTAGAGCTGTGAACCAGGATAATATATAGCAAACCTGTATCAAAATAAAATCCCAAAGTCACCCACGACTTGCATACTGTCTGTATGACCCTGAACAAGTTTCTTAAGTACCGCCCTGTCTTCATGAGACACACCCACAGTACAGGCTTTGGCTCAATGGGCCTGTGGTTGATGATTTAAAAAATAAATAATACAAAAATATTCCTTGCTTTGACAGGGCTCATAGAGAGCTAGATCAATTTAGTGACCCCTGATCACACTTGTTTGTGGTTAATTAAAAAATTCTGCTTTAGAAGGACTTGGAGAGGATCAGAGGCATGGCAAACTTGCCTTTGCTAACTTCTGATTTATTCTGATCTCTAGCACTGGCACCAGCCCTTACAGCTTAATGGTTGGCGCACCAGTGTGAATCAGAATAATATATAGCAGACCTTTGTGTGAATTAAACTCTGTCTTCCAGCCACTACTTGCATACTGTCTGTGTGACCCTGAACGAGTCCCAAAAATACCTTGCTGTGCTCCTGGGGCACACCTCTTGTAATTCTTAGGCCAGTGGGCCTATCATGGATGATTTAAAAAAGTAATTTTTGCTTTGGAAGGGCTCAGAGAGACTAAAGAGGATTAGGCCAACTTGGTGACCCTGCTTAAAATTTTTGTGGACATTGTAAAACAAAAGCCACTGGCAAACAAAGTAATAAACATAAAAGTTTATTCAATAATCCAGAAATGAGTATCACATCAAAAACTAAAACTAAAGTACCAAAGTGTGTTGAAGAGGCTGATAATGCTACTATTATCCAGGTTTTGCCACCTAAGTCTCAAAATGCTGAGACCTTGACAACCGGGGAAAGACTGGCTATGGTAGAAGGGTTCAGTAGTGCAAATGCAATTAAAGTTTCAAAAGACTCCTCCTTATCATCTAAGGCTTCTAATAGCATGTCAAAAGCAGAGTATTCCTATAATGCATTAAGTTAAAGTGCTGAGAGGTATAACTCACAGTGGAGTTGCTCAATTTGTAACACATGCATTTTGAATAAATCTGCCTCCAAGTAACAGTGGTAGCTCTAGTGAATACGGCGATGACCATGGTCATGGTGATAATGATGACATGGAAACTGTGAGTCTGACTACCTATTTCGGACAGTGTCAATGTGGATGACATGGAGGAGAGTACTGCTACACCATCAAAAGGGAGTGATAAGATTTCTAAGGCACAAGCCAAACAAAGTGAAACAAAGTCTGACAGTCTGCTGATGCAGAGAGTCCTATAAATGTTTCAGCTGATGAGCCTGTAGCTTCCACTGATATGTCTTCCCCAGTTAAACCCAGACAATTGATCCCTACTGAGCTCGTTGCAAGAAACAGGCAGTCCACCTCTACTGTTTGGAATAATTTTTAAATGAATTTCAAGGATGTTTTCCAAGCAATATGTATACACTGCAACACTTGTTTGAGTCAGGGGAAAAATAACAGCCATCTTGGAACCACAACAGTGATGTAGCATGTGATGTAAATTCACTCTATCTTTATGTATGGTTGAAACAAACATTTTAACATTGGTGCATGGAAATCTAGCAGGCTCTCATGAGCAGAAACATTCTTTTGAAGCAGTAGGAGATCATAATCACCATCCAAGGTCTGAAAGTCCACCTTTACCTCAAGAAAATACATCTGTAAGGTTTTCTGTTTTACCAGTCAGGGCATGTAGTACTCCAGCCAAGACTAATTTTACCCTGATAAGAGGCAATACAAGTTACAAGAGGTTTTAGAAAGAAAGTCTAAACATTCACAAAACCATGCAATAACAGAGACAATCAATAGTAAAATAAAAAAATGACTGTACTTGACTTGCAGTCCTACTCTGTTGTAGAAGATGTTTTGGAGGCATAAAGAATATTTAGATCAGGACATTTAATGCCAAGTAGAAAATACTTTTCAGTCATTGATGTGCCCAAAATGTATGACAGTCTAGTACTTCAAGTGAATAATGCTTTCCGAGAGGCAGAGGACAAGGTTCACTTTACTGCCGACATATGGACCAGCACCCAGACAACTGCCTATCTTTCTCTTACTGCACATTGGGTTAGTTTTGCAGGGAAACTCATCATCTTCCTACACCACTCCCACTACTACTACTCCAGCTGCTACTACCACTACTCTCACAAAAAAAAACTTCATGTTTCAGAAAACAGCAGTACTGCATGTATCTCTCTTTCAAGACATACACACACAACAAAACACATTCAGCAAGAACCTGAAATGGAACTTTGCATAACCAGGAGTAGCACACTAAGCAGAAGCTTGTTTCCAGATGTGACCTGGGAGCACAAGAAAGTTAAATGATTTGCTCAGGATCACACAGTATGCACCTAGGAGGCTGTGGGATTCAAACCCAGGTCTCCATATCTGCAGCTCAGAGCCTTAACTCACTACACTATACTGCCTCCTAAAAAGAAACATTAGTGCCTTGGCCACCTCACAGGGTTTGAACCTAATAGTCTGAAGCTTCCTGGATTATAACCAAAAAGTGTGAACCACTGTAGGCACAGTTCACAAAGTATGCTGCCACTTCAATTACTCTGTAAAAGCCCATGACATCATTACTTATATCCAGAAGAACAAAGGTCTTCCTCACTCCCAACTTGTTCAGGATGTATGAACAATGTGGAATTCTACTTATTTTGTGACTGAACACATCTTTTAACAAGAGGTAGTTATCACTGAGTATATCATATACAATGATATTGGGGAGGATTGCACTCCATTCTACTCAATGGTCTCTGATGGAACAGTTGTTTCACATTCTGAAACCATTTATGAGTGCTACAAAAGAGGTCAGTGCAGAAAAAGCATTCCTTAGCTAAATGATTCCACTCAATCTACTTCTCAATAAAAGCTTACAAAATTAGGAACAACTAAGTTGAACCTATCTCTAGAAAATAGCATGCTTACCAGGCTGAGCAATGATGACAAATTATCAGCATGACATGGAGCAAAGAGTATATCTTAGCAACATTGAAACAAAGCTTAGTATATCCAAGTATATCTTAGTGACACTGAAAGAAAAATGGCAACAAGTGGGGAGGGAGATTCAAGGAAAAAATAGGAATAACAAGAAACAGACAACAGTCAGGGGGTGAAGAGAGAACAGGGCCAAGATAATGTGGAGAGAGAGAGATAGAGAGAGATGGGATTGCACAGACAGTGGGACAGAGTGGGGATGGTGGTGTGCTGCAACAACTAAGGTGCAGCAGTCTTTCTGGGAACCATTTGGAATATAGGGGTCTGTCCAGAAAGTAGAAGCATAGGGCAGCTAAGGGCAGAAATAATGCAGCTCAGATGGAAGCTAAGAATAAGGGAGTGGTGGACTGAAGCAACAAGGCAGTGGGGAGAAAGAAAGTGGGGAGGAGCCCAGGGGACCAAGATAATTAGACAAGGGTACACACCTGGTGGGAACACCCAGTACTAGGGGGTATCCCTTCCTCAGAGGGCCAGTGTGCACATGGAGGGGTGTCAGATGGTAGGGAAGGAGTTGGAGCTCAAGAGCTGAGAAAGGGGAGAACTCCAGAGGAGTGCCCTTAACAAACAGATTTGTCCCCTGTCTGGAATGGGGATAAGGGAAGCAGGGGATGAGGTGGGAGATCTGGATAGAGATGCAACATAAGAGGGACATGAGAGGGGACCGAGATAATATAGGAAGTCTGGTGGAGATGGGAGAAGAAGCTAGCATAGTGGAGGGAATGGAGAAAGGGTTAAAAAGACTATGTTTAGAGGGAGAGAGGGGATAGAGGGGGTAAAGGCAGCCATGGGGAATGGAAGGGGCTCAGAGGAAAAGTCAAACACAGTCGAGGGGAAATGTGAAGACAGTGGGGGGGGGCACTAACCATTGTATTGGATAAGTATAATGAGGAGACAGTTTCTGCAAGAGTGAGCATCAGGAGGGTGGAGAAAATGACAGGCAGGGGAGGTGGATTGACATTCATTGGGGACTCCATGTTTAAGAGCATCAGCTGGGGAAAGAAGGGAGACATGAACACCGTGTCGAGAGCAATGTGCATGACAGGGATGACAACAGGGAGGGTGGGTTCAAAAATAGGGTAAGCAGTAAAGGGAGAAGGGGGACAATATAATCATTTACCTAGGTACTAACAACCTAGCAGGGGAGGAGGTGGAGGTGGTGAAAATTCAGTTCAGGAGTTGGGGTGATCTGTAGGGAGTGATAGTTTAATGGCATTCTCAGAGGTGATCCCAGTGCCAAGAGCTAGCACAGTTAAGAAAGCTAGGATAGAAAAGTTCAATGTGTGGCTGAGGGACTGGTGCAAGGAGAAGGAGTTTGACTTAATAGGAGAATGGAGAAGATGTGGTCAGGTAAATCTTTATATACAGCTGATACAGTGAACCTCAACAGGGAGGGATTGAGGGTACTAAGTGGCAAACTGGGAGGGTACATCACCCAGAAGTTAAATTTAAACTGTTGAAGGGGGGGCAGGTGAGCCTAAGGGCCAAAAGACCAGGGAAGGTGGACATGAATGAACCTCCCACATAACAGTAGAGAAGGGCAGTTTGGAAATGAGGGAACGGGAAGCTTACAGAGACAAAGAAAAGCAGTAAGGTGGGAAGGTGAGGGCTCAGATGTTAGGTGGAGGATGATGTCCCTGAATGCATGCAGTCTAGGAAACAAGATGGGTGACCTTCAGGTGGTACTTGCAGAAGGGAAGATAGATAATTGTAACTGTAACGGAGACTTGAGCCACACCTAACCATGACTGGGTCCTCTCAGTTCCAGGGTGTAGGATTTACAGGAAAGACAGAGCAGCAGGCAATGGAAGAGAGGTGGCAGTATTCATTAGGGAAAGCACAACAAGCACAACAGAAGAATCAGAAGAAGGGAAGGTGGAAGCATTGTGTGTCCAACTACAGACCAGTAGGGCAAGGAAAGTGAGTTTGGGGGTGGTTTACAAACCACCCAATCAGGATGAAGAAATGGACAAAGACCTGAGTTTGCAAATTCTGAAAGCTGCAGAGAAGGGGGAGGTGGTGATAGTGGGGGATTTTAACCTGCTCAGGGTTGACTGGAGTATATCGACAATGACATGTGTCAGGAGCCAGAAAATACTGGAAGCAATTCAGCCTAAGTTCCTAACCCAGGGTGTCACTGAACCCACCTGAGAGGGAGTACTCCTAGAGCTAGTGCTCATGAATGGAGAGCATATACAAGATATAATAGTCAGGGAATCACTTGGGTGAAGTGATCATCATTCTCTGTGGAACAGGCTGTACATGGGTAGGGAAACTGTCACCACTGAGACAAAAATCCTGGACTTCAGGAGGGCAGACTTTGGAAAATGGGCGAGGTGCTAAAATGGCATCCAGTGAAAATTACTACAGCTATGGAAGTGGACCGAAAATGGAATATTATCAAGGAAGATATAGGGGCTGCAATGTAGAGTGTGTTAGGTACAAAAGGAAGCACTTCAAAACAAAGCACCAAGCTGGTTCAGTTCTGAGGTAGCACAGGCAGTGAGGAACAAGAGGCTAGCCTACAGGAAATTCAAGAGGCCCAAGAAGGAGGTAGATAGAGCTTTATACCTAGGACAGGAAAGGGAGGCAGGAAGGGCAGTTCAGAAGGAAAAGGTTCAGAAGGAATTGCAATTAGTGGAAGGTATTACAACAGGGGAGACTTTCTTCCACTACATGAATGAGAAAGAGACAAGAAAGATGTGATAGTCAGACTCAAGACAAGGGAAGGGTGGGTGGAGGAGAATAAGGAGAAAGCAGAATTAATGAATGATTTCTTCTGCTCTGTCTTCACGAAAGAGAAAGATGAACCGGTGCTGATGGGTGGGGAGAGGGCCAGAAGGGGGGAAGGGGACAGATGGGGCAATAGAAAAGAAAAGAGTAGAACAGAACTGTTTGTTTTGAGGACAGACATATCACTAGGCTCGGATGGAGTATACCCAAGGGTGCTGAGGTAACTGGTAGAGAAGCTTGCAAGGCCACTGGTGGACATGTTCAGTTGTTCATTGAGTCGTGTGTGGTACCACAGGACTGAAGAATGACACATATAGTGCCCCTCCACAAGATCGGTCCCAGGGATGACCCAGGGAACTACAGACTGGTCAGTCTCACTTCAATAGTATGCAAGATAATTTATTGTTGCTTTATTGCCTCCAGTCTTGGGGTATAATTTCTACTTGCTCCAGAGGCAGGTTTTACTGTCACATACTTACTCTATTGCCTCCAGTTTGGGGCTAATATCATTTCTTCTGGCCCCTGAGGCAGGGTTTACTGTTATGTAATTGCTTTTTGGCCTCCAGTCTCAGGGTATTATCATTTCTTGTGGTCCCAGAAACTAAGGCAGGGTCTGCCATCATAAATTGATGTATTGCCTAGTTACGTGGTGACTGGCTGTTTGCTTCTTTTTCTTGGATTCTCCTTCTTCATAATGGTGATGTGCTCCTTCTTAAAACCGAGAGCTGTTTCTAAACAAAGTAGTGCCTATAACTGTTGAGAAATAGAACTAACTATACAAACATAATAGTACCTTCTAGAAAAATCAGACTCAGGAGAGTGGTTACAAACAGAGATCTGGAACTTGCCTGCTTTTGAACCAAATCATCATCCTGGGGGTGGGTGGGAGGTTCAGCCAGTACATGACTCTGTACTGGTGGCATCTGTGGCAGACAAGTCCCCATTCTCAGTCATCGGTCTCTTTTTCTTTGTTAGCAGACCTTTTTGGTAAATGTGACTTAACTGGATTGATCTCACTGTTGATTATTCTGTTCTTAACCCTAATAGTAGGGGTAGTAGCAGTACTGAAGTGGTGGCTGACTGACTGGCTGTCTGGTGCTGTTTCTTACATTCTGATTCTCCATAATGGTGATGTGCTCCTTGTTCATTTGTAAGAGAGAGCTGTTTCTAAACACAGTGGTGCTTGTTAAGAAATAGAAGTAACTATTGGCTATACACAGTACTACCTTCTAAAAAGTTAGAAACAGAATCAATCAATCAATCAACATCTTTATTTATCCAGGCGGGCACCATTGAGCAAGGCTCATTTGCAAGGTGAACCTGGTCATGAATACATCAAAGTACAGTACAGAAGCAGGTACAAAGGCAATAATATACAAGGAAGAAAAAGTATATACAGTGTATACAGTACAGTATAAGGTTGAAATAAATAAAAAATAAAAAAACAGCATTCATTTACAATTGAAGAAGTCAGCAGATGTACAATCAACCATAGGCATACAAGGGTTATAAGCAGAGATCTTTTGAGTGAGGCAGCTGGCAACTACACATATAGGGAAAGAGGCCATGTATAGGTTGGCAGGTTGAGAGGTAAAGAAGAGGAGGGATATATTACCAATGACTGGGGAAAATTGAACTAAAACCACAGAAAGTGATGATGGCTGTCGTGTACTTGTTTATTATGATAATGATGGAGGAGGTAGATAATTGGGACACTACTATGGATGGGGTGGGACTTTAGCCAGGCTGGAGCAGACAGGGAAGGCTGGGTGCAGCAGGAAGAGTTAATAGGGAAAGAGTGATAGCCAGGGGTAGAAACATGGCAAGCATCAGCCAGGGGTAGAAACATGGTGAGCATCACGATGGAAAGGGGGAGTTGCAGAATTAGTGGGCTAGCGGTGAGGAAAACATTTGCAAGAAGAGGGGTTAGACAGAGTTCTGGGACTTGTCTGGCTTTTGACAAAAATCACATGGTGGGTGACAGTTGGTGTTTAATTCAGTTCCACACACAGGTGTGCTAGCTGCTACAGTATATATTATTTTCATTCACACTGGTGGGATCCAGTCAGTAACATCATGACCAATAACATCATGGCCAAAAATAAATTGGGGATTACATCGTTGCCAACAATGTAGGCTTGCAATATCATCGCTTCCCCAAATCTCACAGGCAGTATGAGGAAGGAAACCCTTGTGGCCTGTGGTTCCACTAGCCCACCTGCTGCATCTCAGTCCCGGCCACAGAAGACCCATGAGTGATCCCCCGTGCAACCCCCCGCCACCCCCAATCGCCGATCTGCTCACTTGCACCAGTGCATCATTGCCGAAGTATGCAGTACAGGTCAACATATCCCTGGTGTCCAGTGGCCCCCCCAAGTAGTCCGCAACCTACCCACTCCCACCCTAACCCGTAATGGGTGACCAGCACAGCCCTCCACTCTCTCCACAGCTGCCACCCAACTGAGATGCAGTGCATGAGCATGCACTCTGATGGTATGCGCAACATCGTGACCAATAACATTGTGGCCAAAAATAAAGCGGGGATTACATCGCAGCCAACAATGTAGGCTTGCAATATCATTGCTTCCCAAAATCTCACAGGCAGTATGAGGAAGGAAACCTTGGTGGCCTGTGGTTCCACTAGCCCACCTGCTGCATCTCAGTCCCAGCCACAGAAGACCCATGAGTGATTCCCCGTGTAACCCCCCCGCCATCCCCGATCGCTGATCTGCATGCCTGCACCACTACCAAAGTATCTGGTACAGTGCGATATATCCCTGGTGTCTAGTGGCCCCCCAGGTAGTCCACCACCTACCTGCTCCAACCCCAAACCCTAATGGGTGACCAGCACAGCCTTCCACTTTCTGCCACAGCTGGCCACCGGACCGAGATACAATGCTTGAGTGCATACCCTCAGGGTGTGTGCTCATGCATTACATCTCAGTCTGGTGGCCAGCTGCAACAGAGTGGAGGGCTGTGCTGGTCACCCATTAGGGCTTAGAGTGAGAGTGGATAGGTGGCAGACTACCTTGGGGGGCCACTAGACAACAGGGATATGTCGCACTGTACTGCATACTTCTACAGTGGTGCACTGGTGCAGGCAGGCAGATCCGTGATTGCAGGAGGTTATACGGGATCACTCATGGGTCTTCTGTGGCTGGGACTGAGATGCAGCAGGTGGGCTAGTGGAACCACAGGCCACCAGGGTTTCCTTCCTCATACGGCCTGCAAGATTTGGGGAAGCGATGATATTGTAAGCCAACATTGTTGGCTGCAATGAAATCTCCACTTTATTTTTGGACACAATGTTATTGGTTGCAATGTTACTGACCGGATCCCCTCTGTTTCTCCTAAAAGATTCACTGTTAGGGCAAAAGTTTGAATTGGTCAAATTCAAAAAATAATTACCTTTGAATTTATTACCTTTG
Organism: Neoceratodus forsteri; assembly: GCA_016271365.2. Taxonomy (NCBI): domain Eukaryota; kingdom Metazoa; phylum Chordata; order Ceratodontiformes; family Ceratodontidae; genus Neoceratodus; species Neoceratodus forsteri. The sequence continues at coordinate 638,013,017 of CM028133.1, forward strand.
TTTTGTGCCTTGAAAGGATTTGTTCTGTATAAATTTGGGTTTGGAGTAGGGTAGAGAAGATACACAGGGCTGCACTTCCCCTTTTATCTTTGCAAATCTCTATACATTTTCCCCAAACATCAACTTACCTTTAAATTGAAGTTTCAATATAAGGTTCTTCAACTCGGCATTCACTTGCTAGAGCTTTAATCATACTGCTCATCAAGTCTTGTTTGCAATCACATTAGACCTTGTGGTGAGGTTTAATGAGTCAAGGGATGCATTGGTTAAATAGCTTGTAGCATGTATAACGTAACCCAGAATATCCCTGAACTAGAGACTAATGGTAACTCATCTCTAATTGACTCGAAACAGCAAAGCAATGCTCTTGATAAAGTCAATGCTGAAGAAGCCACTTTGTAAATTACTTTTGTGAACTCATGCAGTTTCTTTATATGCTCATCAACTCTCTTCTCCAATGGATCTGTGATTGATGCTGACCCTTCCAGTGGCAGTGCTTGCTTAGTGCCAAAACAGGTGTATCAACCCACAGGGGAGGCAAGATAACAGTAATCCATTGACTGCTTTTCTAAGAAGCCTGTTGGTTCTGCGTAATTACATTCCTCAGCTATCGATTCATCCAAGAATGAATATGGTTAAGATGTTTTGGCTAGATTATGCCATCTTGAAAGAGAGTTCATCTTGCTGTCCTCTGTGTAAGGTTGAGCCTTCAGACCCAAGGTATCCCTAACAACTTTAATTAGCTCTAATATAAATTCTGCTGAGAATAGGTTGCAGGAGTTATCCTACTTAACTACCTCATCTGAGTAAAGGACATTGTTTGGTCATGGCAAAGTGGGTATAGAGTAGGTGTGGTGGTGCAGGAAGCAGTTGACTATTTGGGATTCCTTGTTTTGCTGACACAAGACTAACTTAGTTGACCTACCACATCTAAAGGGGCTGCCAGAGTCAGACTCGGTGTTGCCGGTGGAGAGTTAGGTTGTCTGGATGCTACCCTGGGAGCAAGGCTGAGATGTCACATTATATCCTAAACACGCTTATGTCTGGACTTGTGAAGTGATGATCCAGCTGATCATCCTACAGTTAGTGGAAACTCTTGGCTCAGATGTGCTTCAACTCTTGTGTCCATGAGCATTAGGTAGTTAGTGCATAGCATCCCTTTGTGAGATGGCACACAAGTGTTTGCACACTTCTTAAATTTCCTTGGCCTCATCATCTTGACTTGAATCATGAAACAGTTCAACAGAAGGGATCATTTAGATAGTGATACTGTAGCAGTACCTCTTGGTCCCCTTAGGGAGTCCCCTGGAGTGTGATCCTCAACAGGAGTCTAGAGAATAAACTTGGTGGGCAATTCTCAATTAGTGAGATCTTTGACAATCATATGGTTTGAACCACATAAAGAGTTAGACTGCTGTGGAGACCTAACCCTATAACCCAAAGTCCCAGTGCATAAAAACCTAAAGAAGCCAGCTAGAAGCATGTGGCAGTGTTCATGAACTGTCCTTGCATTCTTGTACAACCACATTCTGAAAAAGCATCAATCATTTCTTTTTTAAGGTAGTATCTAACCAAACAAAAAGATCAGAATAATGTATACCATGCATTGCATCATCCTAGCTACACAAAATGGCCACCAGTGATCCAGGCATGTTCAGGAGGCAGGAGAATTGCATGGCTGCCTTAAATGAATCCACAATTGCCACATGTGAATATATGCATGTTATTGTTTGATAATTGTTAGTAAAATTTAAAATCAGAGCAGGCTGAGTGACTAAACCTCATCAGGCGTGGGTAAAACCAGCATCACCAACACCCTGGAGTGGTTTATTGCAATTATACAATTGTAGAGTGCGTTAAAATAGGAAGACAATTTGGATTGTGAATATTTATTTTTGGTAAAGAATAAGAAAATTGTGCCAATATCCTTCCATGTAAAAAAATAGTCCATATACTGGGTTTGTTTGTAACATGAAGTAATGTTTATTTTTTGTTGGTTTAACATTTTTTTGAAATTTTCTTTGTATTTGAAGAAAAAAAAATTGTCATGTTATTAACTTCAGCAATAAGCCAAAACAATAGCTTACAATAAATGTGATTTTTACTTGCATGTTTTGATTGAAAGTAGATGATTTTTATTATTTCAGAAATGATTTATCTTAAATGATTGAGTATTCTTATTTTATAGTATTCTTGTTTAGCACTATTCAAGTCCAGTGTAGTATCTTATTGAGAGACAGTTGATTGTCCTGTTGCTTTAAGATGCTTGTTGATTGAATTTTCTTTTGAGATGCCTGTGGGCTGTAGTCATTCTCATTAGGTTTGGGGAGAACATCTAGTTGTTAGGAAGCTGTAAAAGGAGAAAAAAAAATATTTTATTTGTGAGCGATTTTATTTGTATTACATATGTGCTGTTGTTTCATATGTTACCTGAGAACTATTTGTAGTAAAAATTGACTGTGCCATAGTTGAAGAGGCCTTCAAATGATGTTTGGCTCGATCCAGGGTGTGTGAAGCTGCAGTCATGCTGGCTTGATCCGGTTGTGATTTTCACTCGGGAGTGCTGGTGATTCAGTAAAGCGTTTCTGTCTGCATCGTGGTTTGAAGATGGTGGGTTTACTTCAAATACACTGGGGATATTGGAAGTATTGCTTTGTTCACTTACAGGCTGACTTTGAGGTATGTGGCTTCTGGGACAGAACATTGTCGGTGATTGTATTCATGAAGGAACTGATTCTTGCTGATTTTTTGTGTCTGGAAAAGAGAGATTTGGGGAAGGGGTTGCAGTTTCTTGACGGTTGCCTTCTGAGATGATATTACCCCATTTTTTGAAGTCGTTTATGTTGGGCTTCCAGTAACTGCAAAGTGGTGATTCACTTTTATGCCCAGTTATTGCCATAATTTGATGAGATTCCATCCCTGCATCACTGAGTAAGGTCACAGCGGTGGCTCTTAATGTGTGATTGGTGTATATATCTGGCAATTGGGCTTGTTTACAGATGAGTGGTAACATTTTACCTAGATAGTTTATGCCCATAGGTTCGTTGTTGTACCATACTGGCATTTTATCTATCATGTCTTGAGCAAGTCTTTTCGGGTGCAGGAATAATGCTGTGGGGTTTGGAGGTAACTTGCTTAGGTACTTTTCAAAACTTTTCACGGGACACAGGGGATCATCAGGTTGCTCAAACATGAAGCCTCTTGTGAGATGGCATGTGGGATCATTATATTCTTTGTGATTTTAGTTTCTTCAATGAATGTTTTTGTTACGTATCTAACCCGTTTTCTGATGTTTTAATTTCAAATGAATGTATTGTGAATTGTCTCACCCCTTCATTGCGTCACCTTGCAAATTGTAGTTGAATGTCTAGCCACACTTTCTGTACTAGCCCTTTTGCTGTTTGTGGTGACACTGCATCTGAATTTCTAATGTTTGCTACCTGGGATATTATGAGTGCTGGGTGATGTTGAGCTATGTCTTTCCCTGATTTTCGATATTTTTTAACAACTGCTTTAAATATGTTATTGACAGTTGTGAACTCTGGGTCCAGCATTAAATTTAACTGTCTAGCGATGGGGTGGGAGGTCATTTATGAATCTGTTCTATCCACAACATAAGCTGACGAAGCTGCTCAGTACATATTCTTCTCCAGAGCTATTTCTAACAGTACTGTAGTAGCTACGTAGTACATTGTTTAATTGCTGAGCTGAGATGTTTTTAAAATCTATTTCTAGCTCTTTTTCTTTTGCCCAATCTAGGAAGATATTGACTGCCCACCTAGTTTGTTTTACGGTGGTTTCTTCATGCCTTTGCAGTTCTAGTTTTGTCATTTGCTCTGAGGTGACGCTGTGGTGACGGCACTTTGTTTTGTTTTCAGGATTGGCTGCTGTGATGGACTTGCACAGAAGCACTGAATTCAAATTTTCCTCTGCGGTACTTGAAGGCTCTGCCTGCGGCATGTCTGGGACGTTAGGGCTGGGGATGCGAGGCTGAGGGATGAGGATTTGTGGTGCCTGCTGTATGAATATTACAGGTACTGTTTTTTTTCACTACGACTTCTCTTTCAGGACTGTGGGGGACAGTTTCTTCTAATGACTTCAATATGGCATCGAGCTCCTCATTATCAATGAGATTGAAAGTCATTTCCATTTATATTTTTCCTGATATGGGCCGGTTTTGTGGTTGCCGGCTCGGCGATTCAAGATGGCGGTGTTTGGATGTTTGAACAGGGGTTGGAGTGCTTTTGAACTTAATTGGAGCTAGAGCTTTGTGCAGCTGGCACTTCTTCCTGTTGGTGATGCTGAATTTCAACAGGGTAATGGTGCCAGCTGACCAATGAGATTTAAGCATTTTAATTGCCATTGTATAATTGATAATCATACATTTCCAATCACTGAGTTTATATCAGGAAAACTGTTTCCTATTACTGGTTCTCAAACATTTTTCCTAACATTTCCATAGAGAGAGTATCTACTGTAACTAGAATGTAAACAAGGTTTTCCACTTATTGAGCTCCATGGGGATGTTTCATCACCTTTCTAGGTTTACCCCTGTAGCTTCCTTCAGTTATGGAGGACTTGCTTTCAGTTGAGTTTCTCAAAATTAAAGTTCAGAGGACGTATCTTTTTTATTTAAGCTTACCATGGACTTTTTTTGTTTGTTTTTTATCAGCAACAGCTTGGATTAAGTAACTGTTTCATATGCAGTATTTGTTGATTTATTTTTTCCTTAAGCAATTTAATGTCAACCTGTCTAAAAGATGTCAGCTTTAGCCTTTGGGTATAAAGACCAAAAGTGGCTAAGAGATCTCACCTCTAAAATATGCAAATGTTTGGTTCCTCATAATTGTAAAGTATGTGACATGCAACCCCATACAGTACTTTAACCTTAAATGATTCAGAATGCTGCATGTGTAACATCAGGGGAATCCAATTATTGCTTCAATAACCAAATAGTACAGTAGCTCTGCCTTCTAGCCAAGAGGTTCTATTTGTAGTAGTACAAACCGTAAATGAAGTTAAACTATAGGACATGGTGTGATATTATCATAGGATTTTGACACCAAGGACACACTGTGAAGTATTGTACCAGTAGACTTCCCCCAAGAAATGTGTAGAGAATGTATTTTGATAACTACATATGGCTAGGAAATGAGAGCTAGGCAGTTCTGCCCATTTTTGTGAGGGGGTATTTTTAGTGAATTTAGACTTTGATTGAACTAAGATCTTTATTATAAATCATCCACATGAAGTTAAAGATGTTCATTGGTGATACAGATTCCTATTTTCTGATGCACTCAAAAGTATTATCAAGACTGTTTAATTGTCATTAGATTAATGATTTACCCTCTTTGTTATGCCAGGCTAAGGGTTTAAATTTAATGATAGTGAGGAAATACATTTCCACAACTGGAGCCATTGCCACCTTTCAAGATGCCCCAAGTATGTCTGTTTGTCTTGGGTTGCTTTGTTTCTTTTATATTACAGTAGTTGTCATTATGTATTTTAACCGTTTGAATGGATTTTGGGAAAAATAGTGTGTACTTATGTATGTATTATTTATTTATTGTTTCAGTTACTGCACCTTGAATAGAACCAGCTCTGAACCTACCACTATGAAAGCAGATACATCCAAAACATCCTAGTTAGTCATGTCATTACTAAAACAGAAAGAATCAGAAAATAAATGTGAGAGGGATGTTGCAGTACCATGTTGCATTGTTTTTATGTACCTTTTGAGCCAATAAGAAAGAAGGAACCATCTTTAGTTATTCCCTACGTATTGCACAGTACCAATTGTCTCTTCTACACACGGTGACTGCTTACTCCGTTGTCATCCCTTTCTTCCCCGTTAGCTAATGTTCAAAAGTACTGTTTTCAGCCATTTGCACTGTATCTCCACCACACTGTCCTTTATCTTATCTGCCCTGCCAACTTTCACTGTTTAAAGCCACATCCGCACCTTGGAACGTTTTAGACTTCAGTTATTAGCGATTTCTCTCTTAAAATAAGATGTCCATAATTCATGTCAATTGCATAATAAAAAAAAAAACCTTCGCTCATTTATTTTCTGTCTAAATTACAGTCGTTTGTTTTATGCTCCTCCGCCCACCCACCAACCCTTGCTTTTACGTCCACTCGGTTGAAGTGCAAGCAGGCAGGCTTTGCAGGGGTGGGACTTCTGCAGTTGGGAGGTGGGCTGGAATGAATGCAGTGTGAAACATCTCCACCAGCATCTCAGGCGCTGAGCTGCTTTTAGCATCCGCTCGGTTAGGTACAGTACCACGGTGCGATTTATTTCTGCACAACACCTTACCTAGGATTCGAGGACTTCTCCATATGAATTGCTCCGACCATATATTTTGTAAGAAAATAGACTTTTGCTGAATGATTAGTTTACAGCTGATGAATGTGCGATGGCAGTGCATAAGATGAGGAGCAAAGGCTGAACTGTAGAGTTACACATTATTTCTGCTGCACCAAACTAAGCTACCGTAGGTAAGTCTTGTATGGCACTATTCGATGAGACAGCGTGGGCCTTTTATTATCTCATTGCAAAAATGACGAAAATCTTGGGTCGGCTAAAATGTGTTTTCTGAGAGTAAGGAACTGTTAGCTCAGTGATTCCAGTAGGAGAAAGAACATTGCTTAAATGCCCAACAGTTTCTTCAGGATGTCAGTTTATAGCAAGTGCAAAGGATTGGCACTTAAATTAAGTTTTTTTCCTCGTGTTGCCTAGCTTTCTTGTTTGCGCTTTACGCAGTGCAGTGCAGTAGGATATAGCAGAAAATCGTAAGATATGATTCTACTCAAAATTCATTTCTGTGTTGTTGGCCGTTTTACATTTGGCTAGTGGCCAGAGAAATCCTTACGAGTTGACATTTCGTCGACAGAAGTAAAATCAAGTTAATCAGACTTAGTGGGTGGCGGAATCTTTGCCTCTCTTGTAATATTTAACAGGAACCGTAGTTTAATATTGATCTGAAGGACTGTGCAATACCTCATGTGTGGAGAAAATGTTGAGGCTCTTATAACTCCAACATAACTACTGCATCCAGAACATCAAGTTGAGCCTCCAGCACAGCACTACTGTCAAAACTAAGTTAGGGAGGGAAGCACGAGGCTTAGTAGAGGTACATTAACTGCGCCTGAACTCTCTTTTCAGAGAGGTCCTGCTTTAGACACACACAAACAATTCTCCGTCCCTCCTGAAGTTTGCATTTTTGTTACATAAGAGTCAGGATTTAGATCATAAAATTAAGTCGGACATTGGTGTCACAGTTTAGTTCTCCTTAAGAAAGGATTTTTGTCACTGTGCCAGATATTGTGAGAACTTCTGGAACTAATGCACTTTTGTAAGATGTGACCCTGATTTGGGCCCTTCCTCCCTTATTTTTGTGTGCATTGTTCTTGATTTGTTGGATACGGAATTGGTATGCATGTGGTACTGTTGGTTCGCTGGAGTGTTGACATTGTACCTGGATACTATGGAATAGAGGGATCTCATTAAGTGTGAAGAGAACGGCCACCAGGGCTTGAGTTAAAGATACAGGAAGACCAACACAAATTCAGTTATTCAGTCATCAACAACAGGGAGACTCCAGCAAGCGTCACTAAAACGTGTCTCGTACAGTCATCAGTTATTTGAGGAGAATCCTTATCTACAGCATGCTATCGGCAGATTTCTGTATATGGAAGTGACTTTGATCACTACTAGGTGCCAGAGCTTAGACACTGCTGCAGACAGGTCAGCAGTTCAGCTTCGATACAGCTGTGTAAAGAATAAAACACTGTGTTAATTGATTCCGAAACATATTTTCGAGCCAGTGTTAAGACCCTATATTAAACAGCTACAGTACTTACACCGTCAGTAACATTTGCTTAAAAAAATAAGCTACACGGCTACTGGAAGTATCACATTATTTTATTCTCCCTTTTCCTCAGTATTAATCAGGGCAGTCTTTTTAATGAAAACACATCTTTGTCCCGTACATTTCATCTACTCCTGCAGATTGCATATACCAGGATTCAGTTTATCGAGATATACGCCACATACCTTATGTTCTCACTTTCTCTCATTTCTTTATTACTAAGGGTTTTTGCATTAATACAGGACCTTTGTCCTTTTCACTTAATCTGCTCCTGCTGGTAGTGTATACGCACTAATTTCTATATCGCATTGTTTTGCCCTTCCAGTGACTGGTCTAGTCTATTGAAGTGTTGGTTTGTTTATTCAATTAATAATTTTATCATCAGTATCACCTGTTCTTATTTTTCGCCTTGTTTATCATGTACCTTATGATTACATACCATGGTTCTAGTGTTGTTGTGATTCATCTTTTAGGACTACTGATTTCCACTGACACTAATTTGTATTTGTTTTTTTGACCATATTATGTATTCTCCCTTGTACCCTTCCTCAGGGTCAAACACCTGGCAATGAGCCTTGGGCCAATGTGATTTTCTCAGTCGCCAGTTTCTAAACACATACATGCATAAATAAATAAATAAGTATTTAAGTAGAGAAATACACTAATTATAGTTATTTATTACTGCCATTGGTTTTCTATGCAGTCTAAGGAAAACTGACAACAAAAAGTTTAAAGAAATAATCTGCTCATGGTGAGTGTTTGCAGGAAGTCATAATCATCTGTGACATCATTATCATTTCAATGGATCAGATTGCAATGCCACATGCCATAGAGTAGAGCCTTAGATACAGGCATGCAACAGATGAAGTCAGATAGATAAACATCCTAATTTCATGCAGATGGCCTGGTTATAATAAAGAATGGTGAACAAGTGAAATGCAGAAAAGATATAACATATAAGCTGAGGTGTTCAGACTTGATTTTAACTAGCATTCTCTGATACTTTATTTTTTAAAATTTTCACCTTTTTTCAAAAGAAAACAAATGCTTTATTTTAAAATGGGAGAAAACACGTTTTGACAATAGTTTCAACATAGAATCTAAGATCTGAACAGAAATTCAGCCATTTATGTTGGGAAATTTGAGAATATGTAGTGTGAACCATATAAATAGGAACACAATAACACACATGCATTAAATAAGCACATATTTTATATGCTAGAACATTTGATATTTTCTGATTTATATAACCACAGATTCATATATCACCCCACTTCTATACAGTGAGACATATTTACTCAAAAGACTTCCTTAAATGAAATGAACCATTAATTTAAATGAAGACTTGCCTCAGCAGTTTTATTGATTCGCTTGTTCTGTTAGACCACTCCAAGAGACACCGGCTGTTTGGATTAATTTTTTTCACAAAACAATTGGTGGATGCTTGTGTTCATTTATTTTGAGGTGTGTGACATGCCATATTAACAAAATATAATAAAACATTGAATTTGTAAGCTGCAAACCAGACTATATACAGTATATTGCTTAGTAAGGTGTATATCTGTTTTGTTTTGGTAAATATTGCAGCACATTCTCACCATCACCTACATTTGACCATGATTAGTACAGAAGTATGACAAGAAAAAAGGGGTTATTTGGAAAAGTAATATATAGCCACCTTTGTTGCACTTTATACTTGTTTGCAGCAATTTTGAGTATATTTTGTGTGTGTTATGCTTCTCCTTCAGCATATATGATTTAGTCTGTGAGATCTTTATGGATACTGATATGTCTTTACGCATGCAGTCTAATACTCTATTCTTCTGTCAGTGCAGCTGGAAGTCAAATAATACAGAATGTTGCTTCTCTTTATATAATGGTACCTCATTATAACATTTAAATCAGTGTGTGTGTGTGTGTGTGTGTGTGGATGTGTATTTTGGTTTTTTAGGGGGTACTGGGGCAGATTGCAGATATCAGTACGTCTAGGCTAGGATTCACAAAAGAGATGCACCCAGTGCATCTGAGATAAGCTGGCGCATCTCATAGTTGTGCCCAAGTGTGATCTTCAAAGGGCAGAGATGCACCAGCCAACTCTGATGCACTGAACACCACCTGTAATGGTATTCAGTGCATCTGGAGGGGCCGAGCCCATGCATATGGGGCACATCCCTATTCACAACTCACCTTGGAGGTGCATCTTTGGAGCAAGTCTGAAGATGCGCCTCCAAAAGTTAGGACTAAAATTGGTAGACCTAAGTGGGTTTCCACCCACAGGCAGGCTGCAGTATTGCAGACAGCATCTCAGCAGACTACTTACCCTGGCAGTCCAGTGCTCTCCCCCCCCCCGCCCATATCCCTGTTCAACAGAAAAAGTTATCTGAAAAATTCCTGGTAGTTTAGTGGAACCCCCTCCCTGTCCATGTCCCCAGTAATAAAAAATGTGATCCACAAAAGCCCTGGTAGTCTAGTGGAATCCTCTCCCCACCTGTATCCCCAATCTTGACAAATATCTTCGGTGAAATCCCTGGTAGTGTAGAGACCCCCTCCCTGCCCATATCCCTGGTAATAAAAAATGTGATCCACAAAAGCCCTGATAGTTTAGTGGCCCCTTCCCTGCCTGTATCCCCAATCTTGACAAATATCTCCAGGTGAAATCCCTGGTATTGTAGTGTAGTGGAAACCCCCTCCCTGCCCATATCCCCAGTAATAAAACATTTGACCCAGAAAAGACCTGGTAGTCTAGAGGAACTCCCCCCACCCATATCCCCGACCATGGTGACATTCCCCTGTAAATAGCCATGGTGGTCTAGTGGAATCTCCCCTCCCTGCCCCAACCCGACAGCATTGTGATTGTAAATTCCAAAGTATCCTCAGTGGTCCAGTGGATCCCCCACCCACTCAGGCACCCCAACCCCACCCCACTACCCCCATCCCAGCATGGCCAGAAAGTCAGCGGGCAGCTCAACCCACCCACATACCACCATGGCTGCCTGCCAACTGAGCTGTCAGTGACCTGTCATTCACAAAGTTGTAAATGAAAGCTTACAGTACACACTGCAAGCCCACTGGTCAACAGGGTCTATCAGTGGGCTTACAGGAGTACTGTATGCTGTCATTCACTGACAGCTCAGTCAGTGGGCAGCTATGGCAATTTGCACATGGGTTGAGTTGTCCGCTGACTTTCTGCCCATGTTGTAACAGGAGGAGCAGGGTGGGGTGGGAGTGCCTGAGTGGGTGGATGGGGGGGTCCACTGAACCACTGGGGATACTTTGGAATTTACAATCACAATGTGATCGGGTTGGGGCAGGAAGGGGGTTTCACTGGACTACCAGGGCTATTTATGGGAGAATGTCATTATGGTAAGGGATATGGGCAGGGAGGGGAGTTCCACTAGACTACCAGGGCTTTTTGGATCACATTTCTTATTACCAGGAATATGGGCAGAGATGGGGCTTCCACTACACTACCAGGGATTTCACCTGTAGATGTTTTTCAAGATGGGAGATGCAGGCAGGAAGGGGGGGCCACTATTCTACCAGGGGATATTGTTTCTCTTGCTGTCTGCTCTTGGCACTTGCAGGGCATCCAGCGCATTCTGCCAGGCATAGGTATGCAAGGTACATGCAAATGGGGCCATAATGACATGCAAATGTTCTCATTGCACCTTGCATGCCTAATGGCTCTATTTGCATGTGTAAGGCTGTGAATCTCAATCTTTGGCACAGCACATCTAGAGATGCACTGGCCCATCACTTCCTCAGCCCAACCAGGGGGAAGGACCGGTGCATCTCGGGTTGGGTGCAACTTTGGTATTCTCAGAGGAGATGTGCCAGGAGCATCTTATGACACATCATCTGTGAATACCAATGTTTGGCCTAGGTGCATCTCATTTGTGCCAGTGCAACTGAAATGTGCTGAGTGCATTTTCTTTATGAATCCTACCCCTAATGTATAGGCTCTGTAGGTTTGTCCTTGAGTAAGCCTCAAGGACCCATCATTGCCTGTTGTATAGCCGCATCAGCTGACTGAGCCCCATGTCATCAAAGACTATCACTGGGACAAACTCATCCAGAGGTGTATCCACTCTCAGCCCTCACACAACTTAGACCCCCCGCCCATCCCTACACTTAATTCTCCATGACCAGCAGAGGTAAGTAGCTGCGTAGTAGTACCCCAACACTGACAAGGACTCAGTAGATGGGCCTTCTCTGCTTCAAGCCCGACAGATTGGAACAGCCCATCAACTGTACCCCAACAAAAAAAACCTTCCCACATTTCAAAGGCTGGTGCTTGAGCACCATAAAGATCGATGTACAGTAGCTGCCATACCACCTGCCCCATTGCTACCAACACAATCAATAATTACGATTGCAGGGAATGCTAACTTTCTCCTTCTCCTTCTCCTCAACTCTGCAGTGCAGGTATGTATAAAGGAGCAACCCTCGACACATATAGTTATTTTTCACTTAACAGTGCTATGAGTAACTGTCCTTCACTTTTGTCATGTAGTTTCTTGTATAGTTAGTAATGTGTATGTGCATACTGTATCTTTTTGCAAGTAGCACCCACTTCTCATATAGTATAGTACTATGAAAAATATACATAGTAATAATACTAAAAACTAAGTAGTTTTTTTAAACCCTGACATACCAAGGGATCCCCAACTGTAAGATAATTCCAGTCATTGTTTTGTAATAAAAACCAGTTCTCCATTTCAGCATAAAATGTGCTGTTCTGCAAATTCAAAGATAGCTGTCTTAAAATTGTCCTCTACTGTTAACGTGGGGTTGAACTCTTTATTAGGAGTGAATTTGAGGGCTGCATTACTTTCAGTGATTTTATTTCTGTCTGTAACAACTAAATTACTCCAGTCACCCATGAAAGTGATTTGAGACATATTTGTCTGTTTCAGCAAGCACAGTAGTAAGATCAAGCAGTTAGGCTTACAATGTGTATTGATTGATAGCAACAGGAGAAAAAAACAGCTTAAATAGCTAGCAATATTTCATGCATATAATTATTTTAATTGGCTCTAAATACACTTTCTTCTTTTATAATAAAGCACTATAATGGAGCTGTATAAAGCTTTTCTCTAAGCCATGTCATTTGTGTCACTGTTTGAATTGATTCACCAGTGTTTGCTCTGTCACCCAAGTCATTATTTGCCAAAGGTGAGCAGTATCATAAAGCCCCATAGCTTATCAGTTAAACAGTGCTCATTTCGGCTATGCATAATCTTAGGGCAGCTGATTGCCTGCTTTCATGTAAGCATACAGATAGACTTCAGCAAATATTCTGACTGCATAGCTTGGAAATGAACTCAGTAGTCCCATACATGTAACTGTGGAAGTTTTTTAGTGATCAGTAAAGCTACCTGCATTTGCAGATGAAAAGAACATAATATAATTTCATTTGCTACAGTGCCTTTCTTAAAATAAAAAAAAACAAACTCTGTCCCAAAGCACTTTTCCTTCCTGGTGTGGGAGCGAGGGAAAAGTGCTCCAATTTTTGAAAACAGGAAATTTAAATAATCCAGAGATAGCTGGGTAGATCTTATCAAGAGATGAAGAATAGGGAGGCTAAGTGAGGTACTACAGGACACACAGCGAGTAAGTGACAGTTGTGGGATTTAAACATAGGCTTTTAAGTTCAATAGTTCTGCACTCTAGCCGCTCATACTACAGAGCCTCCTTGAAAGATATTTATTAGTTTTCTACTGATTTCACTCCTATCGTTTTCCAAAGAGGATGATTCCATTTTTCTGTTATCCTGCAGTAGTAGCCATGTAGTCAGACTCCTGGACCTTATACTTGGCATTGAATTAAAATATCACCTCAGTTTGGCTATTCCTGTTTATCAGTGAATGAAACTGATACAGCATTTAGTCTGGTGTGTCCTTTCCATAGGCAGAATAATAGTGTCATTAAATAAAGTGCAAGTACAGTAATAGTAGTAGAGGGGTGGTTCATGTAAGCAGTTTTCCAACTTAAATTTAAGAGCTTAGAGCTAAAGTTCCTATATAAGTAATTAGAAAAAGTAAAAGAGAAAAATATGAAAGTTAAAAGTCTTGCTAAAATCTATTGAGACGTTTGGTCATCTTGCATTCTGTTATTTAGATATATGCTATAGTCCAGCATAAGAACTAATAGACATGCATTAGATTAGTACAGGCCATTCAAAAGTTGCTTTGTGAATTTATACTTACTGCTGTCTGTCCAAACAGCCTTATGTTTCTTCGACCCACCCAACACCATTATCCACCATATCTGGAAATTACTGGCTCTGATATGTTCCCCACTAAAATCCCCTGTGGTTGGGTCCAGGAGAGAGGCCATCCTCAACTTCCCATGGAGTCCACATCCAGATGATGGTCCCCTTCCCCGTACATGATGTTGGGGCGCTCGTGGTCAGAGAGTCATCCTATTGCTTGCAGATTTTTGTCTCCATTTTCTCCCCTTAGCTACCAGCATCCAATGGTGTAACTCTTGTGCATGTAGAAGCATGCACACAAGCATCAACACTGGGGTGTCCGGCTCTTTCTGAGGCACCTGCTGTGCACCTCCTGGTCTCCACCAAGAGGTGACTGCTAAGTAGTACTCCATGTCCCCCACCCTGAGAGAGAGCAGTCCCTCAGATAGTCAAACATCTGTCCCCCACCCAACCCCTGAATGACCAGAGTTTGCTCTTCAATTCCAGTCACCAAATCACCAAGCCAGCTCAAATTTATAATTTCTTACTGCTGTATTAACATGGGATAGATTAACTGCCACTAAAAAGATAGACATAGCAAAAAAATAACTTTATTAAATATTTGCACTCAACATGAAGGGCTTTTCCAGTAATGAGTTTGGGCAGGCAGAAGTAACTCGAATAAGATCTCTGCTGCTTTGTAATACTTTAAATGAGATTAGTGACAAATCATGATGTAGATAGATGAAATTGTTTTTAAGGCACTGTAGCATGTCCAGAAGTCCAGTTTGGGAAGTATTCCTGATTGTTTGAAAGTTAAAATAGTTTCATGTGCCAAATTATATGGTGGTGAGTTAAATAAACCTTCTAAGTCAATGTCAGAATTGTTCTTGCTTTTCTGGACTATAAATACTGCAAAAGTAACGTCTGATCTGTCTGGTCACACTGCACGTGTTCACTACATGCCCTTTTAGTTGGTAAAATTTATAGGAAATAGGTAGCAAACATGATGAGCAAGTGCTGCTGGACAGAGCCCAGTGTTTGCAATTGTAAGTACTGATTGGTTTTCAGATGGAATGCCTCTGCATTTTAAGGGACCTGATACTGGCTACATCCTTAATTGTTGTCTAATATGATTAATGATTCTGATCCTGGGACTGTACTGATAAGGTGAACATATGCAGTTAAAATAATGAGATCTTGTTAGCTAATCAATTAAAGTTTTATGGAACTTAGTTCCTATCTTTGTCAAAATAATTCTTCTTTAGGCCTAAATAGCACAGCAGCCAGGGGAGCTGCTTTAAACACTGATGACCTAGGTTCATGCCCCAAACACGAATTGCTATTGTAGTCCAGCACAATGTACGGAGACTTCCCAGAGCATGCTTTCTACCTTTGCGGGTGTGGAAAGCAGCACCATTTTTGGTTCAACCCCAAACTCCAGGGAAAAAGAGTCAAAACTGCAGGGGCTCCAAACATGGGCAGCATTTGCCTTGATGACTAGATCATGGTCAAATAATCTCCAGGAATGGTGGAAGGAAGAACAGAAGAAAATGCAGTACAGTGTGGGGCAGAGGAAGCCTTGTACCTACTGTTATGTTATGCTGGACCTATCATGGGTCTTCTATCAATGCTGACTCCTCAACCCTACCATGGCCCTATGTAAAAATACAAGTGTGTAATTTGACATAGGAGCTGGAAACTTGTGAGAAAGTCCAGGTCATGAGGATCAGTAGAGGTTGGAAGTTTAGCGGTTGATAGGGTGTCCTGTGTTCCAGAGACAGAATCTGATGACACTGGATACAGGAAGGCAGGACATCCCCACTGCAAGGTTAGAAAACAGAAGAGAAAATTGAAAGTATGTAAAGTATGTATGTATATATCTGTCTGTCTGTATATCCTTCCATCCGTCTGTCTGTCTGTCTATCTATCTATCTTTTATCATTCAGATAACACCTTTGAGCACAGGTTTTTTTTTTTTTGCAAAGGCTCCACATCCAAGACAAGGACAAGGTACAAAGAGATATAATGCAAAAAAATTAGCTGCTACAGAGGAGCATGGTCAGGTACAAGTATCAGCAAGTCCAAGTAGCAGCAGTTCCAAGGGAATTCTATTTATTCATCTATAAAATAAATGATAGGAAAGTGTTGTATTCAATAAAATAATACAGTCAAGGAAGTTTAATGAGCTGGTGGCTCATTAGCTCATTAGATCCCATCAGTGGAATAATGTTTTACATGTAAAACACTGTTCTCATGTTTGTTTTATATTATACATTTGGGTAATCAAAATCTGTTCTGGTCTTACTTTTATTATGGATTTCTAAAACATTCTAGCAGCTAAGGAGCTAACATCCCTTATAATGGCTTTGACTATGTGGATGTGGTCTATGGCACTGTCCCTTCTACTGCCCTTGCCAGACTGGACACCCGCTGCAACTGCTTCTGCCACTTTGCTGCAAGCTCTCCCCTTGTACCCACCACTGTTCCCTGTATTCATCCCTGTCCATCCTCCATCTGCCTCACATCACCAGGCTCACTTTACCTCCTTCATATCTAAATACTGGTTTGGGTCCTTTCTCTCTCTTACCTCTCCTTTCTCAACTCCCCCTTGCTTCCTTTTCCCTCTGTTCCAGGAAACACCCCATGTTCACCACTCCTCACTCATCCTCCTCTGTTGGGCAAGCTACCTTCTCCTATCAACTTCTCTCACTCATGAACCAATGCCCCTTCTCCCTCCACCTCTCCCCATCTCATGGCTCCCTCAGGCACCAGTTAAAACTCCAGCCCCACCTCACCTGTTCCTGCTATATCTCCCCCTAACACTTCCCCGATTGGAACTTACCATTCTGGTAAGGCAGCCAGCTGGGTCCCCACTCTACCCTTTGGGTTCACTTCCTCACTACCTTCATTTTCTCCATCCATTTTGAGGTCAGGAAATAAATTGCCCTACTGGTCAGTCACCTGTTGTCAATGTTGTTCCCCATGTACTGCTGCCACTTCTGCATTTGCACTTATTTGATTTTTCATATTGAGGTGTGACTGCACTTCATTCTTCTCACATACACTTTTTCTTGTATTTATTCTTATTTTGTACAAAATTTATTGAATGTTGTTTGACAGAATTGTTATTATGTATTGTAATGTTGTTCTTCCACTATTCCCCTCCTCCGGGTCACACCTTGAAACATGCCTTGGCTCAGAATGCCTCTTCCAGATACCAGTTTTCAAATTAATAAATAAATGAATACGTAATCATGTGGAGATCAAAGGGATAGCTGAATTGATGGGATAATCAGTATATTGATGGCAGCTGTGTGTGTGTATGTGTGCTTATAAACATAGAAACATAAAACAGGATCAGAGAAAAAGACCATTGGTCCATCTTGTCTGCCCATAATGCCATATCCTACCCTGAGACTTATTGTCAAAAAAAGGGTTTGTGCAAATACTACCATTCCCCCATTTTACCTTCCTTACTGCAATCCCCATGACACTAATAAACATTTAACCCTGTCCCAACCATGCTGGAAGCCATTAATTGTTTTGATCCAAACCACTTCAGCTCGGAGGCTGTTATATGGCTCACCACTGTCTCTGTAAAAAAATAACTTTCCTCCTGATGTCCCCCACCCACTAGCTTCAGTACATGACCCATGTTCCAGATTCACTATGCCCTCCTCACAAGTGAATAGCTCCTCACAGTTCAGTGTCTTAAGCTGATCCTTATAGCACCTGCCCTGCAGGTCATGAATAATTTTGTCTATTCTACACTGCACCATTTTCAGCTTGTCTCTGTCTTACCTTAAGTGAAGTCACAAGAAGTAGGCACAGTGCTCCAGATACAGTCTCACCAGTGCTATACAGAGAAAGGTAATAATTAAGCAATAAAGCACAACAGGGTGTGGTATATCATGGGATATCATCATGCCTTGGATGGTTGGGCACAAGGCCACAGGCTGAGTAATGCCCAATACACAGAAGTGACAATATCCCATGATATATCACACCCTGGAGTGCATTATTGCTATTATGAAGTGGTTTAAATATTTTTTTAAAGTAAAAAAATAGAAACATTTTAAAAATGTGTTTTGGAGGTGTTGGAGGAATACCTTTAAATAAAATAGTTCCTGGAGGGCTCTGGGCAACAGGTGGCACTGTTGGCCATGGTAGAGGAAGTGGAGCTCTTGTGACTGGGTGACCTGCTCTTTACCATTGCAGTTTTCTTTTTTTAAAGTGTTCTCCATTCACAGTGCACTTTATTCTGGGAATTGGATGCTGAGGACTGGTAAGCTGAGATTGAAGTTGGAGAGGCGAGCCAATGATGAACGAACAAGAAAAAGGTAGAGTCTTGGTGTGATTCATTCAGGACTGTTATTGTAAAAGCTACTATTAGAATGGTTAGGAATATCTGGGACAAGACTGGCAGTTTTTCCTACGTGGCTGGGACGTAGCTTTCTTTTTGTGGGGGAGCTGCGGTTTGTGTGAGAATGACTACAATGCGCGGGTCTGTCGTTTGTCCTTTTCAGAAAAAAAGAAATTATTCATCCGTTGCTGCCACTCGCATGCTGCTGGATATGTTGCTTTCAAAGTATTGCTCCCAGCGGCTTCCGTTGTGCTGAATTCTGTTGTGTGCGCAGCTGGTGGGAGTTCATTTTTTTTTAAAAATAGCGGCCGACTGGTAGTCTGACTTGCTGCAGACTTCTGGGATGAAGAAGACTGCGTGGTCAGTGAGGAGGCTGGTGGCCGGAGGTTTTCTGAAGCCCTGATGATGTAGCCCGATATCATCACGGCTTCGAAAACCTCTCGCCAATCAGCTTCCTGTATTTACGATGTCCAGTTCATAATTACAATAAGGCATGAGAAGATGTGCTATAGTAACAATGTCACCCTGGGGTGGGTTGAAGCATGAGGTGAAGCCGAAAGTGCTTCCACCACCCCAGGAGTGATGTTACACAATAACACACAACTTGGGAGTGCCTATTGCAATTACACAATGGTTCTATGTTATACAAAATAAAAAATATTTAAGAAAGGTTTTAGTAGATTTTAGTGTGGCAATATATCTTTGTTTCTGAAAAAAAGTGAGGTCAGCCATGATGTGCACACAGTGACATGATCGCTCAATAACATCACTGTCCCAGGCACACATTGACCAATCAGGACACTAGAAATTTTGTTGCCATTGTATAATACCTCTTTTTCCTAATATGAAAACCCTACAAATACACCCCAGCATCATAATTGCTTTGCTTAGGCCTTGTTACACTGGCTAGATTGCTTAAGGGAGTCAATTATGATGACTCCCAGGCCTGTGTCCTCAGTAGTAGTGTCCAGCTTAACCCTCCTTCCAATACTATGTCCTGGGGTTCTTGTTACTTATATGCATCACTTTGAACTTTTAGCATTGAATTTTAACTTCCAAACCTTGAACCATCTCTCCAACCTTTGCTGGTCTCTCTACAACTTCTTTACCCCTTCCTTGCAGTCTATGCTATACAGAAGTTTGTGTCATCTGCAAAAATACACATCTTCCCTTGCGTTCCTTCTCCAGTATTGCTGATGAACATATTAAAAATGACTAGTCCCAGGACCAAACCCTTTGACAGCCCATTTGTGACCCCTCTGTCCACTAACATCTGTAGTATGTGTCTGTGTGTGTATGCATGTGTGTGTTACTCACATACTAGAGCAAAGAACGCATGCCATTTTTGCTGCTGGAGCATGAGAGTACAGGATACTTTTTTTGGTAAACTGAATTGTTTAAAATGTTACCATATTTTAAAATGCTGGTTTGGAGTGTTAAAAAGCTTTGGCATAGACACTGAATGATAAAAACCTAGGGCTGGATATTCAGACTGCACTGGGCAGTGGTGCAAACCTGGGTGCAGCACAACTGGGCTGTGCCGGAGTCAGAACCAGGTGATATTCAATGGTGATGCACCATGGTGCATCACCATTGAATATGGCAAGGGCAGTGCACATACTATGCATGGCATAGTGGCACAGTGGCACTGTGCCAGCACAAGCCACAGACTGGGAGCATGGGGATGCACCAGTGCAAGTGCCATTGCGCTAGGTGCATCCCCTGTGATATTCAGCTGGGGGCATGCAAATAAGGCCATAATCTATGCAAGGTGCAAATGGTCCATTTGCATGTCATTATGGCCCCATTTGATTGCGAGGCCATGCCCCTGGCTGCACTGCGCCTGGCTCCCCGCCAAGCTGCCATCTATGGGAGTTTGCTCTGTTGAGCTATTGCAGCCTCCTCCTGTATGCCCAATCGTGGGCAGTAGTAAAACTAAACAAAATCTTATGCCCGAGTCGCGGGTAGGAAGAAGAAACATATTCCTGGTGGTCTAGTGGACCCCCTCCCTCCCTCCCTTATGCCCTATCACAGGCAGTGGTGAGAATAAATGTAAGCCTATGCCCAATTGCGGGCAGTGGTGAGAATAAACGTAAGCCTATGCCTAATCGTAGGCAGTGGTGAGAATACATGTAAGCCTCATGCATCACGTGCAGTGGTGAGAATAAATGTAAGCCTATGCCCAATCACAGGCAGTGGTGAGAATAAATGTAAGCCTCTGCCTGATCGCAGGCTGTAGCAATATGAGAGCTCAACCTGGAGGTCCAGTGGTACCCCCCTCCCCACCCACCCACAGAGGCCCTGGCTACCCAGCACCCCTTGTCATTGGAGGGCGGCAGCACCCCACCCACGTACCACCTGGCCGCCCACTGAATGACAGTGTGCAGTATGATCTGTACACCTATTGGGCCACAGTGTGGACCAATGGGCTTGCAGACCATTCTGTACTACACAGGACCAGATATGTGAATAAACTGAAACAATGCATTTTAACTCTCTTTGTTTGACTTGAACTGTCTCTGGGTGCAGCTCCCCCAAGACAGCACAGTTTATTTTCCTAAGTTTCTAAGCTACTGTTTTTTTCTGGTATGTTTAACCTTTTTGGTTTGTCAGCCTCTTTTTATTTGGGGGGGGGTCATAGAAGTTAGGGACTATTGTGTGCTGTTTTTCTTGGTTTCTGTCTAACTACTAAAATTGCCTGCCCTTGTTAGCTTGTTTGGACACTGCATTTTTATGACTGTGGGTGTAGCCCAGCAGGTGTTTTGAATTCAGAAAAGGGCTGATGTCATTTTTGCTACCCAACAACATGATAGAATGTTAAAAATAGATCACTCCACTGAAGCCTCATTACTACATTGCCTGTGTGTGTATAGGAAGCTGCAGAGCGCTATTTTTCCTCTGGCTTGAGGAGTTAATTGAGCCCACAGAAAGTTAACTCATTATCTTCTGGCAGTCATTCTGTGTCAGATTACCAATGGATAGTACAGACACCAAAGAAAACTATTGGAAATGGAATGGGTTAAACACTTTCTGGAGCTTTCTGCATAACAAATAAGCTCTGCTGTTCCCCTAAGTTCCTATGGACACCTCATTAAGCCATTTGACATCACCGTCCTAAGAGCAATCATTCTGCAGCTTTGCAGGACATTCCATAGCAGGAGTCCCAGTGTTGCCTGTTTCCAAATAATACACCAACTTCATTTTCTCAGGAAGGCAGTTCTGGGGCTACTGTTTATATTCTACTGAATGTCCTTAACCTGCAATTTGTGACTATAGGTGTTTACAACTGAATGACAGTAACCACGTTGCTTCACTTGCAAATAGGTAGGCGGTGTGTCTAATTTTTGTTTGACTTGGGTTACACATAGAATCTGATCAATTTATAACATGCTGTATTGTCATTAAATGAACTGATAAATGGGGCCTGTGGTTTCTTATACAAATTCATTTTTCCTGACCATGGATATACTAAAGCAAACATTTCTCAACAAGACATTTACAAATAAGGAGTTTAGCAGTGATAAAGTTGATATAGCATAAAGAGCTGCTTCCTGGAAAATTACCTGGTTTGTGGGGGGAGGGGCTGCCACAAGCAGAATGGGACTTCATAGATGGGGAGCTCATGGCAGCAGAAGAGGCATGATGGCATTAAAAGCTTAATGGTGTGGATGTAGAGGCACCAATATTTAAGCATGACTTTGGTAGAGGACTAAGTGTGA
The DNA here is from genome assembly GCA_016271365.2 of Neoceratodus forsteri. Lineage (NCBI taxonomy): Eukaryota > Metazoa > Chordata > Ceratodontiformes > Ceratodontidae > Neoceratodus > Neoceratodus forsteri. The sequence continues at coordinate 638,035,166 of CM028133.1, forward strand.
CTTGGGGTTGGGGGAGTGAGTCTTGGTATTTTTAGCATAATGGTTTTCTGAAACTTTAACCTTCAATGGGTTAGACTCTGCATCCATCTGTATAGTATGCCACTAAATCACATGCAGTGGGGTATGGGTAAAAACCAGATCACCAGACCTCAACCAGAGCTGTAAAATCTGGACTGGGCACAGCTAGTGCAAATATTGCTGATCCATTCACTCCAGATGATCTGGTCTGGCTTTTACCTATCTGGTCTGGTCCTGATGGTTTTGTTTTCAATCATGTTAAGGAAGAGTTGAAAAATAGACTTCCAGGAGTGGATCAGATATGCAAAAGTCAGACTGAACAGTGCAACCAGAGTGACCGGACCAGCAGTATTTGTGAAAGTTGCACCCAGTATGGCCAGTTTGGATTTTTACAGAACTGCTGTAGTTCAAGTCTGTCAGTCCAGTTTTTAATCTATCAATCTTTATTTGATACTGAAAGGTATGTGAGTAAAAATGTCCATTTACACAAATGTCCAGTTTAGCATAAAAAGAGAACAGAACACCAGGTCAAACAATTGCATAGTAAAACACAGTATAAACAGGTCTAATACAGATATCCTGAGTGATATACAGAAGAAAGGGGAAGCAAATAAATAACAGTGACAAGTTTACAACATGGGATATTGCTGGAAGTACAATTCAGGAACATGAACAGTTGGGTGAAGCATCAAAAAGAAGAAGTGCAAGTCCTGCAGCACCCAGATCCTGCATGCAGATGAGCATTCCTGCTGCGTGATCTGCCACGGCCCCAAACACTGGGTCAAAGATTGTGCACCCTGCCAATCCTTCAACCAGGCCACACAGACTAGGTATCATAAAAAGCTTGAATTCCACTTGCTGGAAAAGTGCCTAGCTTTGATGGAAAAGGAGCTGCAGAATCTGCGGGAAAAATCTTCTTCTCCAATGCCAGAACCCAAAAAGAAGAAAAAGGACAAAGAGAGGCAACAAGACTGGGACAGATCTCCATCCACTTGGCAGCAACCATCAGGCACCACTGACACTGGAGGGGTCTCCACTTTGGTAAGTACCCCTACTGCCAGGTCTTCTACCGCTCTGGTGGATCAGATCATGGCCTCCTACCTGCTTTACTCATGGTGCAGTCAGGGCTCTTCTTGGACAACAGAACCCCTATTGTGCTCCTTAGGCCCATGTCTTCTTCGGGGTCTATCACCAGCAGCCAGGTCAATAAGTCACTCCCCAGCTCCACTGAGGAGCGCATAGTCACAGCTGGTAAACTGGACTCCAGCTCCACTGTTGTCTGCATGGCCCAGGCCAATACATTGGATATTAACTCTTCTACTGTCTGCACTGCCGCGGCTGATAAGTTGCTCTCCAGTTCCTCTGGGGACTGCACAGCTGGGATTCTCCCACTGGAGTCACAGTATACCCCTGACATTGAGTTGAGCCAGCTGCTGGACATGCAACAGTTTTTGAGGGTTCCTCACTCCAACTAAACAACCAGACCCTCTGGGCTTGCCTGAAAATCAAGAGCCAGAGGTGGGCACTAATCTGGAGGTTCCCTTCTTCACTGGGTCAGTCTCTTCCTGATTCACCCACTGGGCCTATTGTTAACCCTCTGGGGACCTTCTGTCGGGACCTCCTCAACCCAAGCCTGCTTGGACAACCAAGTGCCATCATCTTGGATTCTGGCTCCCCAGATGACGGCGGGTCTTCTGTTGGGTTCTACTCATACCCCAACCTCAAGTAACCCTTCACCATGTGAATCTTCATGGGATCAGGATATATCTGGCACTACAGCCATTCCTCAAATGCTGGACAGCCTTCCATCAGGCCCCCAGGCACAGAATCTTCCAGTGCCGGACATTTCTGTGCCTGATGCAGTGCCAGCCCCTTTGAATATCCCTATGGGGCTTATGCCTGGTCCTTCTGTACCTCCTACTGGATCTTTGGCCCCACCTTCCGCTGGGCATTCAGCTCCACCTCTGGCTGGACCTATGGGCAATGTTCCAGGCTATCCGCCCCCACAATACCCAATGTACCCTTCACCGGGGTATCCAATGCCTGGTCATCAGCCCCATTATGTAACGGGGTACCAGACACTGGGCTATGTCTAATCAAGGGTATGTTCCTTCTGGCTTTCCCTACTCCTATCAGGCTCATTGATACCCTCAATATCAGATACTGGGCTATCCATTATACCAGCCTTCTCCTCCACCATCACCACCTCATCCTCAGCCTCTGCCTCCATAGCAGCCTCAGTTGATATCCAGTTAGTGTTTCAGACCCTGATTCAGGAGGACAGGACTCAACTAGCCTCAGAGCTTGTCCATTGGAAACCAGTGGCAGTCTCTACTCCTGCCTCCCTTTCCAACCCCTAGATCAGCCTCCCTGTTGATGCCCACCTTTCTGGAGAAGGCTTCTCTAGACACCAGATCAGGGATAAAATCCAGGACCTCCTCTAAAAGGGTTCAGACCCTCAGCAGGCACTCTTTGGACTCTGACTTGTCCTCCAGCTCTAGTATGCATATACCTATACAGCCTCAGCCTAAGGAGTCCCCGAAGTCCACTCCAGAGGTCCCTTCCTTTGCAGAACTCCTCATAACTATACAACATGCCTGTGGCTGAGCTATCCAGGAACAGGATCCAAAGTGGAAGAGGTCTGCAGAGTATTTAGACATGACTGACTCAGCTCCTATGCCCATACTGCCTTGGAATGGGCCCCATGAAGACCTGATATCCACTATCTGGCAACAGCCTTCCTCCATTCGGATGTTTCAAAAGGAAGACAGGTGTACCACCCCCAGATGGAGTCACACACCTTACTGGCCATCCTAATGCAGACTCAGTTGTTATCATGGCTGCCCACAACCGGTCCTCTAAACTTAACATCTGAGCATGTCTCCTCCTGATAAGGGGTCTGAGCAGCAGGACAATTTCGGTTGCAAAATCCATTCCTTCTCCACTTGTACCCTCAGGTCCCTTAATTATGTGGCTCATATGGTTTCCTATCAGAAATCTTCGCTGGCCTCACTTGAGTCAAAGATAAAAGCTATACAGGACCAGGAGCTTAAGGCTGAGATTGCTAAGACAGTGAGAATGGCTAAAATCTTCTGTTGTCATGCCCTCCGGGCCACTTATGACACAGCTGACTCAGTTGCTCACACCACAGCCACTGCTGTCTGCATTAGGTGACATTCATGACTCAGGATTGCTTGCCTGGCACAAGATATCCAGACCTCCATCCTGGATGCCCCTTTCAGGGGATCTGTGTTATTCAGAGGTGATGCTAAGGAAGGACATTATCACTGAATTGCAGGACCGAGGTAAATCCATCTGCAATGTCTGCTTCATGTACCGAGGGGGTTACAAAGGCAAACAGCCTTTTCTTCAGCAACAGAGATGCCAGACCAAAGAGGCCCCTGCCAAACGCCAGGCCAAATGCTGGTATCCAGCATCAGGAACCCCTATTCCCCCTGCTAAGTCCCAGAAGCCACCCCAGAGGAGTTGCCAACTCCCTCCCATCAGCTTCCTGACTTGTGGGGGACCCCCTGCCTCCTCCAGATCCTCTAGGGGAACCTGTGTAGGGTGAGATTTGCCCTCCACCTTCTGGGGTCACAGGACATAACCACAGACTCTTAGTCCTTCAGTTAAAAGCAAGAGGTCACACCATAGAGTTCCTAGACAGGTCTCCAGACAACCCCCCCAGCCTCTCCCATTATTCTCCAAGGCACCTGTCTCTGATAGGGGTCGAGATCCAGGCTCTTCTGCAAAAGTCAGCCATAGAGCCAGAGGCTCCTGCACAGATAGGAAGAGGTTACTACTTCCATTTCTTCCTAGTGCCCAAAAAGATGGGTGACCTAAGACCCATCTTGAACCTCAGCATGCTCAACCTGTTCCTTAGAGTACAAGAGGTTCCACATGATCACCCTCCAGAGAATTCTACCCCTGCTTCACAAGAGCCATTGGCTTTGTGCACTTGACATGCAGGATGCTTATCTGCACATCCCTGTCTTCCAGGCCCACTGCCACGTTCTTCAGTTTGTCTTCCCATGGGAAACATTACCAGTTCATGGCTCTCCCCTTTGGCCTACTCTCAGCACCTCAGGTTTTTACCAAGTGTTTAGCAGTGGTGATGTGGCTCTATGCTGCAGAGGGATCTAACTGTGCCTGTATCTGGATGATTGGCTTCCATCAGCCCCATCACAGAGCAGTCTGAGGGAGTCACTCTCCTTCACCCTGGACCTCTTTTCCAGACTTGCAATAACAGTCAACTATCCCAAGTTCCACCTCTCCCCTCCCAGTGCCTACAGTTCATTTGGGGCAGTGCTGGATATGGTTCAGGGCAGGGCCTTCCTCCCATTGAACAGAGCAGAGACCCTGCAGGAACAGGCTAGATTAATGGCCAACTCACGCTGGACCACAGCCCGGTTGATCCTCCATCTTCTCAGGCTGATGGCAGCTGCAATCTCTACAGTTCCTTTAGCCAGACTACATATGAGGGTGACCCAATGGACTCTTCATGTCTAATGCAATCAGGGGCTGGACAACCTGGCTCACAGGGTCCTAGTGTCTGGGTACATGAAGAAAGATCTTCTTTGGTGGCAGGAGTTGTCCAATCTCTCCATGGGGGTTTCCTTTTCAACCCCCTGCTCCTACCATGACCTTTACAATGGATGCTTCATGTCAAGGCTGTGGAGCCCACCTAGGAGACCATCAGACCCAGGGAACATGGTCTCAGTTGGAAGCATCTCTATACATCAATGTGTTAGAAATGAGGGCAGTAGTGTATACCCTCCAGGCCTTCCAGCCTCTTTTATGTCCAGGGACACTCCTGATTCAGACCGACAATGTGTCTGTGGTCTGGTACCTGAACAAACAGGGAGGCACTCGCTCATACCCTCTATGCCAGGAGGTGATGCGAGTGTAGTACTGGGCAGTCCAACATGACCTCTGCCTGACTGCTGTCTATGTGCTGGGCATCAGCAACATCCTGGTCAACAGTCTCAGCCAGACCACTGTCAGGGCTCATGAGTGGGAGCTAAATCAAGAGTTGGTTGAAAGCTTATTTGACCTGTGGGGTCATTCACAGATAGACCTCTGGGTCTCCCCATCCAATGCAAAACTACCCAATTGTTGCTCGCTCATTCCCAGGTGTGGTGTTTTTTGGTGAGATGCACTGTCTCTTTGCTGGAGAGGGAGGTTCTTTTATGCCTTTCCTCCCTTCCAGGTGCTTCAGAGGGTTCTCCTAAAGCTACAGGTGGAAGGGGCTCACATGATTCTAATAGCCCCTCTTTGGCCTAATCAGATTTGGTTCCCTCTGCTTCAACAGCTATCGATGGAACCTCCAGTACCTCTGCCTCTCCGCCATGATCTTCTGACTCAGAAGCAAGGCAGACTGGTGCATCCAGGCCTCAAATCCCTCCATCTGCATGCGTGGCACCTGTGGACATATGTGGAATAACTCCCATTGTTATTTTTTTATAAAAATTGTCAACTGTGCAGTCGCATTTATAAAACATGAATTATAATGGTGAAATTTTTTTGAAATGTTATTCGACTTACTATACTCATGCTTGTCTACCCAGTTACTCAGTCTCCTACTGGTTTCTGTCCTTGAACTAAATAATTCCTGTTGCTTCATATCAAGGGGTTGTTGATTTTTTTCCAGGAGGCAGTATAGTGCAGTGGGTTAAGGCTCTGAGCTCCAGATCAGGAGACCTGGGTTTGAATCCCACAGCCACCTAGGTGCATTCTGTGTGATCCTGAGCAAGTCACTTAACTTCCTTGTGCTCCCAGGTTGCATCTGGAAACAAGCTTCGGCTTAGTGTGCTGCTCCTGTTTAAACAATGTTCCCTTTCCCTTTTCATTCCTTCCCTATATTGTGTGTGCCTGGGGTGGAGCAGCAATAAAAGATAATCTATGCAATACCCTCAATAACACACCTACCCCAGTTTACTTTTACCTAATGCCCATTTTTAGGCCTTGTACAGTAAGATCTTCCTTCATGAGAATAACTTGTAATGAATGTGTAAGATTTACATTTACATTTGGGTATATCACTTTTATATTATACTAAGTATGTGTGTGAACTGTATAACAACCTCTAAAAATCAATTAAACACATCAAATGTCTAAAAACATGTCTCAGCATTGTGTTTATCTTCCACTTTTCACAACGATAGTTGTCTCAGCAGTGTTTGCAATTAAGGTACAGCACCTTCATATATATATATATAATGGCCGAGTCTGTTGAGTTGATTGCTATAACTGTGCATAGAATAAAATGTGAAACATATAGGTAACTGTAATGCAGACAGTGGCATTATTTTTATATCTGCCCTTTCTCAATGTACCGTACTATGATTCAGTTAGTGTATGCAACAGCAATTCATGTTTATGTTTAAGCCCAAGAAACACCCTTATCTAATTAATCCATTTTATAGTTGTAGAGGCTCTGCCAGAGTTTGTTTGATAAGCTGTGTCCCTAGTGGTTACCATTAGCAGTGTGTGGTTTCAGTTCCATTTCGCCAGCCCAGAGTGGTGGGATTTCAGTATGCTGTGGCTCTGTTTCTATATGCCAGTTGTACATTTGACTCCCTCCCTGACCCTGCTTCACTTGAAAATACCTGGAACATTGGCTTGGTTAGACTAGCACTTTATCCTTGTTATGAAGTTTGAATGTTGCTTACCTGTTGAATGTCAATCAGTCAGAAGGTGTTGTCTACATACAGGAGATTTTATTAGTTCTCCTATGCCTGATGCCTCCACGAGATGGATGGTACTGGCTGCTGCATCATCACCCCTCTAGCTTAAGCTCAGGGATTCTGGATGCGTTACATGCATGTCACCCATTTTTTCAGGCATGGCAATACTAGGAGCCTGCATTCCTGTCTGCTCCTAGCACTCACACTAGCTCTGTGAATCTGCCCACTGAACAGGTTGGGGCATGGATTCACAGAAAGACTACTCTCTTCTGTTTTCCCTTTCATTATGTGGGTCCACCATGTTACTTGGGGCCATGCATCTTCCAGCATGACCATTTTCCCTGGCTGAACTCTCAAGAGTCATGAGCTCTCAACAGCCATTTTGAAAGCCCTGTCTCATGTGGGGGAACTTACTATTGTTGTAAATTACCCACTGTGGCTGAGATCTCATTAAGCTTGAAATCTTGACTGTCAAATTGGTGGGGAACTAACATGGGTTAACTTTCAAAATGGTGCCAAGATCCTATGAGATCCAGGTTCTTGGTGGCCATCTTGTTGCACACTCTACTAATAGATGGATACTAGTGTGTTATTGCACTCTGTCTTTTCCCCTGCTTATGTATTTTATTGAGAAATTTTTCACCACGTTTATATCAATATATTGAGATCTAATTTGGATGATTTTTAATGTTTATTTCATTTGTGTTTAGATCCCCATCCTGAAGCCTTCAGGGTGGGGTCCAGTTTTATCTCAGTGAGAGTTTGTGGTTTATGTAAAGTGCTCTCATTTACATGCTACTCTTTTTGTCTGCCTAAAGCTTAACTGCATTTTCCCTGTTGTGAAGTTTTTTGTTGAAGCTGATTTCTAGTTGGGTTAGCCAGGAGAATGTTTTGCCATTTTCTTCAGTGAGCTTTGATTTAAGTTTGCTGGGTGCTCCTTGTCTTTTAGGAATGATTTCAGGTTGACTGTAGTAATTCTGTGCATGCCAGAGCTGCTATCTGCTTGTTTGTGTGGGTTGTTCTTTCATCCAATGCCTCCATACAATGGATAATTCTGTGTTGTGAGTCCTGGATGGCTCCCCTTCAAGTCACAGCTCAGGGGCTTCTCACCTAATTTTCAGGAGCTAAAGTTATAGCACGATTCACTCAGGAGCTTGCACTCAGCCACTCCCACACTTGGAACACATGCTGCTAGTTGTGTTTTTGATTCTTTGCTTTGATTTATACATTTGGGTTGGCTCCTCAGTTGGTTGGTGCCAAGGGGTGATGCTGAAGATGCATTCTGGAAACTGGACACCACATGCCTGTTCATCGTGAATCACAGTGGTGGTCCAGTTTGTAAGAAGATGGTCCCTTTTATACACATTCTCCTTGGGGTTGCCTCTTTGGTCTGTCTTTGTTTTGGGCTCAGTTTGTGTATTTTAGACTCAGCTTGTGGGATGTAAGGTTTTGGTCATTCTAGGATCAATGGTGCTGATACCATGAGGCGTCAGATCTCAGCAGCTATCTGAGGTGAGGAATCATTGTTTAGCCTCTGCTACTTACTCTGGCACTAAGATCTTGTAGGCTCCAGATCTCAGTGGCCACTTTAATGACCATGAGTTTCTCTGTGGAGGCCTTTTACAGTGCCTCGAGATCTCACCATACTGCACTATCCTCAGTAGCCATGTAGCAGTGGCTGTGCTTTTGTTCTTTGGATTTGGTCTTGCTTGATAGATGCCATTTTGAGCTTCCTTTCCTACCTGCAGCCTTTTTGGGGATCTGTCAGGTGGCAGACATTTGTATTGGGCCACAGCAAGTGCTATGTTGAATCCAGCTTTTTCATTTACGGAAATTTTGCAAATAACAGAAACTTGGGTGGCAGAACCAGAAACAGGGCAGTTTCTATTTCAATAATGGCAACAGCGGATTCCAGACAAGAGATGATGAGGGCTCAGGACCCAGGTTATGCAGTGTGGTGAGGGATGAAATTATTAATCAAAACCTGGGTCAGAACAGTAAAAGAAATGGATACTGGAGGTAATTTTTAAGATACACACTACTGAATTCAATCAAGTACCCAGAAATGACAGGTTCATACAGTCACATGTCTCTCTGACCAGATCACCAGTACCCCAAGTGAGAGCATTGCTGAACCACCTTGGCAAGATTGTACCATAGTACCTGTGCCACAGCATGAGCAACCTTATTAATCCTCTTTCTGGTACCAAAGAAGACCAGAAAGCTATGTACCATACTGGACTTAATGCTCATAAATCAGTTTGTCCATTACAAGAGGTTCAAAATGAAGATGTCATGACCCACAATAGTTGCAGTCAGGAGGGGGCATTTCTTAACACCCATAGATCTGAAAGATGCCTATCTCTGCATTTCCATCCCACCCATACCACAAGATCTTAAGATTTTGTAACCTAAATCTCCACTTCTGGTACAAATGCCTTACCTTTGCTCTCACATCAGCCCAGCAGGTCTTCACAAAAGTCATGGCAGCTCTGGCAGCAAACTTATAAAGGAAGGGAATACATATCACCCCGTACCTGGTCATTTGGCTGATAAAGGCCATATCCTGGATGTTGTTACTAAAAATGATGCAAAGAACATAGGAAATACTCCCCCAACATGGTTGGGTCATAAACAGAACCAAAAGCAACCCCAATCCCTTATTAATACTGGAACACCTAGGAACTGTGTTTGATACAACACAAGGAGTAGTGCGACCATCAAATGATCTCATCCTGAATCTAAAATGACATTGCAATCTAATCCCGTACTACTCTTTCACTGTGATTTGGGATCTGATGCAGCTACTAGAGCTCATGGCCTCCTGCATAGACCTCCACAGCTGGGCACAACTACACATGAGACTACTACAAATATTTCTCTTTGATGGGTGGGACCAAGCCTCACAGAATTATCAAGGAAATCTGTCATTCCCCAATCCATAAAACAATCAACAACCGTCCACAGGAGGCAACCCTAAAGACAAATTGCCTAACAATTGACACAGATGCCAGCCTACAAGGCTGGCACACAATCCTAGACTCAGAGTCAAGGCAAGAATAATGATCAACAGCCGAATCAAAATTAGCAATCAATATACCTGAAAACTGAATAGTCATGCTAGTCCTTGCATGCTTCCACCAGAGAGTCCAGGGCTATCACATCAAAATATGAACAAACAAGGAGGAACAAGGGCAGACTGATGGCCAGAGAGGCAGCCGGTCTCTTAACATGTGCAGAGGTTCATCTAGTTAGTCCATCAGTAATCTACCTAGCAGGAGAATTAAACATATACGCAGACTGGATCAGCCAGCAGACACTAAACCCAGGGGCATGCCAGTTCAACTGATTAGTATTTCAGAAGATTCAGGCTCAATGTGAACCTTTTCAACTAGTCCTTATGGCCACAAGAACAAACAGGCAGGACACAAAGTTCTTCTTGAGATACAAAGAGCACAAAATGGCAGGTAGCTGCCCTATGCACTTCATGGCAGTAAAAGGGCATTTGTCTTTCTGACAGTCTCCTTTGTACTGTAAGTACAGTGAAGCCCACCAGGATGAAGTGCAGTGTCGCAGAATTCTGCAGTAGAGTTACTGCAGGAAACAATGCCATTTCAATGGGAATTAATACCTTTTGTCCTGCAAGAAATGGTGACATTGTGCTTCATCCTGGTGGGCTTTACTGTAGTTCTGATATCCAGAATCCAGGAGTACAGTGGTCCTCATAGCTTCAGATTGGCCCAGGAGAATGTTGTACACATCAGTAATACAGATATTGATAGATGAACCAATATCCCCACCAACACATCCAAATCTTCTGTTACAGGAACCAATCCTACATGCAGCACTACACACCCTCAGGCTGAAATCATGGCTGCTTAGAGGGACAGATGTCTAGCATTAGGACTTTCACACAAGGTAGTGAATGTAATGCTACAGTCACAGACAATCAACAACCTGCACCTACAACAGTTACTGGTCCACTTCTAGATAATGCAAATCCAAATCCATCACTGCCACATCCTGTTCCATTCCACAGTTATTAGAAGTTTTAGAAGATGGATTTGACAAATGACTGACCACAGCATCCTTACAGGTACTGTACAACCTGCTGTACTAGGGGCAAAATGAAGGAAAATCAGTTAGTCATTTCCTGGAATGCACCCACAGATGCTATCTTTCTTCAAAGTCACAGACAATATTTGACCCAGAAAAAAACAACCATAGCACCATAACAGCTAAATGTTGTACTTGGTACCTTAACCGAAGGACATTTGAGCCTCTGGATTAAGTCTCACCTTTTTATTTGACTCTCAAGTGTATATTTCTAATTGTCATTTACTCAACCTGTAGAATGAGTGAGCTGAAAACAGAGTGGTCAGGCATGCATGCTTCCACTGGAGAGTCCAGGGCCAGCTGCACTGAACCTTTTCTGACATTTCACAAAGACAGAGTAATTGTCAAAATTGTTCTCTCCTTTTTGCCAAAGGTGTCCTCTCCCTTCCATCTGGCCCAAGAGATCTCACTTCCTGCCATGCTCTCCTGAACCCGGACATCATTAGGACTGTTAAGATTTACCTGGCCAGAACAGTCTCTTTCAGAATGAGTGAGACTGTGTCTCTGTTCCACGAACCTAAGCAGAGACTCATTGCTTCAAGGGCTACCACTGCCAGATGGAGAAAAATCAGCCATTTCAAAGGTCTACAAAGCCTCTGCCCTGCCTCGTCCATCCAAGTGAAGGCACATTTCTCTTAATCAGTGTCTGCCTCCTGGGGTAGAATGAAATTCAGGCTCAGTCACATTCATCTGCTTGGGGCCACCTTGTTATCTGTGCACACATTCTTTTGACACTACAGACTTGAAACCTGGGACTATGACAAAGCAAACTTTGGTCATATGGTTCTACAGTCAATTCTTAAGCCATTTCCTCATCATCCCACCCAATTTTCTTCTGTCACTGCTACTTAGATCATTCACTTGTAATGACTTTGGAGTGGTGTAAAAGCGGCGATAGATAATGGAAGTTTGCTCACCTAGTAAGGTGATTATAGAAACACCTTTTACACCACTCACATCCCAACCAGCAATGAGGATTATGGCTTTTGCTCTGTGTTCATTTGATTGCAGCTGAATATGACATTTTTATCACTATGTATTTCATGCTGTTACATTATAATAGCATAGTTACCTATGTAGTCTCCTATAGTTCTAAAATATGTTTTCTCTTTTCAGTAAAGTTTTTCTGAGTTCAAAAAGTGTGCCTTATTGATGATGATAATAAAGACCATTGAATCTGTTTCCACTGGTATTCTGTTTCATTTCATTATGCTTGTTTTCTCTCGTAAGTTCATTAAATTGTTGTAGGAGAAGTCGCATTGGAAGTTTACTACTGAGTAAGATCCAGCAGGAAGGGGCGGAGACAGAATCAGATTTAGCATTTCAGTCTGTGCATCAGCCTATCAGAGGTTGTCTGTATAACCCACTTGTGATGACTTCATAGTGGTGTAAAAGGTGATCCTGTAATCACCAGGTGAGGTGATGCAGGATGTCCAGCTAGCAGCATGCATATAGACCAGATGAGCAAACTTTCATTAGCAGCAACAGATTTTAAGATCAGCAGAAGCTTTTTAAGATGAGCAGCTAGGTTAAGGAATGCATTATTTATGCTCAGAAGACTATTGACCAGTTTGAGTTTAGTTCAGAGTCTATTGACCACTGGTATAGCAACAGGGCTAAATCACAGAATATGTTTGACCATGTTACTGTGTTTTAGCAAATCATATGGCAAGTCACTATCCAAGGGTGTATGTAGATGCATGTATTTATGTCTACAGTGGCTCCAGACAGGATGCAATTCAGTAATGTTGCAGTATATCATAAAATGCTGCAGTATGCTACATAGAGAATAAAGTATGGGTCTGGGTGTGTAACAAGAATTTACACACACCCGAGGAGTTTATGCATAGCATCAAACCCCAAGGGTGTGTGTAAATTTGAGTTTTCACACACTCAGACCCATATTTTATTTTATATAATTGTTGGATTTCTTTTTCCCTCAGCAATTATATAATATAAAAAGGCTACTGTGCCGCCAGCAGTCCGATCATGTCATGGCGCATAGTCAGCTTTCACTTTTATTTTAAACATTTGTCCAACTATTGTGAGAGAGGTCAGTCAGTAAAATGAGGAACATCAAAAGTTTAGTTGAAATTTTACGTACTGCCAGTGTCCGTGGCAGTTTCTTTACATGTTGGGTCTGTGTTGGGAAGGAGACGGCGATCGAGAATTGAGGAGCGCAAGGAGGCGCATGCGCAGAGTGGGGGAAACTGTGCACATGTTTGCCATTATAAATGTTCCTTTATAATGACAAATTATGCCACGGTTTCCCTATGGGAAAAAGAGGAAGCCATTAATTATAATGTAATAAAATGGCAATTGGGCAGTGTTTGGCGACATGTCAGTTACTGCAAGTGATGGTGTTGCATCATAGCTGGCTCAATGATGTTTCATTCTGGCTGGCTCTGCTGAATATATATATATATATATATATATATATATATATATGTAATAGATATACCACTCTGAGGTGTGCGGTCGCGCTCTGATATCATGCGCCTTGGTGTGCGTAGTGCATGAGACTGCAGGCCTGTCTCAACCGCACAAGGCGTGCATATATCAGAGCATGACTGCACACCTCAGAGTGGTATATCTATCTTATAAAATGGCTGTAGATTTTTTTTTGGGGGGAGTAGTCCTTCTGTGTAGTTGGTAATTAAATTTTATGTTTGTAGAGGTGACACTTTTTGGTGTTAAAAACTGTATTTTAAATGAATTTAAGTTTTAGTAGTCCTTTGTGGTGTCAAAAAAAGTATGTGTTTATAGTACTGTCACTTTAATTGCCCAAATGTAGCTTGACCGAGTGTTGCTCATTTTAGAAAGTGAGAAGCTGTTAGGTTGTGAAAGTAAGACGTGGTGTGTTTAAAAAATTAGAAAAGTCTGTGCCTTTTATTAGTTTCTGTCCATTTTCTTTAGTACTAGTTCCACATTGTATCTCGGAAGCAGCCGGGGTAGATTGAGTGAGTGGGTAATTTTAGAACGTGAGAGGCGAGGCGAGTGTTGCTATGGCAACACTCACTCTGCGCTGCTAGGTTTCTAAAATTACCGACCGCTTGGTCTGTCGTCTCCGCTTCGCATCAGAAATGGAGCTACTATTTTGGATTACGGAGAGAAACTAGTAAAAGGACTGACTTCTAATTTTTAAACACTGCACGTCTTACTTTCACCAGCTAACAGCTTGACTTTAGAAATGAGCACCTTCGTCACGCTACATTTCTGTATTGAAAGTGAAAGTACTGTGTTTAGGATCGCGGTATTGTCAATGTAAAGGCTTGAATTGAAGACAAGACTACAAAATAATGTATGTAAAGGCTTGAAATGAGGAGAAGAGTACAAAATAATGTATGTTGTACTTTTATATATACAGTTAGGTTTATGTTAATCAGACTGGTCACAGTGGTTACATGGTGTCAGTTGCATATGTGTGTTAGTGTGGGTGTCTAGCTGCAGCAGGTGTGGAGTGGTCTTGCTGCTGGTGAAAAGGTTTGAGGAATGGAAAGTAGTTTAGGCGCGGTCGTGAGTGCTAGGTGTAGGGTCTTTGGGAAATAATGCACGGTCATGTGACGTGTTTTGTCCAATTGTATAAGTGGGATTTTATGATTTTACCACACCATTTTATAAATATATATATATATATATATATATATATATATATATGCTTGACCGACACTATGATGTTACTATGCTCATAATCCTCACCAGCCCTGTTGGTCATTGAATTTATCTCTAACTTATACCTTGCCCCAGCACTGTATCTGGGTGTACCTTCCACGTAAATGTAAAACTGTAAAATTGTCTTTTCTCCTGTTTTTGTACCTGAATGTATTCGTCTGAACCAATTACTATATCAATGTACCTGTTGTACCTTTTGTACTCTCCCGGTCGTTCCTGAAAATAGGCATAAACTTGTCTAGTGTACTTACCGGTAAACAAAACTAAATAAATATATATATATATATATATATATATATATATATATACACACTACACACACACACTGCAGAGCCAGCCATGATGCAGTGCAGTACTATGTAGTAAGTGACATGTCACGAGATAATGCATGACAAAAATACTTTTTTAATCTGTTTTTATTTTGCATTTAAAACATTTACATACAAATCTTACCAAACAAACATAAAAGAATGCAGTGTGCAATAAAGCCTTCCAGTTAATATCAGCACATATTTAACTATTAGATAATATTATACATTTCTCTGCTGAGTAATGATATACATCTATTACAACATATACATATCAATTTTATTAATCCCTTATATCCTCTAATCTGGAGCATTTGTTTCTGGATATCAAAATATTATTTCATTACCTCTTCATATCTTATTTTATTCATTTCACCAAGCTTCTCTGTAACTGTTTTTAAAGGGTATTCAGTTTAGTTTTCCTTCATCAATTGCTGTTAGAATTGGTTCTCATTTTTGCCAATATTTCTGTATTTGATTCTTATAATAATGATAATAATATAACAACAATAACCTTTTTCTAATCTCATAGTTTCTAAGAACAGGTTTTCCAGAGATGGATGGATGGTATCTCTGAATCCTTCCACATATGAGCAATGCATCTCTTACCATTCATAAATGCCAAAACTACTATCTGCTGTATTTTATTAGGAATATATTGTGAAAATGAAGTGTGGAAGGGACATAGTCCTGCTTCATAAACCAGCTTTAGTCCTAAGACTCTAATTAATATTTTGATAATTTCCATCCAGATTGCTTTAATCAAAGAACACAGTACTATCACATGGGTTGCTTTGGTTATTTTGCCACATCCTCTATTGCAATATGGCAAGATAGTAGCTTTAAATTTAGTTAGTAAATATGGAGAAAAATATGTTCTATGAACAGTATAGAATTGTATTTGATTCATTTTGTTATTTAATAATTTATTCCATGATGTACAAATCTCATCCCATTTCTTTGTAGAAATATTATTTTTTAAATCTTCCTCCCACTTTTGCTTTAAATACTGTGTTATGATTTTTTTTTCTTACTAATAATAGTTGAATAAAGTTTGGATATTAATTGTTTTCTATTTTGTGCTGTTTCCAGAAGTTCCATAATTACATTATCCCATATAACGTTGCCTTTTTGTTGTACTTCTCATATAGCACAGCCTATTTTTAAATAATTGAAAAACATATTTCTGTGTATTCCATATTGATCATGTAGCTTTTCAAATGATTTTAAAGTCTGATTATACAAATCTGCTATTGCAGTAATATTATATTCTAGTCATTTCTTGGTAGCAGAAGGACTAAAAATCAGAGCAGTGCAACAGGAGTTTGTGGACTTGGGGAGGGGCCTTAGACAAGTAGCACACACGGTAACTTTTTCGGAAGTGCTACCTGTCTATGGCATGGATGAGGCTAGGGTACTCTGCACCATGGGATTCAATGACAGGCTGATAAACTATTGCAAAGCTCAGGGATTTGGCTTTATTGGGGACTGTGGCTCCACCTGGAGGGATGCAGGCCTATACAGGTGCAATGGTCTGCATCTATCCAGGAGGGAACCAGGATCCTAGATGATAGGTTTAGATGCTTCATTGGCAACATTTAAACTATCCAAGGGGAGGCACTGAAAAGGAGAAGGAAATCCTAGACCCCCAAAAATCAGGGTAGTTAGTGAGGTAAACACCAAGATAGAGCAGTCGATAGGGAGAAGTGCAGGGTAAATAGAGAAAAGACAAAGGCAGTAAGGGCAGGGATGGGGAAAATAAATAAAGCCATAAAAATGGAGGGTAACGAGTACCAATGCCCATAGTCTACGTAAAAGCTCCCCAAAATGGTGGCCTTGATGGAAGAGGATGCCTGGGTATCGGGCAGTCACAGAAACATGGTACACAGAGACCATGACTGGGATGTCAACATACCAGGGTGCACAATCTACAGAAGGGACAGGAAGGGAAGAAGAGGAGGAGGAGTAGCTCTCTATGCAAGGGAAGGCATCAAAGCAACAGAACTAAAGGGTAAACAGGGAGAAGAGGAGGCACTGTGGGTCACCCTGGAGACTGGAAATGGCACCTCAAGCTGCACAGGGGTTGTATAAAGACCCCCATCTCAGGGAGGAAATGGCCAAGGAAATTATAGAAGGCATCTGTGGGATGGCAGAGAAAGAGGAGATATTGCTGATGGGGGATCTGAATATGCCAGATGTTAACTGTAGCACCTTTGCTGCTGCCACATCTAAGAGTAGGGCCATTCTTAATGCCCTACAGGGGGCATGCCTCAGACAGCTAGTTTTGGAATCCACTCAGGAGGGAGCAATCTTAGACCTGGTACTCTCAAATGGGGATGGAGAGAGGATCTCCGATCTTGAAGTGGGTAGCCATCTGGGAAAAGTGACCACCAAACAGTGTGGTATATGATAAACTTAGCTGTAGAGTCAAGCCATACAAAAGTAAAGGTGCTAGACTTCAGGAAGGTTGATTTTGTCAAAATGGGAGAGTGCCTCAGAAAAGCACTAGCAAACAGGCAAGAAGGTGGGGTGGAGCAACAATGGGAAACATCAGAATTGCCATCACAGAGGCAACAAGCCTTTGTGTGGAAGCAAATAAACAAATCAAAATGAAAGAAAAAAAACACTATGGTTCTCAAAGAAATGACGGGAAGGTTTGGGAAAAAAGATAGCATTCAGGAAGTATAAGGAAACACAGAAGGAGCAGGACAGAGAACTGTACCAGTAAAGCAGAAGGAAGTGGGAAAGCTGTCAGAATAGCAAAGGTCCAAACTGAAGAAAAGATAGCCAACTCAGTTAAGAAGGGGATAAAACCTTTTATAGGTACATTACGGAGCAAAGAAAGACTAAGGCAGGGATACTGAGGCTGAATAAAGAGGAAAGTGTTTGGGCAGAGAGCGACAGTGAAAAAGCAGAGATACTGAATGAATACTTCTGCTCAGTATTCACAATGGAACGGCAGGGGGAGATACCTAATCCAGTTAATAGAAGCACTCTGGGTAGGGGGGTTGATATTAGTCCTTTCACAGAAAAAAGGGTTCTGAAAGAATTCTTAAAACTGAAGGTGGATAAAGCAATGGCGCCTGATGGGATTCACCCCATAATTCTAAAAGAACTAAGGAAAGAAACAGTAACACCACTGACTACCCTTTTTAACAAATCATGGGAGGATGGTGTTGTACCTGAGGACTGGATGAGGGCAGATGTGATTCCCCTTCACAAAAGTGGGAGCAAGACAGAGGCAGGAAACTACAGACCTGTCAGCTTGACCTCAGTGGCAGGGGAAAATAATGGTATCATTTCTGAAGGAAAGAAGTGTTGAGTACCTAGAGGCCAGTGGGGTACAGGACCCAAGGCAACATGGATTCACAGCAGGAAGGTCATGTCAGACAAATCTAATTGATTTCTTTGACTGGCTGACCAAAGTAGTAGACCAGGGAGGTGCTGTCGACATGGCCTGCCTAGACTTTAGCAAGGCATTTGACACAGTCCTGCATAAAAGATTAATAAACAAATTAGCCAGCCTGGTAGTTGGTCCCAGGGTGGTAGCTAGGTAAAAACACTGGCTGGACAACAGGACACAGTGGGTAATAGTAAATGGACTCCGACAGTGAAGAAGGGGGTTACTAGTGGGGTACTTGAGGTTCAGTACTGGGTCCAGTCCTTTAATATCTTTATAAGTGACATTGCCAAGGGACTGAAGGAAAGTATGTATTTTGCAGATGACACAAAGATCTGCAACAGGGTTGATTCACAAGGTGGGGTGGAAAGGATGAAAAGGGACTTGGCAAGGTTGGAGGAATGGTCAAATGTATGGCAGCTTAGATTCAACGCAAAGAAGTGCAAAGTAATGCACCTGGGAAACAAAAACCCAGGGGAAGAGTACACAGTGGGGGGTGAGATAATGACAACAACAAAAATGGAAAGGGACCTGAGGGTACTCATATTAGATGACCTAAAGGTGGGCCAGCAATGTGAGAAGGCAGTAAGGAGGGCTGGGGGGAATACTGGGATGCATAGGGAGAGGCATCACTAATAGAAAACAGGAAGTTGTTGGCCCTCTGTACAGACAGTTGGTAAGACCACATCTGGAGTACTGTGTGCAGTTCTGGAGACCCCATCTCCTCAAAGACATAGACAGGGTGGAGGCTGTCCAGAGGAGGGCAACCAGAATGGTGCAGGGTCTGTACCAGAAGACATATGAAGAAAGACTAAAGGAGCTTAAGATGTATAGCCTTGAGGAAGGGAGGGGGACATGATAGAAACTTTCAAATACCTCAAGGGAAACAACAGAGTCCATGAGAGTAGTATTTTTCAGAAAAAGAGATGTGCAAGAACAAGGGGGCACAATTTGAAGATAGAGGGGGAACGGCTCAGAGGTAATGTGAGGAAGTATTTCTTTGCAGAGAAGGTTGTAGATGCATGGAACGGCCTTCCTGAGGTGGTCATAGAGTCAAAAACAGTGGGGGAATTCAAGAATGCATGGGACAGACCTAAGGCAATTCTATTGGGGGGTAGGAGGAAGTAGGCTGTTGATTAACTAGGATTTGCAGCTTATCTGTGAGGTAGGGAAATGGGCAGACTAGGTGGGCCAAGCGGTCCTTATCTGCCATCAAATTTTATGCTTCTATGTTTCAAATTCTATGGTGTGAAAATTGTTTTGAAATAATGGGGAATATTTAGACATTTTATTTTTAACACCCCTTATTTGCATAATATTCCAAATTTTGACAGTGGTTTTGGCAAACACATTGTCTATATTTTTAAGAACTTTGTTTTTAAGGTTTTTAGAAACTAGATGCATAATACCTTGCGGTGATGGGGTTTGGTATTCAAAATAAGCTCATGGCAGAATTGATTGGAACCAAATTTCTTTTACATAGAAACACAGAATCTGTTGGCAGATAAAGACCATACAGCCCACCTAGTCTGCCCATTTCCCTGCTTGGTTTGGCAATCCCTACTCTTATCTGGACTGCCTTTCTCCTGCTCTACTGTACAGCAGGGTGCCTTATGTTTATACTTGCACTTTGAATCCTCATACTGTTTTCACTTCCACCACCTCCGCTGGTAGGCAGTTCCATGGATCCACCACCCTCTGTGAAAATACTTCCAGCATTCCCCTAAGCCTCCCTTCAGCCTCATGTTATGTCCCTTGTCCTTGTGCAGTTTCTTCTGTGAAATGTGCTCCCTTCCTGTACCCTGTTTATTCCTCTAAGGTATTGAAAGTCTCTAACATATCCTCTCTCTTCCTTCTCTCTTCCAGTGAATAGATGCTTAGTTCCTTGAGTCGTTCCTCATAAGGCTTCTGGTGCAGTCTATGTATCATTTTTGTTGCTCTTCTCTGGACTGCTTCCATTTTGTCTATGTCCTTCCTGAGATGCAGTCTCCAGAATTGGACACAGTATTCCAGATGAGGCCTCACCAGTGATCCATTCGTGGCATCACTACTTCACTCCTCCTACTGGTTATGCCCTTCCTATGCATCCCAGCAGTCTGTTGCCTTCCCCACTGGTATTTCACAATGTTTGGCTGACTTCAGGTCATTGGATATGACAACCCCGGGTCCCTCTCCTGACTTAGGGTGGTTAAAACCTGCCCCCCCATCCTGTATTCCTTGCTTGGGTTTCTGTCTCCCAGGTGCATTGTCTTGCACTTCTTAGCAATGAAACCCAACTGCCAAACCCTTGACCATTCTCCAGTAGTCTTAGTCTTTGGTCATTTCTCATTTTATCTAGCCCCTCCTGGGCATTGACTCTATTACAGATCTTGGTGTCATCTGCAAACAGTCATACTTTCCCTTCCAGTCCCTCTGCAATGTTGCTTATGAAGACATTGAATAGAACTGGACCCAGCACTGATCCCTGTGGAACCCTGCTGGTCACCTCCCCCTCTTCTGATTTTATATAATTTACTACCACCCTCTGGGACCTGCCTTTTAGCCAGTTTCCAACCTATTTTACCACTTTAGTACCCACATCCGGATTCCCCAATTTGTTAAGCAACCTTCTATGAGGAACAGTCTTGAATGCCTTATTGAAATCCAGGTATGCCATATTCACTGCCCCTCCCTGAGCCACCACCCTTGTCACCCAGTGAAAGAAATTGATAAGATTAGTCTGACAGGACCAACCCTCAATGAATCCATGCTGCCTTGGGTCTTTTGCACCACTTGACTCCAGGAACTTCACTACCCTCTCCTTAAGCAGGGTCTCCATCAGCTTCCCCACCACTGAGGCCAGGCTTACAGGTCTGTAATTGCCTGCTTCCTCCCTACTTCCAGTCTTGTGCAGGGGTACCTCCTCTGCCCTCCTCCAGTCCCCAGGTACCTCCCCATCTCTAGTGATTGGTTGAAGAGGGTTGTCAGTGGACCTGCTAGGACTTCCCTGAGTTCCTTCAACACTCTAGGGTTAATCACCTGGCCCCATCATCTTGTCTGTCTTTAATTTTCCTAGTTCCTCCAAGACTCTATCTACTGTAAATGGGCTGCTGTCCACCCCCACGTACATCTTTCCTCATGAGTCTTGGCCCCTCCTCTGCCTCTTCCTCGGTAAATGATGAGCAAAAATATTTGTTTATTATCTCAGCTTTTACAAGGTCATCCTCCACCCACCCACCCTCTACCTTCTTTAGCATAACAATACCATTTCTGGTCTTCTTCCTCTCATTAATGTAAAGAAAGACGGTCTTGCCCCCCTTCTTAATCTTTTAAAGGTTCTGTGGCTGCAACCCAGTGATAATACTGCAAATTATGTAACTTCAATCCAAGTTTTGAGTAGTTCAATATTAAATTTTCTTTAATCTTGACCTGCATTTTTTCTAGAGGAACCTGGTGATTATCCGATCAATAGCTTTAAATTAATTGTTTTTGTTTGTTTTATTGTTTACGAGGTAAAATGACTGGACACAGCCCTTTTTTAGTCATGCCTGACATATAAAATGTCATAAATACATAACACATACCAGATACAAACATTGATCAATACAGCACATATAAATATAATATTAAAACAGTAGCACAGATCAGTTGTTATTACAGAAGCAGTGATTCAAAGAATCATGAAGTCTTCAAGAATAGTTTTAAAGTGCTTAATACTTTTAGCTGACTGAGTTTGCTTTGATAGCTTATTTAATAGTGCAGGACTGAACCAAGTAAAGGAGCTTTTTTGCCATTGATAGTTTCAGTGAATCTGGATAAAATAAAACGTCCATGCTGTGTCTTGTTAGATATGAACCAGGATGTTTTAAAAATTTCCCAAAAAGACAACTTGGAGATGTATTATGCCAAACTGTATATGCCAAAACTGCAGCATCATATTCTTTTCTTAGCTCTGGTGAAAGAATGCATCCTTTCATACAAGAGACAATGGTGGGTCCTGGTTGGGACTCTAACCCAAATTGACATATATTATTCAGTATTAGTTGGTACTTTAACATAAATAACCTCCCTTGAGTAAACACTGTATGTCAGATAGTTTCATCAATGGTATTGCCTGAAATATATATAACAGTCGGAAAAGTATATTCATTTTAATAAGCTGAGTTCAATCCAGTAATGAAAGTTGGAGATCCTCCCATTTTTATAGGTCCTTCTTAATGTCCCCTATTAGTGGATTTAAATTAATATTGAGTAATTCATGCCATTTATTTGTAAGGTGAATGCCTAACTATGTAATTTGATCTTTTTTACAGTCATGGGGAAATTATCCATATTAAATTTTATTTTATCTGACTGTATCAATAAGGCCTCAGATTTTTTCTAGTTAACTAAGTAGCCAGATTCTTTACCATATTATTTACCATAGTCTTTTACTAATTCTTTCTCTGGGTTTTCTAAATACAGTAAAATATTGTCTGCAAACATAGATATTTTAAAGCTTTTCCTTGTGAAAATTGAAACCAAAAATGTCTTTATTCTTTCTTATTGCATTGGCTTGGGGTTTTATAACTAAAGTAAATAACATGGGTGACAATGGACACTCCTGCCGAGTACCACAAAATAGGGGAAAATACAGGACATCGTTTTGTTTGTCAAAACTCTAGCTTTAGGGGCAGCATAGATGGCCTGTTGCCACTTTTAATATTTTATACATATCTTTGCTGCCTTTCAAAATCTCAAATAGGTAGGGCCACTCTACCCTGTCAAATGCTTTTTTGTACATCCAGGAACACCACCATTGCATTTGGATCTCTTACTGTATACAGACTATTTAGTGTATTTCTAATGTTATTATGTCCCCTTCTTCCCTTGACAAAGTCCATCTGGTCATCCCCAATCAGGTCTGAGAAGACGTTTTCCAGCCTTGTAGCCAACATTTTTGTAAAGATCTTATAGTTAGTATTAAGTAATAAAATTGGTTGGTGTGATGAACAAAGTGTTTTATCTTCTCCCTTTTTGGGGATGATCATGATAACAGCCTCTAAGGAAGAGGGGAGGAACCCTTGGAAGGCATTAAACAGCTCTGCAAACTTAGGACTTAGTATTTTATTAAAAGTGTTATAGAAATTGATCCCTAACTCATCTAATCCTGGAGATTCCCCTGGTTTTAATTCTTGGATTGCATTTTTCACCTCTTCATTGTATATTTCTTCATCCAGCATTTGTTGCTGTTGTTCATTTAACTGTGAAATATTAAAAAATTGATTTGTACCAGAACTTTTACCTTGTAAACTATATAAGTTTTGGTAAAACTTTACAAATTCTGTATTTATATCTTTTTCTGTTGATCTAACTTCTTCCATTGTTTTAATTTCTGTCATATTTCTTTCCACTTTTTCTTTTTGTATCATGTAAGCTAATAATGTACCTCTTCTATCAATATGGGCATAATTTTTTGCTCATTAGTAATATTAACCTTTCCATTTTTCATTATATATTTGGTTGTATTCATGTTTACATTTTTCCATCCATTTTAAATGTTTATCAACTTGTGATTGAGTATGCAGTTTTTGTGCTTCTTGTATTTCTCTAGTTATTAAAATTTATTGTGTTGTTTCTTTTTCTTTTTATTGCATAAGATATACTTATGCCTCTCATAAAAGGCTTTATAAGCATCCGTACATTATTCATAGATGTGTCTTCAGCCTTATTTTTGAGAAATATATTTCTCTTTTTTCTGTTACTTTGGTAATATAAATCTCATCTTTTAATAACAATGGATCCAATCTCCATGATTGATGAATGGTGGTGTCCCTGGACACAAGTGTTCACTGCAGTGGTGAGGGTCAGATATATGAACAGGCTTGTATTCTACCTCAATGACATCTTTAAAAAGATGTCTTGAGCCTATAAATAAGTTGAAGGAGGAGGGATGGTGAGGAGGAGAGGAAGAAAGAGGAAAAAGGGAAAAAAGAAAAAAGGGGAAAAGCAGGAATACAGCAGCATAAAAATGACCCCAGGCAGCAATAAGAAACTTATATAAGCCTACATAAAACAGCCTTGCAAGGAGGAAAACATCTCGATTAAAGCATACAAGAGATGCCAGTTCTGGAAGAAATTGAATGGTTAATTATCATATTTTTGAAAGTCTGTTAAGGGGGGGTGCAGAATGAATAAGAAGAATACAAAAGATTAAAAAGGGTTTTCAATAGAATCCCAGAAAAACAAACTAATAAAACGGAGGAAAGTGTGAATACTAGTAAGGTAAAAGCTAAAAAGTGTGGCAAAAAATTCCAAGAGCAGGATGCTGTTGCAAAATCGTAGAAAGTTGGGCTATAAAGAAACTTGCATGAAGAAGAAGGAGATATAGAAGAAAACATTTCAGAGCAGACAGACCCAAACTGAAACAAAACCAAACTCAGAGAGAAATTAAAATGAGTAGCATAAATACAAAAGGATGTACCAAATGTCAAAAGTTTATTTGTTTAGCAGAAAAGCCATTACAAAATGTACACATAAAACTAGTAAAATATTTTATTAATATATCCCACAGGCAAATATAACACATCTCCGGATAAATACCAACTATTTGACACAAGTTAGCAAAGATATTAAAAATAAGTTTCATGAGCAAAATGTAGCTCCCACTGTGTAATGGAGTCCATTCGTTTTTAAATGAGAGCTCAAAGTTCCATGAGTCCAAAGTCCCCAACCAATACATATAAAGACTCCATTTCATATACAGGAGCCCATAGAACAGTTTTGCAAAAGAAATAGTTCTAGTTAGACTGTATACTCAAAGAATAGTCTATAGCTTTCCACAGCTCAAATATTTGAAAAACATTAAAAGACACCATTATGGTAAGGAGTCCACACACTTTTAAATCTGTCACTCAATGCTCCATTATTCAGGAGTTCATTAATTACAATTGATATAAGGTTAGAGGTCTCCATTTCTCCATTTGTGTTCGAGTCCAAAAAATATTTAACATAACCCATTATAATCTCAAAGAGAAAAAACAGACTAGCAGTTATATTGGATCTTCAGGAGCTCATGTCCAGTATTAGAATTAAAGTTGGAACAACCTTTTTCATCAAAGGGAACATCTCAGCAGAGTATTGGCAGAATGCACGATTTACACCAGAGTCCAACAGTAATATACTGTATTATCAGGTGAAAATAGATCAAGTAAAATAGTAAAACTCAATCTAAAAACATGACACAAACCTTACATATAAATAATTCAGCATTGCCCATTAGTTGCAGGATTATTTAAAATAAAAAAATGAATCAATACATGTCCCATCAAGTTCCCTCTCTTGATAATTGGTAGACATATATGTACAATTTTAAAGTTTTTAAAAGCTTTTTAAAGCTCCTTTTTAGCCTGCAGAATTTGGAAAAACCTCCTTTATTCTCTAGGCAGTATCTTTATGGCAATATCCAGTAATACCACTGTAGGGAGAAGAACGATATGACAATTTTTATAAAGTATGAATAAATATTTTTAAAAAGTTCAAAAGAGTCAAACTCCTATTTTATGAGTTCAATGACCACTACTCATTTGCTTCGGCCATTTATTCTGGTCCATCTTAAATTCATATAAGCACAGTACCTTTTGTTCTAGCACTCCTTCCCACTTTTCTAGACAAATGCCTCCAGCTGCATCTACTTTCTCCCTGTCTCCTCTCAGCCTGTTCTTTGCCACCCCAGGGCACCTGCCTGGACCCACTCCTGGTGGTCACATGTGTCCTGATGTGTTCTCCATTTTGGTATAATTGCCTATGTTAGCCACCTACATTTATCCTCCTCCTCCTCTACACTTACTCTTCCTATACTGGACCTCTTTCAATAGCACTGTTATACAAGAATTGTTTACTGTTATCTCACTGTTGTTTCCTTGTTGTATGTTATCCCTGACGTGGAACCTTTGTAAAAGTGCATTGGCTCAAAGGTGAATTGTAATCCTAGACAAAATAAATAAAATAAAATAAATAATAAAATGCATAATTTCCTTAGGCTCCCACCACAGAACACAAAGCTATACTGGCCTTGGAGGCAATGAGGCAAATACTAAGCCCCACAGCATACTATCTGTCCCCATCAATCAGGCTCTCATATAGACCCCAGTTTCAGGGACAGGTTAATCCAGAAATCTCCTCCTCAGCCAGACCTGGTCACAGCCCCTCAATCAGGAACCCATTTCAGACTCTAAGCTGTAGAAATACTGAACAAGAAAAGAAAAGTGCTCCAGTAGGCATAGCATTAAATGGGTATGGGATGTAACCACCAAGTCCTCAGGCAAAGTTAGCATACATACCAACAGTTATAATTAGTCATATAAACCATTAGCTGACTTCTTCTTCCTCTAGGTTTCCCAGTGCAGGTCCATAAGATTACAAGTTCAAAGCTGTACTGGTGCTGTTAGCCTCGATATTCGGTCCCAAAAACTGTCTGAGTCAGTTAGGAACCAAAACAAAAGTGAACAAGAACGGCGGCCAAGCATTAAGCACCCTAGGTCAGTGTGTTCATCCCCAAAGCTCCACAAAATGACCGCCATTGTAGGGAGCAGCCTTCATAGCAAACAAGAGAACACCAAATGCGATCTGGGCAACCATTGTAGAAAAAATCATTTCTAGAGCCCATGGGCTACAAGACCATGTATCTACAACATTTAAATTAAACTAACATTAGTTCCAGTCATAAGTTTGTCCTAAGTCTTTTAAAAGGACAAAACATAGAACAAAAAACTTATGGAGCAGAGAGCTGAACAGAGCAGAAGCGGCACCATGCCATCTTGCTTGCGCCCCTGCAGCCCAATACAGAAGGAAAATGAACCAAAAAAGGAAAACTGTGAAAACAGTATGTAGAATGAATATACAGGAGGAAACAATTACAATCACACTACAAATTCCTGAAGGATTTGAATTTACGTATGTCCACAATACTACACTGAAAGCAATCCCTAAAGACAAAACTAAATTTAAACAACACAATGCAGAGGACCAAACAGAACAACTGCAATCTAAGGAAAAAGAAAATATAGAACACTATGGCTATAAACAATTACTGATGGAATTAAGGAATGGCTTTGCTGGGATTAACTCTGAAATAGACAAAATAATGGATGAAATAGGAGATGTTAAAGATGAAATTAAGGACATGAACAACAAAATGACTGAATTAGAAAACAGAATTTCAGACATTGAAGATTTATTAGCCTCAGATTGAGCCTAAAATATCTGAACACACCAAGGACATTCAGGAAATAAAACAGAAGGTGGAACATTTAGAATAGCAGTCTAGACACACTAACTTAAAGTTTTGTACATACCAGAAGGCATTGAAAACCAAAATATTCAAAGTTTGTTGTGAATGGTTAAATGAGTGCCTTAAGCAAGAACTACAAGGACACAGAATTGAAATAGACAGAGCTCACTGAATACCTGGATGAATCTCATATGCACAGCAGAGATTTCCATCATGCAGTATGTGAGACATTTGAGATATCAGGACAGAGAAAAATTAATGGCATTTGCAAGGAAAACTGGTCTAGTAATGAATGGAAAACTAATACTGACATTTTCAGATTTGGGTCGAAATTGATATAAAAAGAAGAACTTTAAATCCTTTAATGACGGCCTGTGGGAAAAACATATTAAATGTCAACATTAATTTCCAAACACACTGAGGATCTACTATCAAGGAAAATACAACAGCTTTGAAACAGTTGAGGAAGCAGAGGCCTTTTGAAGGAAGCATTTGGAATTTTAATAAAAGGAACTTTCAAGAACATGGACCAAAAAAAAAAAAAACACCAGAAAAGAAAACAAATGAACCAAAGGAAGGAATGGTCAAGATGGCGCACCCTCTAAGAAGATGAATCTGACTATAACAACCCTTCAACAAAAAGAACTATGATGAGAGACAGAACTATACAAGTCAAGAAGAAGGAAATTATAGTATTGTGGACTTGCGGTATTGTCATCAACTAGTTTGAGTACTATCTCTCTGGCAAGGGAGCAAGGGGTGGTGATGGAAATTTCTCCTCCTCCTCCCTGAGGCCCCTGTCATGCAGAGTACCTCAAGGTTTGATCTTGTTGTCAATGTTATTCATGGTATACATGCTGCCCCTGGGAGAGCTCATTAGACAGTACAGTTTGGGGTTTCATTGCTATGCAAATGATACCCATCTGTGTTTCTCTTTTGCCCCTGGAACACATGACACTGTGGAAGTGATTAACAACCACCTGGCTGAGATCAGTGACTGGATGTCCTACAGCTGGTTGCGACTGAACCTGGACAAGACGGAGGCATTGGTGATTGAGTCAGGTCATGCGCATGATGGGAATGCCTCTGGAGTGGGTACATAACTGTTTCTGGGATCCTCCACATTGATGGCCTTCCCTAAGTGTGGCATCTTGGTATTATTCTGGACAGCAGATTGACACTTGAACCTCAGGTGTCATCTGTGGTCAAAAGTGTTTTACCACTTGAGAAATATCACCAAGATTAAGCCTAGTTCCACCTGAAGACCTGCCATCACTGGTGCATGCCTTTGTGATTTCGAGGCTTGATTACTGTAATGCTGTATACTTCAGGGTCACTGGAGGATCCTCTGCCAACTGTAACTGGTGCAGAACACAGTGGCTTGGTTGCTGATGGGCCTGGCAAGGTCCAGTCATGTGATCCCAGTCCTGCAGGCTCTGCATTGGCTGCCTGTCAGGTGGAGGATCCTCTTTAAGGTGGGCTTGCACACCTGACAAGGCTCTACATGGGCTGGGCCTGGGCTATCTCGATCCCGTTACACAGCCTCCTTGGTCCATTCCCTCCACTCTTTGACTGGGCCTCCTTGATGTTTCCAGGGTCAGGCTAAAACATCTAGCAACTGTGCCTTTAGTGTCACCAGGTCAACACTGTGGAATACTTCACCAGCTGTTATCAGGAGGCCTGACAGTCAAGTTGTTTAAAAGGGCTAAAGGCTCATCTATTTTGTATGACCTTCCTGATGAAGGCAACTGATCTGCACTAATTTTAAAAGTATTCTATTTATGCTGAGATTTATTTATTGTTTTATATCTTTTATTTTTATTTATTTGAAGAGATTCACCAGGAAGGCAACATGAGCTGTGAGAACATCTAATTTCCAGAAGTTTCCTGGGAGCAGGGAGTTACATAAGGAGTAGTCAAAAACCAACAATCAAGAGAACAGTGTACTGAATCATGTTCATTCCTCATACAAACCAAGTAATAAAAACAAGTACAAAATTAAAAATAGCAAGGACATAATCTGCAAATATATAGATACACAGCAATATCACTGACTCATAATGCCAAGACAGCAATTATTTTGGACACAACGATAGATTTAATCCTAGTGACTAACCCAGTTTTAGAATGATAGAGAGGACTGACAGCTGAGAACAGTGTGGGTAGTTCAAGGGTGGGGGCAGGCAAGGACAGT
The DNA here is from genome assembly GCA_016271365.2 of Neoceratodus forsteri. Classification (NCBI taxonomy): domain Eukaryota; kingdom Metazoa; phylum Chordata; order Ceratodontiformes; family Ceratodontidae; genus Neoceratodus; species Neoceratodus forsteri. Next base: position 638,064,810 of record CM028133.1, read on the forward strand.
GCTAGTGGTTCAAGGGTAAGGGCAGGCAAGGGATGTAAGTGCTTATAATAAGGGGGAGAGGATTTCTAGGTGATAGTCATTATCTCTAATTTAGAATACATGGATGGAGAACTATATGGAGATGGAGAGGAGGAGGAGGAAGAGAGGGAAAGGGTAGCCAGGGTCTTCACCCATTCAGGATGCTGAGAACCCAAGACTTGACAGGCGCAGGGAGCCAGAGCTCCTTCTCCATCACGATCACCAATGACTCTGCCCCTCCAGGACAGGTTGCAGGACAGTTTCCTCTCATTCCACAGGGCTCCGGTTGGCTGCTTTATTCTGTCAGTCACCCCATACACCCCTCTATTGGTACAAAAGGCACCAGGTCCAAACTACACTTCCCAGGAGCACCTGCCATATATGCTCCTTCAGACAGGCTCCCAGTGGGAGTCCAAGTTCTGGTTGGCTCAAGCGATCTCCATTTAAAGTCCCTCTCTCAATTGGCCCATCTCAGAAGTCCAGGTCCAAAATGGAGGGCCTAACATTCAGACTCCCAGCTGCAATAAAGGCAGGTTAAAGAAACTGCATTCTTACTGTTCGCTACATATGTCCCACAAGCAGTTACATCTGCCAATAGGGCTCCCTCTGCTCACTTAGCGGCGTCAGAAACAGAGCTGATTCAAACGCAGCGCTCGAGTGGGGTTGAGCAGTAAACCCACAGTCCCCTCTTGCAAACTAAAGCCTGCAAGCAGGCAGTTCTTAAACAAACATTACCAGAGGCTCTAAAAGCACTCACAGCGCCCACATTTAAACAGCATTACGCCGAACGCCAGTTAGGCAGAGAGCACTTAGGCAAGCTGGGAAGGCTTTTTGGAACCCCCATTTGTAGGGGGTTACATAATGTTAAGGACACGGGCTGGATTCACAAAGACCAGGCATGTCGCAAAGTGACTTGTGTCCAAAATAAATGATGCGAGTAGAACTCTGCGACATGACTTGCGACATTTGGGATTCGGCAAAGCAGCCTGCAACATGTTGCAGGATGCCTGCGCCCAAGTGGCCCTAAGCACCATAAACCCCCTTGTGATATGGTGTGAGGGGGTTTATGTCAACAGTTGCACCCTATTCAGGAAGGGCAGCTGCCAAGTCCCCAAACTGGGATTCAGAAACAACCCCCGATGGACATCCATCAAAGAACATTTACTCTAGCTATGAGCTGGCATAAGTGTTCTTTGCCATCCACTGGGGGTTGCCAATGTGCCCCCACTGTGGCTTAACATACAGCCCTGGTTGGCTACAGCCCCATTCCCCATGCATGTGGTACATTAAGCCCATATGGGCTTGTGGACCTCCCCTCAAACACGAACCCTGATGTGTATCATAGAAGCCCTATGGGCCTGCCTGACCCCCATCCTGAACCCCAATATTTATCATAAAGAAGCCCTTATGGGATATCTAACCCCCAGCCTGATCATCAATCCTCTTTCTCCCCGAAATGCCATCCCATAACCCGTTACTACAACAACCATAACAATCGTAACTAGCACCTCAATAGCTCTTGTGGTCGTGGACCCCCACCTGACAGTGCCAGCCCACCCCACTCCTCCACCCATACCCAGTTGGTGACTGGCACAGCCCACCTCTCACCACCGCGGCCAGCTGCTGACTGAGCTTTGCCAGGAATGTGTGCAGTAAATATATGTGCTAAGTGAATGACAGCTCCTGAGGGGCCTGAACCTCTTCAGCCACAGATGTAAGACATACACACCGACTTCCAGCTGCAGAAGGGCAGGCCTGGGGGCTGCACTTACACAGATGCATACAGAAAAACATGCATTAGTGGATTCAGCAGTCTAGTGAGATTGCACCCACTACCCCCTTAAGACAGTGAAAAGCATCTGGTGTAATCTAATCTGAGCTTTAAAAGGTAGCATTTTACATTTTGGAGGAAAGTGCTACTCCCTAGACAAAACTGCTACTCTCTTGAAAAATTTCTAGCTACACCACTAAAACTATGGTACCATCATTGCTGCAGCACTTCTTTTTTTTTGTAAATTTAAAGTTTATTAAAACATTTTTATAGCAATTCCAGAATTCCATGTGTGATATAGACATTTCTACTTAAGATAAACAGAGTATTCCTATAGGAGACAATCAGGCAATTATACATAACAATTAATGCAGAGCAATGGTCACAAAAACAGATTTAGATGCTAAAAGTTAATTTTGCTCCAAACCCATTAGTAATGCCTCCTAAACAGATTCTCCTGTTTCTCACCACCCCTATGTTGACCCAGAAGATTGTTATAGGATAATATAATTTCTATGGTTCATAATCCAGATTATCCAAGGGTCCCATAAACCATGACATTTCTTCATCCCAAGATAAATACCTGCAGTTATTTTCTTCATCCTATAAATTTTTTGGATGGTGTCTTCCAGTCTTCATACTTTGGGGATCTACTGACAACCATTGTCTTTTGTTAGCTTTTTAAGCTGCTAATATCCACATCCCAGATGACATCTGATGGTAGCCCCTTACCTAACATAGAAACATAGACTTTGACAGCGGATAAGGACCACTTGGCCTCCCTAGGTACAGGATGTGCTCCATCCAGGTTGGAAGGAACTTATTTTAAACCATTGGTTTTGCACTCTCAAGGCTATGGCTAGAACAAATTCTCAGCCAATCAGGATGCAGGAATTTTCTAGCCCATTTTATATTTTGTTTTAAATTGTCATATAGATATCTCTATGTTGTTGTAACCCTGATTTTCTGCTGTTAGACTTTAATACACTTTAATAAATGACTGGATTATGATAAATCAATGCTGGTTGAAGGAGCTGGAGCAAAATCCCTATCATGATTCCATGCCCATAACATCATTCAATGTGTATTTTTCACAGTTTCATGATCATTGGAAATGCTTTTTTAATTAATGATTGACTTTCCAAGTCAACCACAAAAGAAAAAAAATAGTGTTCCAAACAGGGTACTGGGGGAGGCTATATAATTTTTTTCATTTCAAGTCATTGATGGAGAAAAAAGCATTTTTCAGATATTTTTAACTGCAAAAATGGTCCATTCATGTGCACACTTTAAAAAGTTTTAATGTATAACATAAGGGAACACTGCAGAGGAAGCACATGTTGCTCCATGGCCTCTTTGAGGTGCTGAAGGCACCAGCATTTCACAATTTATAGAAAATCTGTAGGGAGATCTCTTACCTTTACTGCATGTCCTGCAACTGAACATTGAACAAATCCACTGAGCTTTAGGACCAAAACCTGGGCCAGGGAGCGTCTGAGATCAACTGTAATGCAATTTCTTAGTTTTTGGACAAATGAGTTGGTATTATCTATAGCGTGAAAACAGAACTTTATAAATTACTTTGTAATACCTAAATGATTTACGCATCACTGTTTCATAAGGACATGCGCTTTTCTGGAGCCTGTACTGGACTAATTTTCTCCTTCCTTATTATTGTCCCTTTCTTAGCTTTTCCATTTTCCTCTTTATTCCCTTCCCCTTACATTCTGCATCTTTCTTATCATCCCATCCCTCATCCTCTACTTCCTTTTTGAACAATATTTGAGAAATGTATTTTACTTTTTTCAAGAATTCATAGGTTTCATAGGTTTATTAGAACCAAAAAGGCATTGCTTATAGCAGCTCACCCGTTAAAAGTGATAACCTTTGATCTTTTTACTATCACAATAGCTATCTAGCCTTCTCTTGAATATCTCCATACTTTTGCTACCCACCACCTTAATTGGCAATGACTTCCAGGTGCTTATCACCCTTTGACTGAACTAAGCTGCCCTTTTCCTGGTACAGTATGGTGAGTTCCTCCTTTTAACTGCAAAATGTGGGCTCTGGATTTATAATTAATTTCTCTGGTCCTCAGATCTAAACAGTCTCATAAGTCATTGTTAACAAAGTCCTTATAAACCAGGCATGAGTCCCACCTCATTCTTCTATATTCTAATGCGTACATCCCCAGTTCATTTGATCTTTCTTCGTAACTTTGATGGTGCATTGTCTCAATCATTTTTGTAGCTCTGTGTTGCATCCTCTCCAGTGTCCTGATTTCTAATTTGGTACAAGGGGACCAACACTGGGCATAGTACTCCAGACCTGGTCTTACCAAGAATGTATACAGGGGCATCGCCATATTCTTTTTCCTGCTCCTAATGTTTCTTCTTATACTTCCCAGGATGGAATGTGCCAATTTAGATACAGTGTCACAATGTGTTTTCATATCTAAATTATTGGATACTAACATTTCCAGATCCTTCTCCTCCTTAGTTTCTCTAAGTTCCTTGTTTGCTTTGAGTGTCTATAGTACAAGCTGTTTCTCCCTAACTGCATAGCTGCACACTTCTCGATACTCAACTCTAATTTATTTATTTTGCCCATTGTTGCATTAATACCTCGTGCAGTTTGCTAGCATCCTCTGGGGTGTCCACTACCCTCTCTAATTTAATATCATCGTTGAACTTTATTAGCCAGGTTCCTTCAGTTAGGATACTTCAGATGGGCGGAAATGCATCGGCCAACTGGCAATATCGATCCACAGGCGCTTCCCTGAAACATGGTTGCCCGATATCAGTAATTTGCCCCCGAGTGAGAACTCAGGTACAGGGAGGTTAAAAGCGGGGTGAAGCCCCAAATCACTCCCTGGAGGCAAAATCCCAATGTCAGTCAACCATGTTTTGGGTGCTCGGGGTCGGGATAATGACGGTTGGGCCGATGCATTTCTACCAACCTTAGTATATCCTTCAGTTACTGGCACAGATGAAACATACAGCTTAAACAAGCAAGGTCCCAATACCAAACCCTGTGGTACCCATTCCTAACTTCCATCTATCCTGACATATATCCTCTTATACCCACTCTTTGTTTTCTGTTAGACAGCCATGATTTAATCCATGTAACCAGAGTGCCATCCAAACCCGTGTCCTTTAAGACCTTCACGAGTCAATCATGAGGAGCATTGTCAAAGGCCTTACTTAGATCAAGGAAAACAAGATCCACAGCCTTACTCCCATCCAAAGCCTTACTGACTTTGTTATAAAACTCCAACATGTTTGTTGGTATTGAAGCCATGCTGGGATATATCCAGCAACCCCTGGCTAGATACAAAGCCCTCAATCTGGTCTTTAATTGCTCCCTCTAATATATTTCCAAGCATAAATGTGAAACTGACTGGTCTGTAGTTTTTATAGTCTTTCCTGGATCCCTTTTTAAAGATTGGCACTATAACAGCCTCTCTCCAAAATGATACCACTACCCCTCTGTCTAATGATTCTTGAAATACGTTTGTGACTGGTCCTGCCAGCTCATCAGCCATCTCCTTGATTACCCTAGGATGTAATTCATCAGGGCCCTGTGCTTTGTTGATATCTATTCTCTTAAGCTTTTTTTTATATCTATTGAATCAAATTTTATTTATACCAATTTCCCATTGCTGGAACCAATAAGTTCACTATTCGTCATGTTACCAAAAATAGAACTGAAATATTGTTTACCTATGTTGATGCGACAACAATGTTGTCAATGTTCGGCATAGCGCATCCCCGATGTCAACAGGCAAAATTTCACCTGTCAGACATCAGTCCATTTTTCTATCAGGGGGCTGAATCCCCCAAACCACCCCATGCGGGGGCCTGTGCCCCCACACACCCCCTTCTATTGATTGTTAACTCCAAGTCAGAGTTAACTCAAAGAGGAGGGACAAAAGTCACCAAAAGGGTGACATTTCATTGGCAGGTCCCCCACAGCGACATTTTCGAAACTTGTCAAAAATGTCACTGTGCAGGATTTCACTGACACGGTTTTGCCCTTCCGTCCTTCCTGAAATACTCATTGAGTAAATTAGTTATTTCTGTGTCATCAGTTACCAGGTTTCCTTGACTATCCTCCAGTGGTCCCGCCTGGACTCTACTACTCCTCATACTGTTTACATGATTGCAAAAGGCTTTGTAATTATCTTTTGTTCTTCTGGTCAGTTTTGCTCCATATTCAGCCTTTGCCTTCCTCATACAGGATTTACATTCTTAGGTCAGTGCTTTATATTTCAACCAGTTTGCCTCAATACTAGTGTTTTTCACTGCTATATATGCCATATTTCTTTTCTTTATTAGTGTTTTAATATTTTTGGTGATCCATGGGGGATTTTTCCCAGTTTGTATTTTATATTTGTCTTTGACAGGGACATATTTAGCTACTAATTCATCTAATTTAATCACCATCCTTTGCCACATTCCCTCAAAAGTTAAGTTTAAAAAGTCAGTATCCCACTCCCATTCTCTCATTTCTTTGCGCATTGCATCAAAGTTTGCTGTAGCAAATCATTTCTGTGTAGTAAGCCTCATTGCTGCCTGTACCTCAGTAGCTAAATTAAAACCAACCATCATATGATCACTTGTTCCAAGTGGAGGAAAAATGGAACAACTAGAAATACTGTCACCCATATTACTGGACAACAGATTGATGCTCCTTTCCTCCCTATTTGGTGTCCTAACATACTTTTCCACACCTATTTTATCAATGCTTTGCAGAATTCCTATCCAGCCTTGTGGTGCCTTCCGTGTCTCCCAATTAATATTAGGCATATTAAAATCTCTTAATATTACAATATTTTCCTGGGATCAATATTTTCTAAGAATTGCAATATCTCATTGTTTAAAGAAACATCTTGTGATGGTGGTCGATACATCATGCCCAGAAGAATCTTTTTGCCCTTCCTTAGTAATATTTTCACCCAGACATGCTGTAGTTGTTCCCCACCACTCCATTTCATCTCATCCACCATAACATTCTCCGCTATATAAATCAACACTTCTCCACCACTTCTATCATGGCATTTCTTATTGAAGTGTCTATAACCAGGTACAGTATGTCCCTACTCCAGGTATCCTTACCTGTCCACCAAGTTTCTGTTACTCCCACACATTTGTTTTTTCTCTTTAGGCAGAAAACATTCTAACTCATCTTTTTTGTTTTGTAAGCTTCATACGTTGATTAAGATACCCCTCCATTCCTCCTCAGTGTGGAAAGCCATTTCATTATTTTTCTTGCGTTATTTTTAACAGCTTCATCCATATCCCCTACCCCTCACCCTCATCCTTTAGTTTAAAGCACCATCTATTTCATTTCTGATCCTTGCTCCTAATATCCTCTCCTGTTCAGATGTAGTCCATCCATACTGAACAGTTCATTATTGTTGAATGTACTCCAATTTTGTAGGAAGGTAACATTCTGTCTATGGCACCATCTTTTTAGCTAGATGTTTACAGTTTGAATATCCTTATCCTGGACATACCTGCTCTGGGGACTGGTGGTATTTCTGATATAATTAATTTGCAGCCCTTACTTATTAATGTTTTCACAAGTTCTTTAAAATCCTCTTGTATGTCAGTCCTCTTGTTCCTCCATTCACACTGAACATGCCTGACATGTGCAGATGTGCTTGTCTTGATGTGCATCTCCATGTGCTTACCCCACTTGCTGGGGATGAGACTTAAATGTCACATGATCAGAACTAGCTCCCAGGGTCACAGAATCCCACTGTACTTAGGACATGAATGTGTTACAATTTTTAAAGTATTTCTCCCTATGGAGAAACAGAGCTTTAGCCAAATAAAAGTAGAGCCCTTAAACTAAAATGTCCTGAATGCAGCAGGGTTCACTGATGTGCTCTGCTGATGTTACCTCCACTGCCCTTCCTGTCAGTCTCCAGTAATGGAACCCTGTGTACTGCTGCTATGGCAACCACTTCCAAATGGCATGAACAGCCTGCAGAGATATATTAAAATAAAAATTGAGTGCTGCTTACTGTCTCACGACTTTCAGCCATGGCACAGCCTCACAAGCTCCCACCAAATTGTTTCTGTATATGAATTTCTCACAAAAATATCATTTCTATTCCTTTAGAGCCCCTTATTTTAAATTGTTCTCACATCCAATATATAGAGGATTATGTATGAGCAAGCATACACAACAAGGCAGTTGTGATCAAGAGGTTTCCGTGGTAACCAGAGACCTCGAGAGCATAGCTCGAGAGGTCCGTTACCACGGAAACCTCAAGATCTCACAACTGCCTTGTTTGTGTATGGTTGCTCATACACAATCTTTTATAGTGTATGGGCAACCATAAGCAGTACTCCGTGAACACCAGAACAAGTATATGGCAAAAAGGCTTACTTCTGTGTCTGCCGCCGCATGCTTGCTTCCGCGTTGCTGTGGGCCGCTCAATTGCGCATGTGCGAATGTGTTCGATCTTGTTGTGCTGCACCGATGACGTACTCGGTGCAGCACAACAATATCGTGACGCACTGAGTGCAGGACAACAACACTGTTCCAGGCATGGATTTCCATGCGGAACAGCGTTCCACCACACACTATAGTATTATGTTTCCTTAGTCATTTTTGCCAGACTCTATTATATATTAATGGTCTTTATTATTCTTTATTTTATATTTTTCTCCCTTTTTCCTTCAGTTTTCTTGTATAATATATTTCTTGAGTCACATATTATTTGGTTTATTTTTGTCCTAAGCATATTTTTTTAGGCCAGCTGGTTCTACATATCTGTGTTTTGTATTGGTTGCATTCACTGTTTCTCATACTGGCCTATAGGCATCAGACAAATGATTTACTCCTTGTATGACAGTTACTGGTGATTTCACTTTTTATTGTTGGATTGCTAACTGTACCCCACCACCACCACCACTTTCACCAGTCTTTTTCAGCATTTCTCTGGCTTGATACCAGTTTGTAGTGTGACACACCAATTAGTGTGCTTGTTGATCATTTAGCACAACTGTCCCTCATTAGGAGTTAACAAACCAGGTACTGTATACTTAAGGAGTGGTATGTGTCCATTGCTCTGTTCCCAGATGAAGAGTTGGTTTGACCTGAAAGCACTGGGGTGTTTTGTCACCTGATTTCCATGCTGTATGGTATGGTATGCATTTTGTTACTTTGCTATCCAGCAGCTGATGTGGATGACCTGATGAATTAACATCCTTCAAAAATTTAACCTCTATGTGGTGCCCTTTTCTGTTGCCTGTTCATGTTAAACTAATACTGGGGAGCACCCAGACTTATTGTTTCAGTGTGCCCTTCATTCCTGTTCCACTGGACTAGAGACTGTTGCTCTGTGAATAGATTTTTGCTTTATATGTTACTTCACATATGTTTTGCTTTGTGTTATTACAATTCCCTAGCAAAAAGGAGACGTTAACCTTCCTAATCTAATTCCTAATAGAGATGAACTCTGGAATATAACTGGCTTGCAGACAGACAGGCAAGCCTATAAAGTGGCTCATAACAAATGCACCTGGGCAGTAAAGCAGACCAAATCTGAACACTACAAAAAGATTCTTGCCTCCTCCTGGGGGAGTGCTCAGTTGTTTTGAGACAATATCAAGGAACTCAATGGCAAATCTCAGCTTCCCCCACCCTCCCTACTTACAATAAACAATATTCCCACCACTGACCCACTGGCCATTGCCGACTGCCTCAGCTCGTCCTTCTCTGACCTCTCTGCAACACTCCCGAACAACTTTTTCAACCCTATTCTGGAAATCCTGCCCCCTAACCTTCAGTATCCCCCCTTCCACTTCTGGGTAGTCACTGTGAATGAGGCTAAACCTCTGCTTGCTAACACCCTCAGTGGCTCCTGCTGCTGCAAGGATTCTTTTGATATGAGGATCCTTCATCTAGAACTAGACTCAGTACTCTCCCCATTGACTGACCTCATTACCCACTCACTATGCCTGGGACAGTTCCCAATGGGCTAAAAGACAGCCACTATCACCCCTATACTGAAATGTGGTGATAGCACATCCCCCAACAATTACCATCCCATCTCCATCCTCCCCCTCTCTCAAAAGCCCTAGAAAAGATTATAGCCACCCAGCTCACTGAATACGTGCATAACAACCTACTGTGCAGACAGTAACATGGTTTCAGATCCAGACACAGTACAACTACGGCCCTCACTGAGATTTCTATCTACCTTCAATCATCCCTGGATAAAAAACACATTGCTGGAGCTGTCTCATAGACCTATCTCCACCCACTACTCTTAAGCACACTCCACCACATAGGTCTGTCAAAGGACCAATTTCTTGGTTTACCAACTACCTTACAGATAGATCGAATGTCAAAAATAAATAACACCTCTCATCCACCCTGCCAGTCCAATCTGGGGTCCCTCAGGGCTCCATTCTTGGCCCTCTGTTATTCAGCACCTATCTGAATGCTCTGCTAAGTTCTGCTCTGTAAACTACTCTTGTATACAGATGGCACAGTTCTCTTTGCCTACTTTCAAGATCCCAGTGTTCTGCAGTCCTTCCTCCAAAATACATTTAACAGATTGAGAACTGGTTCACAGACCATAGGCTCATGGTCAATGTAAAAGACAAAGACCATGATGGTGCCCATCATCAGAACAAGTCAGGAGGGCAACTATCAATCGTCCCCACTCTCTCCTTCCACTAGAGCAGATCCCTACTTATAAATACCTGGGCCTAACCTTTGACTCATGCCTCTCAATACCACTCACACATTAACAATCTATCCACAGCCATAAAAGCCTGAAGAGGATTACTGTACAGGCACAAAATTGCTCTACCACGAAGCCCCTCAACTTGGCCATCACCTCCCTCAGTCCTCTCTCTAGTTGATTATGGGCTCACAGTTTACTCGGCTGCCGATCCCATGGCTGTGAACAAAATCCATATGGTCATCAACAAAGCATGTAGACTCCTCTCTGGGGCAGATAAGCATACCCACATGTGTACCCTGTATACCCTGGCAAATCTCCTCACCCTGGATGAAAGAATACACTATCAAACATGTCTTCTCACTAAAAATATTCACCTGGAGCTAACCCCCCTGGGGGTGTCAGCCTCTCTCCAATCCCCCCACACCTCTGTGAACACCCGTACCACCAACAAACAGGTATGGTCTATATCGAGGGTCAAACCTCATTAGCCCAAAGGTCTCTTTCCTTTACATAGCTTCAGTCTGGTGCAATGAACCCCTCAGATGTCTCCTCCATCACAATCTAGGTCCCTTTAAGCTATCCCTCAAAGAACACATAGTTCCCTCACGGTGCTGTCAATACACCACCTAGTTTAGGAACCTACTCAGCAGGCCTAGTTCTCATGGCTGCTGAATTCAACTGCCTGACAATGCCTATGTTGGCAGCACATACTTGTTACCTATGCTAGTTTCTCCACCCTTAGCATACTCAGAGTTGTTTCTTCCTTTTGCATATCTGTGCACTGGTGTTCCACTGTAAACTGTGGACTATCTGCTGATTGTATTATACAACAAGCTGTAATATTGTAAAGTACCTGTAATACTGTGAGCTATTACCGCCTGTAACTCTTTATTTTGCTGTGACTGTATATTGTGTGTCTGTATTGTCTTGTGACACAGAGCCTTTGTCAATGAGTCTCTGACTCAAAGGTTGTAAATCCTAAAGAATACTACATAAATAAATAAATAATCTGAAATTGTATGCTATAGTAGCACAGCTTCATATAATATGCCTGTGGTCAGCTGCTACATATAGAGTACACTGTAAACATATTGAATTTGCATGAATGATTTGTATTGTTTTGATTGATATCTTTTTGCTAATCTGGCTTGGTTCTGCATCTCCCTTTTAGTAGATTTTTCACCTTTACATCAATAACTCTAAAGCAGTGGAATATTTTTAGCATAATGAAACCTGTGAAGGACATCATTTTATGGCATAGAGTACTAGCTCATGATTCTGATGTCCCCACCCCAAAAAAAATTGTCTGAATGGTGCATTTAGGGGTTGGAGTTGATTGAGTTTAACATACAGTGGAGTAAACAAGGATGTAACACAAAACTGCAGCATACTGCATCAGATTTACTACACTAAACAAAGCAATTTCAATGGCAGTTAATCCCTTCTGTCATGCAGCAACTGAAGAAACTATGATTCCTCCTGGCCAGCTCCACTGCACATTTTTCAGTTTTTAGATGACAAACATGTGCTTTCCTTCCAGGCCTTCCAAGCTAAATATCATATTACTCAAAGGGAATATTTTCAGTATTTCCAGGTCAGATCATATCTGTCAGGTTTTGGCTTGTGCAGGATAAAGTTACCATAGAATCCTCAGTTGATAACAAAGATGTTGATTAGCTATCTTAAGGGACACATTTGATTGGCACTTTTATATAAAGGGCTGCTTGAACTCAATAAAGAAAATATAATTTATATTCTATATAAATGGAATAGGAAATTAGGGCACACCCATATGTCACAAACATGGCTGAGGTATGTCATTCCAACAATTAGAGTTAAGTCTTCCAACATCTGGCAGGAATTTGCCTGGAGATGTAGTTACTGTTACTCTGAAACAGCAGCACTACAGGCTAAATACTGTACATGGGCCATGAAGTAAGATGGTGTAGAGGGTGTAGCAGCTTGATGACTGACCATGCACACATTTTTTGGACTTGCCTAGAAGTTCAACCACTTTGGAAAACAATAGATTGCCAAAGTTCAACCATTTTGGAAAACAATTGATTGTCAAATTGATGAAATATTTATTGAACCTAGGTTAGTCTCATCTTCATTGGTACTGCTCTCTTTCACCCTCATGGAAGCCAACTCAGGGGACATACACAACGTTTACTGTTGGTATCGTTACTGGTGGCAAAGAGAGTTATGACCTTACAGTGCATGAGTCAACAACTCCCAGTGTGAACATCAGCAGTAATCTAGCACAAACCTCTGGTGGCAGCAATTCAATAAATAGTAGAAAAGGTGCTCTTGGAGTGCCGGGTATAGCTGAAAACTATTTAAGATGTTCCCATGCAAAAATTACTAAGGGATGATCTTTACTTACAAAGCTTAAGCAACCACCTTTCCCCAACGAACTGGTGTATGTCATGAAATGTTGGCAAAGTACAGTGGTAGAAGTAATACATTTAGTTGAACAACATCAAAGTATAGGAGCTGAGCCTTCTTTTGCCTTTGGATCTGTGACAGTTTCCTTCTCATGGATGACTAGTTATCATAGTGGAAATGAAGACAGAACACAATTTACATGCAAGAAAATGGAGAGAAGTGAAACAAAATGCAGATGCAGATTCAGTGAACTACTGGAAATCTGAGATCTTACCTGGCATACTGTTAAGGTTCCTGCTGTTAACATGCCTTACACAGATGAAACTGGGCTCTGTTACAGAGGCCACTCCTGTTTGTGGATATGCACGTCATGAGCAGCAACTGACAGGTGGAAAGAAAGCCAAGGACTTCATAATATAGTTGTGCAGAATGAGGAACTCCCTTTATGGAATTCATGCAGAATTACAATTCCACTTCCGCAGTTCTTTTCAGAATTTCTTTTTTTAAGTATTTCTATGCAAACAGAATAATAGTTTGCTGATCAAGATAATCTGGGAAATACTATTCAACAGTTAGTGGAAAATAATCTGTAGTTTACGTAAACTGTGGAAAACAATTCCACCATTACTATTCCACTTTCAGAGTTTCTCACTTCCACATTTGACAGAATTCTGCAGAATGAGAGGGAATTTCCCAAATTCTGCAGAATCTCAGCAGAAGCAGAATCTGAAAATTTCACACAGATCTGGCTAGTAATATCGTTACCCGAACATCGTGGCACAATATAAAGTGAGCAAAACATCATGGCCAACAGTGTCAGCATGCACATAATAACGTCGTCATACATATCACAAGAAGGCAGTACAAGGTACTTCCCCTGGTAGCCTGTGTGCCCCTCAACTCAGCTGCCATGTCCCACCCACAGCAACAGACCACCCAGTAATAAATCATGACCACAGTGCCCCCTCCATTGCTGATTGCTGATCATCTGCCCCCCACACCGCTCATCACAGCAGTCAAAACGAGTGACAACTCCATAATGTCTAGTGGACTGGGTACATGCTCATTCATCACAGTTCAGTCTGTTGGTCAGCTGTGGTGGAGAGTGGTGAGCTGTGCTGGTTGCTCACTAGTGGTTGGGGTAGGGGTGGGAGTGGGTTGGTGGGGACTACCTGGGGTTGGTGGGTCCCACTAGACACCCAGGAGTTGTCACTCATTTCGACTGCTGTGTCGAGGTGGTGCGGGGGGTCAAATGATCGGCGAGTGGTGATGGGGGGCACTGCAGTCATGGTTTACTACTGGGTGGTCTGTTGCTGTGGGTGGAACATGGCGGCTGTGTCGAGGGGCACATCGGCTACCGGGAGGGGGCAGTACCTCGCACTGCCTTCTTGAGATATGCAGGGTGGCGTTATTCTGTGCATGCCGACACTGTCAGCCTCAATGTTTTGCCTGCTTTATATTGTGCTGTAATGTTTGGGCAACAATATTACCGGCCGGATCATTTCACATAGTACTACTTCATCAGCATTCTATGCTGTGCAAATCTAATAGAGACTGCAAACAGAAAACTCCTGTGACTGAAACAAGTAAAGAACCAAGCTGCCTGCCTAAAGCCTAAATATTCCTTCCAGTTATTTATACTTCATTAGCAATTCCATGTATGACAGGTACACTTTGCCAACAGTGACTATTTGCAACTGAATTACAAGGAGAAAACTATTTTGTTTGTTGACAATAGTAGTGCACATCCATTTGACACAGAAAAAAGGTAAATAACATAAAATTAATCCTCTTTCCCCCATCATGACCTCAATTATTGAACCACTTGATACTGGGGGGATACAGAGCTTGAAAGGACACTATCAAGTGCTGATGTCTGGAAAAACATTGAAGCAAATTTTTCCATGCTGCAGTGACTGTAAAAAAAGTGACATTGCTAGATCCAATTTGTATGCTGACCCATATATGGAACTCTGTAAAAGAATCTACATTGGCAAACTGGCTCACGCTGGGTTTGTGATAAGTGAGTCAGATGAAATAAACATGTCACTGCCTGCTCAAGTCCCTTTGCCCACATTGGTGAGCAAGCAGGACTTTAGAAATTGTCACCAGGATAATCACCTGTCAACTGTTGGACAGGTAACAGCTAAGAGTGCTCTATGCAATACATGACCATGTTCAGGAGGCTACTACCACCAAAGATGCACTAATAAGCATATCAACAGCCATGCCATGTTGCCTACAGCATGGTTTGGTAAATGAGGAAACAGATGCTTGAAATCAGAAGCCAAATCCACATACAATATAAGTAGCGTTATATGTGAAGCAGAGTAAAATCATAGACTTTCTGACTAAAATTAATTGTGAAGGAGGGCATCAATTTTAGCAAGATATGTGTGGTGAGAAAAACAGGATTTATAGCAGAAAGAACTGTGCTGTAGGAAATGACAGTTTTCACAATGTGAAACTCACTTAAACAAATCTGAAGAACTGTACAAAGAGGAAGTCAGTTCTTAACAAGATTTATGCACAAAATATAAGAGGATTCGTAACAGAAAGAACTGTACAGAAGTGACTGGCATATTGAAGAGAACAGTTTAACTAAGAACAGTGCTGGAGATTAACTTTAAAAATCATGTAGTAAATGAAGGTAAGTGGAACGTATATTTTGATTTCATTTTAGTGTGTTCACTATTAACTGACATCCATTATACAACTGGAAACAAAAAAGGCACCAAAACCATTTGTCTCTTTATTGAATCAACTACTTAAAGAAGCAATGCATGTCAATGGTTACAAGTTTGACCTTTACTTTTTTATTCTATTTTAGATTGCCTGTTATCTCCTGTCTCATATGGTACCCTTTTCCCTCATTTTGAGTAAAATTAGGTTGACTTAATCAAAGGGCATGCCATTTATTATGGCTGTCTCCAGGTTTTCAGTAGTATTCTGTATTGTTTTTGAACACCCATTGATTCAGATTCCAAACTTTGTGACTCATATGAACTAGCATGCACCAAATACAGCTCCCTAACATCAGGGACAACAGATGTACAACACACTGGCTGAGAAAATGGATGAAACCTGAGGATAATTATATTAAAATAAGTACTCCTTTTATTATTTTCAGTGTGAAAAAGTGCAAAAACAGACTTGAAATGTGGAAACATGGGCATAATCTAGTACAAGACACTTGCTTACTGTATGAGTAAGTCATTTGATGTCTGTGTGCTTCAGTCCTCCAAACTATAACATTTGGTAGAAGCAGGACCTTACTGAAAATTAGATGTTATATTTTTAGTTAGGCTATCCTGGATAAATAAGTACAGTAAATACACTGCATCGAATATAGCAAATATAGGATGTATAAAAGAAGCTATTTCTAAAACATGGAGGGCAGAATTCACAAAAGAGATGTGCTGGGCACAACTGAGATGCGCCGGTGCAAATAGGATGCACCAACCAGAGACAGCAATTCACATAGGCATGTACCGAGGATGCCATGCGCAACCCCACTATGAATCGCTCAGAAATGGCAGGGTGCAAATGGAGATATGCCAACACAAGCTGGATGCATTGAGCCACAGAGGAGCAACATAGTGTAATGAGAACAAGTCAGCAAGGCAAGAAGGAGCAACAGGGCAATGTGTCCATACACAGGAGTGAGGGACAGAGGTCCAATGGGATAGAACACACACCAGTGAGGTAAAGGGCACAACAGTGACCACAATAGACACAGAACCAGGATAGGGACCCAAGAACACAGGGGCTGGGACAGGCACACAGAAGGGGCACGCTGCAGCAGACAATGTGGCACAGAACAGTGCAGAGATGCACATGGCATGGTGGAGGACAGTGGACAAGGCCAACCCCACAGGTGGCCAGCACCAAGGTAGTGCTAGCGGGGATGACACAGGATGGCAGCATGCTGAACAGCAACCAAGACACTGAAGCACCACAGTTGCCGACAGCCAGGCCACAACCTCAAGCACAGGAACAGCACACAAACACACAGGCACACAGGAAATGTGCAGTGGTGCAATGTAGGTGTGCCACACGCAGTGTGTACACAGGGACCAGGGAAGTGACGTGAGTCACTGAACGGTGAGCCACGACACAGCACAGGCATTGGCAGCACTGCATGGAGGGTGGGCATGGAAGGGGGCTGGAGACCACATAACGGTGCATGCACACACAGCCATGGGAAGATGGGAATATGGAACACACCCCTGACAGTACACACACAGGAAGGTGTAACAACATGGACACAAGTGCAAATTGAGAAAGCTTTATTAAAAGGTAAATGGAACAGTAAACATGTACAACAGCAGTATCAAACAGTGAAACTATATAAAATATGCAGATAAAACAAGGAAGCAGAAGGAGACTGAGTGGTACCAACAAAGGAGGAATGGAGGGTGAACAGGGGGCTATATACAACTGTGCCCTGCAATAACAAGGCAGGGGGTCACTACTGGCTTGTGCACCCCTGCACATCATCCCCACATGGCCATGTGCAGGCAGTAGTCATAGGAGGCCCCTGAAGGATACACTGAGCCACCCTACAGTGCAGTATAATGGCCATAGCACTTTCTGAATGGCCCAGCTGATCCTCAGGTTCAAGCTCCTCTCACAGTCAAGGACACCTCCACCTCTGGCTGCAGCATGATGATCCTGGGGACCTAGACAGAGAGAACACATACTAAGGACCATAACAGAGTCACCACCCCCACCAAGCAAGAGCCCACAACACCAGAAAGGCATAAACAACAGAGTGCAGCACCTACCTGCCCCTGCATGTGCACCATGCCTGGTACCTGCAGTGCCCTGCTGATGAACCTCAGTGGCCTCTGCGGCCCACCGCCTGGCCTCCAGCCCTGCAAAACAAAACAGACAGAGGGCACCATGAGTCAACACAGCAGTGCATGAACCACACCCCAACACCAGTGTGCACATGCAGCACAGGGGTACCCAGCTGATGCAACAGTGGGGCCGCACAAGCAGGCCACAGTCGTGCACATCCACTCTGCCCGAACCCCCAGGGTGCCATCCTGTGTGCATGCACCACACGTGGTGGCACCCACCCATGCAATACACAGTGCCCCAGACACACAAACAGCACCGCATAGTGCCCACCCTATGTTGCACCCAGGACAAGGCAACACAGGGCATGTGCAGCCACAGTCATGTGTGTGGTGAGTGTGATCCATGTGTGCACCCCCATGTGAGTAGGGCCACACACAGCCCGCATATGCCAGTGAAGTTGAAGAATGCACAATACCTACCTGGCTGCGGCAGAACACCCCTGTGTGCATGATGATGCAGACTCAGCAGTCGGTCCTGGTCCCATCGCTGGAGGTTGTTGCCTGCACTGTTCCCCAGTGCGTGAAACCTCTGTGTGTCTCACCAGCTGATGGGCAATGGTGGCCCACACATGTGACCTGGGAACATGCAGGTCCTCACAGCTGAACAACTGCCCCTCCACAGGCATCACCAGTGCCAGCAGGTGAAGCAGCTCTAACTGGAACCAGTTCAAGGCCCTAGGCCCAACCCCCCTTCCCTAGGCATTGCTGTGTATTACAGCTCACTGAAGCATGCACTGGATGCGCAGTGTGAGACACAGTATGTGCCATGTGCGATAGCAGGACACGTACAGTGCACCATGCACAGTTGCATGAAGTGCAATTGGCCTGACAGAACACAGTGGTGCATGCACAATGCGGACCGCCAAGGCATGGCAGGGGTCACATCCGGGTCGTGCATGCATGATGCACATGTGACCGCCATGTTATGCACAGCAAATGCAATCACATAGAGCTGCCATGATGCGCGGCAGAAAACCATCACACACACTGCACAGATGTGTGATCAGGGTACAATACCATTCTCCAGTGCAATGAGCATCATGCAGGTGGGTGGGCAATGCGCAGCAGGTCGCACCGCACAATGATTGTCAGCCATACAGCTGTGCTTTGCAATGACAGGGCAGCTGTGCAGAGGAGGGGATGCACCATGGGTGGTGAGGGTAATGCATACGCAGGATGTGAGCCACGTAGTATGTGCCTAATGCAGGCACATGTGCCAAATGCTGCGCGCATGCACGGGAGAAGCACCAAAAATGGCTGAGTCTGAATCAACAGATAAGCCATGCAGATTGAGTTAAACTGGGGGCAGTTATGCAATTCACAGACAATGTGCCCAGCACAGCCTCATCCTGCATGCATGGGCATCTCAGCTGTTTAGCATCTCATTAACACAGGCCCAGACCTCATCTACATTCTCCGAGTCATAAATGCTCCCAATTCAGCAAACTGAGACTAGGTGACTGAGAGGATACACAGCCTTGAAGGTGAGTATATAGCTATTCCTACATGTAGAGCTGCAAGTAACATGGTGTGTCTCTCTGAGTATGGGAGTCCCTGCCTACACCATGGCACATCCCAGGTGTGGGGGAACCAGCGGTGTGTAACAGGACTGTCAGAGGCACACAGTAGTGTCTGTTCAGGCACAGTGGCACTGTTACAACACCACAGGCTGGGGCCAGCTGGTCAATACACACTGGCAGCACGCCATGTGCAGGTACCCTCACAGCCATACTGGCATCCCACAGTTGGTAACATGGGGGTTATGCTGGCTGATGTGGGACGCACCGACAGTGAGGTGTACATGGTGCTTGTGCAGGGCAGACAGCAGTGAATGCCTCCATGGGCATGCATCACTGGTGGTACAGCCATGGACCTGCGGCTGTCTGTGGCATGTGCACTGTACACACCAGACACAGTCACAAGGTTCTGCACACTGTGCATGGCCACACACATGCATGCCCTACTGTCCCTGGCTGACAGTTTCTGGAGTGGCAGACACCACATGCAGCCTGTCAGACTGGGTCACAAGGGTCCCCCACATGCATGGCTAATATCTGTATGCATTCTCCCACAGAAACCATGATGTTGGAAGGCAATAGTGTCACCAGCAGTTGGTGACCTAACTTTACAAAAGATGAGGAGCAGGCACTCATCGAGACATGCAACCTGCGGCTGGATGTCCTGGCTGGCAGGGTGGCAGCTGGATGGCACTGGCAGAGGGCTGGTGGAGGTGGCCCACCATGTCAATGCTGTAGGGTCCTACAACCGCACCAAGCACTGGAATGACTGGTCAGAAGGGCAAAGAGAAGGTGGCTCACATTGAGGCATCTCCTCCGTGGACTGGGGTGGCCACATGGAGGTCCACCGGAGCCCAATGAGGAGCTACTGGCTACTACCATTGCCAGGTCCACTGTGCAGGTGTTCTGGGTGGTGGCTTCTAGAATAGTGGTTGCCCATCGCAGCACTGTAAGTAGCCATGCAGCCCTGGTGTGCCTGGACCCATGTGAGCCCCAGCTGCCATGCCTGTCACTGTGGGCCATGCAGTGTTACTGTGTACCCAGGAACTGAGCCATGTGCCCTGGTCGCACATGGCTAGTCCATGATTTGCATCATGGGGACACCACTCCCATGCCTGTGTGACACATGGGGGATGCACCTGCCAGCATCGCCACTGGATGGCACACACAGTTGTGCATGCCAATGCTGCCAATGCCATGCATTGTGCCATGTGACCACTGCCTGTCACTACACAGTGCCGGTCATGGCATGTGCATGGTTGGTGTGATGTGGTGGTTGAGGCACAGCCCTACAGTGGATAGGCATGCACACCCATGGCACTGTGGCATGCGCTCCTGCACATGTGTGCATGTCTGACATAAACTGATTCATACTGTGCATTAACCATGTTCTCTCTTCTTATTTCCACAGCTCCATCACACCTCACGGGTGCAGCCATACCTACGGCTGCTCAGGACACCCTAGCGGGCGATGATACGGTCTGTCGTGACAGGGTCACTGGCACTGCAGTGGATGGTGCTGTCCCTGGACCATCCACCACACCAGACACACCAGTCATGACCCGAATGATGGAGGGCCACTCTGGCACCTTGGCCACCACTGGCACGGTATCTGGTGAGGACACTGCATGGCTGGGGTGCCTGTCTGGGTACTCTGATGATGACCATGTTGATGTGGTGGACATCACAAATGCCCTCCGTGTGTTCACCAGTGGCGCACTGGGGGGGCAGTGCTGCCACCATGGACATCAATGCCCCACACCTCAGCAGGGACATGGCCAACAGTGGTACATGCAGCCTGCAGGTGCCTATGCAGCTGGCCCCAGACACCACTGATGTCCCCACTGTACACGGTGCAGTTGCAGTGGCTGCAGAGCTGCCTGCAGTGGTGGGTGCTGTGCACCCTCAACATGTGCCATGTGCGTTGTTGGGGACATCTGGGGTGTCTGGTCAGAGTTCTGCAGTGCATGCACCTGTGCCTTTGGACTGTGATGACACTGGCTGTGGACATACAGTGGCTGAGCATTGTGGGCTGTCCCATCCCCTGCTCATCAGCAATGCCACCTTGACCCTTCACCTGTCAATGACATGGAGGGCTATCTCCACCTCCTTTCATGCCACTGTGGAGGGGCAGGCAGCCCTCTGTGCAGAGTTCCATAGCTACAGGACTGTGATGGCCCAGGAGCATGAGTCCACTAGTGCTTGGCGTGCACAGATGTTGATCAAGGCACACCTTATGTGGGTGGGCATGACTACAGCACTGGAGTGGATCACAGTTGCTGCTGTGGTGATGGCTGCATCCATTGCATGTTGTGGACATCGGGGATCCAGTTGGACACCCAGGAGCACATCCTGCACACCCAGCAATGATGCCAGGTGGACCCCCTGCTGCTGTCATCGCTTGCCTCCACAACCAGCATCCATGGCATGTTGGCCATGGGATGACAACACCACTGAGCACACATTCACGGTCTTGGTGCAGAACCCTTGCTGGGTTGGTGGCTACACCCACTTTGGCTGGTGGTGGAACAACAGCATCTATCAGTCATGGCGGAGGCTGCCCATGTATCTCTGGAGGTTGGGGCACTGCCCTTTGATGTCCAGGTCCCCGTTCCATCGGTGGAGGCATATGCCACCTGTGTGCACCACACGTCTTGCCATCGGTGCCTGGGGTGGTGTGTGTTGCAGGCACCTGCCTCAGTGCACCACCGGCTCCACCTTGGGCTTGCTGTGCAGTACCACCTGTGTGTATGTGCGTACCACTATTGTCCCATGTGTCATGGGCGTGATGAGTGCATTCCGGTGTCTGCCATGCCTGTGTGCCAGTTGCACTGCACACTGCCCATGACATCCCTGTCAGGTGCTGGTGGTACAGGTGTATTGCTGGCCCAGTGTGTACGTGTGTGTCTATGTGTCTATGTGCATGTGTGCACCACTGTCTGTGTACTGCCCAGTGTCCACAATGCATGGCATGGCCTATGCCCACACCATAGTGCACCTCCAGGATATGTACCTCCTATACTCACCTGCGGTTTCTGAAGTTCTCCTCCACCAGCCAGCTTCAGTATTGTCTGGCCCGTGCTGCCAGCCATGGGTCCCAGCAGCACTGTGTGGCATCTGTGCCATGGCCCTGTGGTGGTGCGCTGTCCCCCACCTCCTCCTCCTCCTCCTCCTCCTCCCGGAACTGTCACCCTCACTGGCCTTGACAGGTATTCCAGAGTCTAGGGCCATGTTGTGTAGCATACAACAGGCCAGGAATATGTCACAGGACTTCTCAGGGCTATAATGTAGGGCACCATCAGACCTACACAGACACCAGAACTGCATCTTCAGCATGTCAAAGACATGCTCTATGATGGTGCGTGTGGCACTGTGTGCCTTATTGTACCACTCCTCTGCCTCAGTTCCGGGTCATTGGAAGGGGATGAGGAGTCAGGGCCTCAGTGGGTATGCCGTATCTTTGTGGGGGAGAATGGGTGTCCATTAGTACATTGATAGCATGTGTGGCATGCACCCTCTCCCTGCTCATGGCCTCAGTGGTGTGTGTGTGCCTGGCATGCACTACTGCCTGTGCCTCCCCCTTCCCTGCAGTCCTGCATCCCTATGCCAGTGGCTGTTGCATGCCCTGTTCGCCTGTGGTGTGCATGTCCCTGCCACACATGCACCACCATGGCATTGCCCCATGCCTGGCATGCATTGATCATGTGCTACCTGGTGCCTGACTGTGTCTTCCTGTGTCCCCTTGCACACCTCAACTGTCCCATGGCCTGTGCACCTGCTGCGCATTGTGCATGTTGCCTCCTGCCTACACCTCATGTCCTGCTGGTGGGGCCCTGTTGTGCTTTTGTGTCCATGTCACACACTCCTAAGAGGATGGCTTCTTGGTATGTACCCCATCTTGAACCTCCAGCAGAGGGTCAGTTGATGCCAGATGAAGGCATCATGTGTGCTCCCAGGGAGTGTGGTGCAGACATTGCTGATGTGCCCTTTGGCATTGTACACCACCTGGCAATTCACGGAGTGGTAGCCCTTCTGGTTCACGTATGTTATGACCTTCTCACCAGGTGGTGCATGGATTGCCACATGAGTGCAGTCTATGGCCCCTATGATGCCTGGCATGCATGCCACCCTGTAGAACCCCTCCATGGCTTCTGTCTGCTTCACCTGCGTGCTAGGGAAATGAATTCCAAAGCATGCAGTAGCGGTGCGGTGATGAACTGTGTGAGGAGTCAGAAAGTGGAGGCCTGTAAGATGCCAATGGTGTCCCCAGTGGGCCTCTGGAAGGTTCCTGTGGTGAGCAGGCACATGACTGTTGTCAACTTGGTCTCCACCATGATGGCATGACCACGTGCAGTAGGTGCCTGCATTTTGTCATGGCACAGCTCACAGAGCTGCCTTAGAATGGTGCTGTTCAGGTGGTATTGGCCTACTGTCTCCACATCTGTCAGCTGTTCAAATGACAGCCTGACTAGATACCACCATGGGGCAGGCCACCTATGGTGCCTTCTACCTCTCCATTTCCTCAAACTCATGAGTACATCGAACATGGCCACTGGTGCTGGGTCCATGTTGCTGGTGTTGTGTTGTCTGGCTCTCTGGCTCACTGGCTGTCTGGCTCTCTCTCTCTGTTTTTCTCTCTCTCTCACTGTTACACACACATACTCGCTTCCTTTCTCAGACAGTGTGCAGGTGCTGCTGTTCAGCCATTCACCTGCAGGTGGTTTGCGCTTTAGTCTGCTTCTTTTATACTTATCTTTTCATGATGTATTTGATATTTGCACTGGGATTGCTCTGTCATTGAGCCGTCATTTTGCACTGTCTGTGAATCACGTTGCACTGTGTGTGCATGGGTACGCCCCCTGTTTATGTGCCGCATGTCATTATGATGCACCTGTGGCACTTATTCTTTGGTGTAGCACATCTTGGATGTGCTGGTGCATTCACCCTGTGTGTGAATAGCTCCACGGTGCATTTTTTGGTTGCACTGGCACATCTCAGTTTCACCCAGTGTATCTCTTTTGTGAATCCAGCCTGGAGACATTTGGCAGATATATAGATGAAAGAAAATGTTCATTATAATCCTTTTTGCATGGACACTTCTGTATCATTAGTTATAGGAAGTGTTTCATTCAAAGATCAATGGTGTTAGTAATAAAATAGTAGAAAGAGGGAAATTGTTTCTGCTCAGTCAGATAATTTTATAATATTTTCATAGTAAATCACAATGCTTTGGTACAGAATACCAAGGCACAGACATTTGAAATGTTGTTATTCCCCAAAACTGAGAAAGTAGTCTTTCCGCACTTGCAAAGAACAACAACAGGAGCCATTTCAATTTGCTTATACATAGATACATAGATACATAGACAGTGTCGGCAGATAAGGGCCTATGGCCCACCCAGTCTGCCCATTTAAGTTTGTAAGTTCAGTTTATGTTTTCCAGGAAGTCTGTTGCCCCTTACCCCTGACCTCCAGAATTCCTTTATGTCTATCCCATGCATTCTTAAATCCCGTGATTGTTTCAGCCCCACCACTTCCTCTGGCAGGGTGTTCCACTTGTCCACCACCCGCTCTGTGAAGAAATTCTTCCTCACGCTTCCTCTGAATCGTCCTCCTCCAACTTCATCCCATGCCCTCTAGTCCTGGAACATCTTTTCGCTTAAAATAGTGCATTCCTGCACCCTGTTCCTCCCTGTAAGATACTTGTATGTCTCTATCATATCCCTCTCTCCCTCCTCTCCTCCAGGGAGTACATGTTCAGTGCCTTCAACCTGTCCTCATAGGACTTGTGATGCAATCCATGCACCATCTTTGTTGCCCTCCTCTGAACCTTCTCTACCCTGTCTATGTCCTTACGTAGGTAAGGTCTCCAGAACTGCACAGTGTACTCCAGGTGCTGCCTCACTAGTGTCTTGTATAGTGGAATTATGACCTCCCTTTTCCTGCTGGTGATGTCCCTGCCTATGCATCCCAGCATCCTATTTGCTTTACCTGCTGCCTTGTCACACTGTTTCCCTGCCTTGAGGTCATCAGAGATGATAACTCCAAGATCCCTTTCCTGCTTGGTGCATGCTATATCCTCACCCCCCCAACTGAAAAATTGTGCCAGGGTTTTTGTGCCCCATATGCATTATCTTGCACTTCCTTGCATTGAATTTCAACTGCCAAACCCCTGACCATTCTTCAAGTTTCTGCAGGTCCCTTCTCATTCTGTCTACACCCTCTGGTGTGTCTACTCTGTTACAGAGCTTTGTGTCATCAGCGAACAGTGAAATCTAGTGTTTATTTCTGTGTCGAACACCTCTTTAAGATTCCAGCAGACAAGGCTTCCCTAATGGTAACAACTTAGCAACACAGTATACTTTAAAATAATTTTCATGGCTCAACTGCCAACTCCACTGTTTTAAGGTGGGCTATTAGCTGCAGGTTTTCCATGGCCAGGAAGGGCACCAATCAGTGTTATTTTCATTGGTCGCCAGTTGGTGCCTTTCCTGGCTCCTGAGACGCAGACCCTAGCCTGGGGAGCTCATGGAAAGCTTTCTGTACTAAAATGTTTGCTTTAATGCTGCAGCTAATAGCATACCTGAAAACCATGGAGTAAGCAATCAAGCCATGAAAATTGTTGTGAAGTATACTGTGTTGCCAAGTTGTTGCCATGAGGGAAGACTTGTCTGTCAGAATTTTAAAGAGATGTTCAACACAGAAATAAATAACACTAGGTAGGCAGATTGAAATGGCTCCTGTTGTTGCTTTTTACAAGTGTGAATAGGCTGCTGTCTCAGTAATACAATAGTGTTTGTAACATTGTAAAACTGTTACGTTTTATGCCAGACTGTCAGTGCAGTGGTAGTGCTACCACCTACGATGCTAGTGACCCACATTCAGTAACAAACATGGGGCATGGAGGGGGATAGGCCAAGAAGAGGACTGTCCAGTGTCCTAGAGGCTGCTCTCCTCTACTGGGGAGAAAAGGTCACTAGCTCCACTGCTCCACTGCCACCTGGGTGACCAAAAGTGACAGTGAAGTTGAAGAGGCATGAAGGGGAGGGAAGGATGTAGGCTGGCACGATGCTATTATGCATCGTCTTGTGAATGCACATGCGCTTGCCTGCTGCCTGTGTCCTGTGGCAGGGAAAATAGAACATCGAAATGTCCCAGCTAGGCACGATGAACACTGGTTCTAGTCCAGCCCAGCACCAGTGATGTGGCAGTGCTCCAATCTGTGACCTGATCCATGCGGCGAGAGACTCAGCTTGCCATCCCCCTAGCCAGGGTGGGGTGATACAAGTGGAGGACAGGGAAGACAGTAAGTCCAAGAGAAGCCGAGTGACACGGCTGGAGGAGTCGGTGTGAAGGAGGGCCTGGCCAGAGAGGAGTAGAGAAAAAAAAAACCCTATTAAATTTTACAATGATATTGTATTTTGCATTTTTATAGGCTGTTGCCTTTACCTAGTCTCTTAGACATGCAATATTCTAGCAACATACCATACACTACACTAGCCCCTGATCATTTTTACTTTTCAGCTCTTTGATGAAATGGTTTTATAGATTAAAAAACTTAATATTAACATG
The DNA here is from genome assembly GCA_016271365.2 of Neoceratodus forsteri. Taxonomy (NCBI): domain Eukaryota; kingdom Metazoa; phylum Chordata; order Ceratodontiformes; family Ceratodontidae; genus Neoceratodus; species Neoceratodus forsteri. Next base: position 638,091,651 of record CM028133.1, read on the forward strand.
ATTCATTTTATGTGTACAATAGATCCCAATGGGTCTCTTTCCATCAGTATGACTAAAATGATATTGCACTGCCTTCTATGGGATGCAGGTCAGAAGCAACAGGAAAAATAACATACTATGGCACATTTAAGTATAATTTTTATTGTATGCAGATAGTGGCACTGGAACAGTTTTTACAGTGGGGGTGCTGAACTCCCTTTCAACTGGGACATGTGAAGGCGGGGTTTTGGGGCCATGGGCCCCCAAAACTCTAGGGATTTAGATGCTCTCTAGTGAGTTTTGGGGCTTTTATTGAAGATAAAACACACTTTTTTGTTACATCTTCCCTACCCAACTCCAGGAAAAAAGTTTTTTTTTTCCCCTGGAGTCAGTGGTGTGAGAGACTCTGGGTGGCCTTAGAGTCTGCAGCTGCGACTGGGGTGGGTAGCTGGCTGACCAACAATGCCATCAACCATTCACCTCATAGACATTATTGTAATGCAGTGTGAAAGAGTTTTATATAAAGGCTGGGGGTTTGGGGGCCGTTAGGCCCCCAAAAGCTCTAGGGTTTTAGATGCTGTGTGGTGAGTTTTGGGGCTTTTATTGAAGATAAAACCCACTTTTGTTACGTCTTCCCTACTCCTGACTCTAGTGAAAAAAATGACATAAATTTAACTTGCACAAGTTGACACAATGTTCGGCTCTTATATCTCTGACCCTCCTACAGTTGGATACGCCCCCTACCCTGCAGTTGCACCCCCGAACCATGTAAATACAATGAAGACAACAGCATCAACTTGTGTTTAAGTAAAAATGCTTTAACCACAGTCCTTGCCACACTGTTTACAACAGGCTTACCATAAAGCATTTGGAGCAAACAAATCAAAAAATAGCGTATAATTTTATGATCCACTTAGGTATTGCAAATTAGAAATGTCTTTTTTAAACTTTATTCTTATACAATGACACAGTTGTAACAACAATTGATACATTCACATATGGTAAACAGTCCAAATACAGTGCTGTACCACTGGAAGCACAAAGGCTTCTTAGTCAAAGGGTAAGATGCATTCACCCTGTTTTGGTACAACATAGGGGAGAAACCTTCTAATTTCAACACTCACTAAAGTAAACATTTTTCACTGATATGGTGCCCAAGAGCAGCATGACTGTGAGTGAGATTTGAAAAAGTCCATATTAAGATAGTCCAACAGAGTACTTATCCCAGATGGACAAAAAGTATTGTAATGCATTCAGCCTAAAGCAAAAAAAAACCCAGCATAAGTACATAAACAGCAAACCCCAATTGTCCATAAGCTATTATGCAGGAACAAACAAATAACCCAAAAGAACCTGAAAGTAAAACAGTTTACAGGGCTGGAAACACTGATCTACGAATATACTTTAGGGAGTGTAATGTAAGTCATGTTAAAACCACAGAGGTCTTCTTTTCAAAAAGAACTTGACATAAATAATCACCAGTTACAGTGCAAGGGACACCGAGGACAAAGGTTTATTGGAGAGGATCTGGAACCGAATGATAGAAACAAAATGTCCCAAGGTGCTATTCTGAGTCCCATAAAAAACAAAGAGTGGTTCAAAATACTCCCCAAAGCTGTAAAACAGTTTTTATTGAGCCAGTCATTCACAAACATTAGAGGGTGATCCTCCTCAATAACCTCAGGCAGCCCCATAATCTGGAAATTCACGGCCCTGGCTTGGTTTTCCAATGTTTCTGTGTGTGCTCAAAAGTGCAGTGTTTCCTTCACAATCATGGATGTCACACTTGTGAATGCTGAGGTTTGTTTTTGGACATCCAACTGTCTTTTTTTAATACAATGTGCACAACTTTGCATTTCTTGGCATTGAAGCCAAGCTGCCAGATCCTGGACAACCTCCCCAGCTTTTCCAGATCATTCTGTAGGTCCTCTATCACTTCAGCTGTGTCCACTCTCCCACAGTACTTGGAGTTGTCTGCAGACAGGCACATTTTGCCCTTAATGCCATCTCCAATGTAATTGATGATGACACTAATCAACAGTGGCCCCAGCACCGAGCCCTGCAGGACCTCACTGGTGACCACTCTGGTGCCAGATAATTCCTCCCCCCCAAAAAAAACACGCTCTGGGTTCTGTCCCTCAGCCAGTTTTCCACCCATCTGGTCATCTTGGCCATCCCCAACCCTGAGATCAGCCAACTTTGTACTGGAATTAATGAAGGTGCGTAATCTGTTTCTGCCAGTCAAAACAAAGAAAATTAAAAATAAATCTGCCCCCTGGTTTATCACCTCACCATGAAAATTAAAAAAAGGCTAAAAATCAATGCCGGCCTGGTGGCGCTGAGGGCTGAGGCACTGGTGCCTTAACTTGCACTATGCCGGCGACCCATGTTCGGGAATGAGCATGGGCTGCTGGGAGTTGGCAGGGATGGAAATGGACTGAGTGTCCAATGACTGCTCTCCATCTCCGGAAAGGGGGGAGTTCAGCGTTTGGGGAACGCCTGGCCCCTGGTGGAGGCTGGGGCTCAGTGCCATGGAGCTGCTACTGTTTGGGAAGCAGTGCACGGCAGATGCTTGACAGGGCCGTGCTCGGGATCATGCATGACTGCATCACAGGTGTCATTGCACGCCACACTACCACAAGGGCCAAAAAGAAAAAAACAGGAAACACAGTTCCCGGAGGATGACAAGAGAGCCTGCAGGCCCCACACCTGGCTAGCATGATTTCTTGATCTGGTTTCGTTGGGGGAGAGCCCCCTCTGCTGACTCTGCCAATGAGGGGTAAGCCCTGGAGCTAAGCACTGGCTGGTGGATGCCAGGGGGTAATGGAACTGGGGCTCCATGAGAATGTGAGGGCTCCGGGAGCAGAGGAGCATAAATACCAATAAAAAAGGTTAAAAATCTAGCATGGGATATAGCACATTAGACAATGTTGCCCAAAGACTGGGGAATTTATAAGAAGTTAAGAAATACATATGCAACCTCGACCAGAGTTGCCAAAAGAGCATTTTATATTGCAAAAATCGATGATGCGGCAGGTGATCCCAAAAGTTTGGTCCATAATAAAAGAAATAAATGGCCAATCAAAAAATGACTAATGCACATCTCTTTGAGACAAGAGGTAGCTTTGATGGGGAGTCCACAGCTGATAAATTTAATAAGTACTTTTTCGAGGCTGGGAACTTTTTGGCAACTCTGACCCAAACCTAATTATCCCTGGAGTCCAGGAAGGGGAAGGAGAAGGAGAAGGAGAGGAAAAGGCCCAATCTTTCACATTTAGAATGATAGAGGTATATGAAGTTATGGATTTATAACTGGAACTGTAAACTAACATAGTAGTGGACCAGATGGATGAACACCTTCACTTTTAAAATACTCTGCACTCCAGATTGCTAAACAGCTTACTTATTTGTTCAATTGGTCTTTGTCTGAGGTGGTGGTCCTGCAGGAATGAAAGCTGGCTAGTGTTGTCCCCATTTTTAAGAGAGGCAGCCCTGGTCAGTTAATCAACTACTGCCCTATATCCCTACTGTCTTAAGTCTCAAAGTTATTTGAAAGGCTACTGACTAGGCAGCTAACCAATTTTTTTTACATAAAAACAATCAACTTGATAAATATCAGTCAGGATTCCATAAAACTCATGGTACAGTGGTCTCCATGGCAAGGGTCTTGGATGATGTCAATAAAGCTATGGACTCAGGACAATTGACTGGGGGCCATCCTTGTTGACCTCTCCAAGGCCTTCGATACGGTTGACCACCAAATCCTTCTACATAGGTTAGCAGAAATAGGGATTACTAGAGTAAGTCTGAAAAGGTTTTGTTCATATTACCAATCCAGGAAGCAATTAACTGCTATAAATGGCATGGAATCTACCCTGTTGCCAGTAGTCTGAAGAATCCTACAGGGCTCGGTCCTAGGATCATTATTGTTTTTGATTTATTTAAAAGGTCTGGGAGAAAGTGTGCCAGACATGGCATTTCATTTATATGCCAATGATACAATACTCTATCTTGCTGCAACATCATTGTCTAAAGTTCAAAGTAAACTACAGATTCATTTCAATGGTGTCCAGGCCTATTTTGGAAGATCTAAACTTAAAATGAGCACAGGTAAAACTAAGTGCATATTGTTTGGAACCACAACTAAAATTAGAAGTGGCAGAGACCTGACCATTCTGGATGCTGAAAGGGCACATTTGGAAAAGGTAGACTCCTATAAGTATTTAGGATATTGGTTGGATTCTTTGGGCTCTGGCAATGTTCATGCAGCCAAACTGTTACACAGACTGGCAGGAGAGTGGGGCTTTTGTACCATAAACAAAACTGTTTGGGTAGTCATATTATACAAAAAATAGTTGAAACTCAGTTTTTTTCTTTATTTGATTATGACAATGTTTTGTATGACTATTCAAACAAAAGTAAATTACAGAAATTAGATACACTATATAATTGATTGGCTAGGCTGATCCTGAAATGTCCCAAAAAGTCTCATCATTGTAGTATGCATAATTATACAATGGCATCTTATAAAGTAAAGTTCTGACTGGCTAGCTGGTACCTCCAGACCGTGACAAATCCTAGTATTACCAACAGAAGAGGTACTAGCCAGCCTCATGCTCAAGCACCCAGGAAATCCATCTGACCCCCAAACATAAGAACAAAAAATTGCCACACTGACCCAGCCACTACACTAGTATGCTGGAGCACAATTTTCAAACGGACTCCCGACAACAGTCCCAAAACCAATTTTGTAGCCTCCCAAAACAAGTAAAAAAGGAAAAGAAGTGTGACAGTGAAGCAACCAGTGTTTCCTAATAAAAAAAATGATGACATGCTGACCTGGTGGCGCTGAGGGCTGAGGTACTGGATGCCACACCTCGCGCCATGCTGGTGACCTGGGTTCGGAAATGGACCTGGGTTGTCAGGGGAGGAATAGGATCTATGTCTGGAGAACTGCTCTCCTATCCTGGCAGGATTGAGGGTTACCACTGCTCTGCAGCAGCCCCCGGTGATGATAGGGGGCACTACTAGGGCTGGTGCCACTGGGGTGGAGTGCGCCGTACATTGGCATGTTGTGTCTCAGACGTCATTGCACATCCACACTCCAGGGATCTAAGGAGGAAAATGTACAAAAAGAAAGTTCCTGCACTCAATTGTGAGTCTGTTCACTGTAATGGGCAGCCTGCCCAATACATAACTGAAATCCACACAGCAGTGCTCCAGAAAAAACACAGATAACCATGTATTCCAACTGAATTGTTGGTTTATTAACACCATGGTGAGAGCCCCTAGCACCTCGGCTACAAGCCTTCAAACTGGGAAAATGGCTGGGCATGACCATGCAGCTTGATGGCCATGCTATGCCCTACCCAGAGGACTGTCATGGAATTGCACTGGGGGTGTCCGGGCCCGACCTGGCTTGGAGTGGCATGGGGAGGCCCTCCGGCAGGTTGGTGTGTGGCTGCACCAGATCCCCCATCATACGAGTGAGCCTGCTGCTCTCCGGGCAGGCAGAGCCAGCAGCTGGAAGCCCCTGCTGGTTACGCCGCAGTAGGGCATAAAATATAAATAAGACAAAAAAAATGATGACTAAAACTTCTCTAAATCATGGCCAAAAAGCGAAGACGTGAAGCCAGTCATGCACCTTATGCATATGCACCAGAGTATGCCCAGTATCATGGCACAGCTTTTCAGCCATGATTTGTATAACTCTTAGCCTTCAGTTTTCATCAGTACAGTATCCCCCTTCAGCATTAAGGCTCACACTCAGTGAGAGAGTGGCTTCTTCAGTTAAATTTACTCACAGAGGGGGACGGGATGGTCGCTACCCTGAAGCACGGACTCCTGAATTAGGCGGGCAGCTCCTCCAGCTTGCTGGCAGCTATCCTGCTGTTTTTTCAACTTCTGCCCTTACTCCAAGTTCGATGTCCCTCTTCGTTCTGCTCTGCAGACCAGCTGACTCGCTCGCTTTCCATCTCCTGTGACACGACTCCAGCAAAACCCCCTTTGCTCTCTTTCTCTGTCTTCTGTGAAATCTCCCAGCATCAGATCTTTACTTTGTCCCTAACTACTGCAAACTCAACCCGGAAGTACAGGCTGAAAGCAAGACATGGAAACCAAAAAGACAAAGTAAAAACTATTGGCTTTAAAATGTATACAGTAAAAGCCTCTGAGTAAACCTTGGATAACAAAAAAAACACCCTTCATGCATGTTTGAAGTGCTGCCATGTTTCTCTCAAACATGCTACCTTCACAGTCACGGACAAAGCAATCCTTATCCCTACTCGCCAGCACTGACTTCCTGTACCCCAGTGGGAGGAAAACGCTCCCTGTACCTGTATCAACATGTGGGAGAACCAAATTATAAAAACAATAAAACTAAAAATCTGACAATGGAAGCCTCACTCACTCTGGGATATGTGTGTGTGTGTGTGTGTGTGTGTGAGTGAGAGACATTATTATACCTAGCAGGGAACTGCTGTATTTTTTGTGGTGGAATTATAAATTCAATAAAAATGATTAAAAATGGGGAAAAACTATTAAAACTCTATTTTTCTGTACTTTGTCACAAAAAAGTGAAGGGGCCATTGTACAATTGCAATAAACCATGACAGGGTGTGGGTTATGCTGGGATTTACCCACGTCTGACCTGGTTTGACCACTCGGCCTAGGCCACGTGGCCAAACCGTGCCAGCTGTAGGTAAATCCCAGCATAACTCACACCCTGTCATGGTTTATTGCTTAAATGTTTAGGGTGGATTTTCCTTACAGATAGACGTCATCAAAATAAATTTGTCTTAGCCTACAAAAGTGCATTGGGTAAGGTCTCAGATTATTTAGTAGTTAAATTACAGGAAAGAAAGGTAAATTCATCTCTCAGGAATTTGGATTACTGTGAATTAACTGTTCCTATAACCAAAACACAAAGGTCAATACATTTCAATAGTCAAATGGTACCCTTTTATTGAAATAATTCACCACACAAGGTTCAATTGTTTAACACCAACCACTTCTCAATAAATGCAGTAAAACAATGTTTTTTAGATAATATTACAAGTCAGATTAAATGTTGCTATGGTTAATTTTATGACCGTTGAATGGTTTTATTGTGTATGATTGTTGTTCCTTCTAATGTATTGTTAAATGAGTTGTAATAAGTCTTTATTGTTTCTAAATTGTCTACTCTGGGTCACCATTTCAAATGATCTAGCTCAATGGTTTAACCCTAATGAAAATGAAAAATGAAATGAAAATGAAATGATCAACTTTTTGTGGGGCACAAAAGATGTCTACCGCTTGGCCCCAGTCTACTGTCTTAGTGACTCAGTCAAAGAAGTCAGTCAGATTTAATTTCACATGATCTCCCCTCCCACCACCACCACCAAGAACCCATGCTGCCTCGCATCCTGGAGACCTGCTCCTCTAGATATTCTATCAGCCTTTCCTTAAGTATGATCTCCATGAGCTTGCACACGATTGAAGTCTGACTGACCGATCTATAATTCCCTGGATCATATTTGGGACCACTTTTGTGGATGGGCACCACATGTGCTATTCTCTAGCCCTACGGTACAACACCCTCCAGTGAACTATTAAACAGGCCTGCCAGTGGCCCTACAAGCTCCTCAGCCAGTTCTCTTAGTACCCTTGGATGTACTCTGTCTGGACCTGGTGATTTGTCCACCTTCATTGCTACCAGCCCCTCCCTCACTCTATCCTCCTCTGTCACTACATCTGTGTTCCTCTCACCCCCCCCTCCTGTTCTCCCTCCTGAAGGCACTGGTCTGTCCTTCTCCCAGGTGAAGACAGAACAGAAGTACTCATTTATTATCTCTGCTTTTCCCATTATCCTCCACCCACTCCTCTCCTTTCTGAAGCCTAACAATCCTGTTCTTCTTGTCCCTTTTCTCACTTACATAGTGAAAGAAGGCCTTCTCCCCCTTCTCAATTCCTTCAGCAGTCTACAACTTCTTCTGTGCCTTAGCTCACTGGCTGAAATACAGAGACTTAACCATATAAAACTGAGACTAACTGGGAGTATTCAGTGCCCTGCTACCATAGCCTTTTTACATACACATATACAGTACTGTACTTCAGATATATATGCTCTAGTGTTTTCCCAAGTACACCACATGTGTACTTTCCAGTTACACATTTACATCAATTACATAACCGTGCAAGATAATAATCTCAGTGCTTACAGTTGAGGATAAAAAAAATATGATTACTCCATATAATTGTTCTTTTTTGGGGGGGGGATGAATGGGCATAGCCAACCAGTTATCAACGCTGGTATCAAGTGCTGTCATTGGCAGGGCATATCTGCACTGAAACTCAAAGACTGACTTATGCTTATGCTAGTTAATTAGAAATATTGCTGACTAAATTGTAGTTAGCACCTGGAAAAGACTTTGCCCTGCATTAAAGTAGCATTAACTCAGCTGTTGTGTAGAAAATGTCTCATTGGGGACCTCCAGCTTTCTGTCTTAAAAACAGTTGCCATTAACTGCCTTCCATCTAAAGCTGCGTTCCTGCATGGGTCTAGTCAGCTCCTCTCCTGGTCATGCAGGATCACTCAGAATCACAGAAACTAGTGTGTGCCATAGGTCTTTGGGGGTGGAGGGGCTTGTCTTCAAGCTAGGGGGTGCTGCAGCAGCCCCGGCACCCCTAGTTCCAGCACCTATGTATGCAGATCACATTTCCAAGACATATTATTGTCTCTGTTACTAAACATTAAATATCTGTATCCCACACAGTCTGTCATAGAAAATGGGTATGTAGGGGGCATATAACATTATGTCAAGTGGCTCCTAAGACAGAAAAAAGCAAATGTCATTTAGTGCTCCAACTGATGTTTAGATAGAGTCTTAGTCAACTTAATGTACCAATGAGCAGAACAAGGGACTAGTTTTAACAAAAAGTGAATCATAGACAGTGAATGTTTTTTAATGAGTCAAAGCAGAGCACAGCTACACTAGGCTGAGTACAGTAAAGCTTTCATCCGAGGCCACTGTTCTGCACTGATATGACCAGAAAGAGAGGAACATATTTTGACACCTGGGCATTGAGTTTGATATCTTTTAAAAATTAATCAAAACCACACCTTCTGAAAAGTTTGGGTTGGTGCAGATCTCCAAAACAAATGACAGAAAATTATATTAAGGAGACTGTCCTTAGGGAAAGTCTGATACATGTTATGCCCCTACTTTGGGGGGCAGTGTCCTGTGACTTGACATGTGGTCTTCAATTTTAAAAGTTCCCCTTACTGGCAGTCTAATGTGATTTTAATTAGTGCTCTCAACAAGAAGGGGTAATAAATCTGAGGGCCTAGTTAATGGACTTGAAAAACTGGAATCATTGACTTAGGGAATATCCAGAAGGGCTACCAAGTGATTGGGTATATAACACAAAGAGGCCTCTTGGATTGAGGCTTGTTATTTTTAAAAGCACTGCTTAGTTAATAATATAGCAGATTTTGTATGGGCAGCCATACTCAATAAGCCTGTTTCTGAATTGTGAGGTTGCCATAGTGACCTTGTGAGTCATACAAAGGCTCATCTATATATGGATGCCTATACACAGTCGCGTGGTTGTCCATTTACAGGTAAATGAACTGAAGCAGAACCTCATGGGAAACTACAACAGCTGGATATCCTGGGTAACTAAATGTCTGGAGTAACTGCACATTGGCTGTAATAGTCTCACATGGTTCTGCTTATTCATGAAAAACAGTCAACACCAACTGGCTTATTTTGTCATCTCAGAACCACTATTTACTTATCTCTGATTAGAGTTTCCTGGACAACAGTGTCTTCTGTCTGTTCACTTACCACATTAGTTAAAAAAAGCACTACATTGTAAAGTTCTATGTAAAGGAAAACCACAATATTTATCAAATTAGCGATGCTGGAAATGAGAAATGGCATCCATGGATGATTTAGGTGGGCTTTTGAAGAAAATGCAATCCAGACAGGTTTAATGTGTTTATCTACCAGTGCTTTTTGTTTCTTAAAGCAGCAGCTTTTGGAAGGAGGAGGTGGCAGGAATGGTGCTAATAATATAGTGCTATCAAGAGCAGCTGTAGCTCGAGGAGCCCTGTTTCATGGTGGCATTCTAAGTTGTGCTGCAATAGTGATGTCCCTACTGCAGCACAACAACATTCTGATGTCACTGGTGTAGTACAACTCTGTTCTGTGCATGGATTTTCATGCAGAACAATGTTCTACCATATACTATAATTGGTTTCTCACAAGGACTGGGGAGTGACCAAATTCAGAGGCCTCTTAATTTAAGTCATGTACTGTAACATTGGAAATATTATATTTAAGAACTTGACTGAAGAACATCAGCCTATTAAACAACTAAAGTAAACATACAAATGCAAAAAAAAATTAAAACCCTGGTTTTCTTACCTCTAATATGTTTAGAAGCAGAGGTGTTGTGAATTTTTAATTTGCTAGCGAAGTTGATGTGAATCTGCATTATCCACATTCACAAAAAATTTGTGGATTTTGCGGCTGAACCGACCAAGTTTACCAGTGGATTAAAAACAATTTTTAAAGCCCCCCCATCCACTGTGCTGTGAGCTTATCCCCTCTCCCCAACCAAGAACATAAAAACTTATCAAAATAACCCCCTGCTGGCATCCTTAGCACCCCTTGCCCCAGCAGTCATCTTGCCGGCTGCTTCGGCTGTTAAAGGAAAAGGTAATCCCTTTCTCCCACCTGCTTGCCAAATACACTCTTCCACCTCCCCTTACCTGAGTCCCACCATCTATAATTTTCACTCTAGCCCCCAACCAACCCCCGCTGGTTGTTACTATTCTACTTCACCAGCACCACAAAAATAGGCTTGCAAATAAAGAAAATGCTCCCCTGCTGCGAACTGTCTGCTCTGTTCAGTGCTGACTCCCAGTCCCATATCATAAAATGGTGCAAATGAAGGAATGCTGATGTCTTTGCACCTAGTAAAACCTGATTGGGTGAATGTTCAACCGGTTAGGTTTTAGTAGGAGCTATGATATCACCATTCATTCATTTAAGTCATTTTTATGAAGACAGGAGTCTGGACTCAGCACTGAACAGAGCAGACACACTTAACAGGGGGACTGTTTTCTTTATTTGTTGGTTAATATTTTGTAAGTGCTGCAAGGGGGGGAGGAGGTTGGTGGGAGCCAGAGGGGTGTTGGATGGGAGACTAGGAGTAAAAATAAAAGACAGGGGACTTGGGTGGGGGGAGTTGGGGGGTGTATTTGGCATGCAGGTGGGGGCAAGGGCTTACCAATTATTTTACAGCCACAGCAGCAGGTGTGAAGCATGCTGGGGTGAGGGGAGGAGAGTAGGGAAGAGGGTGTCAGTGGGTGGTGCTTGAGGGTGCTAATATTTTGCAACATCAAATTCACCTTGTTATTCACTGTGAATTGGCCATTCATCAGGTGATTTTGGCCAATCTGCCTAGCAAATAACAAGGCAAATTGCAGTCCCCAGCTCTGCAAATTTGCCAACATTTGTGGATTTTTTTTTGCAACGTGAATTTCAGCATCTTCAGAAATCTCTACTTATAAGAAGATGGCTTAAAATAAATGTTCTAATTCTTACAGGGAAAGAGACTAACTGTTATTAAAGATAACTCCAGAACCAGAGGTGATGAACAAAAAATGAGAACAAAACACTTTTGTACAGAAAGTAGAATTTTTCTACATACTCAGCATGTGGTGGGAATGTAAAATTCACTACCTCCAAATCTTGTTGATGATGGTTCTAGCTGTACAGCGTCTAGAAAAGGTTTGGACAAATGGATGTAATGATCAAAGTAATTGAGTATTATCACTGAGTGAGTGAGGGGATATTCTTCATGGTCTATATGTTTACTTTTATCACTTAATTCGTAGTATGATCCTGAGTAATGTTTTCATTTAGGAATGATCTTTAAAGTAAAAAAAAAAAAAAATGTTGTTGCTTATCAGTGTCCAACCATCCAATATACTTTGACTGTATATTTAAAGAAAGAACATATGCTTATTACTGCTTTCCTGTCACCAGCCTGCCTTGCAATATTCTTCTTCTTGTTTACTATAGACTATTTATACAATATGCTTCATGTGCATTCTATATTGTAAGTTTGACCGTTTTGCACTTTTGAGTGAAAAGCACTAAAATGGTGGAACTGACAACAGAAATTGTCCAGGCAATCTATGAATGGCCAGCAGTAAATAGTGAAGATACAAGTAGTAATAAAAGCATGAATCTAAACTTTGATATCTTATCACTGAGAAAAATACCTAATGCATACCAAGAGAGAGGAAACAGCTGAAGGGGCAAAATAAGATAGTATCTAATGGTACACAAACATTACAGACCATTTTTCCCCAACACATTTCTTATTTTTCTCCTTTTTTTAATGCTCTGTATATGTCCCCTTCTGAACCATTCCCACGGCTATCCCTCAGGGTCCCTAAGGTGCCTGGCTTAGCCAATCTCTGATCCCCTTCAGCCACCTGCCTCCATACTGCCACAGTATCAGGACCCCTGGGTGGAGAAGGGTACCCCATACTTGTATAGTCTTCATCAGGCAGGTAGCTGAGGGTTTCCAAGTCGGTGTCTTCAGTCCACTGGGGTCATTGTCACTCAGGCAATGGGGTGTTTTTCCCTGTGTTTCTCCACCCCAGGGACACAGGCACACATGGGAGATTCAATGTGTATGTGCACACAGAAGCATGCTTCTGAGGTCACGTGATGGCAGCCTGAGCAGCAGCAACTCAACCCTAGAGCTCCGTCCCCCGTCTGTTATTTTCACGGATTAGATAAGGTCTCCGATTCCAGTTTGCCCTGTTGTGTACTCACTTGCTGGGGAAAAGCATCTAGGATCGACCGGCTCAAGATTGAATGGAATTCTACATGAAAAAAGCGTTGCCCCGGCACTCTCCCCCTCACATGCCCGAGAAGGACAAGGCCGCGAAGAGGCCTAAACCACAAGCCACTAGCCTACCAAAGATGCCTGCAACAGCATCTGCGCTCTCGGAGGAGAGGTTTTTGGAAATCATGCAACCCCTACAGGCCGCGGTAGCCACGATATCAGAGGATTTGCAAACGATTAAGAGCTCAGTCGCCTCACTGTCTACCAGAGTGGGAGATGCAGAAGTGAGGATTTCATCCATGGAGAAAAGACAGGAAAAAGCTGGAAGGGAAACGACAATCTTCGGACGAGACTTAAAAACTAGAAGACAAGCTTGAGGACTTGAGGGCGGAGCAGGCGTAAACAACTTAGTCATAGTTGGATTGCCAGAGAAAGAAGAGGGAATGTCCGATTACTTTCCTGCAAAAGTTATGTGCTAAAATCGCAGGGCCATCCCCAACTGGTGGAGACTATATAATCGAGAGGGCTCATCGAGCGCTACGCCCTATGCCAGCAGTCGGTCAGCCTCCCAGATCAGTTATCCTTAAATTTTAAATTACCAGGATAAGCAGCATGTGTTATCTAAAGTGAAAGAGACAAGGAAGTCATGGGGAAGATCGGAAAATTTGTATTACCTAGGATCTCCAGACTCGGTGCGGATGAGGAGGCAAGAGCTTCATCCAGTCGTCTCAAAGCTGCTGGCAGCAGGTAAAGCTTTTCGGGTGAAATACCCAGCGATCCTGTTGATTAAATTGGAAGACAGCTGGCATTCATTCGATTCCCCTGCACAAGCTCTGGAAGAATTAAAAGGTCTTCTCCCTGATCTTTTCAAGTGAAAGAAGGTATGAGCCCTGAGTTTCTGTCAGCAGTGTGTTGGTTTACCCTGATTTTTGCATCGTTTATTGAAATGGCAAAATGGGGAAGTCGCAGGACCTCAGCTAAAAACTCGCAGTTTATATCTCTGTTATGATGAAGGGAATCGATATTCATTTTGCTGCGATGAAAGGAATCGCATATTCATTTTGTGCTTTATGGTAGCTGAAGGAGACACTCTGAAGCTGGGAGTTTATCGCAGGGGTAGTGGTGCATCGGAGCTGAGAAATACGCCTGCTATGATTCCTCTAACTTTGAGTTTTGGATGAAGGAAATCGGTTGATGTTGTAAGAAATCGCTAGCTGCCACTGGACCGAGTCGAGGAGAGAGAACTATTAAAATTCTTTGAGTTCCTGAGCCGTTAAGTTCGCCACTAGCACGTTTCCTGAACTGCAGTATTCCAGGAGGTGGTGAACTGATTCGGGACCTTATCAAAAGATGCCGTTTCCCCCTTATTTCTGTTTTTACAGGTTTACACACCAAGGCAAAGCAAAAGGATATTTAGTATTCGTGGCTCACTCTAGCGAATGCAAAGACTTACCTGAGGGGGAGGGTTCTTGCCTTTTCCTCTGCATATTTTTGGTTTTTGCCTGCCCTAGAACAAACTTATTGGGGCATAAGGAAGTTATAAGTTACTTTAAGGAATTTATATAGTCGCGTTGATATAAACGGTTGTTGGGTGGGGGAGCTTTGGGGGAGGAGAAACTATGCCAGGTTGCTTATATTTAACATCATGTGGCATGAAGATGTTCGGAGTGCAGTTGTATTGAACTGGGGATTATGTGCTAAGGGGGGTTTAGAGGGTTTAGGGTAGATAATGTTAGTGAGGTTGTGGGGAGGGCCTGGGGGAGGGACATGACCACACACTATTACTTTAACGGGTTTAGGAACGCTTTAAGGTAGAAGCTCTTTCAGTCAATCCACAGGATGATTCTATTTCAGGACTGGTTGGCAAGCAAACACAACTTGTTTTTTTAGACTCGCCCATTTTACTTTGTTGCATTCCCTAGACATGAGTAATCACTATCAGTTTGTAAGCTGGAATATAAGAGGGCCAAAGATAGAGTTAAGAGGCAGATAATTCTGAAACATCTAGCACAACTGAGAGCTAGAATAAGCTTTCTTCAAGAAACTCACCAAGGAAGGAGGATATCACCTTTTAGAAGGCTATGGGTAGGCAAACCTTGGAGCAGGGAGAGCAACAAATAAAGGGGAGTGGCGATACTGTTAGCTAAGGAGTCCCTTTAAGTTAACTCAAGAAATTTGGGACCCAGAGGGTCGATATGTCCTGATTCATGGTATGTTAGAATCACATCCGTATTGTTAGGGTCGATTTATGGGCTAACATTGATTCTCCCTCCTTCTTTGTTCACCTGTTAAACTTAGTGGTGACCAATCCGCCAAAGCTGACAGTACTGAGGGACTGGAATCTGGTGCTCCAGGCTGAACTCGATAGATCAGATGGTAGTAAAAGGGTCTCTCTCCAGCCCAGCGTGCCATGAAAGAGTTGCTTAATGGGGCTGCTCTGCTGGATGTGTGGAGAATCCTTAATCCAACAGAGAGGCAATACACCTTCTATTCTTCAGCACATGGAACTCATTCTAGAATTGATTATCTGCTATTAAGTGCTGTTGCAATGTCGGGGGTCTCTCGGGTGGAGATAGCAGCAAGAGTTCTGTCTGACCATGCCCCTGTCAGTATGAGTTACTGGTTAGAGGCAGGATGCAAACGCTCACCTCTGTGGCGATTGAATACCAGATATTGGTGAGACCATGCTTCCCAGGAATGCATTAGAGACTTTATTATGTCCTTCATGGATATTAATCAGGCTCGGTCACCAAATTCGATCTGGTCTGGCGTGCACTAAATGTTCATTGAGGGAGAGTTTATAAGATTGGCGAAAAGGACCCACTCAGAAGACTCAACTTGATGCTCTCCTGGTTTCTATTAAAAGTCTCAAGCACAGTTTGTCCCGAAACTCCTCGGCAGACACTTGGGCCAGATTACACCAGATGCAGGCTCAATATATAGGACTAATTCTCAGAGAGCCGAATTGGCCTCCGGAGAACTAAATTCAGATATTTGGAGTTGGGGAGAGGCTAGGAAGCTTCTTGCTCTATGTATCCGATCAACTTTGAGTCCTCACAATTCATTGCAGGGATTAGAGAGTCAGGAGGGTCCGTGTGTACTGGACCCGAAAGAAATTTCAATTGGGTTGGTAAATATTTTCAGGAGCTTTATGCTGTAGTCTGTCCATCGTGTCCCAGTAATGCAGAGGTTGAACATTATCTCAACTCTGTGAGTTTACCTAAGATTACTCCTGGAGAGGCAGCTATATTAGGCGAGCCAATCTTTTAGTGGAAATCATCAGACTATCCGCCAGCCACGTTGATAAGTCCTCGGGACCTGACGGACTACCAAATAACTTATACAAGATGTATTCACCTATATTAAGTCCAATTTTACGGAATGTGTTTAATTATTGGTATGATAATGATATATCAGATACCAGCTTCCAAGAAGCAGTAATATCACTAATCCTGAAGCTGGGGAAAGACCCATTTAAATGTAGTAGTTACCGACCTATTTCCCTACTAAACTCGGATATTAAAATATTGGCGAAACTCTTGGCCGCTAGGCTTTCAAGAGTAATGGTCAATCTCATAGGTTGTGAACAGGTGGAATTTATGGCTGGAAGATCGTCTGGAGATCATATTAGGAAATTATTACATCTCATTTCCGCTGCCAGGGATTCCGACATACCCATGGTTCTGGTATCTCTGGACGTGGAAAAGGCGCTCGATAGGGTCTCCTGGGACTTCCTTGCCACCCTATCCCGACATCTGCATACCTGAGGAGTTCCTTGAGATGGATAAGACTTCTATTCTGCCCCTTTAGCTAAAGTTAAATGCAACGGGTGTTGTCTCCCTTTTCAGCTGTTTAGGGACAAGACAGGGTGTCCATTGTCTCTTTACTTTTAATTTATACCTAGAGCCTTTGCTCCATAGACTACTAAATAATACCAGTATCAGAGGGATTCGTGGAACGGTGAGATACGCTTTGTCAGCTTATGCAGATGATATTTTATTTCATGGAAGAGCCTAGTATATCAATTCCAGCTATACTGATGAAGTTGAAGAATTCGAAGGTATCATTCTATAAGCTGAACCGTGACAAATCTAAGATCTTTCCTTTAAATAGTAGAGTGAACAGAAGCGAATTGGCTCTTTACGGTCTTTCCTGGGAAGCAAAGTCTTTGTTATATCTGGGTATTAAAGTTTCAAGAGACATGGGAACCATGATTAAAGACAATCTTGAGTTGTAATTAAAACCATAACTGGTGATATGGAGAGATGGGGCCTGCTCCTCTCCTTGTGGGGAAGATTGAGTGTGATAAAATGAATATCTTGCCGAGAATTTTATACCAATGGGAATGCTAGGGAGTTCTTTACCCAAAACGTGGTTCTCCAAACTCCAAAGGTTATTGAACAAGTTCCTGTGGAGAGGGAAGAGTATTCGTAGATCCTACTTTAAATTGACTGCTCCAAAATCCAGGGGAGGCCTAGCTGCCCCTTCTTTCTTCCTATATTACATAGCGTTTCACATGAGTAAACTGGCCTTTTGGTATAAAGAACTGGAGCCGTTGAAATACACGCCTTTATGGCTTAATATAGAGGAACATTTGGCGAATAGAGTTAAATGCTCATTAAGGGCCCTTTTATATATATCCCCCTCCCACTTGCCTAAACCCCTGAGGAACAACCCGATAGGGTGGTCATTAAAAGCCTCTCTGCAGATTCAAAAATATTTTGGAGTAAGGTGGTGCCAGTCAGTGAGGACCAACCTGTAGTAGGCAATCCGCATTTTAAGATTGGAGGTTGCCGATATCTTCCTCTTTCTGGCCTCAATTGAATAAATATAAGGTTTGGATCTCTGGGTGAATGGGAGGCCATTTCTCGCCTGCTTACAGAGCATCACGGGGCATCTGATAAAAATGCTTTTAGGTACGCTCAGGTATGTAAAGCCCTTAGGTCCTTTGATGCCCTTCTTCCATTCAAAAGCATACTGGGTTTAGAGATGACCACATTGCTTCAAGCAGCCTCCCAATCCCACCCAGTCTCCATGTGTTATAAATCCTTACAAATCTTAGATTCCAGGTTACCAACTGGGGTATGTTACTACTGGGTGAAGGAAATGAATATGCCAGAAAATCCTGTCCTATGGGAAAGCCTCTGGCAAGCAATATACAGATATGTCAAACAGGATAGGCTGCGGTTAATTCATTTTAATATTATGCATAATACTTACCTAACCCCAGCTAAATTATTCAGAATGGGGAGGTTGACCACGCCACTTTGTAGTAAGTGTAAAGAGGAGAAGGGTCTCTTTATCACATGTTTTGACTTGCCACAAAGTGCAAACATTCTGGCGATCTATTAGAGAAACACTCGATTCCATTCTGGGATTGGAATCTTTGTTTATCCCGGAGGTGTGCCCTTAAGTTATCTTCCCAGTGATACTCTAGGGTAAGGAAAGCACATATCTACTTATTTCGCAGTGGCTAGTTGGTCATTGCGTCACTGGTGGACGACAACCCCCACCACACACTGGAATGGTACAGGGAGATGATGCTTGCTTTGCAGCTGGAAAGACATATTGCCTTTATGCAAGATAGATTAAGAACCTATGTGGCGATGGGGAAACCTAGAGGCTCTTCTGGCGGCCTGGAAACCCTGATATACTGGTTGAACCCTGAGCTCTGTGTTTAAGTAATCAAGGTGTGTGGCCTGGGAGGGAAGGAGGGGTGGGGGGGATATTAGACACCAGGTTTCATAACTAACTTGTAATGCTGTTTCTGTCTGGTGTACTGAAACTTAATAAAGTTTATTAAATAAAAAAAAAAAGAAGCATGCTTCTGCACCAGATCCCCGACCTGTGTCCCATCCTTCCATAGCGTCCTTGGCTGCATTGCCATCTGTGGTCATCAAGGTGGCAGTATTGCAGTGAGGATGGCAACCATCCCACCGTAGAGGAGGATAACATCCCTTGGGATGCTCAATCCTCCATCTCCTGGCTGACCCTCAATGACCCTAGCTTGTTCCCAAACTCGGGTCACCAGTGTTGCAAGCAGTAGTGCCATTGTTGAGTCGACAGACTGGCCCTTTTAGTTTTCTCCATTAAACAATACTTTGCCAGCTGTAATCAATGTTGCAATCAAGATATGGAAATATAGGATGCATTGTATTGTAGATACAGATACTTCTGGGGTGGTTGAAGTCACAAGACAAACAACTGAGCAGGGGCATGGCATTATCTGCAATAAAACAACCCTATTTTCATTATTGCTCAATTATATGAGCTTGGTTAGGTTTTGTTAACTTGAAATAACCTAAGCTTGGAAAGGCCTATGTAGTTCTGAAATAGGTATTTAAAATGCATCCAACATGATTTAAATCTGAATAAGGCAGACCAACTGGCTAAATAGTTTTGTATAATCTTTGCTGGAGAATATTTTTGTAGTTTAAAATATGGAAAGATGATTCTTGTACTATATTACTAATAGTGCTAAGATTTTATACATATTGTTAGGCAACATGGCTGAATAAACTCCCCACCTCACTGCTGGAGTTCCTAAATTGAACCAATTTAAAACACCTCACTCTTCAACACGTTTGCCAGTGCAACCACTAAACAAGTCTTCTAATAATGTCTCCAGGCTGTGCCCCCTAACATGACTGGTTATCCATAGACAGAGTTGCTTCCCTGCAACTGTCCAAACCTTAGACAATGCATTACCTGCTGCTTACCTTTGTACTATTCTTGAGCATAGGACCTAGTTACTGATTGAAAGCTTATTGTATGTAAATGTGTTATTTAAAAGGTGTAAATGTACTCGGATCTCACATGAACCTTATTTTATGTTTCTCACTGTATTGTAACTAAACACTACTGTGCTTCTGATGTGGAACCTTTGTAAATGAGCTCTGATCAAAGGTGTTACTCTGAATAGTCCAATAAATAAATAAAATATAGCTGGCCAGAAATTGCAGATGCCCCATCACAAAATATTTGTAAAACTGCACAATTTTTGCAAAATTTGTGAAATATGCTAATAGCAAAATCAGCTAATTTTCCACCATGTACCATGGAATAGCACTCGTTTTGGTGGATTTCTAGGTGAGTCACAGAATTTTAAAGATAACTGTGGGAATAATTAAAGATAACCTATATTCTGCAGTTCATAACAAAATTCCACCATTCACAGCCAAAGTCCACAGAAAATTATTCTACAAGCAATGCAGTCATGAGGTAATCTTCTAAGTAGGAATGGATGGGTCAAAGGGTTATTTGGTATAGTTACCCTTCCTGTGTCTCTCTGTCTCTCAGTCTCTCTGTCTAAGTGCCTGCCCTACTGCGACTTCCAGGCCTAAGATTATTCCAAGCAATGTGGTCTTATGTTAGTATTAACATTCTGTAAATCATTATAACTTTTAAATGTCTGCAGTCATAATCTACCCAAACTCTAAAAATTATTCTGCAAACAATGTAGCCATGTGGAAGTCTTCTTCTGTGTGGGAATGAAAGAGTCAAAGGATTCTTTAGGTACGTCAGTGAGAGGAAGGAAGTCCAGAGGGGGTATAGTCAGACTCAAAGGGTACAATGAAGAGAAGATAGAAGGGGAACTAGAGAAGGCCACAATCCTTAACAGGTGCTACTGCTTGGTCTTTACAAGAGAGGTTGCAGGGCATGGACTGCAACTGGAAAACAGATGTGTGGAGGGGTAAGAACTGAGTTCTCAACATTTACAGAACAGAGGGTCCTAGAGAAACTTATAAAACTAAAGGTGGACAAAGCAATGGGACCAGACGTAGTACCTCTGAGGATCCTAAAGGAACTGCTGGCAGCACCTTTGGCAGCCTTGTTCAGTGAGTCACTGAACACAGAAGTGGTCCAGCAGGACTGGAGAAGGGCAAATATGGTCCCTCTTCACAAGAGTGGTAGCAAGGAGGACGCAGGGAACTACAGGCCAGGAGTCTCACCTCAATAGTTGGGAAGATCATGGAGACACTGCTTAAGGAATGTATTGTGCATCACTTGATATCCATTTGAATGCAAGATTCAAGACAGCATGATTTCATGGCAGGAAGGTCCTGTCAAACAAATCTGATAGATTTCTTTGGGTGGACCAGGGAGGGTCAGTGGATATTGCCTACCTTGATTTCAGCAAGGCCTTCAACACAGTCCCACATAGAAGGCTGGTAAACAAGCTGAGGAGTCTAGGGGTGGGACACAGGGTGGTGAACTAGGTCAGAAATTGGTAAGTGGACAGAAGGCAGAAGGTAGTGATAAATAGCACACAGTCGGAAGAAATGGGAGTCACTAGTGGGGTGCCACAGGGGTCAGTCCTGGGACCAGCCCTCTTCAATGTCTTCATAGCAGACATAGCAGGAGGGCTAGAGAGAAAAGTATGCCTGTTTGCAGATGACACCAAGATCTGCAACAGAGTAGATACTCCAGAAGGCATAGAGAGAATGCAAAAAGACCTGGAAAAGCTGGAGAAATGGTCTGAGGTGTGGCAGTTAAGGTTTAATGCAAAGAAGTACAAGATCATATGGGGAACAGAAACACTGGGGGGAGCTACATATTGTGGGGCGAGTTGTTGATGGTCACCGGGGAGGAGAGGGATTTGCAGGTCATTATATCAGATAACCTGGAATCCACCAAACTGACCACAAAAGCAGTTGGGAGGGCTAGGGTGTATAGGGAGGGGTATTACAATCCGTGGGGGGTGATCCCACTGTACAAAACGCTGGTTAGGCCTCACCTAGAGTTCTGTGTGCAGTTCTGGAGGCTGCACCTGCATAAGGATATTGACAGGGTGGAAATAGTGTGGAGGAGGGCAACTAAGATGGTGCAGGGTCTGCATGACAAGGCATATGGGGATAGACTTAGGGACCTCAATATGTACACATTGGAACAGTGGCGGGGAGGACATGATTGAGATTTTCAAATATCTTAAGGGCATAAATAAGGTGAAAGGGAATAGCATCTTCCACTATAAAAAGTGCAATAGAACTAGAGGGCATGACATGAAATTGGAGAGGGGTTGCATAAAGGGTAATGTAAGAAAGTTATTTTTTACAGAGAGGGTGGTGGATGCATGGAATGCCCTGCCTCTGGAGGCAGTGGAGCATGTACAGTGGAGGGATTCAAGAGGGCATGGGATAGGCACACAGAATCATACATATGAGTGGGCATACCTGAGGCAGCTGACCTAGTAGAGGCATCGGGAGCAAATTGGTAAAATGGGCAGACTGGATGGCCCTTTTCTGCTGTCAGCTTCTATGTTTCTATGTTTCAGGCTCCACTTTTTTCCTTCTCCTATTTTCTTCCTTGGTCCTTCCCATCTCTCCAGATGGCCAGTGCAGCCTCTGTCAGCCTTGACCACAGCAGTGTGCTCTGGCCATGCACCACCTCTCATGGAGGAGCAAGCTCCCTGGTTCATCGCAAAGGGTTGCTCCTTCATCAGAGCTGAGCCATCTCCCTCTCCAGCAGGATTACTTTACCTTTGGGAGCATTGCCCAGTCTGACTGCCTGACCCATGGAGACCTGGGCTTGCTTCTGAACTTGAGTTGCCAGTATGGAAGTGCAAAGTGTTTCCATTGAGCCATTGTGGGGCTCATGAACCTCCACTCTTAAACCAATCACGTAGGCATGATATGGTCAACCTACTGTATTACAAAATGCACACTGCTGGCTAAAATAGCCCATCCAGGTCCCTATTCAGTAAAAGAAAATTCTCATTCAAGAGAAAGGAGAAAATGCAGCCCACATGAGAAGAAACAGAGACCATGGTTTGATCAAAACTACAGTGACAAGCAAAAGCATCTAGACCTCTTTCCAAAACACCAGGGGCAAAAACAGGGAGTCCTGGATTGGAAAATACAAGGGAAACCCTCTGGAATCTAAGTCACTAAACAGAGAATACATACAGGGCAAAATCAATCCAACAAAAAGAGGAAACCAGTTCTAATACTGCTTACTGACCCACTGAATAAGACACCTTGAGGGACAAAAAAGGGGGATGGGTATCCAGCATCTTTACTTACCTGAATCACCAGGCAGTCTGAAAGAAAAATTAACCTCTGCATCAGAAAAATAAACAGCTGGCTTTGTGGTGCAAGGCGATTAGGGATTGCCTAGCATGTTAGTGACCTGGGCTCACGTCTGAGCCCAGGATGACAGGAGCAGAGGTCAGCAGGGAGTCAGAGCATCCCTTGGACACTTCTCTCCTGGTAAGAAGGCAGTACTGGACCACTTTACCAGTGACTCCTGGTGGTGGCAAGTGGCAGCATCCTACGTGGTGTGAGGCTCCTCCCACTGCGCCAAACATCACTGCCCCAGGATGCTGCATGCGGCCACCTGCTTGTGGGAGGTGGAAGGGACATAGAAGAGGAAACCCACACACCCAGCTGCCAGATGACTGCTTCCCCATTCCCTGTTGCCACACAGCCATCCTGCCAGCTGGCACTCGTTCGATCCCCCGGCTGCCCTGCGGTCAAGGTAGCTGAATTATCTCCCTCCCTCCCTGGCATCCCCTTGGGAGAGGGGGCCCCCCCCCAGAAGAATTACCCTGGGTCTACCACCGGTGCATGACATTGTGGGGGATGGAAGATGGTGATGGGGATGGTATGGGGATGTGACTGGAGGCTACAAAACAACAGCTTGAAGGAGAGGGGGCCAGACTGGTCACCGGAGCAGGTAAAAAAAAAAAACAGTGCAACTCTGTCATTTCATTATTTTTTAGAATTTCAGTGGTGTCATCCCATTCAAACCTCCAAAAATGGAGCTGCAATGGAGAAAAGCAGGTCTGCCAATTAAAGGATTCCTCTCAATATTTAAAAACAGGCACAATTCCAATTAGGAGCTGCCTGGAACCCAAGCTGGCCCTTATTGTTGGAGTTTCAATTATTTAATAAAACAAAAAAAAGAGGAAGCTAATACTTCCTGTGGAGAGCACACCCTGAAAGCTGCAACCCCTAGTAGTGATACAAGAAGATTAAAGGAAATGGAGTCTCAGAACACTAAGAGCACTCAATATTCCAAGCTGCTAGGCACAGTTTCTTAAAGCTTTAACTGTGCCAGTGAACCCTAGATGGGGTACATATATACCCATGAGTAAGAATTACCAACTGACAACATGGAACAACACAACACAGGTATTTAATGTGCTTAGTGGAAATTATTTTTGGTGCAAGTTTTTTGTGAACTTCTTGATGATCTTTTTTTTGCAAATAAATTCTCTCCCTCATAGTTTCTGTTATTTAAGTTGTGAGACATTTGTTTTCTGCATAATGGTGGGTGATAATAATAACATAAAATTAGAAAATAGGATTCATGCATTTGACAGATGTGGTAAAGTAGGGACCATGACTTGTGCATCATGTAAGCAATAAGACATGAAGGAGAGTGCATGGAACAGATTTTACCGCATGCCAGGGGCATAATGAGGCATGAGCCCACAGAATGAGTGCCTTCAGCCCCTGGAAGTGTGGTAAGATCTGTTCCATGCACACCCCCGGAGTGTCTTATTACACTTATAAAATGGGTTCCTTTTTCTTAAACTTTTTAAAGTTGTGAAAAGCCTGTTTATATGTAGAAACAATAGCTTTACTTTTGTGCATTTATGATACAATAGTCTTTCCACCCACTGCAAATGATATCATTGATGATGTCATTATATTACTGCCAGGCAAAGTTTGCCCTTTGCTGGCATCAAGATTCAAGATATGGAATGTTTATCATGGAATGTTTACCATGGAATACATAGATTCAAAATTCTGCTCACTTCCACTGGCAGAATGTTCCTTTCCTAACGTACTGTATACACACACAACATTGAGGATAATGTATGGTCATCAATTGGTAACCTGTTTTTTAACCATTGAGAGGTTGCCATGGCATCTGTTAAACCTTGAGAGCGAAGCTCAAGAGGTTTAAGAAGCCATGGCGATCTCGAGATGGTTAGACAAACTGGTTGCTGATCAATGAACCATGCTGTACATTATCTTTTATAGTGTATGGTACACTTTTTCCAGGAGTCTAGTCAGAAAGCAGCACTTAGAATATAATCATCCCTCTCTGTGGTGCTTCTCTTATCACCTCTGCAGCCATTTTGGAGTTACATTCACAGATCATGCATGCACAATCAATGTACAGAGTACAGGATGTGCATGTGCAATAGGTCAACGTTGTTCTGCCATTGATGTGAGGTACTCATGACGGCATAACAACATTGTGATGTCACATCGATGGTATAACAACACTATAGTTTGTCTGATTTCCATGCATAATAACATTCTACCATACATTATAAAGGCCCCTTTCACAGCCAGAGACTCAATTGTCCCTGGATCCCCACTCAGGAATGATTGAGACCACCACTTCTTGCTTTGGATTCTTGTTGGCAGTGTTTATTCAAGGACGTAATTATATTTACAACATATTGACCATATCTTTTACACAGTCACTTTTTACACAATGGACATAACAGTCCCCTTTTCTTCAAGGATCTAGCAGTCCTGTCTTCCCCCTCATGGTTCTTTTCCAGCTCTTCTTTGTCTTCCTCTTCCTCTCTTGTCAGGGTCCAGACACCAGTATCTGGCCCCCCCTTCAAATCACCAACACAGGTACCACACCTACCCGGACCAATCTCCCCCGCTAAGTACAGACACAGGGATCCCACCCACTAGCTGTATATCCCTCCCCCATTATATCCATGCCTGGGTTCCTTTATCCCCAGCCCGTGGTACCTGCCCCCATTCCCCCTCTATCTGCCCCCATTTTTTCCCTTTGCTCCCCAGGCAACCCCTTCCACCCTTTCTCTGCTTGGCCCATTTTGTTCCTGTATACCTCCAGCGGGACTCCACCTAGTTCCCTGGCCCTGGCCACCCTAATGCGGCCCCACCTGCCTGGACCGGACCCCCTCCTGCTGTCCCAATCTGCTGCCCCTCCCCCTTCCTGCTTCCTCTTCGCTTTTGCTTACCCGCCCTCTGTTTCTGCTGGGCGGAGGGTGGGAATCTTACAGCAGAAAAAGGAGCTCTAGGCAGGGTTGCATGGCTTGATATACCCCTGCCCTAGCCTTCCCCTGGCTCTACTGGCCCCTCTCCTTGTCCAATAGCCAACGAGCACCCCCTCCCCTTCTTCTATGTAGTCATGACATACCCATGTCCCCCTCCTTCCTGTAGCCTCTCCCCCCTGCCCCCCCGGCCTTCATCCTGGCTGAGTCCCAGGACAACTTGGCCTGCCTTTTAGTGGCAAGCCTAATTATCTCACTGTCAGGCAAACAGAAGAGATTTCCCTGATGAGCAGGTAAAGATAGAAGGGGAATTTTTTTATTGTTAGCTAAGAAACAGTTGTAATGAAAACTATAAACAATACTTAATGTTTCTAATTTATTTATATGTGTAAGGAAAGTGTGATAATCAGGAAAATAATATTTAATGAATTTGTTTTATTTTTTATTTATGGTAGTTTTATTTTTAGGGCCCATTTGAAAGTTTTTGACAGTGTTAAAGTAGCAGCCATGTTTGTGATGGAAGATCAATTCTGGTTGTAGGGGGTCTGATGGAAGATAATTCTGGTTGTAGGAGGACTGATTTGCTTATTGTGTGATGTGGTTTAGGACCATAATGACTGCATGAAACTGATTTCATGCACAGTCACATGATATATTTTGACCAATGAGATTTCTTTATTTTGGACTCCCATTTTATAATGGGCAGTGATGGCAATGGTGGTAAAAGTGGCACTGCCATGAACAGTACAGAGCCAAATGTGCCCACACATGGTTGTATCTAGCAGCAGGCATTAGAACTGTTAGTTGTTTTGGCTGGCATCTTGTAGTAAATCATATGTCAGCAACACCCAAGCCCAGTGTGAATGGAAGGAATACAAATAATGTGGCAGCACTAATGCTGGAGGCAGAAGCTGTAAGGGTGCTAGTAGAGGCAAACACAATTCCAGTGGGTGCAGTGACAAAAAAAAACTCTTGTCAGAGCCAATACAGCTGCATACAGCTGCTCATGGAGTTCGGGGGGGTGGGGAGTGAGTGAAAGCGCAGTGAAAAATGAATGCATGGCACAAGGAGTTTGAGGAGCTGAGCGAGAGCTCCGTGAAAACTGCACTCACAGCAGAAGGAGTTCTGGGACCTGAGCAAGAGCTCCATCAAAATGAAGCTCATGGCAAAAAATACTGCCATGCTCAAGATGGACACTGTACTTTTGTGCATGTGTAGTGCTTCATGCATGAGTAGTGAAGCACGGTGGCCATCTTGGGTGTGGCAGCAGTTGCTGCACTGTGGTCTGCATGTATGCACAAAAATGTGCATGTGCTTAACAGATTCTGGAAACTTAAGAAAAAAAATAGTGCACCGAGGAGGCAGCTGACCACTCTGCAGAGGGGAGCTCCATCCATGGAGGGGAGGGGAGGATGAGACACTAAAGAGCAGCAGTGCTGTGAGCTGTGTGGACAACTGACCGCAGCACTGCAGAAGAAGATGGGGACCATTTCCGATTATGGTTCCCTCTCTCTCTCTCACTCTCTCAGTCATCCCAAAATGCCTACAGGGCTCCACCCATGTAGCCATAAAAATGAGTCAGTAACAGAACAACAGATCCACAATTTGCAGGGTATTCTGAGATTTACATAGATTGCTGCTTTATAAATCATAGGACATCTAGATTATTTCTGGATTTAACTGGTAAATTCCATACTGGACAGCAACCTTCCCACAGCAAGATTTCAATTGGACTAACATTTGGAAAGATCTATACGTTTATATCTTGCTGGATAAGTTATGTCTTATTCAATGTTATATTTTGAATAATCTTTATTTTATACCTTGCAAGCTTGTTAAAATGGTAGGTTGCATTTGCTAGCATGCACACAATGCGGTCAGGCTGATGGTACATTATTGCACATGTTTTAGGATTGCCCTAAGGTGACTCCCTTATGGCACTTAAGTAAATCTAAGGTTGTTCTTCTTCTCGGCATTGAGAATGACTTTACTCCAGACGTCTGTCTTGTGGGTGACTACAGCAGAACAGTAGTGAAAGAGAGGAGATATGTTATGGCCTTAATTTCTCTGTCAGTTAAAATGGTGGTTCTTCGCCATTGGCTAGATCAGTCCTCACTTTCATATAATGAATGGTTGCAGGAGCTCCTTTTTAACCTTCATATAGATAAAATGATTGCTTGTATCCATAACAGACTCTTGGCTTATCAAAAGAAGTGGAATAAGTTACACACCCTCTTTACAGTTTAAGCTACTCTGAAACGGCCCTATCTCTATAGAATTTTATTATGTCTTTTGAATTTTGGCTTTCTTTAACATGGTCTCACCTTTTGTTTCTGGATATTTATCATTCTGTAACTAGACTATGTTGGGTATTTTATTTATGTTTTCAGCCACAGGCTGGAGGAGAGGGGTTCTTTGTGTGTCATTTTTTGTTTATTGTACTTTGTTGTTTGTTGTTCTTTCATATTGTTTGTTGTTTGGTTGATTTTTTTAAAAATAACAAAGCTTATAAAATGGGCTGAAGAAATCCTGAAAGCTGATTGGCTACAATATCTTCTGAGCCATGTCCTTATCAGAAGATATTGTAGCCAACTGGCACTACCCTCCACTTCTGAGCCCTACTACAACAAAAAATCACTAAGCTGTGTCAACCCTAAACAAAAACACAGGCTGACACAGCTCACAGTGGGGAAACAGCAGCCTCAGTGAATAAAACAAATGTCTGTTATGTTGTCCCCACCCCCATAATGAAGCTCAGAACACAGTGAATCACAGAAAATAATTAATAAAACAAACTGTAACCTCTGCTTCACCATGCAAAAAACAAACCGTGGCTTCAAATCTCCACTGTTCTAACAGCCGCCTGTGATCCACCGAGCATTCCGTGTGCTGCAAAGAAATCGACTTTTGCCGCTAAGTCACAGTGTCGATCCTGATGCAGCAAGTGTGCCTCCTGCAGCTTCGACAAGAAGTTACTCTATTACCTTGTGCCTTAGTTCATCCCTGGGCATGCTCTTATCAGCACGTAACCCACACCTCATTGTGTGTTATTGCTTGCATATTTAATTTAAAAAAACATAAATCATGGAACACTATCATGAACCATTTATATTGCATCACAGAATTATGCAAAGAACTGTGAAAGTATCTCCCCAAGTTACACTGGTATCCCTCAGTATTGGGAGTATTTCCTTCCAGTTACATTAGTGTCTCCATCACAGCAGTTATACTGATGTTTTATCCAATTGGTTGTTGTTGTTGTTGTTTATTATTAGGAATAACTATTGAGCCTTAGCTCATTTACAGTGGCAACCAGGTATACACAATAAGAACATATGTCAACATACCATACAATATACAACATACAAATATGTAAAAATCTATCATTAGTTAAAACATTTGCACGCCTGGATGTTAGAGTACAGATATTTCTTTAGCTGAGACACAGACAAGGGTTTAGTCTGGGGACATTAAAATGATTGGGAAACCTCTTCCAAAATATAGGGACCAATTGACTGGAATGTTGCATGACCATTTTAGAGTTAGTCCTGGGTACAATTAACTGGGAAAATTGGGAATTTCTCATAGATGGACCAAAATCACAAAATATTAACTTGTCACTTGAATACTTGGGAATGCAGCCTAGACCAGATTTGTATGCAAACAAACTCACGTGAATATCCCTTCTAGAAACCAGAGAGACTCAACCCAGAGATTTATACAAATCACAATAATGAGTAGTTATTGGACATTTTAAGATTAACCTGGCCAGTTTATTATACAGTACAGCCAGCTTGCAATCTATCTTGTGAGGCACCATCATCTAATACTTCACTGTAGTGTAATAAAGGCAAAATCTGGACCTGTATAATGTAGTTCATGGTATCTCAATCAAAACATTTTTGTTTTCTAAATAAACATCCCATCCTTTTCCCTACCTGAACCATTAACTTATCTACATGTGTAGTCCCTGAGCCAAACTGGACCAGCCAGAATCCCAAGTATTTATATGATTTAACACATAATAAGTATGTCCCTGACAGACCAGATATCTCTAACGTGACATCCAATTTTAACTTTGATGCCAGACCAAATAAGAGAAACTTTGTCTTAGATGTGTTCAACTTCAACTTTAGTTGTCGAAAAAAGTACACAATTACCTCTCCCTCAGCTGTTCCTGCTTTAACCCTCCTTAATACCTATCCTCAGTTTCTGCCTTTCTACCCTGACCCTTCCCCCATCAGGGTTCTCAACATCCTGAAGAGGGAATCAGGAAATGGCTACCCCTTCTCCTCATATTCAGTTCTTGCCTCTCCCCCTCTCTTCTCCACCTGCCTTTCTGGGTCACCCGTGTGCACAACCTACCCCATTCTTTTTACTCCAACAGCACTTGCGTACTGCCTTGATCCTGCTCCTGGTACATTGATACGCTATAATGGCTCTGCTGCATTATTACTGTTTTGTATGTTTATATGTTCTTTTGTATGATTTTGGACATGTATTGTAATTTACCCAATGTTCCACTACTGTTTATTGTACAGTACCTTGTGTTCCAGCTGTTGCATAATCTTACAATGTTGTATTGTTTGTACTACCCACATACTATTGTAATTGATCATCCTTCACAACTCTATGTAACCCCTTCCCCCCAGGTCACACCGTGAGGTGAGCAACTGGTTTTTCAGTGTGCCGTGTTGGTGAAACATGTCAGTAAATATATAAATAAATAAAAGTTCTGCAGTCAGTCAATCTTGGATTGTAAGGTAGACTGGATTTCCAAAACTGAACTGTTCAAATAATATAAAATTGTATCATGTGCGTGGAGGTGATAATTTATTCCCTCTACGCATTTACCAATGTTTCTTAAGTAAATTAAGAAAAAAGTGGCCTCAGTACTGAACCCTGGGGCACGCCCCTTACCACTCTCAGAGAAGAAGAGTCCACCCCACTAACCTTTGTGTATTGCTGACGATCACTTAAAAAAGAACAGAACCAAGCTTGGGCTTCCCTGCTCAGTCCTATATCTGATAGTAATTGCAACATGGTTTGGTGGTGGTCAACCATGTTGAAGGCCTTGGACAGATCAATCAGTATGGCTCCCATTACAGTGTTACACAAGTTACATCAGTAGCTGCAGTATTTCCAGCTACACCAGCATCTCCCTTACATCAGTCACACACCAGTTACAGCAGAATCTCCTCACACTTACAACAGTATCTGCTACCAGTTAGTTATAAAAACACATTCTCCTCCTCCTTGTTATGCCAGTCTCTTATTTGCAGCAATGTCTCCTCCCAGTTCTGGCAGTGCCTCCTACCATTTATACCAGTGCCTCCTACCATTTGCTGCAGTACCTCCTCCTAGTTACACAAATATATTATAGTTGTAGCAGTGTCTCATTGCAGTTATACCAATTTCTCATTTACAGTAGTCTGACCTCACAGTCACAGCAGTACCTGCTCCCAGTTATGCCACAGTCTCCTCACAGTTATGCAAGTTTCTGTTACAGATGTGTCTCCTCTCTGTTATACCAGGATCTCAGTTACAGCACTGTCTCCTTACTTTTATGTTGGAGTCACATCCCAGTTATACCATTGCCTGCTCTCAGTTATATCAGTGTCTCCCTCTCCTTCCAGGTACATCAGTGTCTCAGTATCTTCTCAACTTCGATAGTTATCTTTTCCTAGATTCATCAGTGTCTTCCCCAGTTATGGCAGTGTCTACAGTGAGTTACAGCAGTGCCTCCCAAGTTTTAGCAGTGTGTCCTCCCAAGCCTCACATCTATCCTGAATCTACCTCCCCAACTCAAGAACAAGGGGACATGTTATGAAGCTGAATGGGGCTATATTCAAGAAAGTAGTGAAGAAATACTTCTTCACAGAAAGAGTGATTGATTTTTTTAACAGCCCACCAGTGGATGTGGTGGGGGCAGAAACAGTGGTGGAGTTCAAGAAAGATTGGGATAGGAATAAGGGAATCTTAGTGGGAAGGAAGGGGTGGAATGGTGAAAGAGTTGGAGATCAAGTAGGGTCTGCAGTGACAGTATAGGCAGGGAACAAAATGGGCAGAATGGGTGGGTCAAGAGATCCTTGTATGCTTAACAAATTCTGTTTCTATGTTCTGTGTTCAACTGTGTTTCTTGACCTTCCCTGCTATAGCAATGACTCCCACTCCCCTCCCAGATACATAAGTGTCTCAACACAGGAGTTATGTCAGTGTCTCATCTCAGTTACACCAGTGTTTATTCCTAGATAAACCAGTATCTCATTTACAGCAGTGTCATCTCAATCTCGCATCAGTTTATTCTCTCATTTAAAACAATGTCTCCTCTTCCCAGTAACAGAGTTCCAGTTACACCACTGTTCCAGTTACCAGATAACAGAAGAGAGCACTGAGCTCCACAAAAATTATTTTACTAAATTATTCCACAAGAGCTGGCCCACCGGCAAGCAGTTTGATTTTGACTTGCAATGCCAATGACCTGGGTTTGGGAATGGACCCGGGAGGTGGAGGGCCAGCCAAGGGAGTAGATGGCTTGAGCATCCCATGACAGCTCACCATCTCCTGGGATGGAGGGGAACCACAACCCGGTGTTGATCAACCTCTGGTGGAGGCCAGGGTAGGGCAGCACATCAGGGTGATGTTGAGAAAGTGTGACAGACATCGGCTCATGCCTACATGTCCTGCATGTCATGCTCCCTAGGGGAGAAAAAACAGGGAAATGGCTCCCTGGCTGACTGGATGATAGTGTCCAGTACCCCACCAGCATGAAGCCCTGGGACAGCCCAGACTGACTTCAGCAGCACCTGGGTCAAGATGAATGTGCTGGCCTACCGCACCATTGCCTTTCCCCCCAGAGGGAGGAGGACCCGTACGACCAAGGGATGCATCGGGTTACCCGGGGCTGCAATATGAGGTCAGTGGCTGGCAGCAGGGGAAGAGTTGGTGGGGTGCCCTAGGGGGCCTGAAGGAGTGGCTGGCCAGGGGGCATGTGGAAGCAAAAAAAAAAATAATCCACAATACATTAGTGCCAAATATCTACAACTTTCAGCAAAATCTTTTAAAAGTGTGCCTCCATTTTTCATGCAGGTGAACTTTACCAATTAGGGAAATTTCACTTCTGAAATTGACTTGTTTTCCTAGCACTACTCAGTAATGATGCACAGTATGGTACAACCATTTATCAAAAATCTTCTTGGGAAAGATTAGAAAAGGGACATTAAATGTAAAAGAAGAAAATACTTTGCTAAAGCAAATGGGTAAGATCAGAAAGTGCACAACTGTCCTTCAGCCCCGAGGATCCACCATTGGATGCAGTTTCTCTCATTTTGACCTAAAAAGTTAACTTTCTAATTAAACTGATGTTTTTAACTCTATTTTATCAAATGTTGCTTTAGCTGAGATTGTGGTGTTATTTACCCAGCTGCTGGGACAGTAAAGGACAGGTGGAATCTTATCTATACACCCGTGTGCTTGGACTAAGTAGTGTATTTATAGCTTAGCTGGTGGGCGAATACACTTAACCGTTAGTTAAGAAACCTGCTAATTACTAATGTTCTGTCAAAACGAACTGAGTGACTTCATCTAAAGCATTTAACTTAAAAGTCAATCAAAGCACTTAAAATTATGCATGCCTCCAAAGACTGAAGCAGGATTATGCCTTCAAGTGGAAACTAGCAGGATCATTGATACTTTTTCTATAAATGATACAGTTTCAAAAAACTTAGGACATGACTTTCTTTCTTCTGTTTTAGTAAATTAAATTAGTGTGGTACAGATTCAATGTTTCCTTACATCACAGAGCCTCAGAAGTATGCACCCAGTGGATGAATGATATTGTTTGCAACCACATATATTGTTTTGAACCCAGGAAATTATTTTACTATTTGATTTTAATTTGGTTACTGTGATAGACTCAGTGGTCTGAGACTTGTTTACAGGTGTAACTCAGGATGGTTGGGGGTGGGGAAGAGCAATTAAAAATAATTATAGATAGTAAAAATACGGAGTAGCCAAGCAAACTATGTACAGAAAATACAGAAACAAATGTTGGTGCAGAGTAATCCTGATGGTGACAAATGTAATAACATATTTATTTATTTGTTTCTTTTTCTGATCTAAACAAATCTTAATCTACATAAAATTTCTTTAAAGTGTGTAATGTTAATAATTGAAAAAAATCCTTCCTTCCTTCATTCTTTCTTTTTACAATATTTCTTTTTCTATTGGTTTCCTTCTTTCTCGCTTATCTTTAACTTTCCTTATTTCTTTCATTTTAACTTTTTAAAAATGTTTTAAATGTTAAATAATGTATGGGGAGCCCTTATAATTGTTTGATTTCACTCAGTTTATAATGTTGTCATGGTATTGATGTGACTTCAAGAGATTGTTAACTCCTCTTGACTTCGTCACATTTATGCCATAACAACATTGGCTCCTTTGCACATGCAAATCCCGTGGCCATTCCTGATTTTGTTGGTGGCTGAAAATCTTTTTTTTACCTCTTTGTGACCTTTGGTGGCTCTCAGCTAGTAGTTCCTGTGCAGAAATGTTCTCTACACTGACAGCGGCCCTTCAGGAGGAGTGAGGTTTGCGGATGTCTCATGCATGCACGCAACTCGGACACGAACAGCTGCAGTGGTGAGAGCCAGATCCAAAGAGGGAGAAAGACAAAACAAAAAAAAAACTCCTAAAAAGGTTAGAACACTTTTCTGAGAGCTCTAACTGGTTCCAATACACTATATAGTTCAATGGATGGCCATCAGGCAATAACCATGCCAAAATCACTTCTTGTGGTTTCCATGACAGCAGTAAACCTCTTGAACTACTCTCTTGAGGTTTACCATGTTGTCATGGGAACTTCTCAAAGTGAGTGCAGTGTGGTTGTTGTCCGATGCCCATCCATTATCCACTACTATGATATGTGCAGTTTGAAAATTAAAAAAAATGAATCATGGCAGCATGAAAATGTCAGCTGCTGATCATGTTTATTTTTTAATAAGTTGAAAGTAGAGTTTAATTGCTATAAAGTAACATTCCTATTTTATAAAGATTTAGGGTGCTTTGTTTTTTTACAAACCTCTCTTAGTTGTTTCTTTGAAACAAGGTACTATAGCCATTTCTGCAAACTGCAAAGTTCTTCCCTTTAAAATGATATTGAAATTTGAATTTGGTATAATGTAAAATACTTGCATTTGTTAGTCACCGTGTTCGGTTTTTTCAGTAATATTTTGTCTGACAAAAACATTAATATACCCACTTTGTTTTTCATTTTTTCCCTTCTTGAACTAAGGAACAGAAGTTTGAAGTTTTTAAAAGTTCCTGCTCCTGTGCTGTGCCCCCATGAAAATAAATAAATGTCTTTGTACAGTGTAGTCCAGTTTAGCATCAAAAACACATAACACCATACTGATACATCCACAGTGAATCTAGTAAGTACATTTGATGGGTAACCTCAATGGAAGAGATATTAACTGTGTGTGGTGGCCATCTT
This sequence comes from Neoceratodus forsteri, assembly GCA_016271365.2. Taxonomy (NCBI): domain Eukaryota; kingdom Metazoa; phylum Chordata; order Ceratodontiformes; family Ceratodontidae; genus Neoceratodus; species Neoceratodus forsteri. The sequence goes on from CM028133.1 coordinate 638,126,969, forward strand.
TAATGGCTTGATGCATTAATTACAAAATTAGCTACAAAAGAGGTTTCAAAAATATCTGAAAAAATAAAAAAAATATGCAGATGATGTCAGAATTACAATGTTGATAAAAACACTTATATGAGGAAATGTTTTACCAATTAACAAATACTGCTGTTTTAATATTACCTGGAAAACATGAAAAATGTGAATTTGTTTAATAAAGTTATGGGCATTCTACTTATAATGGGCTGGCAGTATAGCCTACTGGTTAGAGTAATGAACTGTGAATGAGCTTGGTACATCCAGCATACCTGGGTCTGATTCCCACAACCTCCACTTGCACACTGTGTGACTCTAAGTAAGTCACTTAAACATTCCAGTGCTTCTGGGTCATCCCTGAAAACAGACACTTATGCCTAGTGGGTCTTACCTGGTTACCAAAATAATAAAAAAATAATAATAAAAATGTTAATAAGAATGCAACACTATGAACAAGGTGTGGGGCCTCTTACAATGAGGAATGGAGCCTGAATTCATAGCTGGTTGAGAGAGGGAAACAAGATTGCACTGAAAATGTTTAGATAAGGAAGATTTTTTTAAGTAATAGTACCTGAACAACTGGGCATTTCCTGGAGATTAGCTCCCACCTGGGGGTGTTGATGACTCAAGATGCAGCCAAAGGCTAATAACACCAGCAAGGGCATGCACTTGTGGAACTGCCCTGTTGTAAAAGCATTATTGTGATTATAGATGAATCACATTAGTAAAGACAATTTCTTTCTTAAGTGGTGTACTTGTATCTGAAAAATTTAAATAAACTGTAATTTCAAAAAAAAAGACGCTTTACACATTCATGTGCCACATTGCTCTTAACTGTAGCCAACAATTTTAAGAGCTTAATGCCCTGTACAGCAGATGGAAATGCAAGGTGATGCCACAAATAATTAATCAGATTTAGAATAAATATGAACAGGTCTTTAGCAACTAAAGTCCCCATAGACACCCAGGAGATACGCCAGACCTCACCCAACAACTAACACACCGAAATCTGGCCAATGGAAAATCATGTACACAAATGCTCGCAGTCTGAGAAATGAGATCTCAGGCCTGCAGGCAATGACGACAGAGGCTAAACTGGACATAGTATCAATTAGCGAGATGTGGTTTACCAGTAACCATACTTGGGAGACTTCTGTACCTGACTATGTACTGTCCAGAAGAGACTGAGGTGCAAAAAGGGGGGTGGAGTGGCCCTGTATGTCATTGAAAATATCAAAGCTACAGAAATTCAGAATATACATAAGGAGCCAGAAGAACTGTGGGTCACCCTGGAAACAAGAAATGGGACAGCCATATGAACTGGGGTTGTCTACATGTCCCCAGACCGGGGGAGAACATAGGCACATTACTGTTAGAAGATATACAAAACATAACAGTTAAGGGGAGGTTCTGATAGTGGGAGACTTCAACATGCCAGATACAGATTGATCAATACCAGCAGGAACATCTGCCACAACTAGACGCATGGTGGATTCCCTGCAGAGGAAAGGCCTCAAACAATGGTTACAACAACCCACAAGAGACAGGGCTATCCTAGATCTAGTACTGACTAACAGCAAAAGGATCGCAGAACTCCAGGTAGAAGGACACCTGGGGGCCAGTGACCATCACATGGTATGGTTCAATTTGGCCACTACAATTAAATCATCCCATTCCAAGTCAAACATATGGGACTTCAGAGGAGGTAACTTTGATAAGATGGCCAACAGAGTTAAGCTAGCCCTGGCAAAAAGAAATACAGGTGAGGGGGTAAAGACAAAGTGGGCAAGCATTGAGGATGCAATACTTGAAACAACATCCCATTGGGGTTAGAGAGAAAAGGAAGTGCAAAAGAAGAAGGAAACCACTTTGGTTCTCAAAAACAGTAGCAGGAAAGGTCAGAGCCAAAAGGCTGGCCTTCAGGAAATATAAGAGAACACAGTGGGTTGAAGATAGGGAGGCATACCAAACTTCCCTAAGGGAAGCAGGGAAGGCAGTAAGGCAGGCAAAGAAACACTAGCATAGACAGTAAAAGAAGGTGACAATACTTTCTATAGATACATTAGTGAAAGGAGAAAGTCCAGAGGGGGTATTGCTAAGATCAAAGGAGATAAGGGGGCATGTGAGGAGGTGGACCATGTAAAAGCATCTATCCTTAATAGATACTTCTGCTCAGTATTTACTGAAAAGAAGGTAGGGCAGGGCCCACAGCACAGCACCGTGGACACAGAGGGGAGGGAGGTGAGCACTAGTCCCTTCACAAAAGAAAGGCTCCTACAAGAGCTCGATAAGCACAGGGTGGACAAGGCAATGGGACCTGATGGCATACATCCCAGGGTACTAAAGAAGCTAAGGGTGGAACTAGCAAAGCCATTATCAGAACTGTTTAGTGAGTTTCCGAGCACAGGAGAGGTCCCAGAAGACTGGAGAAGGGGTTATGTGATCCCGCTTCACAAGAGTGGTAGCAGGGAGGAGGCAGGGAACTACAGACCAGTCAGTCTTACCTCAGTAGTGGGCAAAATTATGGAGGCCCTCCTTAAGGAAAAGATAGTACAACACCTGGAATCCATAGGAGCAGAGGATCCAAGACAGCTTAGGTTTACAAAAAGGAAGGTCCTGTCAAACTAATCTCATAGATTTCTTTGACTGGGTAACCAGAGTGGTGGACCAAGGGGGAGCAGTTGATGTCATCTATCTTGACTTCAGCAAAGCTTCCGGTACTGTTCCACATAGAAGATTGATTAATAAGCTGGGTAGGCTCGGGGTGGGTTAGAAGTTGGTCAACTGGGTGGCAAATTGGTTGACAGGCAGAAAAGAGAGTGGTGGTAAATGATATACAGTCAGAAGAGATGCAAGTCACAAGTGGGGTACCTCAGAGATTAGTCCTGGGGCCAGTCCTCTTCAATATCTTCATCAGTGACATTGCAGATGGACTGGAGGGTGAGGTGTGTCTGTTTGCAGATGACACCAAGATCTGCAACAGAGTAAATGATCCAGATGGGGTGGGCAGAATGAGAAGAGATCTGGATAGACTAGCAAAATGGTTGGACCAGTGGCAACTGGGGTTTAATGCAAAGAAGTGCAAGATCATGCACATAGGGAAGAGAAGCCCTGAAGCCACCTATAGACTGGGAGGGGAGTTGCTGGCAGTCACAAGGGAAGAAAGAGACTTGGGCATCATAATCACCGATGACCTGAAATCATCCAAGCAGACCACTAAAGCAGTAGGTAAGGCTAGGGGGATGTTGGGGTGTATTAGTAGGTTTATCAATTACAAGACACTGGTTAGACCCCATCTGGAGTATTGCGTGCAGTACTGGAGGCCACACCTTCACAAGGACATTAACCAAATTGAGGCAGTCCAGAGAAGGGCAACCAAAATGGTGAAGGGACTGCATCAGAAAACATATGAGGACAGATTAACGGAGCTCAATATGTATACCCTAGAGCAAAGGAGGGAGAGAGGTGATATAATCAAAACATTCAAACATCTTAAGGGCATTAACAAGGTGAAAGAGTCTAACATGTTTCAATACAAGAAAAATAACAGGACACGAGGACACAGCATGAGATTAGAGAGAGGCTGATTAAAGTGTAATGTGAGGAAGTTTTTTTTCACAGAAAGGGTGGTGGATGCATGGAACAGCCTACCTCAGGATGTGGTGGATATGAATACAGTGCAGAGCTTCAAACAGGCATGGGATAGGCATAAGGGAGCAATACAGATGATTATTAATAGATAGGCCATTGACAGAGCAACAGCTGATGGCACATTTATAAGGTAGAAAAAGAAATGGGCAGACTGGATCGGTCTTGCGGTCCTTATCTGCCATCAACTTCTATGTTTTTTTGTTTCTGTGAACAGTATCCAGTGATGTGAGCGACTCAAATTGAGTGACTCAGTTTGACCACCTGTAAGTAGAGCGAGTGGGGAAGCAGAGTGACTGTTGGAATAGCGAAGGTAGAAAGACTAAAACTGCGAATGCAGGATAGAGTGATGGTAGGAGGGACCTCACAGGAACCAGGATATAGAAGGTAGTTCAGTGAGGCAGTTTTGAGTTGGTTATGTGGTCTTGTGGAGGCAGGGTATGCTTCTGGTGTGGAAAGACCTGGGTTTGAATCTGGTTTGGAGCTCTGGTGTTTTTTTTTTTGTTTTTAGTCGATGGGAGTTGTATTATTTTATGTTGTGTTCCTGCTCCCCACTGTCCAACTCCTCCACCGTCCTGGTGGTCCCCTGTTTGTGCTTCCTCAGATAGTCCCCTCCCGAGTTGCCTACTTACACCAATGTCAGACCCCCCTCAGAGTTGATTATATTAAGAAGGGGGTGTGGGAGGCGTGGCTCCCCACATGGGGGGTGCAGTGGGGCACAGCCCCCTGCACAAAATGTAAGGTATCATGTTGTTATTGTCGCTTATTTTGGGTCACCATAGTGCACAATCGCTGTTTGTGTTTTTGGCGTTGTGCACTTGCCCATGTGTACAGCACTGTTATTTCTTCATTGTTATCACATGGAACTGATCGGACAAAGTGATGATACTTTAGTATGCATGACAACTGATTAGGGCTAGATGAGAAGAGTCTTACTGGTTCACGAATACCTGGCAGAAAGGATCAAGGCGTATGCTGAAGCATTACATCTAAAGAGGCAGTGCAGCATTTAATTGTCTCTGGCAAACTGAAGTAAGAGTTGTTTTAATATTATAGTTCATCGTTCTCTGTCCACACATACACTATGTTTTATGTGTAAGCAGACTGAAAATGCCACTCAGTTCATGCCACAGATATTACTGATTAATTTTAATTTAAATGTTGCATCTAACTGTTCTTCATGAATTACATGTACAGTATTTATTGATTTAGCTTTTGTTTACCGGGTAGGTGCACTAGCCATGGTAGTGACTATTTTCAGGCACGACCCAGGAGGATACAGTACAAAATAACAATAAGGTATAACAATGTTTACAGAACATCTTTGGGGAGAACAATATCAACAAAACAGAGTAGGTCAAGAGAGATGGGTAAATACATCAAACATTTCAGCAGTATACCTTAAAAATAGTTAATACAGTGAAGAATGTAGAGAGACAGCTGAGTGTAAGTGCAGGACAGTGCTGGTATTGAGGAAGGGGGGCTAAGGGGGTTTGAAGCAGGAGCAAACATTTGTTGAGACTAAATACTTGCGAAGCTCAGACTTAAAGGTCTTGTGATAGGGAGCAAGGCACATGGCTAGGGGACGGAGTTCCTATATTGGGGAGCAAGAACGGCAAAGGCATTTGCTCCCTTGGAGGAGCTGAACCTAGGGATACAGACAAGGGACTTGGCCACTGAGAGTAATCCATAGTGAGAGGGCTGTGTGACAAAGTACTCTGCAAGTGACGTAGGGGTTTGTGAAGATATGATTCTATTTATGATAGTGCTGAGAGAGTAGAGCCTAGTCTCCTGTGGAGGTAGCCAACCTAGGTCCGAGTAGAGGAGACAGTGGTGTTTAAGTCAGTGGGCAGAGGAAGTATAGTGACAGATGCTGTTGAAGGTGACATCCCACTTGTATAGATTAGACTTGGCTGCAGAACTATAGGTGGCAACGCCAGAGGTAAGTGAGGGGAGTAAAATACCCCGAGCTATTGCTAGCCCGGCAGAAGGGGTTAACACATAGCTGGTGTGATAGGCAATGCCCAGCTTCGCGTTCACTGACTTGTAAGCATTTTGTATATGGAGATCAAAGCTTAGTGATTGGCCGAGGGTAACACCGAGGTATTTAAAAGAAGTCATGGATCCAGTGGTGGAGCCATTCAAGACCGTGACTCTGAGCTTACTTTGGAAGTGCTTGATTTTAGAGTTTGTACCAAAAAGCATAACTTTGGTCTTGGAATCATTTAACAGCAGCCTGTGGTTTGCCAACCATGATTGTGTACTTTGAAAGTCAGACGAGAGCTGCTGATTTATGTCATGTATGTCTTTGGCACTGGTGTAGAGCACTATATCATCAGCATACAGAAGGCAGGAAGTCTCCGATAGGGTAGATGTGATGCCATTGATAAAAATGGAGAAAAGGAGTGGGCCAAAGATGGATCCTTGGGGCACCCCAATACTTAGTCCAGTCTTCCATGAGAAGGTGGAGTTGTATTTGACCATTTGAGTCCTGTTTGATAGATAGCTATCAAACCAATTTACAACATTTGGTGCAAAGTTCAGTGAATGCAGAGTAGAGAGGAGGATAGGGTTTTCAACCAAGTCGAATATGCATATGGCATGATCAACATTAAACAGTTTCATATGTGATTGGAGTACAAAAGGTCAGTGTTCAAACTGATCTGTCAATCACAGTTCACAGTATTCAATACAAAAATACCTCTGGATTTGATGTTACCCACAAAGCACAGCAATGTGCAAATGACTAAGGGTACTATTTATTGTTTAGGCCAGCATACATGAGATTTGGGTCCATGGAGTGCACAAACATCCCTTGTGTGCTTGTGGTGCCGTGCATGATTCCTAGCCACCCCCTTATGTCCCTCAAAGGGGTAGTGTTAGGCAGGGCAGCAGAGCAGCAGAGCAGCGCTGGGTGTTGGGCTTCTTGTAGAAAGCTGTGTCTGTCCACCTAGTGGTTTCCTTGTAATGTAAATTCTAGGGAACATGGCTTATGGCGATCTGCAGGGGAACATCTATATACATGCCAGATGAACAGATTAAAAAAAAAATGACACTGACAGCAGTAATTATGTAGATACATACAGTAGATACTGTTGGCAGATAAGGGCATATGGCCCACTCAGTCTGCCCATTTGAGCTTGTAAGTTCCCTTTATATTTTTCTAGAAGTCTTTTGCCCCTAACCCCTGTCCTCCAGGATCCCTTTATGTCTGTCTCATGCATTCTTAAATCCCATGATTGTTTCAGCCCCCACCATTTCCTCTGGCAGGGTGTTCCACTTGTCCACTACCCTTTATGTGAAGAAATTCCTTCTCATGTTTCCTCTGAATCACCCTCCCTACAACTTCATCCCATGCCCTCTAGTTCTGGAACATCTTTTTCACTGGAAAATGGTGTATTCCTGCATCCTCACTGTAAGGTACTTGCATTTCTCTATCAAATCTCCTGTCTCACTCCTCTCCTCCAGGGAGTACATATTCAAGTCCTTCAACCTGTCCTCATAGGACATGTGATGCAATCCTTGTACCATCTTTGTTGCCCTCCTCTGAACCTTCTCCACCCTGTCTATGTCCTTACATAGGGAAGGTCTCCAGAACTGTACACTGTACTCCAGGTGGGGCCTCACTAGCGTGTTGTATAGTGGAATTATGACCTTCCTTTTCCTGCTGGCGATACCCCTGCCTATGCATCCCAGCATCCTATTTGCTTTACATGCTGCCTTGTCATACTGTTTCCCTACCTTGAGGTCATCAGATATGATAACCCCAAGGTCCCTTTCCTGCTTGGAGCATGCTATATCCTCATCCCCCAATTGATATGTTGTTCCAGGGTTTTTGTTCCTTTATACATTATTTTGCAGTTATTTGCACTGAGTTTCAACTGCCAAACCCTCAACCATTCTTCAAGCTTCTGCAGGTCCCTCCTCATTCTGTCTACACCATCTGGTGTGTCCACTCTGTTACAGAGCTTTGTGTCATCAATGAACAGAGAAATTCTGCCATCTAGGATCTGCGCATTGTCACTGATGAAGATGTTGAATAGGACTGATCCCAGTACCCCATTAGTCACTCTTCCCTCTGTGGAGTGATAGGCATTTTCCACCACCCTCTGTGTCCTGCCTCCCAGCCAATTAACCACCCACCACACTACTGTCATGCCCACTCCCATATTCCCCAGTTTGTTTAATAACCTTCTATGTGGCTCATTGTCAAAGGCCTTGCTGATGCCAGATAGACCACATCCACTGTCCTCCCCGATCCACCTCCCTTTTCATCCAGTCAAAAATTGTATTGAGGTTGGTCTGGCATGATCACCCTCTGGTGAAACCATGCTGCCTTGGGTCCTGTAGTCTGCTAGAAACTAGATGTTCCACCAATCTCTCCTTCAGTAGTGCTTCCATGATCTTCCCCACTACTGAGGTTAGGCTGACTGGTCTGTAATTCCCCACTTCCTCTTTGTTCACGCTTTTGTATAAGGGGACTATATCTGCTGTCCTCCAGTCTTTGGGTATCTCCTCTGTTTCCAGTGATTGGCTAAACAGGATTGCCAGAGGTTCAACCACCATCTCTATTAGTTCCTTTATGGCCCTGGGGTGCACCCCACCTGGCCCAATTGCTTTATCGACTCTTATTCCTTCCAGTTCCTTTAGGACCCTTTCATAGATACAGAGACATTGTCAACAGATAAGGGCCTATGGCCCACCCAGTCTGCCTATTTGAGCTTGTAAGTTCACTTTATGTTTTCCTAGAAGTTTGATACCCCTTACTCCTGACCTCCAGAATTCTCTTATGTCTAGTCCATGCATCCTTTTTTTTTATTTAATATGCTTTATTAAGTTTTAAACAGTCCATAGTACAGAGCATGACTGAATGACGTAAGTACTGTGGGCTACATATACATACACAACAGGAGGCAGTATAGTGCAGTGGTTTAAGGCTCTGAGCTGCAAATCTGGTGACATCCAGCAGACAAGACCTGGGTTTGAATCCCACAGCTTCCATTTACATATTGTGTAACCCTGAGCAAGTCACTTAACTTCTCTGTGCTCCCAGGTTGCACCTATAAAAAACTTTCAGCTTAGTGTGCTACTCCTGGTTAAACATCTCCTGGTTAAACAACTAACAACATACACAAACATACTAACAGAACAAACAATCCTCCCAAACCCCCCACCCCAATTCCACTCCCCTCCTCCCCTAGTGCCAGTACCTGGAATCATCAATAAAGAGGGGTACAAAATACTGGTAGAGAGAAAGTAATAAGTTATGATTTCCATAATGATAACAGGGTGTAGAGGGGCTCCCAAGTTGTCTGGAAGGCCTGAGGTCTATTATACATGCAGGCTATATGCTTCTCAAGTTGGATGGTGAGTAATGTTTCACAGTACCATTACATCACAGGGGAAGGGAGTCTTCTATCCAATGTCTCAACATGGTCAATTTTGCTGTGGCTGCTATCAAAGCAAGATGGGCTTTCCTTATTCTGGGAGTTCCAGGAAGGAATATATTTAGAAGGCAACTCTCTGTGGTGAAAAGAGGTTCAAGGCCCAAGAGTGGGTGAAGCACCTGTTTAACAGAATTCCAGAAAGTTTGAGACTTGGGGCAGCTCGATAACAAGTGATATAATGTTCCAGGGGCCTCTCCACAATGGGAACATAATGGAGAAGGAAGCTTACTCATCTTATTGAGCTTTGTCGGGGTATAGTAAAGATTGTGCATGATGTTAAACTGGATAAGCCGAAGATTAGCCTGCTTAACAAATTTATAAACTGAACACCAGGCCTTGCTCCAGATAGTCACCTCTGCAGGGAGGGACAATTCCTGAGCCCAATAGTATCAGACACTGGAAGGGAGGTAGCTTGCAGGTATTTATATATCTTAGAAACTGCATGTGACTGGTCAGCTACCTTAAGAAGTGAGGATAATTCTTCTCTGGGTGGGGAGGGACAAGGTTTCTGTCCCAGAAAGGAGAGGATTGCCTCTTTAACTTGTAGGAGTTTGAAAAAATCTCTATTCAGAACCTGTAGTTGGAGCTGGAAGGCAGAAAAGGGAATTCTTTCATCACCAACCAGGAATGCAGAAAGAGTACATGCCCTCAGAGGGGGCCAGAAAGAGAATGGGATAGGTCGGTGGCCAACCCAAAAATGAGGGTTGTCTTGATGCGCTGCTCATGACACTCACACCAGTTCACCAAAAGGTGGACCTGAATTTGGTGCAGGGCCTTTAATGACCATCCAATTGGGGAGTTTCTTAAAGGCCGGGGAATTTGAGAGGGGGACGAGTAAGCAAGAGATGAAAGGGAACAGTGATATTTGTTTGCTAAAGATCTTTCATTTTCCAGCCATAAGGGAGTATACCCATGTAATCCCTGTGGGGCCATCCTAGTTATCCAGAGTGCTAACTTGCTAATATGCTGGGCTCCAGAGTAGGTGAAGAAGGAAGGGAGCACTAGGCCACCTTGTAGTTTAGGGGCAGTAAGCTTGCTATAAGCCCTGTGAACCCCTTTTCTCTTCCACAAAATAAGCATTGAGGGTGCTTTGAAGCCAAGTAAACCATATTTTAGGGAAGTAGAAACCCAGCATGCCCATTAGGTACAGTAGACAGGGAAGCACATTCATTTTGATAATGCTGATCTGCCCCCACAGAGAAAGGGGGATAGCGTCCCACCTGTCTAAATCCAGTTTTAAGGTATGTAGCAATTTGGTGAAGTTTTATTTGACCATAGTGGAGACACTTCGAGAGACTTTAATACCCAAATATGTCAATGAACTATGTTCCCAGGAAAGGCCTAGATTACTCAGGACAGCTCGGGTAATTCAGTTATTCAGGAGGAGATTCTTAGATTAGATTTGGAGAGATTTAACTTAAAAATGATACTTTAGAGAAGTCATTTAGTTCTGTTAGGATGGGGATAGTAATTTGCGGGTCTTCCAAATGTAAGAGCAAGTCATCAGCATAAATTGAGAGAGTGTACTGTTTACCCTCTACTTGAATATCTGTCAGAATGGGGGAGTTAACTAGCCTATGGATCAAGGGTTCCAGGTAGAAGTTAAATAACAAAGAGGAGAGTGGACAACCCTGCTGGGTGCCATGGTGGAGAGCACTGGGATTAGAAAGACAACCATTGCAGCAGACCTGAGCTGTAGGTGAAATATATAGAATTTGGACCCATTTAATACAATCAGAAGGAATACCAAATTGATGAAGGGAGGCAAAGAGGAAGTCCCAGGATACCCGGTCAAATGCCTTTTCGGCATCAAGTGAAATTAGGGCTGCCAGTTTATTGGACTCCCTTGACACAGAGACAAGATGAAACAATTTCCTCATGTGGTTTCCTGATATCCTCCCTGACATGAAGTCTTCTTGTTCGTGGCCAATAATCTCCCCTATAACTGGGGTGAGATGGTTAGCCAGGATTTTAGCTAGGATTTTGACATCAGTATTTAATAATGATATAGGATGGTAATTTTTGAGGTATAGGGATCTTTCCCTGGTTTTAGGATAGGTGTGACTAGTGTCTCTAAAAAAGTAGGGTCTGTCACCCCTTCCTCGAAGCAGAAATTGAAGACATCCACTAAAAGGGGAGCTAATTGAGAGAGACAGAACTTATGTAGATTGTTGAAAGGCCATCTGGTCCAGGGGCCTTGTCCAATGGTAACTGTTTGATGGCCTGCTGCACTTTACATAATCTTATCTGCGTGCCCGGAGACACAGTAGAGGTGGGAGGTAGTCTGGGAAGATTGGCAGAGTTTAAATATGCGGCAATAGCATGGGCAGGAGGACAGGATGCTACATACACCGAATAGAGATCCTGGAAATATTTCTTGAAAATGGAGGCTGTTTCCTTGGAGTCAGTGATTACAGCATCATCTCTTGATGTGTAGAGACCAGATATAAACCTTATGGCTTCTGCTTGCCGTAACTTGAGTGCTAAAAGTTTGCCGGCCCTTTCCTCGGATTCTAGATATTTTAATTTAGTACAATGCAAGGCAAGCTCAGCCTTCTGTGCCATGAGATTAGAAAACTGTGATTGCAAATGGTATAGATTTGCCCAGTCTGAGGCACTGGAAGAACGATTAAGAGAATGTTCGAAATGGGTGATTTTGGTAAGCAGTGAATCTAGTTTGTCCTGGGCTTTACAGGTCCGGTTTGCTGCCAAACGTGTGAACTTACCTTGCAGAGTACACTTGAGGGCAGTCCAAATGGTATCTATTCTATCCACTGAACACATATTAGTCTCCAGGAAGGTGGTGATAAAATCTTGGATATGAGTAAGGGATGCAGGGGTTTGTAGGAGTTGGGTATTTAAGTGCCAGATAGACTTTTGTTTGATCCCAGGCCCCAACAGATAAGAAATACTAATGGAGGAGTGATCTGACAAGACCTTAGCATGTATTGTGGCAGTCACAATACCCAGGAGACCAAAGGAGCTAATGAGGAAGTAGTTAGTCTGGGAAAACATGTTATGTGGGGAGAAATAGGTGTATTGTCTTTCTGTGGGGTTTAAAATACGCCAGATGTCTATGGTTCCTGTACCCTTCATGATATCTCTTAGGGCCCGTTGAGTTGGGGTTAGTCGTAGTCTCCTGTGGTCTGATCTATTCAGGTCAGTCTGGGGAACCAGGTTCCAGCCTTCACCAAGAATAGTTAATTTAGGGGGGTCTGAGATGAGCAGGGTAAGCAATTGGGTAAAAAATTGGGGTTAGTCTGAGTTCGTCCATAAATGGAGCCCAACAGGACTGGGTATGATTCCAAGATACCCTGAAGAATGATATAGCGTACATCAAAATCCCAGCTTTCATGTACTAATTTAAAAGGGACTGTTTTAGCAATTAATATTGCCACCCCTCCCCGTTTCGAGGAGGAACCAGAACTGAAGACCTGTCCCACCCAATTTCTCCTGAAAAGTGAAACATCTTCCCTCTGAAGAGGCATTTCTTATAAATAAACAATTCCTGCTTTGAGATGTTGGATATGGCACAATATTACTAGCATCTTCTAGTAGTCAGTCTTACCTCAGTAGTGGGCAAGATTATAGAGGCATTTCTTAAGGAAAGGATAGTGTAACACCTGGAATCCATAGGAGTACAGGATCCAAGACAGCATGAGTTTACAAAAGGAAGGTTCTGTCAAACTAATCTCATAGATTTCTTTGACTGGATAACCAGGGTGGTGGACCAAGGGGGAGCAGTTGATGTCACCAACCTTGACTTCAGCAAAGCTTTCGATACTGTTCCACATAGAAGATTGATTAATAAGCTGGGTAGGCTCGGGGTGGGTCAGAAGTTGGTCAACTGGGTGGCAAACTGGTTGACAGGCAGAAAACAGAGAGTGGTGGTTAATGGTATACAGTCAGAAGAGATGCAAGTCACAAGTGGGGTACCTCAGGGATCAGTCCTGGGGCCAGTCCTCTTCAATATCTTCATTAGTGACATTGCAGATGGACTGGAAGGTAAGGTTTGTCTGTTTGCAGATGACACCAAGATCTGCAACAGAATAGATGATCCAGATGGGGTGGGCAGAATGAGAAGAAATCTGAATAAACTAGCAAAATGATTGGAAGTGTGGCAACCAGGGTTTAATGCAAAGAAGTGCAAGATCATGCACATAGGGAAGAGAAACCCCGAAGCCACCTATAGGCTGGAGGGGAGTTGCTGGTAGTCACAAGGGAAGAAAGAGACTTGGACATCATCATCACTGATGACCTGAAATCATCCAAGCAGACCACTAAAGCAGTAGGTAAGGCTAGGGGGATGTTGGGGTGTATTAGTAAGGGTATCACAAGCCAGAAGAGGGAGGTAATAATCGCTCTTTACCAGACACTGGTTAGGCCCCATCTGTGCAGTACTGGAGGCCACACCTTCACAAGGACATTAACCAAATTGAGGCAGTCCAGAGAAGGGCAACCAAAATGGTGCATGAACTGCATCAAAAAACATATGAGGACAGATTAACAGAGCTCAGTATGTTTACCCTAGAGCAAAGGAGGGAGACAGGTGATAAGACCGAAACATTCAGACAACTTAAGTGCATTAACAAGGTGAAAGAGTCTAACATGTTTCAACATAAGAAAAATAGCAGGCAAGAGGACACAGCATGAGATTAGAGGAAGGCTGATAAAGGGGTAATGTGAGGAAGTTCTTTTTCACAGAAAGGGTGGTGGATGCATGGAATGGCCTACCTCAAGAAGTGGTGGATATGAATACAGTGCAGGACTTCAAACAGGCATGGGATAGGCATAAGGGAGCGATACAGATGAGAAGTATGAATAGATAGGCCATTGACAGAGCAAAGGCCGATGGTACATTCATAAGGTAGAAAAATTAATGGGCAGACTGGATGGGCCTTGTGGTCCTTATCTGCCATCAACTTCTATGTTTCTATGTTTCTCTTACACCTGTCTTAGGCCCCTTTAATGTTCCAGCTGATAAAACTATAAGGGCCTCCCCTTTAGCTATCTAGATAGTAGTAATGAGGTTCTGCAAACAAGAACCACCAGCTGTCCCAGAAGAGCATCACAACTGATTGAGGAGTTACACTTGTGTGGAACTTATTCTTCCCCTCCCTCCCAGCATCCGTAGTGCAGAGTGATATGACATTAATAGTAGAGCACCCTGTCCTGTACTGCACCCTCCCCCCCATAGAAATCCCCAACATGAAAAACATTAAACATACAACAATTTACTTTATCTAACCCCAGTTCTGACTAACTGCACCACCTTCAATACACCGTCAGGCGATGTTTACAAAGCTAGACCAAAAGAGCCCACAATCATTTCCTCCCTCCTCCTTCCCCCCACAAACAATTTAGTGTAAAAAGCAATATAACCATTAGGTAACAAGTAATATGCAGACTTTACTTTAAACAAATATCCAAAGGTAATGAATTTCTTAATGCAGAAACTACGTATATTTAAACTAAATGGATTAAGCACCCTATGCTTAGGATAGTCCATCAGTATATCTTCTGGGTAATAGTCCTTTAAATTGAGCTTGCTTCAAAGAAAAAGAAGCGGCAGTTCTCATCTACAGTCTCAGATTAATTAAATTCTGAGTAATTTTAATTAAACAAAACCAAGCAAGCCAAAGTTATTTATCAAATTATGTCCAGTTTCTCCATTAAGAATCAAGGAAGACTCAATAGGAGGAACGTTGAGGGAAACCATAAACTTCCTTTGCTAGGAGAAAGTAAGGAAAAAAAAAGGAGAAACTTTTCCATCTTTAATTCCAATGGAGGTAGGAGGAATCACTGTTGTTACTACGTGGCGGGTTTACTAATCTCTGATAATGGAGTAGTGGCAGGATCAGACATGTAGGCCTAGTCCATGGCACCTAGTAATTAGGACCAACCCTCATTATTGTGGACCGCTTTAGTGACAAAACAGGTATCTGTGGCAAAGTGTAGCACTGCTCAAACATGTCCCTGGGATAATAGCACAAGAGATCAACATCCTAACAACATGACACAATCACCAAAGGGCAAAACTAACCCCTCTGGGCTGGAAACAACAGTTAAAAGTCACCTTGTACTCACTGTGCTCCTTGGAGGATAAATGCCCCATTAGATCTGCTAGGGGCTTCACTTGAACAAGTTGGGTAGCAGAGTTTTAAGTTCAGTGACTGCTTGCTCCGGAGTATCAGAGACCCATTTTTCATCATGTTTCACTTGTAGCACAGCTGGGTATCTGACCCAAAACAGCTTCCCTGCTGCTATCAGCTTAGAGACAGTTGGATGAAGTTCTTGTCGTTTAGCCCGAAAAGTCTGTGGCAGATCCTGAGTAATCCTTATTTTATGTCCCTCCCATTGCAGTTCTTGGATCTCTTTACTTTTTGCTAAGATGTGCTGTTTGGCTTAAAAATTTAGCAACTTAAAAATCAGAGGTCAAGGGGGGGCACCCAGAGGTGGGAGGGGGTGCAGGGAGCAATGAGCCCTCTCAATTACATAGGTGGTGCCATTAGGTGATGGTCCAGCAATTTTATTACAAAACTTCTGGAGAAATAAGATTGGTGTATTGCCCCCTCTTCATTCTCAGATAGGCCAAGAATCAACAGGTTGTTGCACCGACTGCGCTGCTCCAGATCCTCTAATTTTTCCTCAAGTTTCTTTAGCCTGGGTATCATGTTTATACCATCCTGATCAGCTCTCCGATGCCATTTTTCTACCTAAGTAAGTCGTGCTTCTGAGTCTCCGACCCACACTGAGAGCGAGTCAACCAAGGAACGGAGCTGCTAGAGATCTGCCGAAATGACAGAAATGGTCTCCTGCATTGGTTTCATTTTTTTGAGGAACCGTTCCTCTGAAAGTGCTGTGTGACTGGATGGATTTTTAGGTGAACTAGATGCCTGTTGCTTAGGTCGCTTTGTGGCCTTGTCCTTTTTTGGTGGTGTGGGAGGAGGAGGAGAATGGCACAGAGGAGCCTTTTCCATAATCTGGGTGCTGATTCTTGCACCACAATGTTCCTGCAGGTTAGAGTGCTGTTTTTGGGTTCAGTTAAGTCACTCGGGGAAGGCAAAATCAAAGTTTGTTTGTGGGTGAAGTGAGAAGCGATGGTGGCATGCTGTTCTCCCTCAGACAGCCATCATGTGACCCATCCCATGCATTCTTAAATCCCGTGATTGTTTCAGCCCATACCACTTCCTCTGGTAGGGTATTCCACTTGTACACCACCTGTTCTATGAAGAAATCCTTCCTCATGTTTCCTCTGAATCGCCCTCTCTCCAACTTCATCCCATGCCCTCTAGTCCTGGAACATCTTTTTCACTGGAAAATAGTGTATTCCTGCACCCTGTTTCTCCCTGTAAGACACTTGTATGTCCCTATCATATCCCCTCTCTCCCTCCTCTCCTCCAGGGAGTACATATTCAAGTCCTTCTACCTGTCCTCATAGGACTTGTGATGCAATCCCTGTACCATCTTTGTTGCCCTCCTCTGAACCTTCTCTACCCTGTCTATGTCCTTACATAGGTAAGGTCTCCAGAACCATACACCGTACTCCAGGTGGGGCCTCAGTAGTGTGTTGTATAGTGGAATTATGACCTCCCTTTTCCTGCTGGTGATGCCCCTACCTATGCATCCCAGCATCCTACTTGCTTTACCTGTTGCCTTGTCGCAATGTTCCCCTACCTTTAGGTCATCAGAGATGATAACCCCAAGGTTACTTTCCTGCTTGGTGCATGCTATATCCTCACCCCCCAATTGATATGTTTTGCCAGGGTTTTTGTGCCCCATATGTATTATCTTGTACTCCTTTGCTTTGGATTTCAACTGCCAAACCCTTGACCATTCTTCATACTTCTGCAGGTCCCTCCTCATTCTGTCTACACCCTCTGGTGTGTCCACTCTGTTTCAGAGATTTGTGTCATCAGCGAACAGAGAAATTCTGCCTTCTAGATCCTGCACAATGTCACTGATGAAGATGTTGAATAGGACTGGTCCCAGTACTGATCCCTGTGGTACCCCACTGGCCACTCTTCCCTCTGTGGAGTGACAGCCATTTACCCTTTGTGTCCTGCCATCCAGCCAATTACCTACCCACCGCACTACTGTCTTGCCCACTCCCATAGTCCCCAGTTTGTTTAATAACCTTCTATGTAACACAGTGTCAAAGGTCTTGCTGAAGTCCTGATAGGCCATGTCCACTGCTCTCCCCTGATCCACCTCCCTTGTCACCCAGTTGAAAAATTCAGCATGGTTGGTCTGGCATGACCTCCCCCTAGTGAAACCATGCTACCATAGGTCCTGTAGTCCACAGTCTGTTTCACCAAGCTCTTCTTCAGCAGTGCCTCCATGATATTCCCCACTATCAAGGTCAGGCTGACTGGTCTGTAGTTCCCCGCTTCCTCTTTGTTCCCGCTTTTGTATAAGGGGACTACATCTGCTGTCCTCCAGTCTTTGGGAACCTCCCCTGTTTCCAGTGATCAGCTAAACAGAATTGCTAGAGGTTCAGCCACCACCTCTCTTAGTTCCTTTAGGACCCTGGGTTGCACCCCATCTGTCTCCATTGCTTTATCAACTCTTATTCCCTCCAGTTCCTTTAGGACCCTTTCCTATGTAAAGGGACTTGTGTCCAATTCTACGCCATTCCCCCTTGTACTCCCTTCAGGCCCATTACCCTCCTCTTCCTCAGCAAAGACTGAGCAAAAATACCTGTTCAGTATGTCAGTTTTACTGTTGTCATCCTCCACCTGACCCCATCCTCCCCCTTCAGTCTCACTATCCCATCTCTTTGCCTTCCTTTTTTCACTTATGTACCTGTAAAAGGTTTTGTCCCCTCTACCCATTGACTTTGCAATGTGATCTTCTGTTTGAGCTTTGGCTTCCCTTACTGATCTCCCTGCCTCCCTTTGCTTCTCCTGGTACTTCTCCCTATCCCCTTCTGCCTGTGTCTTTTTGTAATGCTTCAATGTAATTTTTAATGCTTTCACTTTTTCCGCTACCTCCTTGGAAAAACATAATGGCCTCCTCTTCCTTTTCCCCTTGCTAACCTGCTTAATTCATAATTCTGTTGGTCTTGTAATCCCCATTTTAAATATTGCCCACTGTTCCTCAACCTGGATTCCCACCCCATTCCCATTAATGCCTCTTTCAAGCATCTCACCATTTTCCCAAAGTCTGCCCCCTAAAATCCAGGATATGTGTTTCTTGTGCGGTTTGGTTCTGCTCCTTCTGTGATTTCAAACCACAGTGACTGGTGGTCACTGTTCCCCAGGTGCATCCCCACTGTTACTCCCACCACACTGTCCCCATTTCTGAGCACGAGGTCCAGTATTGCCTTCTGCCGAGTTAGTTCCATGACCAGTTGCTTGAGGAAGGCACCTTGGAGGGAGCCCAGGATAAGTCTGCTCCTAGTTGATGCTTCTGCTGGGAGATTCTAGTCCATGTCTGGAATATTGAAGTCTCCAAACAGTACCACCTCACCTTTGTCTGCCATCTTTTAGATGGCTAGCATCTGCTCCCTATCTGTTTCTTCCTCCTGGGCTGGTGGTCTATAGACTATACCTGTTCAGATGGCTGACCCCATTTTCCTTTCCAGCTTAACCCACAGTATCTCTCCCCCATTTTGTTCCTCCTGGATCTCTGTGGCCTTTATGCCACTTTTCACATGAAGTGCCACTCCATCTCCCTTCCTGCCTGCCCTGTCTCTTCTGAACATGTTGTAGCCAGGTATGGCCATCTCCCAGTCATGGTTATCATTACACCGGGTCTCTGTGATGGCCACCATGTCCAGGTCCGACTGCACCATGACAGCCTCCAGATCCTCCATCTTGTTGCTAAGGCTCCTGGCATTGACACACATGGCTTTACATGATTTGAACTCCCTGGACTGTTTAGCTGTTCTACTCCAGCACCCTCCCTGGTTGTCCTTTATCACTGGTTCTCCCTGCTGCCAGCCCTTCTGTTGAATTTTACCCCCTTTCTGCCTATCCACCTCTTGGGTGCTTATCTCCATGTTTTGCACACTGCTTTGTAGAGATATCCACTCCTCCTGTTCACCAGTTCCACTGCTAGCTGTGGGGGGGTGGGCAGTTAGGTACCCTCCTTGCTGGCCTGCCACCCCCACTGGCTAGTTTAAATGCTTGTCCATGTAGCATTTAAACTTATCATTGAGTGCTTGGATTCCGCTCCAGGATGGATGCAGGCCATCAGGCTTGAACACGCCTCCATCCCTCCAGGTGAGACCTCAGTCACCAATGAATCTAAACCCTTCCTCACAGCACCAGTTCTTCAACCATGAGTTAAAGTTCCTGGTGTGCGCACCCCTACACTCTCCCATATGTCTCACAGGTAGTACTTCTGAGGTGACAGAAGTAGCTACTTGCTTGAGACCCCTCCCCAATTTCCTAAACTCTTCCTGAACTTCCTTAGGCTTCCCATTTGCCAGGTCATTAGTACCTAGGTGGATAATGACATCCAGCTCACCCTCCCATCTTGCCTTCTTGGAAATCCCCAGGATCTTCCTCCCATCCCTCCATGCTGTGGCACCTGGTAGACAGCTCACCTTCCTGTCCTCCCCCTCTTGTGTTCCTACCTGGATCCCTCTAATGATAGAGTCCGCCACCATGATTTACTTCATCTTCCTCCTCCTCTGGGGTCCACTGCTCTCCCCACTGAGTTCACCTCCTTGGTTGACCTCCACATCCTTCACTTCCACTTCTCTGAGTACCTCTGTTTGGTTGTCCCTGTCTGCCAGTGCTGCATATGAATTTTGGAGTGGAATACAATTTGAGATGTGCCTCTGCCTGACCGCCCTAACCTTCCCCAAGCCCACCACCATCCAAGTACTCCTCATTCTTGGCATCCTTTGAGGCAGCGGCGTTGGACTGGGTGGTCTCTGGATAGGGGCGAAGGTACTCCTGACCCAGTTTATGTCTGCTCTGAGTCTGGCTACCTCATCCCACAGTCCAAAGAGATGTCTGCAGATAGGTCAGCACCTCAGCATCCAGAAGGTATGCCCGAATACGGCTGCCCTGCATCCACTGCATTGCACCACTCTCCACATTATACTACAATTATACTGCTATTCCAGTACTTTTTCTGTTACTGAAGCTCTTCTTGTAGTTTCCTCTTTATTAATTTACTGTCCTGAAAATCCTGCTACCAATCCTCAGATGCTTTTTTAAAAAAAAAATGGAAAACAAACAAACAAAAAAATGAGTCAAAACACATGTTGAGTCGAGGGTAGGCTTCCTCTCCCTTATGCCCCTCCTACTTCACAACCCCTGCTATTCCCTGTGCTTAGCTCTTGTCAATCATATTTAATAGGGCATATAATTAAGAGTGGGGACATGGGAGGTAGGGTGGGAGAAAATTTGTAGCAAGTAAAGACAGTAAAGGAAAACAGCACCACTACAAGCACACTAAACTAGGTTTTACATTTTCAGCAGCCCCAAAACAATTCTAAGTAAAGACAGCAATCAGTACAACTGAGACATACAACTAAAAGTCCACAAATCTAAGTTTAAAACAAAAACAGCAACGATCAGTTACTGCATTGCACTGAAATGAATCTGGATCCTTCCCTTTCTGGCTTCTAAGAAACCAAAAATCAACTTGCTACCTCAAATCAGGCTTAGCCCCACCTCCAGTTATCACGTAGCTGAGGTCAGAGGTCAGTCAATTAGCACCCCTCCCCCAAACTACAGGGCCAGACAGACAAGAGAAGACAACATTTGCAGCAAGTAAAGACAGCAAAGGAAAACAGCACTACTACAAGCACACTAAACTAGGTTTTACATTTTCAACAGCCCCAAAACAATTCTAAGTAAAGACAACAAAGAAATAACAGTACCACTAAAAGCCCACACATCTAAGTTTAAAACAAAAACAGCAATGAGCAGTTACAGCACTGCACTGAAATGAATCTAGATCCTTCCCCTTCTGGCTTCTTCTGAGAAACCAAAAATCAACTTGCTACCTCAAATCTGACTTGGCTCCACCTCCAGTTATCACATAGCTGAGATCAGGAATCAGTCAATTAGCACCCCTCTCCCAAACTACAGGGCCAGACAGACAAGAGAAGACAAAATATGTAGCAAGTAAAAACAGCAAAGGAAAACAGCACCACTACAAGAACGTTAAACTAGGTTTTACATTTTCATTCATCCCAAAAACAATTCTAAGTAAAGATAGCAAATAAATAACAGTACCACACTCCTGTGTAAAGGGACTCATGTCCATTTCTGTGCCCTTCCCACCCCTTGTACTCCCTTCAGGTCCATTACCCTCCCCTTCCTTAGTAAAGGCTGAGCAGAAATATCTGTTCTGTATGTCAGCTTTACAGTTGTCATCCTCCACACTGCCTCCAAAGCCACCAAAGACTCACCATCCTAGAAGGACAAAAGTAGCTCTCCATCCCCCCTAGCTGCTGGAGGTCTGCCTCTGAGCAAGTAAGGAGACTACTGAGAAATATAGAATCTTCTTGTCTCAGAACAGGAAGATCAGGAGCTTAAAGGGCACAGAGGCAGTAAGTAGGGAAAAAAATAAACAGAGGAAAGAGTAAGTATTCCAAACAACAGTGAAGGGGCCAGAAATAAGACATGATGGGAGTGGTGCAGTGCAGTGGCTGTGGAGCAGCAGTCTTCCGGGAGATGTTCTGGAGGATGCGGTGTTGTCCCATCTGCAGGCACCTATCTAGGCTGAGGGAGGATGTTGCTCATCTGCAGGCTGAGTTGGCCAGGATTTGTGGGACCTCCTCTCCCATCCAGGGACCACCAGGGCCACTGCCATTGCCTCAGAGGTTGCCTAGAAAGAGGAATGGTTGGACCACAGTGGGCTTATGGAGGGTGAGAGTGGTGGAACAGAGGTGCATCTCTCCAGTTGTACCTCTCCAGAATCCATATGCCATTCTGGCAAAGTGTGGTTCCTCTATGGAGGCACCCACAGTGGAGACCAAGGAGGATGCTGGGAACCTCCACAAAATGAAATTCTGAAACTTTGCAAAACAGAGTGTAATTGTATATGATTGTCTGGTTGGGGTGTTTCATTGTGTAATTCTGTAACTTTTCCTTTGTATTTATGTTTTAATGTCGTTTTTGGATATTGTTTATTCTGTATTGTATGTATTTTGTATTTATTTTGAGTAATGTTATATGTTATATGTTTAGATGCAACTTAGCGAGTCATACACAGGACTATCTTGAGAACAGGATTGTATAATCCTAATGATAAGAATCTCCTGTATAAAAATAAAGTTTTTATCTATCTATCTATCTATCTATCTATCTATCTATCTATCTATCTATCTATCTATCTATCTAAGGAGACCCGCAGGAGGGTGGCATGGGACCCCACAGGGGAAGGAAACAACTCCTGGTGGGGGACTCCATTGTTAGGAAGGTAGAACTGGGAGAGGAAGAGGAGGGGGAGGTAAGGTGCCTGCCTAGCGCCATGGCTTGGAGGGACAGAGAGTGAATCCTCAGGATTGCTGGAGCAGCTGCACAGGGGAGGGAGCTGGATGTCATTGTCTACCTAGGGACAAATGACCTGGCTAAGAAAGGGATCAGAGCAGTACAGGAAGAGCTTGTGGAGTTGGGGAGGGGTCTTAGACAAGTAGCATGCACAGTAACCTTCTCAGAGGTGCAAACTGTCTATGACATAGGTGAGGCTAGGGTGCTCCACACCATGTGATTCAGTTAGTGGTTGAAAAAATGATGCAGAGCTCAGGGATTTGGCTTCATTGGGGACTGGGGGTCCACCTGGAGTGATGCAGCCTATACTGGTGTGACGGTCTGCATCTGTCCAGGAGGGGAACCAGGACCCTAGCTGATATGTTTAAATGCTTCATTGACAAGCATTTAAACTAGCCAAGTGGGGAGGCACTGGAAAGGAGCAGGGAAATCCTAGCCCCCCCCAAAATAAGGGTAGTAAGTGAGGAAAACCCCAAGATAGAGATGTTGATAGGGAGAAGAGCAGGGGTAAATGGAGAAAGTGACAAAGGCAATAAAGACATGGATGGGGAAATAGGGGTAAAGCCATCAGGAAATGGAGGGTAATGAGTACCAACGCCCGTAGTCTGGGCAACAAGCTCCCTGAACTGGTGGCCTTGATGGAAGAGGGATGCCTGGATATCATAGCAGTCACAGAAACATGGTACACAGAGAACCATGACTGGGATGTTAACATACCAGGGTGCACAACCTACAGGAGAGACAGGGAGGGGAGAAGAGGGAAAGGAGTAGCTCTTTATGTAAGGGAAGGGATAAAATCAATGGAACAAAAGAGTAAACAGGGAGGAGAGGAGGCACTATGGTTCACCTTAGAGACTGGAAATGGTGCCACAATCTGCACAGGGGTTGTATACAGACCCCCATGTCAGGGGGAGGGAATGGACAAGGATATGATAGAAGGCATTCTTAGGATGGCAGAGAAAGTTGAGATACTCTTCATGGGAGACCTGAATATGCCAGATGTTAACTGGAGCACATTTGCTGCAGCCACATTTAAGATTAGGGCCATTCTCAATGCCCTACAAGTGGCATGCCTTAGACAGCTAGTTTTGGAATCCACTCATGAGGGAGCAATTGTAGACCTCATACTCTCAAATGGGGACAGTGAGAAGATCTCAGATCTAGAAGTGGTAGCCGTCTGGGAACAAGTGACCACCAAACAGTGTGGTTCACGATAAACTCAGCTACAGAGTCAAGCCTTACAAAAGTGAGGGTACTGGACTTCAGGAGAGCTGACTTTGGCAAAATGGGAGAGTGCCTTAGAAAAGCACTAGCAAACAGGCTAGAAAGAGGGGTGGAGCAACAATGGGGAAACATCAAAAGTGCCATCACAGAGACAACAAGCCTTTGTGTGAAGCAAATAAATCAAAATTAAAGAAAAAGCCACTATGGTTTGCAAAAGAGGTGGTGGGGAAGGTCAGGGAGAAAAAAATAGAATTCAGGAAGCAAAAGGAAACACAGAAGGAGCAGGACAGACAGCTGTACCAGTTAAGGCAGAAGGAAGCAGGGAGGGAAGTCAGAATAGAAAAGACCCAAACTGAGGAAAAGATAGCCAACTTGGTTAAGGAGGGGGATAAAACCTTTTATAGGTACATCAGGGAGTGTAGAAAGACAAAGGGAGGGATAGTGAAGCTGAACAGAATGGATGGTGAATGGTCAGAGAGGGACAGTGAAAAAAACAGGGATACTGAATGAATATTTCTGCTCAGTATTCACAAACAGGAGGGGGGGGGAGTTGCCTAATCCAATTAACAGAAGTGCTCTGGATGGGGGGGGGAGGGGTCGATCACAGTCCTTTCACAGAAGAAAGGGTCCTGAAAGAACTCCTAAAACTGAAGGTGGACAAAGCAATGGGACCTGAAGGAATACACACCAGAATTCTAAAAAAATTAAGGGGATAACTAGTGAAACCACTGACTACCCTTTTTAACAAATCATGGGAGGATGGTGTGATACATGAGGACTGGAGGAAGGCAGATGTGATTCCCCTTCATAAAAGTGGGACCAAGACAGAGGAAGGAAACTACAGACCTGTCAGTTTGACCTTTGTGGTAGGGAAAGTGATGGAATCACTTCTGAAGGAATGAACTGTTGAGTACCTAGAGGCCAGTGGGGCCAGGACCCAAGGCAGCATGGTTCTACAGGGAAGGTCATGTCAGATGAATCTAATTGATTTCTTTGACTGGGTGACCAAAGTAGTAGACCAGGGAGGGGCTGTGGACATGGCCTACCTAGACTTTAGCAAGGCATTTGACACAGTCCCACACGAAGGATTAATAGTCAAATTAACCAGCCTGGGAGTGGGTCCCAGGGTGGTGGCCTGGGTAAAACATTGACCGGACAACAGGACACAGAAGGTATTTGTAAAAGGAGTCCACTCTGAAGAAAAGGGGTTACTAGTGGGGTACCGCAGGGTTCAGTACTGGGTCCAGTCCTTTTTAATGCCTTTATAAGTGACATTGCAGAGGGACTAGAAGGAAAAGTATGCCTCTTTGCAGATGACACAAAGATCTGCAACAGGGTTGATACACAAAGAGGCGTGGAAAGGATGAGAAGGGACTTGAAAAGGTTGGAGGAATGGTCAGAAGTATGGCAGCTTGGATTCAGTGCAAAGAAGTACAAAATAATGCACCTGGGAAACAAAAACCCAGGGGAAGATTACACAATGGAGGGAGGTAGTAACAACAACAAAAATGGAAAGTGACCTGGGGGTAATCATATCAGATGACCTTAAGGTTAGCAAGCAATGTAGAAGGCAGTAGGGAGAGCTGGGGGGATACTGGGATATATAGGGAGAGGCATCACCAGCAGAAAACAGGAAGTTGTTATCCCTCTGTAGAGACAGTTGATGAGACCCCATCTGGAGTACTGTGTCCAGTTCTAGAGACCCCATCTCCGCAAGGACATAGACAGGATAGAGGCAATCCAGAGGAGGGCAACTAAAATGGTGCAGGGTCTGCAAGAGAAGCCATATGAGGAGAGACTAAAGGAGCTTAATATGTATACCCTTGAGGAAAGGAGAGAGAGGGTGACATGATAAAAACTTTTAAGTACCTCAGTGGAATCAACAAAGTCCAAGAGGGTAGCATCTTTCAGAAAAAGAGATGTACAAGAACAAGGGGACACAATTTGATGATAGAGGGTGGGATGGTTCAGGGGCAATGTGAGGAAGTATTTTTTCACAGAGAGAGTGGTGGACGCATGGAACAGCCTTCCTGAGGAGGCTGTGGGGTCTAAAACTGTGGGAGAATTCAAGAATGCATGGGACAGACATAAGGCAATTTTTGTGGGGGGTAGAAAAAATAGGCTATTGGTTAACTAGGATCTGCAGCTTATCCTGTAGGTAGGGAAATGGGCAGACTAGGTGGGCCAAGCAGTCCTTATCTGCCATCAAAGTCTATGTTTCTATGCCTCCATCCTCCCCCTTCAGTTTCACTATCTCTCCCTTTGCCATTCTTTTTTCACTTATGCACCTGCAAAAGATTTTGTCCCTTTTACCCACTGATTTTGCAATGTGCTCTTCTGTCTGAGCTGTGGCTTCCTTTACTGACCTTCCTGCCACTCTTTGATTCTCCTGGTACTGCTTCCTATACTGTCCTGCCTGTGTCTTTTTGCATTGCCTGAATGCAGTCTTTTTGGCTTTCACTTTCTCTGCTACCTCCTTAGAAAACCATAATGACCCTCTTCTTCCTTTTCCCTTTGGGCATATTGTGTCTTCACATATTTCTGGCAAGAAAGAGGGACATTATAGGCTCTCATTCAGTGATGCGATGTTCCAGGTCCCAGTATGTGCCATTTTGTGGTGTTCATATGTATTTAAGGTAGGATATCCTGTTGCATAGTACACCCCCCTGGACACTTTCAGTAATGTGCAAGCAGTATCCCAGATGCCATGGACAGTGGCTGAGACCCAGATACATTTTTGGCATGACCTCTGACAAAGCCACCTATGCAGCTCAACAAAATTGACAAGATCTTGTGGGGAGTGCAGTGTACAGTGCGACTATGACAGGGGCCTGCCTGGTCCTGTCTTGAGATGCTGAGGTGTTTAAATGCCTACTCACAACATGTGGTTAATAGAGCCTTAAATAGTAGTTGCATGACACCGTTTACTGGATCACCATTTAATTTACAATACATGATCATTTAGGCCTGCATGTGTTCTTTCTTGAAGTAATGGCAGATATTGCAGAAATGAACATCAAAATATTAAAAAGTAAGTACAGTATAAATGAGTAATCAATTGATGCACATATGATATGCATATACGCAGAATGCTAAAACATGTCTGTATTGTGACTACAAGTGATTTAAGTCCTTAATGTTCTCTGAAAGTCAAAGTAACAACAGGGTGTGAGCACCTCTGAAGAAGCTGGAATACAGTTGTGCCCAAATGTTGGTTTGGTGCATTTGTGTGATCGTTGTAGCACACAATCATTTATTTTTGCACCATTGTAACGCTGACCCTCAAAGAACATTAAGGATTACATCATGCAAGTCAACTGGAATAACAGGTAGTTCTATGAATCAGATGGTTTAAAGTCTTGTTCTGCATGTGATTTGCTCCGGCACTGACCTTAATCAATTATTGGTGGTCAAGGTATGAAAGTGCGTAATGATTTCTGTCGAACAATTTGAGTGCTGATGTTTGTAGTCACCTGTGACTACCTCCTTGCTGATTGCTTTCCCTGTACATTTGGTACCAAACAACCTGGGTTCAGTGTGTAATAATATTTTTTGAGCTCATGACCCCACTTTTTTTTTACTTGTTTCTTTCCCCTTTCAACCTGCCCTTCTGGCCCTTCTCAGGTCTGTCACCCTCTACCAGGCTCCTCACTCTGCCTTCTGCTAGGGCTTATTTACCTCTGGTAGTAACCCTTGGTATCCCCTACCCCATGGTAGAGCTTGGTAAGAGTGGACCAGGTCCCTGCTGTAAACGTCAGTTCTGCTTGGCACAAGAAGGCTGGCTAGGTCAGTGGGTGTGGGGTCTGCATATTGGGTGGCAGCCTTCATGGTACGCAGCTGTTTTTTCCAGTTTTCCTGTTCTTCAGGATGCTTACTGAGCATGGAGGGATGCAAGGTGTGAACATCCACACCAGTCATTGTGCTGGATCTAGTTCTTGCTTGCACTGCCACCATGTTTCCTAGGTGGCAGTTGCACAACAGAATTAACTCCCTGCCCTCCCCTGAGGGTGGACAGTGTCCTGTGGAATGTTCAGTCCTCCTTCTCTGGCCATCCCCTAACTCCCTGAGCTTGTTCCTGATCACACATCACCAGTGTGGCAGATGACTCCACTTTCTATGGTCAGATTGTGAAAGTGCAAATCAGAGTATAAAATGATTACTTCACTTACAGTACTGTATATTCCTCTGTTAACCTGGTTTGTTGTTATTTAACTGCAGTTGTAGTCATCAGGTTATCTGGATATTTGCAGATAGTTCACAAAGCTTCTAAAGGAACGCTTCATGGGGGCCCTACAGTGTTACTACAGGCAACACATTTCTCTAGAGATACTGTATCACACATATTTCAGGAAATATCCAGAGACATTTGTTGCTGCAACTGTAAATATTTGATTTAATAGCAGTAATCACCATCTATTTAGATGCCTCATGCAACTCACAGTGACCAGTGAGCGTGCTACTAAACCCATTGTCCCCCACACTGAAAGGGAAATAAACAGTCATGGAAGTTATCTATTGATGTATTTATTTACTTACAGTAGTTACAATTTAGTGACCCAGAAAGGCACACTGAGCCAAGGCTCAATTTTTGAAGTGACCTCAGGGAGGGGACAAAGTGAACATTTTAAATAACAGAAATACAGAACGTAAAAATATTCAGCAATCATAAGAACAGCATACAAGAATCGCAAACTATAACAAGTAAAAAAGTGCAAAAATATGAAATAAATGCTCTAGCAATGTCCTAAATTGCAAAAAAAAAAAACCCAAAACAAACAAAAAATAAAACAATAAAATAATGCAAAGATGTATTGGGTATGCATCACAAATACTGTCAGAGGAAAACAAAAGGAGATATTAAGGTTGACAAGAAGGAATGGGAAGGGAACCCGTCAGGAGGAAGATAAATGGGCAAGCTAAAAATGTAGGGATCATGACATGAAATGAAACATAAGAAGTGGCAAAAAACAGAAGTAGAATAAGGAGGTGGTATAATGAAGAAATGGTGGGGGAGCAGGAGCACTGATAGGGGGATAGAGAAGTTACAGGGTGACGTACTGTAGAAGATGAACAAAACAATATGAGACTACAATTACCATAGGAACAGAAGGGAGACAAAGGAAGCACTAAGAAAGGGTGTGTTAGAGGGGACAGAGGAGGTGAGCTGAACTTGGAGGTGGGGGGGACTGTTACAGAGATTAGAGAGGTGGATGGAGAAAAAGAGTGACCTACTGTGGTGCCCAGTGTCAGGTTTCCAAATGTTGCAAGATCTCATGACACAATTGTCACAATATCATAATGATGAGTAGTCATAATCTTTCAATACACCAAGGGATTGAAGGCAATTAAGCAATCATCAAGGGATCACTCAGTCTTTTCTTGACAGTTCTTAATTTATGATCCTGAGTGACATGACTAGACAAGAAGGAACCTGACAATAGGCACCACTGCATACAGGGATTGCAGTGAGGGATGACAAGAGTGGTCATCAGAAGAACAGAAGTAGTGAGATGAATGGATGGATAGGAAAAGAGAGTAGAAAGATATGAGGGGAAGCAGCGAAGCCACTATTTGGCATGAAGGGGAGAGCAGTATAGGAGATGTTGTGACTTAATGGATGGTAAAGTAAGGTCCAGCTAGACAGACCAGTAATGGGTAAGAGGTGTGGCATTTACAGCAAATGAGTGAAAGGAGTGGCAAAGGATGTCCAGTCTGGTGTTGGTGATTGGGGGTGTGGCAGCCCTGTAAGTCACATTAGTGTAGTCAAATACAGATAAGATTATCTTGCAAAAGAGTTTACTGCAAACTAGGAGTGGAATGTAGGTTTGTTGTGCTACAGTATGCCAACTTTGGGGCAGAGTTCTTTATGAATTATACCAATAGGGGTGTGGAAACTGATGCCCAGTCACACATCAAAGTACTTGATGAGGGGTACATCTTCAAGGGAAGCACCATTAAGTGCTCTGAAGTCAAGGTTTGTTTGGTTTTCATTTTCCCCCACCCTAACAATCAACCCCCAGAGCTGCTTCCTTCCTGAGTCCAGGAGGGCAGGCATACTGTGAAGACTGGATGACTTGTACCTTCACCTTCCATCCCCAGGAATCAAGCCCCTCACCTATGTAATTAGTTCAGACCCAGTTTGCCACAGCACAGGATTCCAAGGATCATAGATAAATCTCAGTCTCTATAGTACAGCACCCCACATTGTTAACATGCAACTGGGTTGGCCAGTACCCTGATTTATTTGGAGGAGGGAACGAGTTGGTCTCCTGGTTGGGGTTGGATACAGAGTAAATATAGCTGAGTAATGAAAGTGACAACATTGCAAAATCTCTGTACATGGTATAGCAAAACAATCTGGATAAACTGAACACTATGTGGATATTTATCAGTGGGCAGGTACTGTAGCAACCTAAAGGCAGTCCTACACAATCATACACTAGCCATGTGTGGAGTAAACTCTCTTATCTGATCTCAACGTTTTCATCCCATGAAGATAATTAGCATTTTATTTTCACCATTTGTAGCAATTGCTCTAGCAGAGAGTAGAAAGGCCATGCCCTCTCCATCCCAAATCAGCATGATACACTATATAATATTTCATTATTTTTTAGAAAAGGGGTTGTTCCAAAAGACATGCAATCTGTGCTGGATCAAGGCAAATTAAAAAATGATTACTATATTTTTACCTGCTGCTCTTGATTGATCCAATACATACAAATAACATACATGAGTTCTCGTTTTTTTCTCACAAGAAAGAGTTTCTGAGTGTGTTTGGTCAAGGGAGCCAAGCTGCTCATTTGAACATTGGGAATGATAGACCAAGAACACCATGGTCCTTCATGTTTGCCTCTTGTTATCTTGGAATCTGCATCATTCAGTATTATGAGAAATAGATGAAGCCATTGTTTAATGGAAAGTTGTACCAATAAATGTTAAGGACTTTAGCACTATGGAGAGAAAAGTCATCAGTGGTAAAAACCTCTGGGAACCTGTGGCCAAACAATCTCTTAGTTCCTCCCTAATATACAATATTTATCCTGCTATGAAGTGTCCTCATTGTAACCCTCTACTTGCCAGTGATTGAAGTGCTACACTCAGGAATGTTATTCTTCATGAGCAACTGATCCTGCTTATGTTCATAAGATTCAACACACCCCGCTTGTATTACTTCTTTTGAGAACATGTTCCATGGGTTTACCCTTTCTAGTTGAAAAAATGCTTTCCTGCATTAACCTAAATCTGCCCCCACCCCAATGAGCAGAATATAGTCTGTAGTTCATTGCCCTGAACAAACTGAAATAGTTTCTCTTGATTCATCATTTCCAATCTTGAAACCTAAATCACAACTCTCTTAATGCAATACTTTTTGTCCAGGGAAAATATACCTAGCCAGTCTAAATGTTTCCAATAGCTTATTCTTTCTAGTCCCTCAATCATTGTAAGGTACATTTCTACTACCAAGTTGTGGTGTAGCATGCAGCCACATGAAAAACAAGTACTGTAAGGTAGAGATAAAGTATACCTTTATTACACTAATTAAATGCATAAGACACAAGTGTTTGGCATTCCAGTGCCTCTTCATTAGGAAGGAAGCACTGTCTAAACAGAATTCCCTTTCATAAGGGTTTAATTCAAATCACAGGAAGGGGATTTTTAGCAATGCAGGTTGAACTGTAGAGATATAAACTCTCTTCAAAATGTCTGATTTACATCAAGCATGATGAACAGCAGGTGTTAAATAACTATTTACATATTGCCTTTGAGTATACTGAGTGCACAGTGTGTCTGACTTTATTGCATTGAATGCATGTTGAGTAGCATAGAGGAAAGCCAAGGGGCACCAGTCTTGTTCATTTTGTAGTGTTATCTTGCATAATATGTGTATATACATATGGCTGAGGGAGAGCCTGGAACAAAGCATGAATACATTTGCCAAAACTGATGGATATAATGTTTAAAACCTAAAATAATTAGTGCTCTGTCATTTGGTAGTTCATTACAGTGCCATAGGGAAAACCAAGTCCAGAAGAATGTATTATGATACACATAGGTTGTTTCTTAAATTTTTATATCTTTTTGCATCCAATTGGGTTTGTGTTTTTTTACATGTGATTTATTTGCACGTAGCATGTATACACAGTATGTGATTAGCAGTGCACTCTCCTTACATTGCTAAAATGCATATCTCTTCTAGTTTTGCTGCTGAGTCAGCATGGTAGTTAAGAGAAAAGATTAGCAAAGGGACTGCTTTTAAATAAATGCACACTGGCCACAGTTTGTATTTGATGTGTCAATTAAAGAAATCCAACAGTTCCAGTCAAAACAATTGTTACCAAAAATGGTTAGACCAATATTATTTCAACCTCAAATGTATCACATGTGTAACTGGCTACAGTATGTTAAATCATATGGCTCAGGCTGGTAGGTGCTACTGTACTGTATGTCAAAACCTAATCATATAAACTATTCTGCAATCCACATGCGGTAGCAGTTGTGCCAGAACATTACTGCTGACTCAACAGTTTTAGCCCAACTTGCTTTGCAAGGTTCTGGCTATTAGAGAAATTGTTAAACACAGCTTGCCAAAAAATGGCAGAGCAATATTGTTTTTTCCTTTTTTTAAAACATCACAATAGTGATGTTGCTCAGCTGATTAATGAGAATTCTGATATACCATTTTATGACAGTGCCCAAAAGCATAATGAATTCATTAGTCTTTGTCTAGGTTTAATGTAATTAGTGGATACCAACACAGATGCTTCTCAAGTCATTTACTTATCTGCACTGTCTTGCCCTCCTTTGAAAATAAATATTGATCCTAGTATTTTAGTAGGACTCACTAATTAAGGAAAGTACACATTTTAATATACTTCCATTTACATCCTGAATTCTGAGCTATTAGCAGAAGTGACAGAATGCCAAAAACAACACTGTCAGTCGTATTGGATTTTTTTCTTGTTGCTTTTGCAGAATTGTTGCTGATGTTTGCTATTTTCATGTGAAATATTTTAAAATGATTTATGGATCATCTATGAAATATTGTAAATATATTCATTAGAAATATACTTAATACAGTGTTCCACATTAAGAAAATACAAAATGACTAAAACATGTTCTCAAAGGATTTGCTCTGCTCATTGCTTTTAATCTGTATCAGGTCAATGGGGTCTTAAGCAAGGTTTGCAGATCCAGTGGTGCCCATCAGGATTTATTTATTTTATTTATAAGTTTCACCAGGAAAGACATACTAAGCAGACAAACTCATTTCCAGATGCCTCCTGGAGAGGAGGGAAAGGGAGTACACAGCAAATACAGCAACAAGTCAATAACAGTGCATAAATGGTAACAGAAATACAAAGATACACAGTGAGAACAAAAAAAGGTAAATAACACCTTTCAATAGATGAGCAATAATAACAAGAAGTGTGATAGGATACTAATAAAACAAAACAATCAGTTTCTAAATTGATATAGGATGGGTACTAAACAGCAAAATGTGTGCAGAGGCAAAATATGGTGAGGGTAAAAACATTTAATTTGGTGCCTGATCCTGTAGAAGTCTGCAGAAGGTGATGAATTCTGCAAGAAACAATGCAATGCACTGGCGGTTGTCATGCAGGAATCTTTGGCAGAAAGCAAAAAATAAATGCAATGCACACACCAATTCAGTTGCAGAAATATAAATTTATTGCCCAAATACCACAGAAACTGCCAGGCTAGGCTAGCTACCCCTACATATCACCTCAATGGAGGCTTCACCAGGGGACAGGGCTAGCTAGTACATGTCACATTTAAATTCCCTACTTCATTAATAAAGTTCAAAGTGATAACTTGATTTACTTATTTAGTTTTTGTTTACCAGGTTGGTGTACTAGATAGTAATATGCCTAGTTTCAGGCATGGCCCAGGAGAATTACAAATATCAACCAGGTTTTAGAATTTTACATAATGGCGAAGGTAAACTGTGGAACATGACAAGGTAGAATGCAAGCAGTGCATTACAACTCAACTACAACATATATAAGTATATTGGCAGTGGCAGATAGGCAAATTAAAAATACAAGTACAGAACATCAGGTTCAAGAAAATTATTCAGAGGAACTTAAAAACGTAATTTATTTTTATTTATTTATTTATGGCATTTTGATAACTGGGTGAGACCAGAGGTTCCTTTTTCAGGGGTAACCCGGAATTAGTCACATACAGTGCTAACAGGCAGTTCAGGTCTTATTAAATTATACAAATACAGAAATAAAAACATTGATGAAGGCATAAGATTGCAGACCAGTACACAGAAAAAATTAGTCACCAAACATTAGTTACACTTTAGCAGTATCATGGATAGACCAACACAATGAGATATAGACAGTGGATAGTGAGAGTCATTGGTTTACAGATAGCAGATAGTTATTAGTACACATTTAGCTTAAAACAGTGAACCATACACCAGGTACAAGGGAGAGATAAGGGTTCAGCGATAACAGCTGCAATGACAGCATTCCGAGGTATAAACATTTAGTCCGGTCTTAAACCCTTCAATAGAAATGACATTAGTTAAGTTTTCAGGAAGGATGTTCCAGTGGTAAGAGACAGAGTAAGTAAAAGACTTTTTCCCTAGTTAGTCCATACCCTGGGGATCTCAAGCAAGCTGGAGTTTGTTAAGCAGAGAGTGCTCTTCAGGGGCTTTGGGGTCAATAGACCCAATACGTGGGGGTTATAAACTTGGTGAGTTTGAAAGTTCTAGCACAGGCCAATTCAGTTCAGTGAGTATCTCACAGTGATGCCTCGTGGGTGGTGACCCTGATGCAAAGTGACTGCTTTTGTTGTACAGAACAATCAGTTTGTGGGTTTCCATTTCCTTGAGGAACTGCAATACCGGGGTACCATAGACCAGGGTGGGGAGCAAAGTACTCTTCACAATGATGCTCTTCGAGTCATCAGCCAGTGAGTTACCTAATCTGTAGAGGAGGCCCAGTTTCTGGTGCACGGCCTTGGTGACATGATCAAAATGCGGTTTGAGCATCATATCTTGATCATGGTAGACACTGCAGTACTTTAACTTGTCTACCACATCAGTCCGAGTCCCCACCATAGTGAATAGTGGAAGAAGATTTTTTGTTTTTGTTCCCAAATGCCTTAAACCAAATAAGACAGCTTTGGTTTTCCTGTCATTCATGACCAACATATTGGAGCCAAACCAGCTTTCAAGTGCATTCAAGCTGTTAGAGAGTTTAGTAGTAATTTAGCTGGTGTCAGTATCACTCCAGTAAATCATAGTATCATCAGCATATGAAAGCATTTTCCCATCTTTGCAGCATTGGGCAGTATCATTAATAAACAGAGAGAACAGTAGGGGACTTAATATGGAGCCCTGGCGGACTCCATCATTGACTGCATGGCAGCTGGAGTGAACCCCTTTCCATTTGACCTTTTGCGATCTGTCAGCTAGGTAGTTTGAAAATCAAGACAGTGAGCGTTTATCCTGACCTAACATCACCAGCTTACCGAGGATCAATCTATGGTTGACCAGATCGAATGCCTTGGCTAAGTCTATGAATATGGCCCCTGTCAGTAGCCCTTTATCCATTGCACCCACTGCATCACTTGTAAGTTTAACAAGTGCCATGTCTGTGCCGTGACACATCCTAAAGCCATGTTGTTGAACTGAAAGAAGGTGATGTTGCTCAAGATAGTCCTGCACCTGACAGAAGACCAACCTCTCCTGTATCTTTGCCAAGGGACAGAGGATTGAGATGGGTCTGCAATTCTCAATATTGGCTCTAGCTCCTCCCTTGTGTATAGGGACCACCACAGCCACCTTCCATTTATAAGGGACAGACCCCTCTCTAAGGGAGCTGTTGATTAGTATGGTTAATAGGAGAGCAATTGCTGGTGCAGCTACTTTTAGTAGTCTTCATTCAAGTTGGTCATACCCAGTGGAAGAGTTAGTTTTCAGATGCTTTAGTAGGGTTAACAGCTCAGTTTTCCTGACCAAGCAAAGGTGGACTTGGGGGTGTGAGGTTTCTTTGTTGACTGGGCACTGTGTACAGGGAGGTGAGCTTGATGGGTCAGGTTTGTATTTGCCCAGATTTGTGAAGAAGCTGTTAAAGGTTTCTGCTACCATAAAGGGGTAATCAATGGCTTGACCATTGTTCAAGGTTGTCCCCTCTGAAGAGTTAGAGTTGCCATTTAACAGGGAATTTAGGTGACACTAGAACTTTTGAAGCTAATCACATATCACATATTGGCCCAGATATTCAAACTGCACCATTTTATGGTGCAAGCCCCTGCGCCACTCAAAATAGTTGAGCAGGGGTGTGGCCAGGGCGATATTCAGTGGAGTTGCGCTATGGCACAACTTCTTTGAATATCGCCCCCAGGCCATACCCACTGTGCATGGCAAGTGGTCAGAATGGAGCATTGAGATGCGGTGGCGCAAGTTCCATTGTGCCATGCACAGCACCTGCGATATTCAAAGGGTGACATGCAAATGGGGCCATAATTTATGCAAGGCACACGGGGGGCCATTTGCATCTGATTACTGCCCCATTTGCATGCCATTAGCATGCAGGTGCACCGATCCCCAACGACTTGCACCTGGCGCCCTGCCAGGCAGCAGCCGTTGGGACCGATGCCCCCTGCAGCTTAATCACATTAAGTCCTGTAAGGGACAATGCGTGTCTCCAATCCCTGGTGGTCCAGTGGACCACGAGTAGCCCAATCGTGGGCATAACAGTATTTCCCCCTCTCCCCGAGTAGCCCGATCACGGGCAAAACAGTGTTCCCCCCACCCCTCGAGTAGCCCGATTACAGGAAAAACAGTATTCCCTCCACCCCCCGAGTAGCCCGATCGCGGGCAAAACAGATTCCCCCACCCCGAGTAGCCCGATCGCGGGCATCAGACCCTCCCAAGTCCAATATCCCTGGTGGTCCAGTGGACCGCGAGTAGCCTGATCGGGGTGGCATTCTCACCCCCAAGGTGAAATCCCTGGTGATCTAGTGGCCCCCAACCCACTCGCCTGATGAGGCCTCACCACCCCACTCCCCGTCAGCCGGCAGCACCCACCCGCGATGCCGCCCAGTCACCTGCCGACCGACAGCTCGAGGAGCTGCATGCCCATTGGTTCAGAGCATGAGCCAATGGGCATGCAGCCCATACATACAAGTCAGTCCAGATTTCATTCACATATCTGGACTGACTAGAGGAGAGCTGCACGCCCATTGGCTCATGTTTGAACCAATGGGCTGCAGCCCTACCAAGCTGTCAGTCGGTGGGCGGCGGGTGGCAGGTGGTGGGTGCTGCCACCCCACTGGCTGACAGGGGAGGGTGGTGGGCTCCGTGGGCCGTGACCACTAGATCACCAGGGATTTCATACTTGGGGTGAGGAATGCCACCCGTGATCGGGCTACTTGCAATCCACTGGACCACCAGGGAGATTGACTTGGCGGGAGGTCTGATGCCTGTGATCGGGCTACTCGGGGTGGGGAATACTGTTTTGCCCATGATCAGGCTACCGGGGGTGGGGAATACTGTTTTGCCCACGATTGGGCTACTCGGGGATGGGGTACTCTTCTGCCCACGATCGGGCTACTCAGGGTAGGGTACACTTCTGCCCACGATTGGGGCATGGGGTGCTGCCGGGTGCAGCGGGAACAGTGGAGGGCCACCCACAGGTGGCAGCTGCTGTGTTGCACCCTGCAATGCAGCAGCTCACCTGTGGGTGGCCCTCGACTTGTTTCTTTTTTTTTCGGCTCAACTTTGTGCAGGCGCAGGTAGGGGTTGCACCTGAATAACTCTGCATGGCCCGGGCTGAATATTGGGTTGTGCAGTTTATGCCATGCACACACCACCACCTGTGCCTGCATACATACTGATGCTCCACGCATGGGTTGTAGGCGCACTTTTCCTTTTAAATATCACACTGCAAGATCAGTGGGTTGTGCATGGCACAACACTGTTGCGCCATGCACAACCCTTTTGAATATCTGGGCCATTGTGTAAAACACATGCACATGTAGTAAAAGTGCTAGTGCAAATAAAATGCTGTATTAAACATTTTGGCATAGTAATACAGACTATCTACTTGGGACCAGTGTGTAATTAAAACAGTTTGTATATATACATAATTGTTTTAACATTTTTCAGAATATTTAAGTAGCTCCACCACTCATGAAGCCCTTTTGAGGCAATACATTAGGGGTAACTAGCCTAGTGGTTCCTATGGTATTTGGACAATAAACTTATATTTCTGCCTCTGAGCTGATGTGTGTGCTGCTCAAGCAGCACCTTCGGAATGTGTGGAAAACACTACTGGGTCTGATTCTGGTGGACACCACTGTTATTTTCTCTCCTGCGGGGGCTAA
Organism: Neoceratodus forsteri; assembly: GCA_016271365.2. Classification (NCBI taxonomy): domain Eukaryota; kingdom Metazoa; phylum Chordata; order Ceratodontiformes; family Ceratodontidae; genus Neoceratodus; species Neoceratodus forsteri. The sequence goes on from CM028133.1 coordinate 638,165,133, forward strand.
AATTAAGTAGTGTAGGTACCAATAAGTGATTGGGTTTTTTGTTAGTTTATTACTGGCACTGGAAGGGATCCAGGCCTTTTTTTCCAAAACACACATATCGTTACATGTCGTAGTTTTGCCAACTGCCTCTAAGGTCCTGTAGCTGAGGAGGACAAGATACAGTACATAAGAATATACTAGGGCTGGGTAAAATTTATTTTCTGCCAGGGAAATTCTAGCAAAATTCCAGTTTCGCTTCTGTGAAATTTCATGACATTTCCACAAATATTTTGTGAGATTCTTCAAAATTGTGATATCAGTTATTTCCATATAATGCAAACAGTATTTGTCCAAATTACACCACATTTAGAATGTGGACTTTGACAAGGTCCCTACAGATGTGTACCGAGTTTCAGATTTCCATCATGAAAGATGATTGAGTTATAGTATAAACCTCCAAATACTCAGAAATTATAAAATTACATTTTGCAATTATATAAACTAAAAGTAGTTGTCCACATTACACACAGTTTGGTATGATGACTTTACCAAGGTCCGCACAATAGTGTACCAAGTTTCAGATCTCTATCATTAAAGGTGACTGAGTTATAAGCCTTCAAACTTTTGAAAATATAAAAATTACATTTCACAGTATCACCAGTTTTGTTTAGGTTCATTGACCCTAAATATTAGGCAATGAGGCCAACCCCATGGCACAGCAGCAGAGCATCATGCTGACGACCCTTTTCCACAAGTGAGCCAAGGAAGTCATGACTGGAGGCAGGCCATGTCCAAGATAACTGCTGCTCATCAATTCATCTTCGTCAGGGGGGGTTGGCAGCAGGTTCTACCAACACAGCGACCCCTGCAACTAGGCCAGTGAGCTTGCTTCTCCATGGGAAGCTGTGACTGTGCAGTGCTGACTGATGCACCACCCTCACCAGGGGAGACGGGAGGGAAAAATGTTGGAGAAAAAACAGGTAGCCAACTGAATAACGGCTGGGTTCAGCCTGCTCTAGGTACATCACTGTTAACTCACTCAGCCCCATAGTGCATTTGTGCATCATCAGGAAAATTCCTCTAGTTCCCATAGCGCATATGTGTGTCAGGTATTCACTTCATCTCATCCCCAGAGCGCATATGTGTGTCATGCACTTCTTATGCACTTTTTGGATCAACCAATCAGGGATAAGGTTATTGGAAAGTGCAGGTTGGTAGGAAACATTCCTACCTACCAGAATACCAACTTTAAGATAGGGGTCACCATTGAGTTAAATAGAGTAAATTACTTGTTTTAGGTTTTAATTTGGGATTAAAAAGTGAAGAAAATGCTATTTTTTCTCCATTACTAGACAAGTGTGTTCCCTGATTTGAAAGCTCTTTTCACTGCGAAAAATTAGCATGCTGGTGTCTGGGAGCTAGGAACTGTACTTTTTTGTTTTAGTTTCTTGGAGATAAAAAAAGGTGTAAAAATGTGATTTTCCTCCATTTCAGGTACTGTAAAAAAAACTGTAAGTGTTAGAAATGTGTGTGACCCATCATTTGAAAGGTCTCTTTAATGTGGACAATTATCATGCTGGTGTCTTGGGTCTAGGAGGTGTACTTTTTATGATGTAGGTTTTTATTTGGGAACAAAATGTAAAAGAAAATGCTCTTTTTTGTCATTTCAGGAACTGTAAAAAAATATCTGCAAATGCCACTAACATGAGTGACCCATCATTTTAAAGCTCTTGTTATTGTGAACATTTTCTGTGCAGGTGTTTAGGAGCTAGGAGGCATACTTTTTCAGTTATCGTGGTTTGTGCATCATGTGGGCAGTTGTGCAGAGCATTTTTCCGAATTCAGTTGGTTTACTGGCGCTATGTGTTGGCACATGCCTTAGTTTATGGTCTGTTTTATTATGTAAAACAGCTCAGAAATACTCTAAACTGTGGCAGAGTAATGCATAGATGTTGGTGTGATGGAAAACCATCATACAACAGACATTTGCCACTTCTAAGGTTTTTTTTGAGGTTTCTTTTTAAAAAAGAACAAAAATGTAAATTTTCATCGTTACATGCTCTGTAAAAAACAAAACATTAATGCTACTAATATGTATGACCCCTCATTTTAAAGATTTTTTTTTATTGTGAGCAAACTTGTTACTGTAAGTTTTGTGATAGGAGTTATACTTTTTTAGTTATTTATACTCCAAGTCAGAGTGTTACCATTTTAGTTCCGAACATTCCAACTGCTCAGGAAAACAGCTATTTTTATGTTTGCTTGCACGCATGTGCAAGAAACATAGTGCCATCATCCGAGTTTCTGGAGGTGTGGCACCACCCTTCCAATTCCCTCTGTGTGTTTGCAGGTGTGGCCACAGTTGCCCAATGCATGCTGCAGCTGTCTATGACAGCACTCGAGAATGCAGTGGCTTACAGTTGAAAGGGAGAGAGCCATTTCAGTAAGCATGATCAGATAAGGGAAGTGCTCACTGAAGTGCTCTCCTCCCCCCCAAACAGTCTTCCAGGTGCCACACTAGGAGCCCACCCGAGCATGGCAACAATGTGTTTGGTTGACTGGGGTGCCCAATCCCCAGTCGGCTCCACAGTCCCCCCCAAGAGATTACCGAGTGCCATGCTGGGAGCCCACCCCAGCGTGGCAACAGTCGGAATGGCCGACGGGGGTGCCCAATCCCTGTCGGCTCCACTGACCCCGAAGCTTTCCAGCTGCCATGCTGGGAGCCCACCCCAGTGTGGCAAACATCCTGCATCGACTAGCAATGCTGGGAGCCCACCCCAGCATGGCAAATGTCCTGCATCGTAATTAAAACAAACAAACCTGAAAACACAAAATGGTCCTCAGTCTCCCTGCCTCCCCCCCACCACGCCCACCCTCTGTGCACCCTGCCTCCCCACACCACCACCACCTCACCTCATACTTACCTCCGGAGCTCGGCGCGATGATCTTTGGTGGACCAGGAACATGTCTGCACCCTTCAAAGCCGACCGCAAACTGAGGAAATGCTGGTAAGCTGTATAATGTAATGAATAGGGTTTTTTCAACTTTGCTGCATATCTCAGGCATTTTTTGGAATTTTGGCACCAAATTTTCAACATGGGGTTTTTGGGACCCCTCCTCATGAATTCTGTCATTGTCATGGCATTAATCAGGCCCGAAGGGTGATTTCGCGGTCACTGCATGAAATCACCTTTCGGCACCGATTAATGAAATGACAGTGCCAATGCTCATAAGGTGGGCTCTCAAAAAGCCTATGAGGAAAATTTGGTGAAAAAATTCCTAAAAATGACTGTTTTATGAGTGTGCGTTGCACTGTTCCTACGCACGCTCGTAGGTTCACGCATTTTCAATATTTTCACTCTGGATTTTCAACATTGCCATTTTACCACACCTCCTTATGAGCAGTATAGCTGTCATTTCTCAATTCTCACCCAAAATGTGTTTCCTCACATGTAGCGTACAATGGCACAGTCGGTGTGCAAACTCAATGTATGGGACACATTAAGAAGATCACAGTCACACTGTTCATGAGCAGAAGTGTTAAAATAGCTATGTTAAAAATTTGGTGAAAAAATTCCCAAATGACTGTTTTACGAGCGTTTGTTGCGCTGATCCTACGCACGCTCATAAGTTCGCAAATTTTCAATATTTTCACTCCAGATTTTCAACATTGCCATTTTACCACACCTCCTTATGAGCAGTACAGCTGTCATTTTTCACATCTTGCCCAAAACATGTTTCCACCCATGTAGCACACAATGGCGCAGTTGGTGTGTGAAATCAATGTATGGGACACATTAAGAAAATCACAGTGACACTGTTCATGAGCAGAGGTCTTAAAATGGCTATTTAGAGAATTTGGTGAAAAAATTCCTAAAAATGACTGTGTTACAAGTGAGCATTGCGCAGTTTTCACGCACCCTCGTAAGTTCATGAATTTGTAATATTTTCAGTCCAGATTTTCACCAGTGGCATTTTTCCACACTTCCTTATGAACAGTACAGCTGTCATTTTTCACAACATGGCTGAAATGTGTTTTCACATTTTCAGCACAGAAATGCGTGGTCGCTGTGGGAAATCATTGTTCGGGACAGATAAAGAAAATCACAGTGGCACTGTTCATGACTGGAGGTCCCAAAATGTCTGTGTTGACAATCTGCTGTAAACAATTCCCAAACTAATTACATTATAGGTACATGTTGCACAGTTTCTACGCATGCTCGTGACTTCACCAGTTTTTTCAATATTTTCACTGCAGATTTTCAACATTGCCATTTTTTACACCTCCCCATGAACAGTACAGCTGTCATTTTTCACATCCTGTTCAGAATGTGTTTTTGCACCTGTGGTGACAAATGCCGTAGTCGCTGTGCAAAATCAGCTTTCGGCTTACAAACTGATATTGCCACTGTTCATGAGGTTGGAGTCACAAAAAACCCATGTTGAAAATTTGGAGTGAAAATACCAATGAATGCCTGAGGCATTAGGGTTTCTGTAGAGAATGACAGGCATCAGGGCTGCGACATGGGATTGTCACCTGCAATGCTCATACCATTCCACCCCACCCACACCCTGCAGCCACTGAGAGGCATTGAGGTGTGCCTTGGACACTTCAGCCCCAAAGTTCACCCCATTCTCCTATACCACACCCATCTCACCATATTTCCTGATGGAATGGGTTGCGCATAAGGGCCAAAGACCCCAAGGCACACCGTGACACTTGTCGGTGTCTGCACAGTAGGATGTGGTGAAATGGCGTGGCGGTTATGCCTGATGATCCAAAGGCACACCCCAATGCCTGTCACTATCTGCAGGGTGGTGATAGGGTTGACTTCAGTTCAATACTTCACTACCATTCCTATTATGCAGCTCTGTAACTCCTACACTACCAATGCCAATGCCAGCAAGCAAACATTTGGCATTGACAAATGCTTGTTTACACAGGAATACAGCACTCACTCAAGATTCCATTATAGAGCTGAGTGAGTTAACAGGATATGTCCCTGAGAGATGAGCTGCCAGCTGAGAGAAAAAACCAATACGGGGAAAAAAGAGGTTGTGGGTGTGTGTCAGCTCTTTAATCTCTTGCTCAGTAGCTGGCCAAGTTATAGACAGCCACAGATCCCAAAATAACATCAATAATTAAAGTTGAATTTCATGAACTTTTGTAAAATTGTGGAATGTTGTGATAATTTTGTTGCGGCCATAACCATACATGTTGCCCAGTCATACACTTGAGTTGCCATTGTAGAGGAAGGTAAGGGCTGGGTAAAGTGTCAATAAGGTAGCATTCATAGGAGGCTCAATAGTAAAAGTACAGTGGTGCCAAGTGTCAGGTCACTATCTTGAGTGCTGAACCATGAATAATAGTCATGGGAATCACTATGCACTAGTGTGAATTCTTGAAAAATGCAGGTAATCACTAGAACTCACTTTCATTACAGTAGTAACTTGTAGAAGCACATGTATATGCAGCATTGTTTCTGTACTGTGCTACATGATGGCCCTGTAGCTAACAATGTATATTTTTACTATTTGAAAACAGTGACACCAAGCCTCACAACTAGTTGTGAATTAGGCCATTGTGACAGAAGTATCTATATATCTTTAGTCATGATGGAGCATAATGCTGGCCATCACTGTCACAGGAGTGTTGGAGGGGGTATTACAGGACCATGATGCTAGTGCAGCTTGATTCAATGGTGATAAGTATTTTGTGAATGTGAAATTCCACAAGTAGAATTCTAGTAGCACTATTTATTATATGTCCATGAATCTTTGAGCAATTTTTGCCAATTAGTAATTTCTAAAGTAGGCACAATAAATGTTAACATAGTATACCATATTTATCCACATTAATTAGATTCCAGGACATATTTACTTTGGTATGCATGCCAAATCTTGAATGTATACCTTTAATAGCAGTAGAGCTATAAACATCCTAATATTTTGAAAACTTTCACAGATTTAACAGATAATTAAACTGTGAAATTTTGAACTATGCAATTTAGGCAACCAGTTACCTCTCTATTTAGCAGTTTCTATGACTCTTTCAAGAAATAATAATAACTTTATTAAGCGCCTTTCAAATATCAAGGCACTTTAAAGTATTTAAAACATAATTCCTAAAACAATGACAAATCATAACAATTCATGAAAGAGCCTGACTCCACAAAAAAGTTTTTAGTGCCTGTTTAAAGCTCCCCATGGTCGCGCATTCCTGAAGCTGATGGGGCAGAGAATTCCAGAGGGTTGGGGCTACAAATATAAAAGCACGGGCCCCAGAAGATTTCAAAGTAACCCTCAGAATCTCCAGCAACCCCTCGTCAGCCAAGTGGAGCTGTCACACAGGGGTGTAAGGAATCAGAAGCTCTTTCAAGTAGTCGGGGCCAATTCTATGTAGGGCTTTGTAGGTCAATAAACCTACCTTAAAGGTGATCCATCACTGAATCAGCAGCCAGCACAGATCGCCCTACACAGGAGTAATATGCGATCTCCTAGATGCCCCTGTCAATAATCAAGCAGCAGCATTCTGTACTAGCTGCAAGCAGTGGATATCAACCCCAGAAAGCCCTAAGTAAAGGGAGTTGCAGTAGTCAAGGCACGAGGTCACAAAGGCGTGGACCAACACAGGCAAATCACTGGACAGAATGAGGTGTTTGACCCTGGCAATGTTCTTAAGATGATAAAATGCTGACTTAAGGACTGCTGACACCTGATAATGAAGGTTCAGCCTGTCATCAAGCACCATTCCCAGGTCATGCACCCATTCAGAGGTAAGGATCTAAACGCCCCCCAGAAATAATCCAGAGGGCTGATCAGTCCTCAACCCCTCTATCCTGCACCCAGGGTCCACAACCATATCCTCAGTCTCTCCCGCATTCAACTTTAACCAGCTCGAATTCATCCAGTCTTGGATTTCAGCGAGGCAGCTATTAAATACTGAGAGAGCACTAGCCTGGTTGGGGACAAAAGACAGGTAGAGTTGGGTATCATCAGCATAGCAGTGAAATCTCAGCCCATACCATCTTACAATGTCTCCAAGAGGTAGCATATACACTGCAAACAACATGGGGGACAACATTGAGCCCTGAGGGACCCCACAGGACAGAGGGAAAGAGTAGGAAGAAAAAACCCCAAGAAACTTTCTGTGTTCTACCAGTTAGGAAAGATGTAAACCATATGAGTACTATATTAGTCAGGCCACAGATTGACCTTATTTATTTATTTTTTTGTTTATTATTTAACCAGGACTAGCACACTAAGCTGAAAGCTTTTTTACAGGTGCGACCTGGGAGCACAGGGAAGTTAAGTGACTTACTCAGGGTCACACAGTATGCAAGTGGAAGCTGTGGGGATCAAACCCAGGTCTGGTCTGCTGGATGTCACCAGATATGCAGTTCAGAGCCTTAAACCACTGCACTATATTGCCTCCCTAAGCACTTAGGCACTCAAGCAGCACCCCATGGTCTACAATGTCAAAGGTTGAAGAGAGATCAAGGAGTACCAGAATGGAATGGTTTCTCTGATCTCTCACCATCAGGAGATCATTGAACACCCAAACTAGAGCAGTCTCAGTACTATGCCTCTTACAAAAACCAGACTGGAGAGGTTTGTAGACACTATGAATGGTCAAATGGTTCTCCAGTTGAGTTGTCACTACTTTCTCAATAACCTTTCCTATGAAGGGAAGGTTTGAGATAGGCCTGTAGTTAACTAGAGTGTCTGGGTCCAACAAAGCTTTCATAGAAGAGGGTGTCACCACCGCCTCCTTCAGAGAGCTTAAAAACTCACCCAATTCCAAGGAGCACTGGAAAATCTGACCCAGAACCAGGCCAATGATATCATAGCAACCCAAAATCAGGGAGGTTGGGCTGGGATCTCATGTAGGGCACATCCCCTGGACAATCCGCATAATATTTCTGAGCTCTGGCAGGTCAAAGGTACTCCAGGAAGCATGAGGTATAGTGACTGGGCACCGACCAACAGCATGCCCCATAGAGTGAGTCAAGTGGATCTCCAACCTGATGTTGGCCACCTTATTCGCAAAGAATTGAGCAAGCTCATCACACTCCTTTCATGAAAAGGCTTGACGGAGCTGCAGACAGGCTGGGTTGCACAACCTGTCCACAGTTCAGAAAAGATGAGCTGGTCGATTCTGAGTGACAGTGATCTCCCTGGACAGGAACTCTGCCTTCTTATGGGAGATTGCTGCTTGGTAGAGCTGATAATGCTCCACCAAACTAATATGGTCGGCCTCCAGGGCAGATTTCTGCCAACGACATTCTAACCTTCTTCCCATCCATCACAACTCCCTCAAAGACCCATCAAACCAAATGGCCCAGGATAGAGTGGAAGGGGACAAACGCAGACAGGAGCAATCAGGTCAAGGGCTGAGGAAATGTCCTTATTATAGGCCAGAACTAATGGCTCTGGGCCTGAGCTGGCATCAGGAAACTCTGAGAGGACAATCACTGCCGCCAGGTCTTCAGGGATCACATCCCACAAAGGGCAGAAACTGACCATCTCCACAGGAGCAGACCTGCAAAGAGGGGCACAAAAATTTAACCTCACGGTGTAATGATCGGGCTAACTGACAGGTTATACCCCCAAGTCAGAGGTCTCAATCCCCAGGAGGAAAACCAAATCCAGAGAGTGACCATTACTATGGGTAGCCGATGAAAAACAACCTGTGTGAAGCCCAGTGATGTCATCAACTGGAGGAAGTGCTGTCCAAAAGGTGAGAGCTCGTCGTTGACCCAGGCATCGAAGTTACCCAGAACCATCAGTCTGGGTGACTCCAACACCATGTCGACGGTGACATCCGCCACTTCCTGCAAGAATTGCTTTTCAACCTTGGGTGGATGGTAGATGAGAGCTATCCTGCAGCCCACACCGGCTGCCACAGTACACTCAAAGGATTCAGCCTCCTCCACTGGTACACCAGTGAGGCCCAATTCAGTCTTGAAACAGACCACTACCCCCCCACGGTCCAATCTCAGGTGGTGTATCACCAACTACCTGACTGGATCTGCTGCTTCCAAAATGGGACCAGCATTTCCATCCAGCCAGGTCTTGGTGATGCAGGCCAGATCAGCTATTCCAACAAAATCTACAATAATTGCAGTTTTGTTCTTAATAGATCTGGCATTACATAACACTGCCTGAGTTGGACGGAGTTCATGAGCCATCCCAACTACTTGCCTGTCAAAAGAGATGGTACCCTTGGCTATGGGGACTAGATGTGGACCACCATGTTCCAGGCTCCATTTTGCCCCAGGGTGTCTTCTAGACTTAACCAACCCTATGCGAGAGACCTGCTCCTTCGACCTCCAATGTCTGTGCCCCCCACCATGCCCACCCCATCCCTCTTAAGAACAATACCCAGCGCCAGACAGTGCTGGTATATAGAAAGAGGCAAAGGGGGGAGAATGGGCAGAGTGCACGGAGAGATGAGGACGAATAGCATAAGACCAGGGGGGGGCAAACAGGCACATTCCCCAGGCTAATAACCACCAACTGAACCTGAAACTCCACAACAGGAAAATCCTAATTTTCTTATAAAATAACTACCCTAAAAATAGTTGCAGTATACCTAATGAAGCTAAAACCATAAAAACCCCACATAAATCCCAACCTCTAAAAATAAATCTCCCTTACACAAATATTTCTAAAATCATAATCCTAAAAAAACGCATCAAATAATAATAACACAAAAACACTAAATAACAAATCCTCCCAACCCCCAAAATCCTCTCACAGTTTCAGAGGGGGAAAATAGGATTATACTAAAAATAATAAAAATAACAAACATAAGCATAACATCAATACATATAAAAAAGAAAATAACAAATAATGCAGTCATAAAAAATGTATTAAGGAGAAAACAGATAGTCCATGTCCTGATGGTTCTCTTACTACCAGCAGGACCATTATGTAATCCTCAGAAGCTCACACCCCTGAGCAAATGAAATGTGAAGCAATCTTTTTCTCCAGCAGTAATGTCAGATAGTCCCCAGGCGTCTGGTGCTCTCACTACCAGGGCCTAGAGAGATACTGTTTATGGCACTCTCACTGCCAACAAATGAAAAAGTGAAATTTAACCATCATTCAAGAACAGAAAAAGAACCAGAATACCAAGTAGTTTCAGTGCCAGTACTATAAGGGTATTATCTAGGGCACACTCACTCCTCAAAATGAAATAACATAAAAATCTGACCAGAACCGAGTTCGAAGAAGGAGCCCAGATAATCCTGTTCTGAACCAGTCAGCTCTACAGCCAGGGATAGCCCAAGAATCTAGTTCAGGGACCACCATCAGGCCATACCAGCTACCAAATGATGCATATACATTTTCAGTTATCTAGCTCCAAAAGTGGCTGTTGTAAGCATGGAAATATTTCCAGAAATTTTCATATGAATTATAATTTGCCAGACTTTGAGCCCCTCTAAATTCCCTGACCATCATCCAAATATCAAATCTGGCATCCATTTAGAGCCCCTTCCAAACAATATGCATGCCAAATTTCAGATCTGTAGCTATAACATGGACTGAGATATGATCAATTAAAGAATTTCAGAAAATGTTGCAACATTTCGTGAAATTTGGTGGAAGTTCATGAACATTCTGAGAGATTGAATTTGCTAATTTCACCCATCCCTAGAACATGCATACTAAGTAAAGAAGGAAGATCTCTGGCCCATCAAGTTCCTGCCAACTCAGTAGAAATTCCTTGACACCCCTTTTCCATCAAGATACTTACTGAATTCTGTTTGATCTTGAAGGCATAAGCATTGTTATATCTCATACACTTTATAGTGCTCCATAAATTCTCACCATAGGGTATTCACCATCCATCTGATAGGCTGATGGATGATCCAATCATATTTGCCCAGTCTGATGGTTCTTTCCCATCCTTGCGGTTTGTCTTCAGTTGAGTTCTTCCATAGCCATCTTGAAAACAAACTGTGTAATAGAAAGCACTGTAGTCCTCTGTACTGGCACAACAGTTTTTCATTTATTCAATAACAAATGTGCAACAAACATAATAGGCATAAGGAAGGATAAGAATTGGCATTTTCATTAATTTTTATAGGATCAGTTCTGTACAGAAAAAACAGCTAGGAAGAAATGTGTGTTTATAGCTCCTTCACAAAGGAGGCTATTGAATGATACATTCTTTATAATTTTTTTAATTTTGCATTGATTTTGAGAAAACATCACCCTGAGTGGGTAGTTGAGAACTATAAAGGGTGCTCATACAATCAGCTTTACCAGGTGAGGAAACTCCATTATATCTCGCACCCTTAATAGTGCTCTAGAAGTCCTCACCATAGGGACCTTAGTAGTAGTCTTTTAGGACTTTGAGAGTGAACTGAATCTCTTTGGTTGACTTTGTCCATGCTGAGCAATGCCTGTATGGACTTATAGCCAAATGCTGCATCAGTAGATCTTGACTGGTTGAGGGTGTTGACTTCATCCACCTTGCAGCAGTGCCTCAAGATACTGCCTTGTCAGGACTGTGGCCCCCAATCCACACAAATAAGCTATTTATTCTTTTGAAGTCTTGTGTTTGGCTCAAGTAGGACATCAGCTATCTTCCCATGTCTAGGACATGTGCAATTTGTTCTGAATCATTCAGTGGTAGCAGCTGTAAAGTAGATAGATGAATCTCCTAGGTCATGTGGAAAGCAATATTTCCTTTTGTATGAAGGCTGGGACTAGTCTGAGGGTTACATTGTCATTACAAACCCCAGGAAGGGTTCTTTGCAGGAGAGGGCTTGCAGTTTTCTTATACAGGGTGCTGAGCAGATGGCCACTAGGAATACTGTTTGATAGTTAGCAGATATGGGGATACTAAATGTGGTGACTTGAACTGATGCTTTGAGAGGGTCTTTAAAATGCTGTTTAGTTTCTGGGGGATACCAGTAGTCTCCTCATGTTTTTCATATTTTCAATAGCTTTTAGGAACTTGACCACATACCAGTGAGATGAGCTCCCTAAGATCCTCCTCTTTGTAGGGGCCATCTTATTGCCCCAAAATAGCTTTCGCTTGTAATGTTAGTGATGAGTGTGCATGCGCTTTGTTTACCCCATCATTCAGAAAGGATAGGCTTTATGGCAAATTAGCATACAAGAGTGAGACTCCTTGAGATGAGCACCAAAGGTGGAAAAATGCCCAGTAGCAGTGTGGCTCAAGTTCTTGGATGATTTCCTGGACTAAAGCAGAGCCTACTCAACTTCCAGGGAGTAACCCTGAGCTAACAATCCGTTCTTCTCAGTAGCTAAGCTGTGAGTTTTATTGCTGCTGGGTTCTGATGATTAATTGACTCATGTTACAGTGAGACCTTGCATTGGAGCAGAGTCACTGGAGGAGCAGTGGCCATCACTATAATAATGGAAAACTGGGCTTTTCAGGGCCAGAAGAGAGCTACTAGCATGACAGCTGCTCTGGTGTGTCTTATCTTGCTGAACATCTTGTAGAGCATAAGAGCTGGTGGAAAGACATATGTCCTGTTGAAGTTCCAGTCTGCCGACAGCCTATCCACTTATTCTGCTCCCTAATGCTGATACCTACAGTAGAATCTCAGGAGTTGAGTGTTGTACTTGGAGGTCATGAGGTCCAGGTCTATTTGACCCCAGTGATGCTGAATGAAGGCAGATACCTCTGGGTGAAGTCTCTCCTCTTCCTGGTTGTGTGACCTTCAGCTTAGTCAGTCAGCCTCTTTGTTGAGGAATCATACTAGTTAGACTGTCAAGATTGATTCTAGATTGATTTCCACCCCTCTGATGACTCAGGAGATGTCTCAGATTATGGCCTTTCTCTTGGTACTATCTTGCTTGTTGATGTATGTTCCTGAGACCTGGTTGTCAGACCTGGCTAGCACTGTTTGTCCTTCGAGTGTGGATGAAAAGTGCATAAGAGCATAAAAGATTGCTCTTAGTTTCAACATTTTGATTGGGAGCTTTACTTCCATTCCGGACCATTTTCCCTGTGCCATCCTTTTTCCAGGGTTGCCCCAGCCCAGTAGGCTGGCATTTGTTGCTTATGTTACTGTGGTATTCTGAAGCATATAGCACCCCCACTGAGTTTTTGTTTTCATTTTATACACTGCTGAAGACTGCCACGTGCTTTCAGTGGGCTGAATAATAATATGCTGTAGACCTCTGATTGTGGGTTCCAAGAAATGATTATGGCCAGTTTTTACAGCTGCATGTGTAGCCTGGATCATGGGACCAATCTATTATAGCCACAATGAACCCCAATAATTGCACATAGTCCCACACATGTTGCGTTGGCTGAATAATTATTTATTTTATGGTCTGAATGATTTTGTCTATCTTATCTGAGTGTCTGATTTTTTTTTGCACTGTGTCTATGGAGGCCCCGAGGTGGTTGATTAAACATGTTCATTGACAGATGCCTTTTTAACATTTTGTAGCTACAAGTGCCTGTGCCACTCTTTAGGTCTCCAGTTGGACTCTCACCCAGAATGCCAGGAAGCAACCACCCGGCCCAGCAACCAACTTGTGCCAGAGAGGTTGTGAGCCTCAGCAGTTGGGCTCTCCATGCCAGCTTACCAGTTCCTGGACAGAAAATGTTAACAGCTGGAGCTGCTAAATAGCTGGTGCTCAATCAGCACACAAAGTGCTCAATAGGAGGTAGAATTCTCACAATACTTACCTTGTTCAAGTAGTGCCATGTGAGCAGTCCCAGTGTGAGTGGCACAGCAGGAGTGGAAGGGAGTCTCCAATGGGAGATGACAGGATTTCAGGGGACTCTGCCCATCTCTCTTCCTGGCTGCTGTAAGTACTGCTTATTTCCTATGTTGTTGGGTTAGTAAAGTAACCAAATTGAATGCCTATGTACTTGCTCCTGCACTAATACAATAGTTGTTCACACAAGCTTGTCCTTATCTGTTTTCTATGGTTCTGTCCAGGAGTTACACTAATCTGAATGTTATAATATTTAATAATATTGCATTTGTTCTGAGGGCCAGGCAATATTTTGTTAAGTGTTGTGTTGCTGTGCTCTGCTGTTTTCCCTGTGGTTTTAGCGTCCTCTGGTAGTACTGTTTAGCCTTTTGCTAAGTTTAGTAATGAACTGCTTCAGCACCTTTATGTTAATCTACTGTACTGTTGCTATCATAAGACTGTTTTACCTGCACTTTATTCCACTTAAAAATGACAAAGCCCATGGTAAGGTGGGTGAAATGTTGGGGGGGTCACTTGTGGGGTGAGTTCTTGTGGTTTTTAAGCAAATAAAGTATTTTAAACTAAGATCCAAGCTATGGATTATTTTTTTTTGCCTGTATGCACACTAGTGCCTGTTAGCTACTTTTCATTTGGTGATCTTATTGGTTTTTATCAGAGTGTGCCCAGGCGTGGACTCCCTTAGCTGCTTTTCCTTCTTTGAGTGAATTTTTATAATATTCATTTAAGCATATAGATTAGATTTCATACATATGAGCATGGCTGGACTTTTTCATTCTGGGCTAAAAATTATGTACAAAGTTTGGAATTGTTGTAAACTCAGATGAAGACATTGTACCCTTAAATTCAGCCATATTATTCTTTATCCCTGTAAATGCCTGATCATTCCATGTACTGTCTCTTTTATATGGATGCAGAATGTATGTAACATGTAATTGCCATGTTTTTACTTCTGAAGACTTGATATGTCTTGTAATGTAGTACATAATAATATGTCTCTGTATAGTTCCTTGATTCAGACATTCAGTGATCTAAGAGCCTGCATGGCAGCCTCCCGCTCATAGCTAGCACTAGCTACAGGTGTATCTGGTAGCAACCAACCATACATTCTAGCTTGGCTACACAGACATCGATGTGACGTGTAATGTCATACAGCATCGGAGGTGTTGCGGGCTCAAGAGGGAGCCAGTTGCAGTTTGCTGTCGCCTCTACACGGACTCCATTTTCAAACAACAGACTAAAACTTCACATTAATGTAAAACATTGAAGTTATTTTGATAAACAGCCTTTCAGCACAGATTAAAAATAGTACTGAATCAGATATTCCAAAGCAATTTAATATTGCACTTTACTTTGTAGGACAGAAGCAGAGTCTTATTCAAAAGAAGTAAAAATACAGAGTATACCTTTGACTGTGCAAACATGTATACATGCTGCATAGTGGAGTTTCTGGGGTGAAAGTTAATCCTTGGGCTGCTGACAAAATTAGAACATATTGGAATTCTGGACTGATGTATCAGTAATTGCACAGCAAGGATTAATAGCATAATTAAATGTATAAGTGCACTGAAGGTGGTGGTGGTACAGTACAAGTATTTAATATAAATATGATTAAACAATATTAAACAAAGTAGTTTGTGTAGCAGCAAAAAAAATCTAATAAGAAATATAAGTGCAAAAACCAGTATAACTAAAAAATAAGAAGATATACAGCAGTTATAGTAAAAGCCTTGAATTGTTTTACCATAATATTTGATGTTCTATATTTAATATGTATGACTGTGACAACTATTCCAATGGATGTTGTTACTATTTTTTATTATAGAATTTTAAGTAAATCCAATTGAAAAAGCTCTATTTAAATAGCAACTTTATACATCAGCATGCACTTTCATAAATAAGATGTTTCAGCTGTTACAGTGTCCACAGAGAATAATTTATTTTCATTCTGGGTTTTCATTTTCCAAGATTTACAGCACATCTTGGTAGTACATTTAAAAAGCCTGCATAAAAACATTTAAAAACATTTGCCTTTCCCTAGTAACCTCACAGTGCCTTTCTTTATGGCATCATAGTGCTCACCATGACAACAGACTGTGATGTTGCAAACAGCAATTGTGTGGTAGCAGGGGAGAGTCAAATACATTTTGAAGGACTCAGTGGAAAGAATTGCTGCAACGTCTATAATATTTGGCAGACCAACAGCAAGGGAAAGAACAAAGAAAGTAACAAAGAACTGGTAAACAATAAAGCTGAAACATAACTGGAGTAAACTGCCACAGTTAAAACTTTCCACATCAAGAATGACACATGTAAATCAACGTGCGGCATAATAACATTGGCACAACATGCCGACAGCAATTAAGGTGCACACAGGAGCAGTAACTTTGTTTTTGCAGGGAGCTCCACCCCCTGAACCCCAGACTAAATATAATCAACTCCAGGGGGTCATGGACATTGGGGAAACAAAAAAACATTGAAGCAGTGATTCCCCAAAAAAGCCACACCATAGTGGGACCTGGGGAGAACAAAACCGCAGCCCCAGGTCCCCGCTACTGCTGGAGGCTGGTGCTCTAGCCCCTCCACCAAGGGAGTGGTTCAACCAGGCACCACCCCAGTGG
This sequence comes from Neoceratodus forsteri, assembly GCA_016271365.2. NCBI lineage: Eukaryota > Metazoa > Chordata > Ceratodontiformes > Ceratodontidae > Neoceratodus > Neoceratodus forsteri. The sequence continues at coordinate 638,181,446 of CM028133.1, forward strand.
CATCCTTCACCAATGCCAACATCACCCTACAGTGACAGGGGTAGTGGTTCTTACCACACACTTAAAGGACTCTGTCACTGTAAAACTATATGTGCTTCTTACAGTGTGGTATTCCATGCGTGGTTCTGTCTGTGCTATAGTCACCCGGTACTGTGTAAATCCAGTGTTTTTTAAGATTTTTATTATAATAGAGTTGCTCTTTAAGAGCAAAATGTTGGAGTAATGTAATAAATTGGGAGAAAATTACATAACTGACATTTGGCCTTTTTTTTTTTAAATTACTCTTTTATCCACCTACCCAGTCTGCCACCCCTGACCCATCTGGGGAGACAATGCAGACATCCCACTGCCTGGCACCTACCCAAATGGACCCTGAGATCCCATGAAACCATGGCTTAACCCCCCCCGGATGGGGACAAGGTGGGGGAACTAGCACCCTGTAATTTACGTTTCATCTGCTCAGGTCCACTGGGCAGGTGCAGGCACATCATGGGCATGTCCCCTGGCTCCCCATCTCCCCTATGGTGGGAGGCTCTTTTTTTATTTTTCTTCCTTTCCCCATGGCATGAACCCCCAGAGATCATGGTTCAAGATGCCAACTTCCACACCGTACAAAGGCCGCCCATCCCCTCTAGTCAGGGCTTGCAGTACTCTGAGCTTCTGCTTGGAGTCAGACAAATGCACGGGCAAGGCCTCTACCATCCCCGGAGAAGCAAACTGATGTGGGACACTCAAGCCTGCCTCCCCCGTCCAACCCACCAGTGACTTGAGTCAGCTCCCGAACCAGGGCCGCCAGTGTGGAGCGAGGTGTGGTGTCCAGTGCCTCAACCCTCAGCACCACCGGGCTGGCTCATTTGACCTTTTTTAAGAAGCTATGAGGTTACCCCCAACTATTGCTGCTTTTGACTTTCTGGGGGTCCTCTCAAATAGGCTGCTAGTGGTGACCAAGCAGGTCACTTGTTAGAGCAAGGTGAGCATGAACATGAAAGGCATTCTCACACGACACTCCTGCCCTCTTCTTCCTTTGTGCAACAGAAGTAGGAGTCAGCATTATCTGCAAGTGCAAGATCAAATTGCCTGTGCAGCAATGATAGTTGTGGTGGCAGCTCCTTTGAAGTACTGTAGTGTGTGGTTATGTCAGTGGCCACTTGGAAGTGTGTGCAATTAGTAGCAGCACTAGCTGAAGGAAGGTGTTGCTCACTCTGACTATATCCCAGAATTGTTTCCCATAAAGGTGAGATGTCCTTGAAGCCCAGGGGTACCTAGGAAGCAGAAGAGATAAACTGCAGGAAGGGCCAGGTGAGAGGCCATGGGAGATGTGCTGGTGCAACATTGCATGGGTCTTTCTGGGAGAAGGCTCTATGGTGTAAAGGAAGGTAACTCTCCAGAGAGGAAGAGCTAGTATGAAGGGCAATGTTGGCATTCCGGTGTGGTTGCAGAGTGGAAGTCTTGCTTGGAGGCCAGTTGATGTAGCTGGGAAGGCCTCAAAGTGATTTTGTGACACTTTGCATCCCTCTGGTCAAGCTGCAGTGGTGGTGCATCCTCCCACAAGAGTACAGAACCACACACTATTCACTCATACCAGTGGTAACATGTGATAAACCAGACTCATGAACAAGTCTGCTGTGCACAATTAATTTAATTAATTGTTTCATGAAGACGCAGCATAATGGCAGGACATAAATTAAAGCAAACTACTCTAATTAATTTGGCACAGCAGCCTTGTTCATGAAACTGGTTTATAATATATTACCAGCAGTGGGAGTAGAACATGGCAGTTTACTCTAACTGGGATTGCGGTTACTGCCTGCACCATGATGCTTGACAGAGTGGCCCTTTTTGCTTTGAGTATTATAAGAGTATTTTGTCCTGCACTGCCGCTTCGAAGTCTGAGGGCCTCTCATACTTAATTAGAGGCAGGGACTAGTGGTAGTGAGCATGGGCTCACACATGTTATTCAAAGTGTAAAAGTAAGTAAAGTAGCTAAAGTCCACCACAGCCTATAGATTGGACAAGATGTCCATATAGTTTGAGGGTGGGCTCACCAGAGGGAGCAACAAGATGACAGTGTGTAATGGAGTGATCTGACAGCTAGGGAAGCAACCAGGCAGTGGAGTGATGTGAAGAGATTGGATAGCAAGGAGCAGAGTGCTAGGCTGAGAAACTGGGTATCTGTAGAAGGACTGCAAAGAGCGGTGCAGTGGCAGACTGCCTCATCTACAGTATGATGAATACCAAGTACCATGTCTCATGGAAGGCACTATGCATGGTTCATTTTGTTGAAGGATGTCAGGCTGTTGCAGACCCATTTCTTTTCTTACAGTTATTTGAACTGTGCCCTATCAAGATCATTGGGATGGGATCCATTTTTGGGACTCTAGACTTCCTCTGACCCCTACCAAAGATTTTGTTATCCTTTTTAATGAACAGTCTGGGACAATGTCTTGAAAATAAAAACATGTTTGTACAGCTGCCCTATAAATGTAATGCTGATGGTCTGCATATATGTTCTGCTTGTGGGATTCCTGTCAACTCATGTAAGAAGCATTGCCTTTTCATCTCTATTTTTAGTTTATTAATAAATTTCATAAATTGTGTTTGATACTTTGCTCTGTAGTCAATGGATGAGGGATCTAGGAACCATGGTTACCAAATGCACATGGGGTCCTCATGACTTCTTACACAGAGCAGCAAATGCACACCAAAAGTGACGTGGCATGTACACTGTAGGATGAAGATAACGTGCTTTACTTTATTAAAAAGAAGTGCAAAAGTATAGCTTACAGCGATATTAAATCCACTTAAATATGCTTTACATATCAAAGATTTTAGAATGTTCTTCTTCCAAAAGTGAAGTTAGTGCTGCATTGAGATGCAAATAAGTGCAGATGCAGTGCAAAAAATCACCTGGCATTTCATGATTAAAACATCACTTCAACAGGGGTGACATAAAAATGAAGGGGATGTCCTTTACTACCCCATATCAGCTAAGAATCTAAATACATCTTAATATGTATAAGGAACTAATTTAAATAAAGCTCTCTTAAAGTGCCATATATAAAATATAGGTTCCATGTCATAATAGCGATTGCAAAATAGTGGTCTCTATTATGGTGAAAGTATATCGTCAAAAAGCAAATCGTCGATATACACATCATAGCAACCCAACATCCGGTAAGCAAAAAAGTGTTATTGTAGGGTGCTGTGCCCCTCCTCGTGGGGAGCTTTGCTCTGCACCCTCCTGAATTTCAATTAACTCCATGTGGGTGCATGTCGGGGAGGGGGGCGACACTCTGTTTGCTACAGCAAAAATAAAGGTGGCACCCACAGACAGTGGCAAAAAGTTTTGTGTTGGTCCCCAATCCCAAACCTGGTATCTGCTTTGCTACAGCAAGCCACCCTCACCACCACACCACACAGCTTGCTCGGCAGCAGTAGACACATTAGTCCCCTACAAACCCCTTCCCTGTCCCTCCCTCCCTCCCTTCCCTCATTATCCCCCCTTCCTGTCATCATTCCTTACCCTTGTCTTTGAGTAGGGTTGCTACCCTTGCAGGGTAGCCAATGGGAATATCACCCAATATGAGTTACCATTTTGATGGTCGCTCATATTGATTCGCTATACTCACTGGATACCAAAATATAAATTAGCTTATGATTAAGCAAATATTCTAAGTTATCAAACTGTAAAGGACAAAACTCTCCATTTTGGTACACCAACAAAAGTAAGTGTATAGGTACTCAATCACCAGAATAATATACAAAGTGAACAGTAATAATAATAATAATAATTATTAAAGCTACAAATAACCCCCAAACAGTCTCTGAATATAATTTAAAGCTACCCAAAAGATCAATTTCTTTCCTACTATTAAGGAAGTTGTTTCAAAAATGTATTATTAAGTCTTATGTGGAAACTGTGTACCATAAGTCATAAGGTGACACTAAATTATATCATTTCATTGTGCTAAAAAAGCCTTGATGTTGGGGGGGTGAGGAAGGACTGCTTAGGGGCCAGACTTAGGGGACCACATGACCCAAATAGGCCTATAGGGTGACTGGGGTCCATACGTAATACTCAGAGGCCTAGTGACCCCTTATGTGAGTGACCCCACAGCATGAGTGCCATGAAGCAGGAGTGTGGCATCTGACTAGGTGGCATCTACAGGCCATCTGCAGGGAGGACCGCAAGCCATGCTGGCCAGGGCATTGAAGGGTAGAAGATATCTGAAGACAGGTGCATAGTCAGTAAAGTCTGAGGGGAGGGGGCTACATAGACTATGCTTAGGAGGTGACCATATCTTAGACAAGGGACACAGGGGAACACAGCTGGAATCTACACTCATGTTGAGCTAGTATTAGGGGTGGTGATTAGGGCAGGATGAACTAAACAGGAATAATAGGTAGGATGGAAGGACCAATGAGTTAAAGCAGGCAACAGTCATGGGGAGAGGCATCTAGGTGGAGGACATTTGGTGGCAGAGGTGCAAGAGGGGACGCAGGGAGGATAGTAAGCTGCAATAGTCATGGGGCAGCCATATTCTTGGGGACTGTGTGGCGAGCAGAGGGATGTATGGTGTGTGGGTAGCTTGGGCAACTTAGGGAGGAGGTTGTATGGCTAAGAAGGGAACTGAGTAGAGGGGGTGAGTGGGTTGGGTTGGGGGGAGCATCTGGTGCCATGGGGACCAGAGGAGAGCTCCCCTGGATGTCGCAGCTGGTGAAGAGAAGGTAAAACAACAAGGGAGGCTAAAGAGCACAGAATCAGCAACTGCTCAAGAGCTGTTTGGATCTGAGTCAGATAAGTGGAGGGTGGTTAAGAGAAGGGGGAGAAAGAGAACAGTGACAGATCATGGAATGAAATCACAGGATGGGGCATCAGGGGAGGCTTGGAACAAGGTGAGGGAGTCTAGGAACAGGTTCTCAGTGCTGGCTAGCCAGGAGGATTGGGGGGAGTCATGGAGATGGTGAGGGAAAAGGGTAGTATTAGCGGTGGTATTCCATTCACAAACAATGGCAATACTGTGAAGACCATTCCAGTGACAAAATCTGCAGTTCGCTGTAATGGTCCATGGTATTGCTGAAACTGCTGTCTGTTGTGATTTCACCCCCTCCCCAAAACAACTTTGACTCTGAGTTGATAATCTAAAATGTAGGGAGTGTGGGGGCGAAGTCTGCCACAAAAACACCTTCTGCTCCTGACAGCACAATGCCAACTTTCGGCACTGTGCCATTGCTGTAATGCTGATCAGCAAATTTCATGTCAATGTGGCATGGTGGAACTGTCATGGCAAGGGGACTAGCAGAGTGGCAGGAAGCAAGTTCGGTGCACCGGAGGATAGCATTGGCAAGGGGGGTGTTAAGGCAGGAGGAGGAGGGGTAGCAGATTCAAATAGGGGTGAGGAGGAGCAGGTGGGGAATGGTAGGGGGGCTGAGTTAGTCTGGCAGGAGTAGTGGGGTGGGGAGGAGCTGAATGAAGAGGTAAAGCAGGGATCAAGTGAGGCAGTGGGGGGGCACAGGCATGGAAAGAAGTGTGGGGATCGGGACTGTGAGCAGAAGAATTGGAAGTACCTAGCAGGAGAGCAGGCAAAAGGAGAGAGGATCATCATTCTGGGGGACTCAGTACTGAAGGGTGTAAGGTGGGGTGGCAAGGGTGCCAGGAAATGCCACATATGGGTGGATTGTATGCCAGGCATGATGGCAGGAAGAGTGTGGGACAGTTTATTGCTAAGTGTATTTGGAGAGTTGGGAAGAAACCTCATATTGTGGTGAACCTGGGATACAAATGACCTGGAGGGAATTAGGGTCAAAGAGGTGCAGGAGAGGTGCAGGAGAGGTTTAGAGATGTGAGAAGGCTATGCAATAGAGGGATGCTCAGTTGTTTTCTCTGAGATTTTCCCAGTAGCTAGAGCAAGTACGGCCAGAAAAAAAAGAATTGCAGAGTTCAAGAATTGGCTGGGGGAATGGTGCGAGACCATGGGGTATGGTATAGTGGGAGGGGTAGGAAATGGGAGAACAAGGCTCTCTATGCACTGGAAAGGCTACATTTGCGTAAGGAAGGCTCAGGGGTCCTAAAGCAAAAGCTGGGGGAGTACATAGAACCAGGATCTAATTTAATTTAAGTAAAAAAGGATTGGGCAACAAACAGTGCCACCAGGCGAGGGAGTCCATCAGGCCCCCAACTAGTCAGGTGGGGAAGGAGGGGAATTCAAAAAAGAGAGGTGTTAGAGGAAAGGGGAAGGGCAAGGAGGGTCATGGGTCACACTGGAGGGTGGTTTCCTTGAATGCAAGGAGCCTGGGAAACAAGGAAGCAGAGCTGCATGCACTGATGGTGGAAGGAAGAGGTGGACATAACCACCATCACTGAGACAGGGGCCACCCATTACCAGGACTGGGACCTAGTGATCCCTGGATACAGACCGTACTACAGGGACAGAGAAAAAGGGAAGGTAGGAGGGGTGGCTATTTATGTAAGGGAAGGAATATTGTGCATCAGGGAGGAAGTGGAAGAGGGCAGGGCTGAGGCCTTATGGGTACAGCTCCAGAACTCAAAAGGCAGGAAGATTAGATTGGGGGTAGTGTACAGGCCACCCTCTCAAAATGAGGAAATTGACAGGGAGTTGTGGGAGCAAATAAGGAGGCTTAGTGGTAAGGACAATACCGTGATAGGGGATTTCAATCTGTCAAGGGTAGATTGGAGCACACCAACTACCTCGAGTGCCAGGGAACAGATCCTCCTGTATGCTTTCCAGGATGACTTCCTGATGCAGAAGGTAATGGAGCCAACCAAGGAGGGAAACATACTGGCCCTTGTGTTGATGGATGGCAATCAGATCCAGGACGTAGGAGTGGAAGACCCACTGGCAGGAAATGACCACCGCACAGTGTGGTTCTTCCTTAGTCTAGGTAAGAAGACTTCCAGAACCAAGACAAAGGTAGTGGACTTCAAAAGAGCAACTCTGGCAGGATGGGAGGCATACAGGAGGGGCACCTCACCAATATCCACCCAGACATGGATGTTGACCACAAATGGGCCATCATCAAGCTGTGTCTGGCAGAGGCCACTAACTCATGTATAAAGATCCAAAGTAAGAAGGCCAGGACCAAAAAACAAGCTGGTTGAGAAGGGAAGTAGTAGAGAGAGTGAGGGAAAAAAGAATTGTCTTCAGAAGTTATAACAGATCCAAGCGAAAGGAGGATAGGGATGTGTATGTGAGGAAATCCAGGGAGGTGAGTAGATTAGTCAGGGCAGCCAAGGCTTCAAGGAAGCTAAGGCTGGCACAGGGGACCAGAGAAGGGGAAAAGGATTTATTTAGGTACATAAGGGAGAAAAGAAGCTGTAAAGATCAGATTTTCAGGATCAAGAAAGATGGAGGGTGGGCAGAAAAGGGGACAGGGCAGGCCAAAGCATTCAATGAGTACTTCTGTTAGTTGTTTACCAGGGAGAGGGATGGGTCTATGCACCAGGGAAAAGAAGGTGTAGGCATGGGGGGAGTGGGGGTAACAGATGGGGAGATCCCACTGAGCAGGATGTTGGAGGTCCTGAGGTCCCTGTGAGTGGATAAGGCACCAGGGCCAGATGGTGTGCATCCAACAGTCCTGAAGAAGTTGGCAAATGTCCTGGCAGGACCTCCGGCAGACTTCTTCAACACTTCCCTGGGGACTGTCTGCATGCCCCAGGACTGGAGCATGACACATGTGCTGCCCCTTCATAAGAATGGACCCAAGGATGAACCACATAACTACAGGTTGGTCAGGCTTACCTCCATTGTAGGGAAGCTAATGGAGACTATCCTCAAAGAGATGCTGGTGATCTTTCTAAAGGAGAATGGTCTCCAGGTTGACAGGCAACATGGGCTTGTTGTTTGTCTTGGGAAGATCCTGCTAGACAAACCTGGTTGACTTTTTTGATTGGGTGACAAGGGCACTCGATAGGGGCCATGCAGTGGATGTTCTGTACCTGGACTTCAGCAAGGCATTCGACTTGGTGCCACATGGAAGGTTGACTAGTAAGTTGAGAAACCTGGGAGCAGAGGAGAAACTGGTTGGATGTGTTAGGAGCTGGCTACAGGACTGGCAGCAGAGGGTAGTTGTAGGAGGAGAACTCTCGACTCCCAGAGCTGTAACAAGTGGGGTCCCACAAGGCTCAGTGCTAGGACCAGTGCTATTTAACATCTTCATTGCCAATGCATTGCATGGGATCAGAGTAAGATCAGCCTTTTAGCAGATGACATAAAAATCTGTGCAGAGGTAGATAATGTGGAAGGGAGCTGGGGCTGGTACTCCAAGAGGATTTGGCAAGACTTGAGCACTGGTCAGACACATGACAGCTGGGGTTCAACCCTAAGAAATGCAAAGTTATGCACTTGGGAGCCAGAAACCCTGGAAATTGCTATTGGCTGGGATGAGTGCAGTTATCCACTTCAGTGAAGGAGAAGGATCTGGGGGTACTAGATATAGGGGGCTTGAATCACTCATCACAGTGTAAAAGGTGGTGGCCAAGGCTAATGGGATGCTGGGGTACATTGCCAGGGGCATCACACCTAGGAGAGAGGAAGCCATTCTGCTGCTGTGCAGGTTGCTGATAAGACCATACTACGAGTGTCGTATGCAGTTCTGGTGCCTCTATTTAAAGAGGGACGTCAAGCTTCTAGAGGGGATGCAGTGCAGGGTGACAAAGATGATCTTTGGACTGTGGGACAAACAATATGAGGAAAGACTGAAGGAGATCAACATGTATTCCCTGGAGGATAGAAGGAAGAGAGAGGATATGATTGAGACCTTCAAATACTTAAAGGGCATGAATAGAGTTCATACTGGGGGCATGTTTAGATTAAGGGGGGGAAGGTACACAATGGGACACAGTCTGAAATTGCAGGGTGTAAGATTCAGGAGGGAAAAGAGGAGGCACTATTTAATTGACAGGGTGGTGGCAAGGTGGAACACACTGCCAGAGGAGGTGATATTGAAATCTGTGGGCAGTTTTAAGAGGGGGTGGGACTGGGTAAAAGGTAGGTACGTAGGTAACATTTATTTATATGGTGCCCCATCCCAGAGGCTCTGGGTGTCTTACATAAAACAGGCAGGGTAATACAGATAAAATACATTTCAAAAATAAATTATAAAATACTTTCATAAATACAGGTTAAAACAATAAATACAATATTTAGAGCATAAAATAGCTCTGGTTAGTCCAGGTAGGCCAACTTAAAGAGATGCGTCTTTAGACCCCCCTTTGACAGTCTCCACCATCGGGGCCTCCCTAATAAAGATGGGCAGCGAGATCCAAAGGGCTGGTGCTGCAACTTTAAATGCTTGGTCACTGGATGTTTTTAACCTGGCCCTTGGAACTGCAAGGATGTCCTGGGTGGAGAAGTGGAGGAAGTGGAGTGAGGTAGCAGGTGTCAGAAGATCATCAGGTAGCCAGGTCCCAGTCCATATAGGACCTTATAGGTGAGCAAGCTCACCTTGAAGAAAATCCTCCACCTGACAGGCAGCCAGTGCAGAGCTCGCAGGACCAGGGTCATGTGACAAGACCTAGACAGGCCTGCAGTAACCTGGCTGCTGTGTTCTGCACCAGCTGCTGCCAGCAGAGGGCCCCTCCATTGATCCTGAAGTACACAGCATTACAGTAATCAAGCCTGGATGTAACAAAGACGTGTACCAGCATTGGCAAGTCTTTGGGCATAACTAGGGGTTTAATCCTGGCAATATTCCTTAAGTGGTAAAAATCACTTTGGACCACAGGTGACATCTGTGTATCATCAATCTGTTGTCCAGGAAGATACCAAGACTTCTCACCCAAGGGAAAGCCACCAATGGAGTGGATCGCAGGACCAATCCTGTTGCTACACTGGAGGCACTGTCATCATGTCCGTGACCTGGCTTAATCGCTAGGACCTCTGTCTTGTTGGGATTTGGTCACAACCAGTTGGAGGACATTGAATCATTGATCTCAGCCAGGCAGTTGTTAAGCACTTCCATGATGTCTCATGTTCTAAGGGCAAAGAACATATACAGTTGGGTATCATCTGCATAACAGTGAAAACCCAAACTGTAATGCCTGATGAGCTCACCTAATGGTAGCATGTACACCACGAATAACACTGATGACAAGATCGAACCTTGAGGAACTCCACAAGGCAGGAGCTTTGGGAATGAGGAGAAATTCCCCATCGCCACCCGTTGCTTCCTGCCTGAGAGATAGGACTCAAACCAGTTGATGACAGTACCAGTGAGTCCACAATATTCTCTAAGGTGATCCAGAAGCACAAAGTGATCCACAGAGTCAAATGATGAAGAGATACTCAGGAGAACAAGAATTGACCTGTCTCCTCTATCTCTTGCACTGAGGAGGTAATTTTGCACCCTAACTAGTGCAGTTTCAGTGCTATGCCCAGCCCTGAAACCAGGTTGGAATGGCTTATAGATGTCAAAGGCCATGAGGTGCTCCTCAAGCTGCTACACTACTATTTTCTCAACAACTTTCCCAAAAAATGGAAGGTTGGAGATTGGTTGATAATTCTGCAGGACATCAGGGTTGAGCGATGGCTCCTTTAAGAGAGGTCTCACCAGTGCCTCCTTCAAAGCATCAGGAAAGACCCCCCTCTAACAATGAGCACTGGATAGTCCTGGTGAACACCAGACAAATGGCCTTGACACATCCCAACAAGAAATGCATCAGGGCCGGGTCCAGCTCACAATAAGTATGCTTCAGCTTCGAAATCACTCAAATGACCTCAGCCACCTCCACTGGTCTAAACTCCTCCAAAACAATGGGAGTGCTCTTGCTCCCAACTGGCTAATCACTGTGAGGCAAAACTTGCCTCGCTGATGAGATTCCCAACTGGATGGAGGACACTCTGTTAGAGAAGAACTGAGCAAACCCATGCCACAATGCAGTTGAAAAAGCTTTTTTTTTTTTGGCTGAAGACAGAATGGGTGAAGTAGTCTGTCCACAGTATGAAAGAGCTGAGCTGATCTGTTTTTCCCTGCAGCAATCTCCCTGGACAGGAACTCTGCTTCTTAGGGTTGATTGCCCTTTTGGTACTCTCAGTAGTGAGCATGCAAGGCCAGTTTGTCCTCCTTGGAACAGGTCCTCCACCAGCAATGCTCCAACCTCTGGCCCTTGATCTTCACCACCTTGAGAGTCCCATCAAACTAAGAGGGTCTCAAGTGAGAAAATCTAGGTCATATTCAGACTGGTGCAATGGCATCAAGCACCTCGGATACCAACTTATTTTTTTTTAATATATATATATATATATATATTTTTTATTCACTTTGTACGATGAACAACACTTGATCAGTACAATTGATGGAACCAAAAATTGTACATCACTCAGTACAGTGAGAGCATACATTTGTTAGCATCAGGTAAAATAAGGCCATCAATTATTGATACATCATATGAGGTAAACATGTTAATAACTTGTGAGTTTGCTTTATTATTCTGCACACCCAGGCAGAGATTCTCAGGATAGCCAGCTGTGCCAAACCTGTGGAATAATTCATAATGAGATATAGGAAAAATGAGTGATATATGGCCTTGATAGCCATTGTTCCCACTATCTTGTCATTTACATTATAAGTATGCAAATCTCCTACCAGGTGCATTTGGCACTCCAACCCCTCAGATAGAAAATTAAACATCGAAGACATCAAAAAGATCAAAATGAGCAAATTCAAGATTATTTAGACTTGTATAATTGGCTTGATAATGCCTTATTATAGGTGGCCACTGCCTAGACTGTGCCAATTGCACAAGCAGTAGTCACACCAGATAAGTCAGCTACCACCAGCAGTCCCTCTGGGGACAGTCCCCTTAAACAGTGATAGCTATTCATCTTGATGGGGAAGGGGGACAATTGAGGGGCCCCAATTGTGAACTCCACCATGCAATAATCGGACCAAGTGACTCAATCAGCCTTGAGGTTCATGACCTCATGCCCCAGTGAGAAAACCAACTCCAGTGTGTGTTCGTGGTGGTAAATTAAAGGTAAGGTCACAACTGAGGTGAAGCTAGGGAGGGTTAATTTGGCAGAAGAGGGTGATAAATCAGATGGATGGGAAAGGTGTGGGAGGGCAGCTGAAGTCGATTATTTATTTATTTGAATTTTGGTAAGTGGGTGGGTCAGCAGAGACATTACAGTTCCTTTTTCAGGGGTGACCCAGGAATTGCTGTACATTGACAGAGGCATGGTAGTTACAGTGGTTACATTAACATCATTCAATGTTCAGCAAGATAATATTATTTACAGATACACTTATAGCTTACAAATTACATATAGACAGGCATAGCAGTCCATTGACAAGTATACAACAATTACAAATTTACAAATTACTGCATATATATAAGCTGTTACAAATTATATTTAAACATACATAGGAGGTTCAGAGAGCAGGGATACATAACCTTAACAGGTACACAGAGTAGGGAAGCTGGAACAAGAGTCATCGGTAGCAGGAGCAAGGGGAAGAGGCAGAGAGGTGGATTAGCAAGGAGGATTGAAACTTGGTGAGTGAGGAACAGGACAGGATAGAGGGTGGTAGTGAGTTCCAGCCAGACACTGCTGAGTAGGTGAAAGATCTCCAGGCCACAGCTAACCACGGATTGGGCGTTACGAGAAGGGGGAGGAAGGTGGATTTTAGGGCTCGCAGTGGCTGTCAGAGCTGAATGAGTTCTCCAAGGCAGGGTGGGATGAAGAGTGGACAGACTTGTCCATCAATCAATTCAATTTATTGATTGGCTGTATAGCCATTACACTATCAATTCACATCATACATATTTAAAAACAAAATACTATACAAAACTTCTTAAGCTGCTTATACAAATACAATATACTAATCACATAAAATGCTATATAAAATAGCATCTATTTAGATGATTTTTGGCCCATTTGCAACAAACTAGTTCCAACATCAAAATCAGAGTAGTTAGTGAGGTAAACACCAAGATAGAGAAGTCAATAGGGAGAAGGGCAGGGGTAAATGGAGAAAAAGACAAAGGCAGTAAGGACAGGGATGGGGCAAAAAGGGGTAAGGCCATCAAAAAATGGAGGGTAATGAGTACCAATGCCCATAGTCTAGATAACAAGCTCCCTAAACTGGTGGCCTTGATGGAAGAAGAATGCCTGAATATTGTGGTAGACACAGAAACATGGTACACAGAGAACCAGACTGGGATGTCAACATACCAGGATACACAATCTACAGGGGGGACAGGGAGGGTAGAAGAGGAGAAGGAGTAGCTTTCTATGTAAGGAAAGGGATCAAAGCAATGGAACTAAAGGGTAAACGGGGAGGAGAGGAGGCACTGTGAGTCACCATGGAGACTGGAAATGGCACCACAATCTGCACAGGGGTTGTATACAGACCCCCATCTCAGGGGGAGGAAATAATTAAAGGCATCTTTAGGATGGCAGAGAAAGGGGAGATATTGCTGATCGGGGATGTGAATATGCCAGATGTTAACTGAAACACCTTTGCTGCAGCCACATCCAAGAGAAGGGCCATTTTCGATGCCCTACAGGGGGCATGCCTCAGACAGCTAGTGTTGGAACCCACTCGGGAGGGAGCAATCTTAGACCTGGTAGCCTCAAATGGGGACAGAGGGAGGATCTCAGATCTAGAAGTGGGTAGCCATCTGGGAACAAGTGACCACCAAACAGTGTGGTTCACGATAAACTCAGCTGTAGAGTCAAGTCATACGAAAGTGAAAGTACTGAACTTCAGGAGGGCTGATTTTGTCAAAATGGGAGAGTGCCTCAGAAGAGCATTAGCAAATGGGCAAGAAGGAGGGGTGTAACAACAATGGGAAAACATCAAAACTGCCATCACAGAGGCAACAATCCTTTGTGTGAAGGAAATAAATCAAAATGAAAGAAAAAAACACTATGGTTCTCAAAAGAGGTGGCGGGGAAGGTTAGGAAGAAAAGATAGTATTCAGGAAGTACAAGGAAACACAGAAGGAGCAGGACAGAGAACTGTACCAGTTAAAGCAGAAGGAAACAGGGAAGACAATCAGAATAGCAAAGGCCCAAACCAAGGAAAAGATATCCAACTCAGTTAAGAAGAGGGATAAAACCTTTTATAGGTACGTTAGGGAGTGAAGAAAGACAAAAGGAGGGATACTGAGGCTGAATAAAGAAGAGGGTGGGTGGGCAGACAGGGACAGTGAAAAAGCAGGGATACTGAATGAATACTTCTGCTCAGTATTCACAAAGGAAGAGGAGGAGGAGGAGGTACCTAATCTAGTCAATAGAAGCACTCTGGATAGTGGGGTCAATATCAGTCCTTTCACAGAAGAAAGGGTTTCAAAAGAACTACTAAAACTGAAGGTGGACAAAGCAATGGGGCCTGATGGGATTCACCCCAGAATTCTGAAAGAACTAATGGGAGAATTAGTAACAAGAACTAGTAACACCATTGGCTACCCTTTTTAAGAAATCATAGGAGGATGGTGTGGTACCTGAAGACTGGAGGAGGGTGGATGTGATTCCCCTTCACAAAAGTGGGAGCAAGACAGAGGCAGGAAACTACAGACCTGTCAGTTTGACCTCAGTGGTAGGGAAAATGATGGAATCACTACTGAAGGAAATACTTGTTGAGTACCTAGAGTCCAGTGGGGCAGAGGACCCAAGGCAGCAAGGATTCACAGCAGGAAGATCATGTCAGATGAATCTAAAAGATTTCTTTAACTGGGTAATCAAAGTAGTAGAGCAGGGAGGGGCTGTGGACAAGGCCTACCTAGACTTTAGCAATGCATTTGACACAGTCCCACACAAAAGATTAATAAACAAATTAGCCAGCCTGGGAGTGGGTCCCAGGGTGGTAGCCTAGGTAAAACATTGGCTGGACAACAGGACACAGAGGGTAATAGCAAATGGAGTTCACAGTGAAGAAAGGAGGGTTACTAGTGGGGTACCGCAGGGTTCAGTACTGGGTCCAGTCCTTTTAAAGTCTTTATAAGTGACATTGTGGAGGGACTGGAAGGAAAAGTATGTCTTTTGCAGACAATACAAAGATCTGCAACAAGATTGATACACAAGGTGGGAGAAACAGATGAGAAGGGACTTGGCAAGGTTAGAGGAATGGTCAAATGTATGGCAGCTTAGATTCAACACAAAGAATTGCAAAGTAATGCACTTGGGAAACAAAAACCCAGGGGAAGAGTACACAGTGGGGGTGAGATACTGATAACAACAAAAATGGAAAGGGACCTGGAGGTAGTTATATCAGATGACCTAAAGGTGGGCAAGCAATGTGAGAAGCCAGTAAGGAGTGCTGGGGGGATACTGGGATGCATAGGGAGAGGCATCACCAGTAGAAAACAGGAAGTTGTTATCACTCTGTACAGACAGTTGGTGAGACCCCATCTGGAGTATTGCATGCAGTTCTGGAGACCCCATCTCTGCAAAGACTTGGACTGGGTGGAGGCTGTCCAGAGGAGGGCAACCAAAATGGTGCAAAGTCTGCACCAGAAGACATAAGAAGAGAGACTAAAGGAGCTTAATATGTATACCCTTGAGGAAAGGAGGGACATGATAGAAACTTTCAAGTACCTCAAGGGAATCAACAAAGTCCAAGAGGGTAGCATCTTTCAGAAAAAGAGATGTGCAAGAACAAGGAGGCACAATTTGAAGACAGATGGGAGATGGCTCAGAGGTAATGTGAGGAAGTATTTTTTTCATGGAGAGGATTGTGGATGCATGGAACAGCCTTCTTGAGGAGGTCATGGAGTCAAAAACAGTGGCGGAATTCAAGAATGCATGGGACAGACATAAGGCAATTCTAATGGGGGGTAGGAGGAAGTAGGCTATTGGTTAACTAGGATCTACAGTTTATCCATTAGGTACCGAAATGGGCAGACTAGGTGGGCCAAGAAGTCCTTATCTACCATCAGATTCTATGTTTCTATGTAACATGGCCCCTAGAATTATTGAAGCACCTTTAACTTCTGCCTAATTTTTGCAATTGCCAAGAAATATTCCGCAAGTCTCTCAAGGGACCACGGATCTGCTGTATGCATAAGAATTGATGTCAAACAAGTTTCCTCTACATCATAACCATTATTAATAAAAGTTCCCAGCCAGTAATCTCTTTCTCTTACATACCATGGGCATACCCAAAGCACATGGGTTAGGTTTTCTTTTCCACCCACAGAACAGTCACATGTATCCAAAAGTCCTATTTCTTCATTATGCCAGGCTAAGAGAACTTTGCTTTCAAAGCATTCAAATTTGTAAGCAGTGAAAGTATTATGCAAAACTGGGCTCTCTAGAATTTCTAAATACTGTTTGAAGCCAAAATTATTTGATTATTTTCAGCATACCAACTTGAATAATGTGATTTTTTTATATTTTCTAAATTGGATTTATTTCAGTAATTATTTATTTTCTTTGAAATATATTTCTTATATTATTATTTAACTTGATGTTTTTTCCACCACTTTTTTTAAGGGTATCAGCTTATGTTTAACCATTAGTGCATTGAATGATGTAAACCAAAATTTAGATTTAAATCCAAGTTTAACCCATGATTCTTTTTCCTTCAGGCAATGTTTTGCAAGTGAGGAACCCTGGAGATTTATTGGCCGTAGCCAAAAGTTAACTTTACGTGCCTTTATTAGAGCGAAATATTAATTAGTCCTGTTTCTGCCCTAGTGTAGGCTGCTGGACAAAAGTGACCTAGCCTCAAAATATTGCTTAACATTTTAAAAAGAGTGCTCACTAGAGTATTAATATTACTAGGTTCCCATATCTCAGTACCTTACGGTAGCTGAAAATCTAATTTTGATTTAACCACTGCTAAAACACCTTTAACAGAATTTCCTCCATATCTGTGGTTAAATCTTATCAGTTCTCCTGTTGTTTTAATACGTTTTTCCTTTATCAGATCAGTATGTACCTTCCATAGGCAATTGGCTGTCACTGTTATGCCCAGATAAGTATATGCAGATGTGACCTCCACCTTTTCACTACCCAGTCTCCAGTAGCCCTCACGTTTCCTGCTACCAAATATAATTATTTTTGTTTTATTAAAATTAATTTTAAGAGACAGTTTCTCTGAACATTTACTGAGAAAATCCATTTTTTTGCGAGTCACTACTAGAGAGAGAAAAAAGAACAATGTCATCAGTGTATGCCAGAGCAGGACAAATGACATGGTGAATTTTGAGACAGTCTGACTGTAACTCTATCATATGCCTTGATAATATATCCAGATATAAGGAAAATAAAAGAGGGGCCAGCACACACCCCTGTCAGACTCCTTTCTTCGAGTTAAAAGGGAAAGAAAACTCACCACTAATCCCTAATCTGTTTTGAGCTCATGTGCTGGAATAGAGGCCTGAGATTATTACTACCAGGTTTCCATCGATTCCTTTCTCCACTAGCTGTATCCAAAGTCAGTTTCTTGATAGTGAATCAAAGGCTGCAGTATAATCAATGAACATTGTGTATCATTTTTGTTTTCTTAGAAATACATATTTCTCAATAAAGTGTCTTAAAACAAAGATGTTATCTAATGTAGAGTATTGTGCTCTAAATCCAGCCTGTAGGCTGGATAGTCCCCCTGTGATCTCAACTTGCTCTTCTAGTCTTTCCAGGAGTATTTTTGAAAAGATTTTAAAATTTATAACAAGTAGGCTTATTGGTCTGTACATCGTTGGATCTGCAACATTTCCCTTTGTATGGATTGGAATAATATTTGAACCATACTAGGTGCTTGGAAACTGATTTAGGGTAATGGATTTGTTTTACATTACAGTTAGTGCCCCACACCATAACTTGGTTTCACATAGACCTTAAAATTTATGTGTGTGAAGGTATTCAAATCAATATTCAGGACTATATTCATTTCTTCTGTATTTTGATCATAAAATATCCCTTTAAAGAAGTTTACCCATGTATGTTCAGGGATATATGTGTCTATTGTTGTTTTATAATTATTCATGCCCCTGGCAACCAATGACCAGAAAGTTTTGGAATTTTTTGCTCTTATAACATCCAACAAACATGCCCATTGTTTTGTATGATAGGCTGCCTTTTTCCTCCTTAATCTTTAATCTATGCTCATGTCTTTTATTCTTTAGGAGTGATATGACATCTTTATTATTTCCTTTTCTTAATTGCCTCAATAATTTACTTAATTCAGATTTAATACTTTGGCACTCTTTATCAAACCATTCATTGGCCCAGATATTCAAAGGTTTGCAAGGTGCTCTAACCATTTGCACGGGTTTAGCATGGGAGTAGCGTGGGTCTGCTATATTCAAAAGGCCAAATAGCATGCGCAAACTGCATTAGCGCTGGGCAAACCATAATATATGCAAGGGGCAATCTGAACATGAATACAGGTGCTATGAGATATTCAGCAATTAGCACCATGCTAAGGTGTTTAACGTAACATAGTGTGACCTTTTGCACAGTACAAATTACTGCCCAGGAAAAGCTGATCTTAACTCTGGGCAAACAGCTTTGCACAACATTGTGGCCTTGCACGGCATTAGCTCACCATTAGCACGGTCTTGCACAACCCTAACATATGACTGTGACAGAGAAAAAGCCAGACATGGAGGAAACATGCTGCTCACTGATGGCACCACAATGATGCCAACTGCTGTCACCAGTCCCAGCCATGCCAGGCAGTATGTGGTGACCCAGCCCCTGGGGGCTACCATGGTATTGTGGCCATACAGCACACACCTGCAGACCATATGCCTGTGGTGACCAACAGATGCCAGCACACACATGCAGCACTGCTGGCATGGTGGGTGTTGAGGGGAGGGTGTACGGGTGGCCAGGTCTTACCACAGACCGGGTGTGGCCACAAGGCTGGGACACAGCAAGTAGTGCACATGGGCTAGTATTGGGAATACCCCAATACCAGTGTGCCTGTCTGATCATACATGCCCCACCAGTCACATACCGCACAGCTGTACAGACACCACAGCACACATAGCCAGCCATATCTATGTCACTATGAGCATCTTATGCCAGAGGTGCAGCATCAGTGGGTCACAAAGCAGTGTGACAGTAATGTCCACTGGCAGTACACATCTGCAAGGTGGGCTTGTCACTGTTTCCATGCAGTGGTCATTACTACCCTACACACCATAGGCATTGATGTGTCCCTCACACTACTGGCCCCCTTGCTACTGTGGTGTCTGCTGTGCACTGCAGCATGCCCTACAGTGTGACAGTTGCATGCATCACCACCACTGCCTGTGCCTATGCTGTGTTGTCCTCTGGGGTACACAATGCTATGCTGTACTGCATACATGTAGCCTGCAGCTACCATCGTACACTGTCAGATTGACCTACAGGTGGAGCTGCAGCCAGACCTGGCCAACCCCTGTACTTCCAGACTGACCTACAGGTAAAACTGTGGGACCCTGCAGTAACACTGGGCAAACTGCATGCAAACTAGGGCATAATGAGATATAGCAAAGTTTAGCACCGGGCAATCATGTTTGCACTGGGCAAACAGCTTAGCTCCACACTAAAGCTGTGCAAACATGTTAGCATGGCACTAACAGTTCAGGAAATATTATACTGTTTTGAACACTGTTCTTTCACATCCGCAGCTGCATGCAGCTGTACTGGGTCCACACATTTGCTGCCACACACATTGGCCACATAGTTCACCTCTACCTTCCTTCACATAGCTGTGCACTGTGTTGCTGTTGTGGTTTGCACTTCCTGGTTGCTATATTTAGAGCTGTCTTATTCCAGGGCTCCGTTTGCCCTGCACTCTCAGCCCAGTTTGCCCAGCCTCATCCCCATGCTATATTCGGAAGCTGTTTGCCCCAGGCAAATCCTTTTGAATATAACTTGCTTTGTGCTCCAGGCTAAGTTTGCTTGCCAGCAGTGCTAATTTAGCCCCAGGGCAAAGTTTTGAATATCTAGCCCATTATCTCCTAAACCAGGATCAAGTCTTGGGGACAAAGTCAGCCTCTCCCATATTTCAAAAAACAGATTCTTGAATTCCATCAATAACCAATCAAACTCCATTGATAGCAGGGTAGTCAAGTTATTATTTAAAAAGGATCCATAAATCAGGGGAGAAAGTGCTACTTCATAATTTTGTTTCCAAATAATTATCTTTAAGGATCTTATTTCAGAAAAAAAGGATTCTTTCCTTAACATTAGCTACCTCTTCCCTTGTCTGGTCTATTTCCAGTTTTATTAGTAGGTGGTCACTATCAGGTCTAGATATAATCTGAAAATTCTCCCATATGTTGACATCTCCTGTTCATATAGCAAAGTCAATTGTTGAGGCTTCTCTTGTTGAAAAATAAGTAAAATCTCCTTCCTGATCACCTTCTATTGTACCATTTAACAGATACATATTAAACTCAGTTAGAATTTCCATTAATTTCTTTCCAGCACAATTAACTTTTCTATCTTTTTTTTTTTTGGGAGAACATTTAAGGTACCTTTGGCATAGTGAAATGAATTATCAGATAGGGCATCAAAATCACCTATATATGCATTAAAATCCCCTTGCAATAAAATATCAACTTTGGGAAAGGTAGCACTTAAATCATACATAAGACTTCTTAAAATATCCCAGACCTGGTGGTCATAAAACTTTGAATTACTAGGTGGAATATAACAATTAATTAGTATAAATTCCACAGATGCAAAAACAAGATACAGTACTAGAAAATTATCACCTTTTCTAAGAAGTTGAACTTTGTCACAGGCTTCAACTTTAATGAATATTGCAAGGTCTCATGAATATCTACTAGATTTATATACCTTTGACATGAAAACATTCATAGCCGTTAAAGTTAATGGTCTCGTCCAAATAATGCCATGTCTCTTGCATGCATAACACATCATTTTGTGCCAGAAATTTAGTTAAATCTTTATCATAACATACTTTAGCCCACCCAGCAATATTCCACGATAAAACTTGTATACTTTCCTCATTACTGTTAGATGTCGGGTTGGAAGTTTCTAGGGGCTGCAATCATCAATTATTATAACCTGCAATGGCCCAAAATCTATTTTCCACTGGGATTGGTGCCTGCTTGTAGGCAGTTAAAGATTTCTGTGACACTGAAACAACTTCCAGAACTTGTGAATCAGAAATATTCTATCCAAGACAATCTAATACAGCACTCGTTGACAAAATTAAATCAGCCAAATCCTGATTATTAACTTGAATATCCACCTAGCCTGAGTATTCTGATCTGCTAACCAAGACTTCATTGTCATTCTTGATTGGAATATGGGGAACATTTTTCAGTAGTCCTAGGATAACATTTGTTAATTTATCATTGTCCTCATTATCCTCAGTATTTAAGCTAAACATACTGATAAAGATATTTCCCCTAATTTGAACCCTTATGCATAGCCCCCAGTTTATTAAAAAGATGTCTATTGGGAAATTTTATCATTAGAGCTTCATTTTGAATAGTTAAGCAATTAAGCCAAAGATAATTTGCTACTCTTGCAGATATGTAATGTACATCAATCATAACTGCAGCTTCAACTGGAATACTCTTAATTTCTGCAATTTCTCCCAAGTCCAAATCAAAATCTAACACCTGTTTCAATGTTTGGGTGAGTGCCATGCTAAGTTCACCAGTATTATCTCCAAACCAATCAGATTGGCTGAGAAAACATATAATTGGTAAAGGAAATTGATCAGGATCAATTTTTTTTTATCCTGAACCAACCTACTGTTCCCAGTTCCCATAGTCTTGTTGTTATAGTTTCATACTGCCTTTTGTCCAGGATCACACACCAGGTTTACTATTTAACTTTGCCATAGTGTCTATATTCACATAATCTTAAGACTGGGTTGTCAGTCTAGTCTCATTATATATATATATATATATATATATATATATATATATATATATATGTGTGTTTTTCCTCCCATTGGTTTATTACCTCATTAGGATGTGCTACAGTTTGTTCTGATTGATGAGTAATCAGATCAATTATATCTGGGCTAGATCTAAAATTCTCATCTCTAAGGTATATTTCTTGGCTTTGAGGGATGGCCTGCGATTCTTTACTAGGTTTCTGTTTAAGATCTGTTTTTTCTGCAATGCTCCCCTTTTTACTTTTACTTTTCCCATTTTTTTATTTTGTTTGAATACCTAATTGTTCTGTAATTTATGTTTTGCCTGTTTACACTGTTTTTTTTCTTTCCCCTGTTTACACTGTTTTTTTTTTCTTTCCCCTTTTCTCCCTTTTTTACAATTTGCTTTGATAATTATGTCAGTACTGCTTTCTGGAATACAGATGCTGCTAAAATATGGTCTTCCCATAACCAGGGAGATGTTTTCTGCCATCTCGATGGAGATGCTTTTTTCCCCTATGGTCAGGACCCTTAGTAAAATATTATCTAGTTTGGCTTTATTTGAAGCCACTTCTGCTCTTAATAGATCCAACAGGTCCTTATTAATGATCAATTGTTCCAGTAACATAAGATTTGCATGATGCTGATTTTTTTTTTATGTTGTAATTATGTCCTTACTCAAGCATGTAGGCCAATCAGGATTATACAACCCATTTTCTGGTGTACCATCTTGTTGTAAGTTAGGTGACATACTCAAATTACAGTTACAGTTTTTATAGCTTTGTAGCTGGGTCATTTTATTTTCACAATGTTTTAAACCATTAATTGTAGTTTGCAGATCTTGGATTACATTGTTTAATGCTTGCTGTTTTTTATGACCCGAGTTATTTATATTTAACTCAGAGTCTTCTTGGTCCCAGATATTGGGAGATTCTTCCAACTCTGTATTAAATGTTCTATAATTATTACGTACTAGTGATGTTTGAATTGGATTTTCTCCTTCCAGGGGAGAATAACCATCAGCTGTGTCAGGCTGTACTAAAACCACTTCTTGTTAATCAGTACCAGATAGACTACTAGTTTGAGATTTAGATTCTAGTCTAAATACTTTAGATGGTACTGGGGTGGATGTTTTACTTAACTTTCCACCATCCATGGCAATTACATGCATGTGATCCATAATTTTAGTTTGCTTTATATTGCTATTACTTTTTTATTAGGCAATTCATCATGTAAGGGAGAAAGATCAGGATGAGTATGCCTCTGTAATCTAGTATTAGCCATCATTCTACTAGAGGTACACAAAAGTGATCTAGAACAGGTAAATTGTAGTTGTATGTGAAATAAAATGGAAAATGTAATCAAGTAAAATAAGGGAGTCCCAGATCATAGATCAGTGCCTGTTTAGTACACTATAATCCAAGGCTCAGTAATAAATAGATCTTCAGTTCAGTTCAGTTCACCACCTTGTTCCCATATCAATACCCAGATCAGGGACAGATCACATGCTTCAGGACAAAAATCCTATACATTTACAGTTTCTTTCTTTCCTTAAACAGGATGATAGTCCCCTCTAGGTTTAGCAGCTGAGAGAATTATAAGGTGCCAAAAATGCTGAGATGTGCAACAGGATGATAATTCACTCTGGGTTTAATAGCTGGAAAAAAAGCTAAGTTGTGCACACTGGCTCTTGTACCCTTTGTAGTAAAAAGAATATTCCTGCAGAGCCACAAGCCACAAGGTAGTTGGGTAGGATCACTCTGATTATTAGTTTTGTAACCAGATAAAATCAGAAACTAAAATCAGAAAGAGAACAAAAAACACATCAGCACACTTCTAGCACACTGCTCTTATACAACAACACTAAGCTATATACATATAACAAGCAAGTATGCCCAGAATTTAACTTATAAGCTAAACAGCATCCATAGACTGTGTGGGGGGGGGTGACCCAGTTCTCCCTTAAAGTTTTTTAATAGATCTTAATCCCCTCACCCTGAAACAGGTTTACAGGTTTGTACAAATTCCCAAAAAGCTTACGAAACCTCCTCCTTCTATAAAATAATAATCATATTGTGACTAGGTAGCAACTGTGACTGTACAGAAATACTACATGTACTTATAAGTCTAAAGGCTCTTACAAGACCCTTCCTGTGGCAGAGGTTGTACATATAGAGGCACTTGCTCCATTTTCTTTCTCTGTTCCCTCTCCCACTTTCTCATCAGTTAAGGCAGAAGCAACAACCATAACCACTATTACATCCAATACATCAACATTTTCTCAAATTTTCTCAAAGAAGTCAAACGAGAGCAACAGTAACTGCGAGTAGTATTGGCATTTAAAAAAAATGGTGTACCTAGCAAACAGAACGCCACACCTGCGCAAAAGTACTCAGCAGTCAAGCACCAATCATTTTGTGCCCCGGGAAATCAAACTTTAAAATACATAAAATTATAAAAAATTCTCACACAAGGCATTAGAATGTGATAACTTTTAAAATCAAAGTAGTCGACTACTAAAAAGTTTTACAATTCTACAGTTAAAACTGAATTAGCACTGAAAACATTAAAACGCTAAGACACGGTAAGGTTTAATACAAACAAACAACAAACAGTTTACCACAATCACACAATCACCTTGGGCTGTATTCCCATCTAGATTTTTATCAATTGTATTGCATATTTGTGCATGTTGTGGATATTTTGATGGTTCTTTAAGTCCCTATCCTATACTCCTATACTCTACCACAGTTGCAGTCACAGGAGTATGGAGTTGGTAAAGTACAGACTTTACAGTCACTCAAAATACATTCAGAACCACATATACACTCCTATATTGTCTGGTGCACTGTATTGTATGGAATCTTCAATTTTCTGATGGTATTTGGCCCTTTTTGACTCTTTCGTATACACTGTTGTAGAGTTTACAATGTTGTTGGCTCCTGTCGACACCGCTCACCACCCGACCAGTTTTCTTTGTTCGGCTCCTAGCTCCAGCACTCTATCACCACCATGGCTTTCCTCCTAGGTACAACAAAGAAGAGAGGGCAACCACCGACCAAGACCAAGTGCTTACAAGGAATTCTGGAAAGGTTACACACTCTTTCTTAATATAGGTGGCATACCTTTTATAAGACTAAAACCTGCAGTGTAGTCCTGCCTCCAGCACTTACTCCTCAAGGGCTGGAGTGCAAAGCACAAGCATCCACCTCAGCTCAGTCAATGCTCAGACTCTCGTTCTGGATCAAACTTATGCACTAGGCTCAGGGTGGCATGCCGTAGTTTAGATTCGTAAGATAACCAACCCAAGGAGGAGAGGACATCACAGTGGTGATGATAGACATTGACCCCTAACATAAACCATCCCACCCTATGGCAAGCCTGTTTGAGGTGAGATAGGATGGTTGTGTTGGTTGTGAGTAGTAGCAGGGGTCCATAGGTAAGGATGGGAAGGAGGTAGGAAGTCACTATCTTGCGGCAAGAAGCCGATGTGAGGAAGATTAGACTGTGAACTATGCACTCAAGCAGACTCGATAGACTGAATGGCCTGTATCTGCTGGCATTTTCATATGTTTGTATGTTCATACAGTAGTAGCCACAGACACTGCCAGCTATTTCCCAAAATTTCTGTGATATTTCCAGAAATATCTGATGCTTTTTGCATTTAAACAGTAGGGGCAGTAGAGAGAAACTCTTCAGAAATTTCGTGAAATATCTGGAAATAGCGGGCAATGTCTGTGGCTACCACTGTATGTTAATATGAAACTTATTTCCTTAACAGAGGTATAATACAGATTATTCACAGAAAGCATGTTCATAAAAATGACTCACAGAAAAACTGTAAAATTAATTTTATTGTTTAAATCATTTGGTATCAATGTATTAAGGACAAAAATCCAATGGGCTTCCAGTTGTTCCAGTTTTTTCCCTTTATAAGCACCTTGTGACTGGTTGCACACCATCAAATACCGCAAATGAAAAAGAAGATGTTTCACCATTATGTACATCCCTAAAATTTTGACCCTCTTCACTGTCACACATGGTCTGGTGTATAGATCTTAGATACTTAAAAATTCTGGTGCAAGCTTCCCTGACTGTTTTACCAAAGTATACCTTCTTGTAACTGCACCAAATAGCATAGATCACAAAAGTAATTTTACAATTGTAAAAATACCTAATCTCTACTTTTTTATGGTTAGTGGGAGATTAATTGTTTAGATTTTACTACATATTTGCAAGCACAGCATGAGCTACAGTTATAAAAGCCTTTTATTCCCTTACTCTCCTTCATAGATGTCTTATCTGAATAATGACTTTCAGTCGAAATATCTGCTAGGTCTGCTGGTCTGCTATAAGCAATTATTGGTTTTTTTTTTACTGAGAAGTGGTTTGAGCATACTATCCCTGCAACAATACTTGAAATACGATTGAATTTTGTTACAAACACAATTTCATTATCACTTTTATTGGTTTTATTCTCATGGAATATCTCATATCTAGCAGTGATTTTTGCCTTTTTATAAGCTTTCATAAGGGTGTGTAATTCATAACCACTATTCTGGAAGTGAGAGATTAGCTCCTGAGTTGCTATATGAAATCTTTCCAAGCTGCTACAATTACACCTTAATTGTAAAAATTGACTGAAAGGAATATTTTCAATAGTTTTACATGGATGAGCACTGCTAGGTAAAAGTAGGGTATTGCCAGCAGTGGGTTTCTGATACCCATAAGTTGCTATGGTACCATCTACTGTACTGATCAAACGTAAAACTAAAAAATCAATTTGATTTGGGTGCATATTAAAACAAATTGTCAGGCCCCAAGCATTGTCATTCAGCTAGCTAACAAACTGCAGTGCTTCAGCATGTGTACCATCCCATATCACAATAACATCATCCAGGTACCTGTACCATTTAAAAAGTTCCCCCAGTATAGATTTTTTCATTAAGAATAAATTCCTTCTCAATCCAGGCCAAAACTAAAGTTGTATATGATGGTGCAAGCACCATTCCCATTGTCATACCACTACACTGATAGTAACACTTCCTGCCAAATACAATAGAATTGTGTTTTAATACAAATTCAGTGCCCAAAAGCAATAATTCAGGATTTATTATGTTCTTGAGATCTACCCCTAATAACATCTGTTCTAATTCATGGAGTCTCAAATCATGATTGATGGGGTATTCAAACTCTCCGCATCTACTGTGAGCCATAAAAAAGGTGCTTTCTCATTTGACATTATTTTACTTCCCCAGGGTGTCCATAGTGTCCCTGACATAGGCTGGTGACTTATTTACTATATTCTTTAGGAAAAAAAATCTCGGAATTCTGAAAGTTTTTCATTCAAGGAACCTATGCCAGAGACAACAGGATGACCTAGGGGTTCTCCAGGTTTTTGTGCACTTTTGTTAATATAAAAAAGTTGGTAACACACGGAAGGGAGTAGTTAGATAATTTTTCTCATCTAGCCTAATCCATTCATTCTGATAGGCTGTATCAAATATGTCATTCAGCTGTCTATTAAAAATCGTACTCAGGTCACTAGCTAATCTAGTATAATGCTGCATTTCATTACTCAGTTGCTTCCCAACTTCTAATAAATACATATGTTTTTCATGTTACCCCCTTTTTTGAATTTTTGATGACAATATCAGTCCAATTTTTATCTTTTCTAATGCCAGCTTATCATCCTTCATGATGTTAGGAAAATGTGGTTGCCATTTCCATTTAAACAGTTCCTCTATTTCCCTCTGAACTGATTTTACAAAAACATCTACAGCTGTATTTTTCATAGTATCTCCTTCAAAAGTTGACCGTGGTTTAAAATGTTTTTTTCCTTTGTTTGGCACAGAAATTCAATTCAGAAATATTTTCATTGTGCAACATCAAAATTACTTGGTCCATTAGTAAATATGTTATAGTTTGAAAAGTCAGTTCATTTTCAAAAATATTGGCATTGATATCATCAGATTGTGTTGTCAAAAAATGATTGTACTCCCACTGTTGTTGTTTTGAATGTTCCATGGTTACTATTTCTGGTACATGTCTTGAGGCAAAAAAGTATTTTCATTGTATTTTCCTAAATAATTTATACAGCTTGATATCCAATTTAAATCTATTAACACATGGTGTTAGGATGGAATTATACACAGATACAAAATGGGACAAGAGTGATGTGTAGTGAGTGTCTAAGCACACTATCTAATTTGATAATAAAGTCTTTATTTTTTATTTCATCGATGGTGTGTGTCTTTCTTACTTTGAGTGCGGCATCCTTTGGCTTGTTTCACTGGAATTATACAGAACAGTACTGAGTGATGTATACTAAAATTAGGGAAGTCAAGCAGGGTCTCGAAGCCAGGATAGCAGCAGAAGCTTCAGACATTTGTTTTTCTATTTTTCAACACTAATGCTAAAAGAAAATAAGTAGGTTGTAATACCTTTTATTTGAGTAACAGAAATGTATTACACAAGCTTTAAAAGCCACATAGGACTCTTTGTCAGACACTATAATAAAACAGATACAGTACACAGAAAGGACTTTGTACAGAGAACACAATGCTAATTAGAGCAATACATTAAGCATTTCAGAAGCAAATAAGCTTTTATACTTGAGTGTATCCTTCTGGCTTTTTGAGTTTTAAGCAGGAGGTGTCAGAAAAGTTACCACAGGGATAACTGGCTTGTGGCGGCCAAGCATTCATAGCGACGTTGCTTTTTGATCCTTTGATGTCAGCTCTTCTTATCATTGTGAAGCAGAATTCACCAAGCGTTGGATTGTTCACCCACTAATAGATAAACCAGTGGCTCAGGGAGTGGTGTGAGGCCAGAGGGTACAGGTTGATGGGGGATTGGGGGGAGACCTGGGAGGATAAGGAGCTGTATGCTAGAGATATGCTCCATCTCAATTTGGAGGGAAGGGGAATCCTTAAGTTGAAAATAGAGGGGTTTATTGGTGAAAAGTGGGGTTTAAACTTGTGAAGGGGGGAGTGATGGAAGAAAAGGCTGTCGAGGGGGTGTCGATAAAGGAGGGACTCTGTCTCCACCCCCCTGGGGAGCTGGAGGAATGTGGGAAAAGGCCGACTGGTAAAGTGCAGACCAGGAGAAAACAGAATCCCCATGGGAACATGAGCAGGGAAAATGAAAGTATAGGGAAAGGGTGGAAGGTAGTCCTGCTAAATGCCAGGAGTTTGGGCAATAAAATGCTTGAGCTCCAGGTGATGCTAACTGAGGGAGCAGTGGATATGGCAGTGGTCACTGAGACATGGGCCACCGCAGGACATGACTGGGACCTGAACCTGGAGGGTTACACTATGTTCAGGAAGGACAGGGGGAGAGGGAAGGGGAGGAGGGGTAGCAATGATAGTCAAAAACTGCATTGGCATAGGGGGAGTAGAGGAGGAGGAGGGAACCATGGAGGCGATCTGGGTCACCTTGATAACAAGGGGCAAGAGAGTAAAAATAGGAGTGGTGTATAGACCCCCTGCACTGGCAGAGGAGCTGGAGGAGAGTCTGGTGGCAGATGTTGGGAGACACTGCAGACTGGGCAGGGGAAGGGTGGTGGTGTTGGGGGACTTAAACATGCCAGGAACAGACTGGGAGACTATGACATCCTCAGTGGCCAGGGAACAGAGGTTGTTGGATGTCTTTCAAGACGCGTTCCTAACTCAGCAGGTGGGGGAACCGACCAGGGAGACATGGGTACTGGATGTGGTCCTGGCAGACAGCGACCAGATTGGGGGCCTGGAGGTAAGGGACCCGTTGGCAGGGAGTGACCATGCCATGGTCAGGTTCTGCCTGGACCTAGGAGGGGTAGAAGGCTGCACAAAGATGGAGGTAACTGACTTCAAGGGGGCAGATTTTAAGGAAATAGGAAGGATCCTTAAGGAGCATTTGGTTGGGGTTGGGTCAGACATGGACGCTGATAGTAGATGGGAAATCATCAGGAGAGGGGTGCAGGATGCTACCAGCACCTGTGCAAGAGTAATACAAAAATGCGGTAGGGCCCAAAAACCCTGCTGGTGGACCAGGAAGGTCCAGGAGGTGGTGCGGGGAAAGAAGGCAGCCTATAGGAAATTCAAGTGCTCAAGGAGTGAAAGGGATCGAGGGGAGTATGAGCTGATGGCTAGAAGGGCCACTAGGGTGGTGAGGGTGGCTAAGGCAAAAGGAGCAGAACCTGGTCAGGGAAATTAGGAGAGGGAACAAGGGGTTCTTTAGATACATTGGGGAAAAAAGAAGGGTGAAGGGGCAGATTAGCAGGATTAAAACAGGGGAGAGATGGGCACAAGACCCGGGGGAGCAGGCTGAGGTACTAAATGAGTACTTCACCTCAGTTTTCACCAAGGAAAATGGGGGTGCTGCATCATACATGGGAGGAGACAGTGATACTGAGGGGGGGGACCCTTACCAATCGGCGGGTCTGGGGAGAGGGGGAGGCATCACTGGCAGGAGGGGGGAAGGCTAAGCAGGGAGAAGAGGTGGCAGAAGTGGAAATCACAGCAGAGAGAGTGAGGGAAGCCCTCAGGTCCCTTAAGATGGAGAAAGCACCAGGGCCAGATAAATTACATCCCAGAGTGCTGAAGGAACTTGCAGATGTCCTGGCGAAACCCCTGGTGGAGCTTTTCACCATCTCTCTGAGGACAGGGTGGGTGCCCCAGGACTGGAAGGTGGTGCATATAGTGCCTATCCACAAGAGGGATCAAGGGAGGTGGCAGGGAACTACAGGCCTGTCAGCCTGGCATGGTGGTGGCAAGGTGATGGAGGGCATTGTCAAGGAGAGGCTGGGGGGGATCTGGAAAAGTCAGGGTGCCTGGATGATAGACAGCATGGATTCATCCCAGGGAAATCATGTCAGACAAACCTTGTGGAGTTCTATGACTGGGTGACGAGTGCCTTGGACCTGGGTAGGCCAGTGGACGTCCTCTTTCTAGACTTCAGCAAGGCATTTGACTCTGTTCCTCACATGGGCCTGTTGGATAAGCTGGGAGAAATGGGGGTGGGGAACCAGATGATCAGATGGATAGGCAATTGGCTCCAGGACCAGACCCAGAGGGTCATAGTTGGCGGGATAGTCTCATCCCCAAGGAGGGTCATTAGTGGGGTCCCACAGGGATCAGTCCTTGGGCCCCTCCTGTTCAACACCTACGTCTCTGACATAAGGACAGGTATCAGGAGTGAGACGAATCTCTTTGCAGATGACTCAAAACTGGGGGCGGTGGTGGATGGGGAGGAGGGGAGAGTGGCCCTACAGGGGGACCTGGAGGCTCTGGAAAGATGGTCTAGAAAATGGAAGCTGAGGTTCAATGCAGGGAAATGCAAGGTACTGCACCTGGGGGCCAGAAACCTGGGCCAAGTGTACACACTGGGGGGGGATGCTACATGTCTTGATGGCTGAGAGGGACCTGGGGGTGGTGGTGGATGTCAAGATGAACAACTCAGAGACTTGTAGGAGGGCAGCAGCCAAGGCCAACGGGATGCTGGGATGCATTGCTAGGGGGATCACCTCCAGAAGGAGGGAAGTGATACTCCCTCTGTATAACTGCTTGGTGAGGCCGCACCTCGAGTACTGCATGCAGTTTTGGAGGCCACACTTAAAGAGGGACATTAGACTCCTGGAGAGGGTCCAGAGGAGGCAACTAAAATGATTTGGGGCTTGGGGGACAGGACCTATGAGGAGAGGCTCGAAGAGCTAAATATGTACACATTGGAAGAAAGGAGAAACTGGGGGACATGATGAGGGTCTTCAGGTACATGAAGGGGGTAAATAGGGGAGGAACAGTCAGGGTGCTTCAAAGGAAGGAGGAGGGGGCCACTAGAGGGCATGGGTGGAAGCTGGAGGGGGGAAGATTCAGGGAAGAAAGGAGGAGGTGCTACTTCACTGAGAGAGTGGTGGCGCCATGGAATGCGCTGCCTAGGGGGCTGGTGGAGGCAGAGATGGTGGAGGGGTTCAAGAGGGGGTGGGACAGGTACAGGAAAAGGGTTCTGGAAGCAAAATCCAATGCAGAGAGAATATCCAGAACTGGGAAGGGAGAAGCCAGAGATGGCGAGGGGGGCAGCAAGGTCAGCTCCCAGGGTGAGGGCCGACCAAACGAGCAGACGCGAAAGACCGTTAGGCCTATTCTGCTGGCATTTTAGTATGTTAGTAACAGTTCTGTTAAGGAAGTATCATACCAAGAGAGCTAAATAATTTGATGTTTGTGCAGACAAAAAGTGTAACCCTTGAACTACTAGGGTAATACAATAAATCAGCATGGAGATGCAGAACCTTTTCTTGAGTAAACAAACTTTCATGCAGGAATATGATAGCAGGAAGTCTATACATTATTAGGTTTTTATATTGTAAGAACTTCCTTAAATCAGACTTTGAAGTCATGTAAAAAGTTTGAATTTTTTAATCCCGGAAATTACAAGTCTGCAAATTATAGTGGGTAATAGACCACTTCTCTAATAAATCCCTATTCATGTGTTTTGAACAGTGTTATGAATTTTATTTCCCATAGTCTTCCTTTCTTGAATGGCTTTAAATTTGTTATTCAGTACTGTGACGCTTGAGTCCTGCTAGGTGTGTGGTGTCTGAGAGACATGCTCTCCCATTGCTGCCTGCATGTCTGGGTGTTGTATTGTGTATCTATTTAAGTTAATTCAGGGACTAAGGGTCTGCCTAGTTCACCTGCATACCAGCATTGGTGCACGTTTTACATCTGATCAAATATATAAGATTCTTAGAGTCACAGCTATACATACTTCATATGTCATATCCACACCCACTGGAAAATTGTACCTGCAATTTTATTGCAAAATCTGCAATTTTCATTATTCTCCACAATATTACCATAATTTCTTGTAATCAGTTGAGTTTTCCAAAATTGTGTAAAAGAATAACATTTTCTAAGAAAAACTCAAATATATCCACAGATTTAGGGATAAGATAACGTGCAGATTTCGGTTTAGTCAAAACAATACAGTATGAAGTGGAGAGGGGTTTTCAAAGTGGTTCTATGTGATGCTGCTTTCATCAAATCCACTGCCTAGTATAGTTTCAAAATTCTCTGGCTAGGGTTGTGTGCATTAAGCACACTTAAGATCTGTGCTGAAGCAGCCTATCTAAGTTGTTGCTGGGACTTAAACAATGGGTGGCAGTAAAGGTATAGTCTGTGCCATTTACTTACATGGGTTGCCAAAAACAAAACTTTTAGCAAGTGGAAGGGTAGGTTTTTCCTTATGTACACTTCATTCTGAAAGGATCTTGGTACAAACAGGTGAGGATTTAGGATGACCCTAATGATTCAAAACTTGAATGTGTCTCTGAGGAAGTTAGTGGTCCCTCTCTTGACTATCTGCCAGGTACATGTTCACACGCAAAGTATGTAATGGATTTAGGATGGCCTTGATGATGCAAAACTTGAATGTCTCTCTGAGGGAGTTAGTGGTCCCTCTCTTGACTATCCACCATGTACAGTACATGTTCACATGCAAAGAATGTAAAGAAAAATGTGACTAAATATAATCTGTTAAAACAGGTGAATTTTTTTTTTATTCTTTGGTAACTGGGGTAAGGTTCACTCGGCACAAGTACTTGTTTTCAGGGGTGACCCAGCAACACTGGGGAGGTTAAGTGACTTTCAGAGAGTTACAGAGTATGCAAGTGGAGATATAATTGGAGTAGAAATATATTTAAGAACTGTATTTTTTCTTAAAACAGACAAAAATAATTGTGGCCAGAGTAAAACAAAAGTGCATTACAAACTACTGTATGATGCAGTGAAAAGATGTACTGCATTTATATTTATTCTGCGATAAACATTTTACAACTAGACACTTACAGAATATGTTGCTTCTGAATTTATTTAACACTGACGAGCTGTGGATCTCTAAATAAAATCTACCATGATGTCAAAAAAATTTCTGCTCCCGTATTGATCCTTGTACAATAAGATGTACAAAATAGGTTATTTGATACCTTTTATTGGACCAACAGAGATTTATAGAAATCCCTTAAGCTATTTAAGTTAATTCAGGGACTAAGGGTCTGCCTATTTCACCTGCATACCAGCATTGGTGCACGTTTTACATCTGATCAAGTATATAAGATTCTTAGAGTCACAGCTATACATACTTCATACGTCTTATCCACACCCACTGGAAAACTGTACCTGCAATTTTATTGCAAAATCTGCAATTTTCATTATTCTCATCAATATTGCCATAATTTCTTGTAATCAGTGGAGTTTTCCAAAATTGTGTAAAAGAATAACATTTTCTAAGAAAAACTCAAATATATCCACAGATTTAGGGATAAGATAACGTGCAGATTTCGGTTTAGTCAAAACAATACAGTAAGTAGTGGAGAGGGGTTTTCGAAGTGGTTCTGTGTGATGCTGCTTTCATCAAATCCACTGCCTAGTATGGTTTCAAAATTCTCTGGCTAGGGTTGTGTGCATTAAGCACACTTAAGATCTGTGCTGAAGCAGCCTATCTAAGTTGTTGCTGGGACTTAAACAATGGGTGGCAGTAAAGGTATAATCTGTGCCATTTACTTACATGGGTTGCCAAAAACAAAACTTTTTGCAAGTGGAAGGGTAGGTTTTTCCTTATGTACACTTCATTCTGAAAGGATCTTGATGCAAACAGGTGAGGATTTAGGATGACCCTAATGATTCAAAACTTGAATGTGTCTCTGAGGAAGTTAGTGGTCCCTCTCTTGACTATCTACCATGTACAGTACATGTTCACATGCAAAGAATGTAATGAAAAATGTGACTAAAAATATTCTGTTAAAACAGGTGAATTTTTTTTTATTCTTTGGTAACTGGGGTAAGGTTCACTCGGCACAAGTACTTGTTTTCAGGGGTGACCCAGGAACACTGGGGAGGTTAAATGACTTACAAAGAGTTACACAGTATGCAAGTGGAGATATAATTGGAGTAGAAATATATTTAAGAACTGTATTTTTTCTTAAAACAGACAAAAATAATTGTGGCCAGAGTAAAATAAAAGTGCATTACAAACTACTGTATGCTGCAGTGAAAAGATGTACTGCATTTGTATTTATTCTGTGATAAACATTTTACAACTAGACACAAAATATGTTGCTTCTGAATTTATTTAACACTGACGAGCTGTGGATCTCTAAATAAAATCTACCGTGATGTCAAAAAAATGTCTGCTCCCGTATTGGTCCTTGTACAATAAGATGTACAAAATAGGTTATTTGATACCTTTTATTGGACCAACAGAGATTTATAGAAATCCCTTAAGCTTTCAAACCTACAGAGTTCTTCAGAAGGGAAATGCAAGGCTTCTTAAAAAGAGCTCACTTTCATTTTACATATGAATTTTTATTTATTTATTTATTAAGGTCTTGGATTACAAATACCTTTGAGCAAGTAGCTCATTTACAAAGGTTGCACATCAGTGAGAGTTAAACAGATTAACATTAATAATGTGGATAACAAAGTAATTGACAATAAACAAACAGGTTAACATTGATAATTGAGATTGCCAAGTAATTGACAAATTTAGCAAGTCATAAATGCATATGGATACAGTTCATCACAAATACTAAATAAACTTCACAGGGTGAGACAAAAACATATAAGTAGTGGAATGCAGCCAAACAGCCTTGTCAAAACAGGGGTATAAATAGGTAAGGGGTGGGAGGAAGGGGTAGAATAGGAAGAGAAGGATAAAGAGGAAAGGAGAAACAGAGGTATTAGTGGTAGGAGAGCTGTGGAGGAGGTAAGTAAGGGAGAGGGAAATGTGAGTAAAGTGCAGGATGCAGCAGCTATTGCAAGTGTTAGGGGACACAGCTAGATGAAGGCTTAGTGAAAGCAGTCACAGCTCCTTTCAGCGGCGAGGTGTTGATGAAGCTTTGTTTTAAAAAGGCCGAGCTAGGCTTCTGAAGAGATGTCACTGGGGAGTGTGCTGACCCACAGAGGGGCTCTGTAGGTAAAAGACCTTTGTCCCTGAGAAGTTTTGCAGTGTGGCACCTGGAGAAGTTGAAGTTCAGAGCCACTAGTGCATTGTGGATTACAGGAAGGACTTAGCAGATCCTGTACCCCTGGTGGAAGAAGACTGATGGTTATTTTCTTGAGCAGAAGGCAGGATTGGTATTGTATTCTCTAATTTAATTGCAACTAACTGGTTTGGACCTAGAGTTCGCTCATGTGGGGAAGTCGTGGGGTGCCAGATATAGGCCTACAGGCTTTATTAACAGCAGTAGAGATTCACCGGAGGACCATGCCTCTGGCAGAGCCATATATAGGAAGGCCCTAGTCTATGATAGAAATAACTGAACTCTGAACAGCCAGTTGTAAGGTTTCTGGGGTTAGGCAGTTCTTGTGTCTGTAGAGTAGACCAATACATGTATTCACTGCTTTGGTGATGTTGTCAATGTACAATCCATAAGATAAAGTGCAGTCGATGGTTACCCTGAGGTATTTCAAGTGAGGTACTTGTTCCAGTGAAATTCCATGGCAGTTACTGATGATCAGTGTGTGGTGTTTGTGTTTATTATGGGAGCTACTGAACAACATTACTTTACTTTTTTTTAAAGTTTCATATCAGCTTGTGATCATTAAACCACTTCTCAACACAGGAAAAGCCAAGTTGCGGTTGGTTTTTGAGGTAGTTTGGGTCCTTGTTGCTTGTGTAACTCATGGCGTCTTCAGCATAGAATAGCACTGATTCATGGCAGGAGCTTGGGAGATTGTTCAAGAAGAGACTGAATAGGAGTGGGCCCAATATGAAACCTTGTGGGACACCTGAGCAGACTGGCTTTACGTTAGATAGAACATTTGAAATTTTCACTCACTGTGTACGCTTTCCCAAGTAACTTTTAAACCATGCAGCGGCATCCTTAGATAGTCCTGCATTAGCCAGCTGATCAAGGAGTAGGGGGTGATGCATTGTGTAAAATGCTTTTGTTTAATTAATAAAGGCAATTCACATTAGTTGATCATGGTCCAGAGAATTGTGGATAGAATCGGTGAATTTCATTGGGGCAGAGGTAGTGCTGTGCCCTTTCCCAAAACCATGTTGTTGGGAACATTGAATGTTGTATTTCTCAAGATACTCAGCTAATTGGTCAGCAACAATGCATTCTAGCACCTTGGAGAGAGGGGAGAGTATAGAGATAGGCCTATAATTCACATGTTGGGTCCTATCACCACTCTTGTGTATTGGGGTAACTGTGGTAGATTTCCATTTCTGTGAGAACTCTGCGAGTCTTAGTGAGAGATTGAAAATCCTAGTTAGGGGAGCTATTACTTCTAGTGTGAGGGCCAGCAGCTTGAGATCAAGAGTTTCCCCACTATGCTTAGACTTATCAGTTGCCCTTAGAATGTATTTTCTGGCCTCCACTAGGGAGACCTCTTTGAAATAGAAAGGCAAATGACTAGGAGGTGGTTGAGCAGGCCCTGAGTTGTAACGGTTTGCATCGGAGTTGAAAAGGTCAGGGGGGAGAACACTGCTGAGATCTATGAAAGTGTCATTGAAAGCGTTTGCGATGGTAATGGGGTCCAGGGAGGTGGTTCCATCTATGTCTAGTATGGTAGGTGCAAGTTTTGGATTTTTTCCAGTTACCTCCTTAATGTTGTCCCAGAACAATTTGCCATCCCCCCAGGAGTTAGTAAGCATTTCCTTTTAATATATGGATTCTTAAAATAATACTAGTGAAAAGCATTCAAAAAAATCCCGATAATACTATCACTCCTGGAGTGATAATACCTCCTTTCCAGAGTGATAATAGTATTGTTTAGGTGCCGTAATACTATTGTTTGGGACCTAAATGACAGTATTATCACCAAAGCTGAACTGCGCAGGTGCAAGTCTGTCTTCCAACGTCTTGCAAGTGTGCCTTCCAATTGGACACTTTACGTGTGTGGGTGGGCAGAATGACTCGCAAAACATGGTGGCCGCCGCTCTCACTTAGCGAGAGAAATGGCCATCGTAGAAGCTGTATTTTTTATGTACCTTCTACTCTGTCCCATTTTCCAGTATGCATCTCTCAGTCTTCCATGCATCCTCTACAGTGGCAATGGATCACAGAGATCACTGCAGACAGCGAAGAAAAGGGGGACGGGGCCACGCTGCCACATTCTGATGCTCCTAGCAACTCTGTCAGCACACGGACCCCTGACTGGATCCACGAAATGGAGGTGAGACAATCCACCTCGGATCCATATATTAAAAAAAATAACAAATATCTTGGTGTGGATCACAAGGCAGTAATCCCATCTCGAGGTTCTGGGGACATGGGAACCTCGAGATCTTCACTCGAGGTTCCCTATGTCCCCAGAACCTCTCAATGGGATTACTGCCTTGTAATCCACACTAAGCCATCTATTATTCTATTTATAATATCTATTTTTCTCAATGCAAATAGAGCTTGTGTAAACATTCAGAGCCCTTTTATAGTTTCGGACATTAGCTTGCCTCCCGGTGGCTCACGCACGATGCCAAAGATGGTCCCTGAGTTTCATGTGAGCTATTAGTTCAGCAGAGAGCCAAGGGATACTAGAGACTTTTATTTTCATTTATTTTCCTTTAGAGGTGTGTGGATGTCTCAGGCAGCATTAGAGGAGTTTATGAAGTTTTCAAGCATTGTGTCAACATCTTTAGCTATGTTGATTGGAGACCAATCATGCACTCAGAGGAGTTATTTCAGTGGTTCCAGGTGACCTCAGGTGAGAACCCTACTGGTGATTGTCTGGGGGGGTTTGCAGAATTTATTAGTCCGGTTACACAGGATGGATGAATGATTGCTAAGTGAGTTGGAAAGAGTCATAGTGTTTGAAATGTGGTCAGGATAGCTAGTTATAACTCAATCCAGCAGAGTGCTGGTCCCAGTTCTGTAGTTGGTCCTGGTCGGTGTGTCAACCATCTGGGTAAGGTTGATGGCTGAGATGGCATCCTTAAAGCACCCATCTTCTGGGGCGAGCCAATTAATATTGAAGTCACCCATCAGGAGAGCCACCGAACCAAGTGACTGGTTCAAGATAAAGTCCATGACAGTATTGAACCCCTCAGGAAGGATATGTACTGATGCCACTGTAAGAGTTTTACTGTGGGACCCAAGGAATATTCTGATGGTGAGTATTGGGGTGTTGGTCCCCACAGTGGTAACATGTAGGGTGAAGCCCTTGATAGTGTCTTTGAAGTAGATTGCACAGCCACCCCCTCTTTTGATACCCCTACCCTGCCTATAGATAGTATAACCAGGCAGGGCAATGCCTGTGTCCGAAACATTTGGAGTGAGCTAGGTTTCAGTAATAGTGAGGACATCAGGATCGTGTTGTATGACAAAGGCTTGCAAAGCGTCATGTTTGGAAAGAAGGCTATAGATGTTGAAAGATGCAAATGTGAGCATCCCTAGTTGTTTTTTGGCAGTGGGTTTTCTTCAAGAACAGGGTCCCGGGTTAGGATGAATGTTACCAGACATTAAAAGTAGCATTATGATGAGTCTAAGCAGATAAAGTCTAAGCTGCTTGTATGTGGTTGCATTCTTCTGCTGCACTGCTGAGTCCCAGCTCTTCTTCTGGTGGCTAAGGGTGGGAGTGAGCAAGCAGTGCAAAGGTGCAAGGGACATTGCAATGTTTCTAGTCTTCCATTGTATAGGAATTACTAGCTTCCGGGCATGGAAGGGTGAACTAGAATGAGCTGCTATAGGGACAGAAGTTATATTAGCATAGGTGCAATAAGTATTGCTGAGAGTGGGGTATAGGGGTTGGGAGGGGTAGTAGGTGCTTATGAGGCTTGCATGAGTGAGAGCTGAGAGGATGAGAAATAGGCTAGGGAGCAAATAAGATAGTTCCATGATGAAACAGTACTGGCTGGTTACTCTGAAGATTAGCCACAAGAGAGGACTGGAGGCTATAGCCCACAGTGAAATGCCACAGTACCCTCTAGTGGTTAGTTATAACTTGCTATAGGGAAAGTCGACACTTAGTTAATTTCAGGAAGTCAGGTGACCACTGAATGCTATAAAAGAAATTGTCCAGCTAGGGTGGCAGGTGGGGGTGGGTGGGGAGCCGTCATGAAGGGCTGGTGGGAAGAAGTTCTCAGGAAGAGAGAGGCGTGCTGTGCCTCCGAGATTGAAGCCGCACTGGTGGCTTGCAAGTAGAGGCAGGTGGCAGCTCTCAATTCAAAAGCTGTGCTGCACTGCTGGTCCTCGGGGGAGTGCCCATATCAGGGTCCTCCCATCTGGAAAGGAAGAGAGAGGAGGAAGAGGGGTTAGATAAGCAGGGGGCAGAAAAAAGGCTTAATTTTGGGGTGTGGGGAAGACTGCATCTCTGACCCAGTGGACCAGCAGGGGGGCAAGCTGAGAGCCTGAAGAGAAGTTGGCTGGAGTAGAAAACAAAAGGCAGAAGCAGAGGGGGCGGGGTGAAGACACAGGAGAAGTGAGTGCTGCTCAGCAGAGGTCTGGGAGGTGCAAGTATTGGGAAAAACAGATTTTCTGGTAGATAAATGAGGTTTGTGAGAGAGAGAGAGAGAAAGTAGATGGCAGTGGAGCAGAGAATTAGGGCTGTGAGCATGGCAGGGTTAAGTAAGCAATTACAGTGCTTTTTTAACAATTTAAATAGTCTACACAGTTTAAACACTATTAAAACAATTACGGCATTAACAGGTAGATAACACTGAATTTCCAGCTTCAAAATGGAGCTGTAATCACTGCCTGAACCTTAGAGAAAGTGAAACGTATCAGTACCCAATATGGGTTAAGCTGAAGAGTAAATTAGCCAATAGGAAAAGAGCTGATGTTGGCGCCCAAAGTCAAACAGTCTGGTGCTGCTCCTCCGGAGTGGTGTACCTAAACAGCAGAAGTCCTCAGGAAGGGAAAGGCACACTGCAGCTCTGAGATTGAAGCTGCACCGGTGGCTTGTGATTAGAAGTGGATGGTGGCTGTCAGTTCAAAGGTCACGCCCCACCGTCGGTCCTCAGGGGAGCACCCATATCAGGGGCTTCCCGTCTTAATGGCAGAAGTCCTCAGGAAGAGAGAGGCATGCTGTCGCTCCGAGATTGAAGCTGCTGTGGAGGCTTGCGAGTAGAACTGGGTGTCAGCTCTCAGATCAAAAGCTGCGCCACACCACTGGTCCTCGGGGGAGTGCCCGTATTAGGGCCTATCGTCTTAATGGCAGAAGTCCTTGGGAAGAGAGAGGTGTGCTGCGGCTCTGAGATCACAGTCACACTGGTGGCTTGGGAGTAGAAGTGGGCGGCGGCTCTCAATTCAAAAGCAGCGCCACACTGCCAGTCCTCGGAGGAGCACCCATATCAGGTGCCTCCCATCTGGAAAGGACAGATTAGAGAAGTAAATAGATGGGAAACATAGCCAGAGGTAAGAAAACCTCCTTGGAAACGTAATAGTGTGTAAGTCAAATGTCACAGAAGGAA
Organism: Neoceratodus forsteri; assembly: GCA_016271365.2. Lineage (NCBI taxonomy): Eukaryota > Metazoa > Chordata > Ceratodontiformes > Ceratodontidae > Neoceratodus > Neoceratodus forsteri. The sequence continues at coordinate 638,222,657 of CM028133.1, forward strand.
TGTTATGTAGAAAACAAAGTCTATAAATTATCTAATGTTAAAGTCTAACTAAAGAGAAAGTGTGTGTTTGTCTCACTCTGTGAAGTTCTTTTTGATGCTTTCCTTGAATCATCCTCCTTTAAGTGGCATTGTGTGTCCCCTTGCCGTTTCATCCTTGGGGATATTGAAGAGCTGCAGAGCTGCACTTGTTCTGATGCTGTTAGGTATTGTACTTGAATACTGTCATCACATCCCTCTGAGTCTTCTACCTTTAATGGAAAACAATTCATTAGTCATTTCTCATAGCCCATATCTGCTAAGCCATCAGACAACTTGGTAACTCTCCACTGTACCGTCATTATCCTGTCAATGTCTGTATATCCTGCCACAGATGTGGACACCGGAACTGCCTTCTGTACTCAAGATGGGGCCTTAGCAGGGATTTGTACAAGGACATAATAGTATTTCATGCTGGATGAAATTTTTATTATGCTTGTTTTGCATTTGCACTATAGCCATGAACTGTAACCAAAATCCATCATAATGCTACATTCCATTTTTGCTGAAATTGCACATTTATTCCCAAATCACACATTTTTTAAAATGTTAGTTCTTGAAAATATGCAATTTCAGCAACTAGCACTGTTTTCTCCAAATTGTGCATTGAAAAAATTGGAGTTCCAAAAAACTTGCAATTTCAGTAAATACTGCTACTGGTTGATTATAACAAAACAAAACAAAAAAAAAAACAGTGTTTACCTTTCATTGTACAGCTGCTAGTATAATTTCCCAGTATAGCTTATACTAGGGCTAGTACTATATGATGAATTTCAGTGCTAATGCCTGGAAATGACAGCATTGCACATGTACTGTGCTACTGCTTATGATGCAAGATCTCCCTATTGATTGGGCACTTGTAATGCTACTGGTTGATTGTGAAAAAACAAAACCATGTCTTCATTGTAATATACAGCTGCTGGAAAATTGTCCTGTACAATTTATGCTGGTGCTACTGCTGTGCAGAGGATTTCAGTGGTGATGCCTTGGAATGACAGCACTGCTTGCAAACTGTGCTGCTGCACATGATGCACAACCTCTGTTTGAGTGATGTGTTTGCACTGCAACTGGCTGATAACAAAAAAAGCATGCTGTTATCCTTTTTAATGTACAAATGCTAGCATAATTTTCCTGTACAGTTTTGGCTGGAACTATTGCTACAGTATATGATGAATTTCAGTGCTGATGCCTAGGAATTACAGCACTATATGTATACCATGCAACTTCAGATAAAGCAGGACCCCTCCCCCCACACACACACACTTGAGAGAGCACTTGTACAGCTACTGGCTGAACACCCCTTCCCCACTGTTTTTCTTTTAAAAAACATAGCTGCTAACACAATTTCCCAGTACAGTTTCTTTGTTTGCTACTGCGATACAGCAAATGTTTATGTTAATGCTTTGGAACTGTTGTATTTGTTCTGTACCACCAGGGAAGGGGTAATTATAATAATATTAATACAGGCAGACATCAGGGATCAGGGAGGAGGGCCACTAGACCACCTGGGAAGGGGGTACTTATAATAATAATAATAATATGGGTGGACATTGAGGGTTGGGGATGGGGATACTAAACCACCAGGAAAGGGGTATGAAAAAGTGTTACAATAGGAGGTGGAGTCAGGGATTGGTGAGGTGGGACACTAGACCACTAGGATCTAGAGCGACACATGGCCTGTGCCCCCCCACATGCCCCCCTTGTGGAGGGCAGCACCCCACCCCCCCTTACTAATGATTCTAACTTTGGGGGGGCAGACATCGGAGAGAGGGAGGCAAATCAAACAATTGGCAGTGTAATGACCTGGCGTACTACTGCTGGTGCCATAATGATGTGTAAGGAATATTTGCTGACTTAGAGTGCTGACACTTTCAGGAAGGGATTTGAAATGATTTTATTTAGAGGAAAAAAAACTTTAGGACATATTGTGAAATTTTACTCTGTGTATTCTGAGCTGAATTTGGTAAAGGAGGGGAAGTCAATTCCCATTTTCCATTTTGTTTAGCTATGTGTTTTAAAATGTTAACACTTTTTCCCAGTACAGCTTTCTATTCTATAGTCTGTGCTGCTAAGCACTGTGAGCAGCCACTGCCCACCATATCTGTGATTTTGGAAGCAAACAGATTTAAAAAAAATAGAAATTCCATGTAAAAGAAATCTTTGGGTTGCACTACACAACAGTCTAAGTTACAGTATTTGAAAAATGTAGGTCTGTGCAGCATAGATTAAGGGTACCTCATGGCTTAAGCAGAGCACCTTTCTTGTTTTTAAACTATAAATATTATTTCAAAAAATAATTTGCAACTGTTCCAGACAACGATCCAAGATATTTGTGTAGGTCTGTGAAGCAACAGTCCAGGGCACCTCGGTGCTTAGGCAGACCACCTTTTTGTTTGTAAAGCATAAATAATTATGTTAGTAATAGTGAATAGGTAGGGATTTCTCCACAGTGCATATCATACCCATTCATGGAAAAGGAGGGCAAAACAGGTTTCCAGATTACTCAACTGCCATTCTTTGTCTGTCATTTTCCTGTTAGTCTGGCATGTACTGTACTTGAGATTAGGAAAAACCTAAATTTCAGCTTCTTCTGTCTTCAGTGATTGGGTGTCACGTGCCTTTGCAAAGACCCTTAATCTAATTTATACTGTTGAAATTGACTCCAGGAAAGTATAAGGAAGCAGTGAGATTAGGGTGTTTGCTGGTGCACTGCATGGGTTTATCCCAATAGCTCTATCAACAAAACATGGTCTACTGCCTTCTTCCTCCCAGAACTGTAGTGCTGGAAGCCTTCTCTCTACAACTATCTGATCTGGTCCCTCTTGATCTTCAGGGACCCCAGCAAACCAAAAGTTATGCTCCCAGGATACATTCTCCAGTTGTTCAAGTGTACATGGAAATAAGTATTTTCTTTTTTCAGGGAAATACTATAATTGGTAATTGCTCTGATTCAGCTTGTTGGGATGCATTTCCTACTGTCATCTAAATGATGCTGACTTGAATGTCCACCAAGACTACTGCATCTTCTCTATGACAGTGATACATTTGTGATCAAGACTTTGTGGAGTTTGACATGTATCTTAAATTGAACTTTTCATATTGTTAAAACTGTTCCCTTTATTGATAGATTCAACTGCTGGCGTGCAGACATTAACAAAACCATACTAGCTTGATTTCAGCAGTGCTTAATCTGGTTCAAGGTCAGTTGGCATTCATCTGTATCCCCTTCCCCCGGGTCGTGCCTGAAAATAGACAGGATTTGTCTAGTGCACTTACCCGGTCAACAAAAACTAAATAAATAAAATAAAATATAAATAAAGAAACTGTACAAGTTTAGGGGTGAAGTACTTATTTTCTTCACAACCAGTGCACCACAAACATCCCAAAAATGTCCCTCTAATGATGAATCACTCACAGGGAATGCCAACTGTGTAGCATTTTTGTTGAAATCATCTGTTTTAATGCTATATATCCATTATATACACATAGTAGGAGCAAACTTCGGAGACGTCCTCGCTGCGGGACTACAAGTTTTACATCACTGAACAAGCACTTTGGAAAATTATTATGATAAATATTTTTTTCACAAGGTATGACAATTCTAGTTTATTATAATATATTCAAATAATAATTTACTGCAAGTAATTATTATTTGATGATTGACTTTCTTTTATTGGATACCAGTCCTAGCAATTTTCCTATATATATTGCAATAAAATAGCAAGTTCACTTGTGTTTGGAGTTACAGTATATACCAGTGGGATGGATGCCAGTTCTAGCATAGAAGATATTTTCTTTACAGATAACCTTTCTACTGCTAAAAAGTATAGTGAATTATATGAATAGAATGTGAGACTGCAAACTCTCCAGCATGCAGGAGATGACATGTATCAGCTTGGGTTTTCTCTTCTCTTTGCCAACTGTCTCTAGAGGCTTCCTTAACTCAGCTAACACATCCTCCAAACATCCATCTGTTGTCACTGAAGACAGTCGTTACTGTTGCATTCTAAAGTTCAACTTCCTTTATCACTAATTATGCTTATGAATTCTGTGCGACAAAGATCCATTTCCTGAAATATTGCATTTACTGACTATTTTCATTGTAAACAATGGCATTCAAAGCAGTGTTCTCACACTTATATGTTAGTTCAGTTTTCTGTTTGTTATTTATGTGGGTCACATTCTACAGGAAATGTAGATCTGCTTCTTTTGCATGCCTGCTTACTTTTAGAATGTCATAAGAAATGTTCAGAAAGAAAAGCAATTGTCCTATTAAAACACACAGGGCACATATCTATATTTTTCTGAAATGTATTAATCTGGTACGGTACTTATGGTTTTGAAATCAGTGTATATACCTGTACAGTACACATCTCTTATCTATTTAAGATTCAAACTATTATCTAGAGCCCAGAAGATTCACAGTTTATGTATTAGGAATTTGTGATGTATTCCAAGATATAACATTGTTACAATTTAGACCTTTGCACACCTTAAACATATTGCTTGGTAAAATATTAGCTAGAGAATAGAACTGCCATTTAGTTGCTTACATAAAATGTAAACCTATGCCATTTTAGTGTGTTCTTGACTGTAGAACTCTAAAAAAAACTTTCCAATTTATGTAGGTTTCTTTGGTGATTCCAGAAGTTTTACCTCTGAGCAGTCTAATTTCACTCAAAAGGCTCCAGTTCCATCCATCAAATTTACATTTTTGCCTACAAAAATAGCAGGTTGGTGAAGTTCTGCTGGGATTAACCCAGTTGAAGAATATCTAAACTTTACCTCATTAACATTCTGCTTACCATGGCCAGTTGCGTCAAAAAAAAAAAAAAAACACTCAAGTCAAATCAATGTTTTAATATCTAGGGGGATACCTTAAGGCATAAAATATGGGGAAGAACTGGTAGTTTATCAAAAGCATTTATTTCATAGTAATAATTATTTGTGTTTTGGAGATAAATGAATAACCTAGAATTCCAGGCACTGCAGTATGTCTGAGGTCAACACAGTGCCATACAAATAATGTAGCACATTTTTGTGCTTGCTTGCACAAACATCTTGGCAGCATGTCAACATTGTAGGGCTTTGGAAGCTGTGACCGTGTTGTGGCCAATTGAGCTGAGTATTGAAGAGGCTGGGCTGTGAGCAGTGTATTAGAAGCAGTCTGGCAATTATGCTGTTCTGGTTGCTGATTTGTGGAAACTTCTTACATATGAAAGGAGAAAGCCTCCTTTTGCTCATTAGCATACCAGTTGAGCATGATCATCAACAATACACAGACCCAGCTCTCTCTCTCTCTCTCTAACAGCCACTGGAGAGCCAGACATTCCCACCCACTGCTGCTATTCAACCTGCCCACCTCATGATCATGTCCCTAGTACCCCATCCCAAGCACCATACAATCCCACCCACTACTGCCATTCAACTCACTCCCCTCCCAATCATGTCTCTGGTGCCCCATCCAGAGAATCACACAATCCCACCAGCTGCTCTTATTCAACCCACCCACCCACCTCCTGATTGTGTCCTCCACTGCTCTGTCCTGAGAACCACATAATGAACCCCACTGCTGCTATTCAACCTGCCCACCTTCCACTCATATTCACGATGGTCCATCTTCCTGACTGCTGAGAACCACACAATTATTTCCCCTTGCCATGCAGGGTGCCCATTTCCAGTGCTGGATACCACCCCAAAACACTATAAACTTCACCTGCAGTGGATGACCAACCCTGCACCACTAGCATAAGTAAGTTTATGGGAACAGCAAGTGGCTAACCTTACTGCCAGTATCTCCCCTCCAACCCACATTTGTCCTCCCACCCCATGCTCACAGTTTGATACTGGGTTGCCCACCCCAGTGCCAGCAAGCAGCCAATGACCTGAAAAGAAGAAAACAGTCTCTCATCATCATGTTCCTCATGGTCTTGTTCTTCATCATCTGTTTGTTCCTCTGGCCCTTTCACCCCATGCCCACCATGCCACACAGGTTAGCACCTACAACCCCACACCCCCAAAACCCTTCACTTACCTATCTGATCCATGTCTGGTGATGGCATGTATTGCTGCTTCCAATGCTGAATACAATCTAAGAGAAGCAAGGTAAGTTTGGTTAATGGCTTTTTAATGTATGTTTGAACTTTTACTCATAACTTTGTCATGTTTTACCATTGCTACACCAGATTTTCAAGATAGCCTTTTGTGGACCCCACCTCATGAACAATGTAGGTATATTTTTCCCCAAAACATGTTTTCACAGTTGCTCCAAGAAATCACCTTTTAGATGAGATTTAATAAATTCTGCCTGTCTTGTTCATAAGGTAGGGTCATCAAAAGGCATTGCTGAAAATTTGTGGCCAAAATGTCAAAAAAACAACAACGGTATGAAGAAAAGTTACTGTTTTTCAAAGTCTACTCATACTGGTGTGATTTTTACAGATTTTGGCCCCACAATTTCAACATAGCCCTGTTGTTACCCCACCTCATGAACATGACAGGTGTCACTTTTCAAATCCCCTCTGAAACATGTTTTTGCAGTCCCTGTCTGGCAGCATTTTATAGATTCCACCTTTCTTGATCATAAATGACTATGTTGAAAATTTGGGGTCAAAATAAAAACAATGAAGTTATGAAGAAATAATTAATTTTTCCAGTGTTTATTCATAACTTTGTTATTTTTGAATAGTTTGCCTACAGATTTTAAACATTGCCCCAGTGTTACTCCACCTTATGAGAATGACAGACATCATTTTTCAAATCCCCTCAGACACAAGTTTTTGCAGTCACTCTGCCAAAATCACCTTTTAGATTGGATTAAAAAAATCTACCTGTCTTGATCATAAGGTGAGATCATAAAAAGAGTATGGGTGGGATATTCAAAGCAGTTGTGCATGGTGCAACTGAGTTGCACTGGCGCAAGTGTGGATGTGTGCCAAGGAGTGAAATTCAGCAGGAGCCATTGCACAGCACAAGTCCCATTGCGCCAATGCACAACCCTAATGAATGCATGCATAAGAGCAGGGGGCATGCCAATGAATATGTGGCACAGTGCGATATTCAACCACTGAACCATGGTGCAAGTGTGGAGCAACTCCCAGATGCACAGAGCAGACTTGAACCTATAAATACAGGGTGCAAGCACACAGACAGCACTTGTGCCAGGGGCAAGGGAGAGAGAGAGTGGAATGAGAAGGTGGAGGGACAGAAACAGACAGAGCTTGTGATGGGGCAGAGTGACTGGCACAGGCAGCCACAGGGGTGTGGGACAGAGGTGGCAGTTGAGAGCGAGCCAGGGCTGAAGGAGTGAGAGGGAGAGGCAGGCAATGTGCCACGCATTGCACTAGGGTGGAAAACAGCCCACAGCAGCTGACCACCCAGGGGGAGACAGGACATCAGGGGCCATGGCCAGTACACCCTTCCTAATGGAAGCCATAATGAGGGGTGTGAGGAGGCAGGAAAAACAGCGACATGGCCATGGAAGGGCCAGTTAGTGGTATGCCTGGAACAGGTGGTACTGCGCCTGCACCATCTTTGAGAATAACACTGATACAGAGATTGTGGGCTGGCATCACCTGCACAGGGCTATTCTGAGGCAGCTCTGTGAGCTCTGCAGTGAGGAGATGCAGGCACCCCCAAGGCGGAACCGCACAATGTCTGTGGAGACAAAGGTAACAGCAGTCATGTGCCTGCTCACCACGGGCACCTTCCAGACACCAACAGGGGACACCACAGGCATAACCCAGTTGGCCACGTCATGCCTCCTCACACAATTCCTCAACGCCCTGCTGCCACATGCTTTGGAATACATCTAGTTCCCCAGCACACAGGCAGAGTGTACATCAACCATGCAGGACTTCCACAGGGTAGCACAAATGTCTGGTATGCTTGGGGCCATTGACTGCACCCATGTGGGCATCCACATGCCACCTGGCCCTGAGGGCATTGTGTACATTAATGGGAAGAGGTTCCCCAGTGTCAACTGCCAGGTGGTGTGCAATGCCAAGGGGTGCATAACCAATGTCTGTGCTACACACCCTGGGAGTGCACATGATGCATTCATCTGGCACAGCTCTGTGCTGTGCTGCAGGTTCGAGCATGGGGACATCTCCACGGGCCACCTAGTGGGTGAATATGGGATGACCAAGGGGTGCTGGGCAGAACAGGGCATGGGATGGTGGCAGGCAGGGTGGGTGCTCTGGTGAGGGTGGCAGGGAGAGGCAAGGGGCACAGCAACAGTGGAAACAAGGCTAACCATGTCATTATCCACACAGGTGACAGTGGCTATCCATTCAGGTCCTGGCTGCCCACCCCCTACTGGTGCCCATCATCCCCAGGAGAGGAACGGTATAATGAGGCACATGCCAGCACATGGAACATCATTGAGCATGTATTTGGGATGCTGAAGACACGGTTCTGTTGCCTGGACAGGTCTGGCAGTGCCCTACAGTACAGCCCCTTGAAAGCCTGTGGCCTATTCCTGGCCTGCTGCATACTGCACAACATGGTCATTGACCATGGGATAGCTGTTGAGGCTAATGAGGGGGACAGCAGTGGGGACAATGAGGGCAATGGACCAGAGGGTGGTGGACAGCCCCCCGGGTGGAGGGATCCCCAGCTCCAGGGGATGGCACACCAGCACAGGGACACAATCGCACAGGAGCACTATGGTGCACACAGGTAGATGGTGCAACACCCATGCACTGGTCACACACACAGGTACAGCACACAGGCAGGGGCATGCATGGCAATGGGTATGCACACACAGAGGTATGGTGCAGGGGTGGGGGTGTCAATGCCACACAGTCACACACAACTGCACAGCACAACACACACACACACACACACACCACACATGCCCAGGTGCTGGCATGCGGTGGGGATCAGATGCAGTGCACCAGTGTACAGATGCAACTGGTGCAGATCCGCTCTCATCATGCTCACGCCACATGGGCCAGCAGCTGGGCAGGCATGCACACTGGTGGCATGTGGCACAACACACAGGTGCCACACCGGGGGTATGCACACACACACACACACACCACCCATGCACACAGGGCAGCAGCAGCAGACTGCAGCCAGGGCAACATGCACGTCAGGTCTGCTGTGGGGAACCATGACCACCGCAGCCACATAGGTAGCAATGCCAGGGCCAATCGGCAGCCACAGGCTGTGCATTGGCCACAGGGAGTGCTTGCAACAGCCCCCCAAGGGTTGTACTGTGGGATCACAACTGGGTCCACGCAGGGGTGTGTAGGTACCCAAACAGGCTCACCCCAGAAATGCCCGGGATGCCAACAGCAGAGCCCAGCATCGACAGGGAGAGTGTCACTCACTGCCGGGATCATGGGGTGGATAGTACACTATGCGGTATCCAAGGTGGCCAGCTACGCCCCATGGCAGGCAGCATTGCAAGGCCATCCATTATCGCATTGGCTATGCAATCTTGGGATGCGGTCGTGTCCTCCCACAAGCACTGGATAGCTGCCAGGAGCTGCACAGTGCCTCTATTGCACTGCTCGGCTGCCTGGCACACTTCTGCATGCAGTGCATGCACCCCAGCAGAAAGCAGCACCTGTTGCTCCACAGAGGCCTACAGCAGACGGGTGTGCTCTGCCAATGGGTCATGCCCAGGGGATCCTGGGTGTGGTGCCATCCCTCTGGTGGTGAATGACCACACTGCACAGCCCCCATTCAGATGGATGCTGCACAGTGGAGTCCCCATGGGGTGGGTCACTCTCAGGCACCCCAGGTGGTGGACCCCATGTCCAGCTGCCCTATGGCCCCCGCTGCCTGCTGCTGCCTTTGTGGCTGCTGAACACTTCCCAGTGCCTGTGCAGCCACACCACCACCACCACATGGCACTGCTGTGGCAATGCACACAGCAGCACCCACAGTGGTGGCAGGCCGCTGTCCCACCACTGTCAGGCCACTGAGCGCACTGCCACTGATGGTACCTGGTATGGGTGTTTCCACTGCAACACCACCCATGCTGTCCAGTATGATGGTCAGGTCATCATCAGTGTCAGACCCCAGCCTGATCTGTGTCTCTACACAGAAGACACCATGGCTGGCATCCTGCAGAAACACATCCAGGGCCTTGTCCGACCCCATGCCCAGGACATCTGGCTGAACAGTGGTGGCGTGCTGCAGCCAATCGAGCCCCTGGATGCCCGTGGAAGTGGATGGCTGGTTGTCCAGGATGGGGCCTGCCTCCACGGCTGCTGCTTGTGCCCCATCCACTGCATGCAGGCGTGCTGGTGCTGAAAGAAAACAGATGTGTTAGTGATGCATGGCCCCATCCCCAACCTCCACCAGCCCCATCCTCCCCACCCACTGCCTGCAGTGTGAGCCCAACATACATACCATGCAGTGATGGGCTCCATCCTGTCTGAAAACCACCACCTGGCACACCCTCGACAGTACTGCAGTGCATGGTGGCCTCCACCAGCTCCTCCTGTGCCGTGAGCTGTGGCACATCAACAGGCCCCCCTCCAGTGGCTGTCCAGGCTGCACGTATGGCTGACACCTTATCCTTGATGTGGCTTTTATCGATGCCCACCTTCATCCTGCACTTCTGCATAGACTGCTGGTGGCTGCCCTGCTGGTTGACACACGCTGCCACCTCCTCCCAAGCCGCAGCCCTGGCCTGTGGTGTACCTGTGGCACCACTGAGCATTGGATCCCTGTTGAGGTAGGCCTTGAATAGGGCATCGGCCTCTGCCTTGGTAAAGTTGGACCTGCGTTTGTGAGCAGGCCCATGCTCCTCACTCTCCTCATGCTCCGACATAGTGCTACCTGTGGATGTAGACATGTGAGTCAGTGTCAGCAGCTGGCTAACCCATCCACCCTGCTGAGCTGGCTGGGCTCAGCAGCAAGCGCAACTTACCTCAGATGGTTGCAATACCAGTCCATGGCCTGTGCTGTTCTGAGGAGCTTTTATAGCACAATGCATGCAAATAAGCATTGGCGCAATGGTAATGACATGCTAATTTCAGCAGTGCCGTGCACTGGCTGATGAGCTCATTTGCATGTGGTGGCTGAATATTGCATACTTGCTCCATGCGCAATGGAATTGCTCTGTAGCAAGTCATGGTGCAATGGCCAGGCATGTGCAGCACACAGGACCGCAGGGTGCATGCGTCAGGCAGTGTGCTACCACCTATTGCACACTGTGCAATCTTTGCGTAATAGGGGCCATGGTGCACTGTGCACCATGGCTCTATTATGATCATGCACAGTGTGCGTGGTGACCCTGACCCTACTGTGACCTTTGACCCCTTGGGACTACACCACCATGTGTCTGTGAGTCCATGCCCATTTTGTGCATCTCCAGCTATGAGTGATTGGTGGACACAGCACATGCCTCCACGAGGCATGCATCCCATGCATGTTGTGCACATATGTGCCTCTGGCTGCCATTTTGTCTCCACATGTAGCAGCGGTTGTGATGGTGCAGCAAGGAGTTTGATGGGCCCATAATTGGTCCAACATTGAGCTAATCAATCTGAAGGCCTGTGTGCAGCCACATGCACCAGTGCTGTTTGGGCAGGTGCCCCTACAACAGCCCAGGATGGAGGTCTGGCAGGCTATCACTGCCAGGCTAGTGCAGGACACCAGGGTGGCCAGAACCAGTGATCAATGCCATCACTGGTATGGGGATCTCATGAGGTGGGACCTAGAGCACCTGAGGAAGCTGCAGGCATGCATCCACAGAGGGGCCGTGCCATGGGCAGGTAAGTCATCCCATGCTGCATGTGTGCCCTAGCACTGTACTGTGGTGATGGTTTGGCTGCCTGGCATGCCCTGCAGAGGGGTACACTGTTGAATACTTGCTCCATGCACAATGGAACATTGCAGTGTGCATTACAGAGTGGCATTGCTGGCCACAGGTTGCGTTGCACTACAGCCTTGTGGGACATGTCAGGCAGGGACACATGCTGTGCACAGGGGTGGGGTGGTGGGCACATGCTGTGGGTGTTCTCTGATGTGTACCTGTCTTTGTTCCATTCCCAGGACCTGAGGATCACTGCCAGGCAAGGGTGGCAGGTGTACCATGGCAGGCACAGCAGGCTGCAGCAGGACCCAGCGGTCACAGAGGTGCAGCAGTGGGTTAGGTACAAGCAGTGCCACAGTGGGTAGGTAGGCACTGTTGCATTCCTGTGCACATTACCAGGTGGTCAGTGGGGGTGTGAGTGCATCCATGGCCACCTGTGCTATGTGCTGTGGTAGCTGTGTTTTGCACACTGTGCATGGTTCATGCCACTGTGGGGCAGCCATTGCACATGTGTACCAGCTGTTGGTGGGGTGGGTGTGCACCCGGCTGCCACTGTTGTTGCTGTGGCGCTGCTGGTGCCTGTGCTGTCTGACTGTTGCTGCGCAGTCAGGTGGCAATTGGGCAGCATTGTTCACTGCTGTGCACTGTCATGGTGTGCTTGGTTGCTGGCAGGCACTGGCCCACCCCCTGTGGGTGGCCAGGGTGCCACTCCAGGGGTGTGTGTTCCCACTGTCCATTATGCACAGTGGGTGGGCATGGTATCTTGAGACCTTGCACTGATCACCTGTCCTGTCCTTTGTCATAGGCATCCGACAGAGTTCAAGACTGCACCTTTACTGCAGGCTGCTGTGCCAAGTAACCTTGATTACCTCGACAACCCTGGAAGTGGCCCAGCAGGTTCACTGGATTATGCTGGTGGACTGGCGGAGGAGGAGACATCAGGCAGCAGTGGGCTGTGGCCACCCTTAGTTCAATCCCAGCCATTCCCTATTACCCCTGCTGTCCCTTCCCCATTCGTCCCCTTCCCACTGTACAGCCCCTGTTTCCTGTCCCCTTCCCTCACTTTCTGACCCTTTCCCACCCCTTGCACTTGTATATAGTTGTGTTGAATAGAGATATTTTGCTTACCTGCCTGTGACAGTGTCTGCTTTGCAGCTGGCATGAGGAGCCATGCTGCAGTGGTGTGGTGTGTGTCTGTGTAGTGTGCATGTGTCGGTGTGCGGGTCATGCATCATGGTGTCATGCATCGTGGTATCCTATCCCTTGGTTGGTGGCTGTGCCTTGGGGTGGCCATGGGGCAGCTGTCCGGGATATATGGCATGTGTGTGCTTGGGTGTTGCTTGCTGGGGTCTGAGTGGGTGGGGGCACAGCATGCATGAGAGGGACTCCATTGGTGGCCCTCCATTGGCCATTGGTGCCACCTGTTGCCTGCTTTCTGTGCCACAGTTGTGTTCTGGGGTGAGGGTGTCTAGGTGCCTGTGTGTGCCCTGCTGGTGGTGGCCACCTGTGGCCTGACACTGCATCTCTGGCACTGTCCTGGGTGTATTCCTCTGCTGTGTCCCACACTTTTATTCTGCTGCTGTGCTCCCACCATTGCCTGGGGCTAGTCTTTGTGCACCATGGCGCATGTCTGGTTGTGCTGTGGTGCATCTCTGGATGCACTATGGTGCATGTCTGGTTGCACCATGGCACAAGTCTGGTTGCTCCATGGCACATCCCTGCCATAGTCAGCCATGTTGCACTGGCACATTTCGCCATGCACAAATTTTGAATATGGCACTCATTGCACCATGGACCATAGTATTTGTGCTGCACTGGACTTGCACTGGCCTTTGGTGCATTTCTGAATATCTGGCCCTATATATATATATATATATATATATATATATAAAATATGGGGTCAAAATATGAAAATAAAACTAAGTTGTAAGGAAGTATTGACTTTCTCTGTTTATTCATAACTTTGCTGTTTTAAATTTTGGCCTCAGATTTTCTACTTATCCTTTATGTTTTCCCCCATTAACATTGTCAGGTGTCATTTTTTGAATCCTCTCTGAAACATGTTTTTGCAGTCACTCAGCAAATCATCTTTTAGATGGGACCCATCTGTCTTGCTCATAATGTGAGGTCATAAAAAGACTATGTTGATTATTTGAGGAAAAAATCTCAGAGCTCAATGAAACTTTGCATCTCCACTGTGCTAGCCTGAGTGAATACAGCAAAAAAAAAATTTGTACAAGCAGGACCTCATTGATAATTACAGATTGCATCTTAGTTGGCCGATCATGGGAAACTACATTTTAAAAATTGAATTAAAGCAAGCTGTGTAACCATACCATTACACCTGTAATACCAGGTAGATGCAGCATCTACACAGAGAATAATCAGGGTTACACCACCAGTAGGCTCTTTGCCTCTCTTCCCACCCACAACGATTGGGTTGGGTACACACAGGAACCTTCAGAATTACCTCCCCAATCAAATTGCTGTGGGAACTGTATGGAAGAGAGAGAAAGGCTGCACCAGACTGAACCAGGAGTCCACTCTCACTAGCCAGGCACCCTATTTACCAGCCTTGGCTACCAGACACTGCACCCATTGTTGCCACTACCATAGGGTGATAGGCAATTTGCATGCAATGTCTGCTTCTAGTGTGTGTGTGTGGAAAGGAAATAGACAATCACTCTGCTCCTCCCTTAGCCTTACTTCTCCAGTACTAATAATATGCTCACACCTTTCCCATTTGTTTCTATTGCAGGACCTACCCTTCCTCCGGGCAGCTCACCAGCTCCAAACCCCCCACCAGGTGACCTCCCAACAAATAAGGTACCCAGTTGAGCTTTCTTGTGGAACAGTTGTTCCATGACTGTTACAGCTGATCTGGTAGCTCAGTGGTTGTGCTACTGCTTGCTATGTTGGCAATGTGTACTGGGGAATGAGTGCGAGCTGTTGGGGGCTGGCTAGGGGAGGAAGGACTGAGCATCTGAGGGACTCCTTTCATTCCTCAGGGTAGGGTGGACACTGTTCCCAGTGAGTGACTGTTGACTGGTGGAGACTGATTGGCAGCATGGTCAGGAGCACCAGTAGAGGAGGAGATGCCATAGAACACTTGTCACATGTGTGCTACCAAAGTACGTGTGACCACCTCATTGCATGCCTTTATTGGGCAGGAGAAAAATGCCAGCCATCCAAGCTGGCACCCAGGCTCTCACAAAATCTACATAGATGGTTAGCCACCACATTGTGGTCATGGGTCCTGGGTAAGTGGTGGATACCTGTAAACCTATGAGAGGATCAGTGGCTGACTGAATTTAGTGGAAACCTGTGCTTCATATGCTAGTGGGCATGGACATTCTTAACAGGATGGGGTACTTAAA
The DNA here is from genome assembly GCA_016271365.2 of Neoceratodus forsteri. NCBI lineage: Eukaryota > Metazoa > Chordata > Ceratodontiformes > Ceratodontidae > Neoceratodus > Neoceratodus forsteri. The sequence goes on from CM028133.1 coordinate 638,237,846, forward strand.
AAGGAAAGGGACTAAGCCTAGATTGAAAACATCATCAGACTGCGATGACGTTAAAAAATATATTTCCAAGAATCAGCATGGCTTCAAATCAAGAATTTATCACTGCCAAACTAGTGGTCAAGATTAATAAAATGTGAGTGTCTTTAGTACTATGCTCTAAGTGCACCATGGCTGAAATACAGTATGTGCCAGGCTGATAAAAGATACATGGCTTGGTGAGCTATGACAAGTCTATTTGGTATTGGCATGCAGTTTTACTGAAGGCTTAATCACCCCCACAAATAATCTAGCAAGGTAAAATTCCTAGTTGTCACCCTGTTTTTGATTTCCCCCGATTAGCATGTGATATATTGCAAAAATCATTGATCCAACTTAAGGACAATTATCCAGTATATCTATGTTATTCTATCCTATACATAAACTTTGTAAAATTAAAAAAAAAATCTTTCTCCAGAACAAAGCACTATACTCATAACTGACCTTTTCTGAGCACACACTGTTGAACCAATGCTACAAAATCTTTAAGCCTTTAAGCCTTCAGAATAATTCACATAATCATATACCCATATACCCACTGACCTGCTTCAGTCTCTTGCTCTTACCATCAGTAAAACTCTTTAAGGGTGAAATGTAAATTAAATTAACTAATTTGTATACTATTCTCATTTCAAATTGGTTTAGCATGGAGTTTCAGCATCCAATAGTCTAAAGATAAAATACCTCCAGTAGTTACTACTAGATACTTTCAATCATGTTGCAATCATGTTGCTCAGTTCTGCAAGGACTGCATATGAAGATTCGAGGAGGCCAGAATTCACAGTGGTCACACCTATTGCCTCAGACAGTGACTTCCTGCCATAATGTGTTTACACTACCTGCTAAGTAGAGTGACTCAGCCCTTGCATTTACCTTATTAAAGTGCCATACCAGGAAAACAACACCTACAGTGATAGCAGTCAGTTCAGCAAGTTATCTATGAGATTCTCTGAAAATACCCAGAGAAGACATTTCTGAAAATATTTGGTGCTGTTAGTTCTGTGGGAATGCTCACAAAAATCTCCTTAGAGATCTCTAGAGATTTTGGAAAATAACTTGCCAAATCAACTGCTACCACAGTAAAATAGGTTAATTTTAAAAGATTAAAAGAGACTTTATCTGGAAAAAATGTCTGCAGCCTGGATACTGAGATAGTCCATTTAAATCAGGGAAATAATGCCAATGCCATCATCAAATTCTGCATGTCTAGTCAGCTCAGGATATGCAACATACCTTTGATGAGTTGTCTGGAAGGAATCTGGACCAGTGGAAACAGGGTACTTTTTGTATTGGTACTAGAAGAACTGAAGGGTTTCAATTATTACATTGACTCTGGGAATTTGTGAGGGATAGCCACTGAAATCCTATGTTCAATAATCTTGTTAATGTGTGGTATGAACTTCAGTTAAGTGTGAATTCCCATCAAATTTTAATAAATAACCAATTATCACCGAAGTAAAAGCTATGCATAAAAGTAATATGGTGTATAATAAACTTCTGAATACCATCTAATCTATTGCATTTTCCATGGTTAAGGGTGCATTTGAATTTATATTTTTTACAACCCTATCCCTCCTTTTGTTATGTTCTACAGTTAGCCAGGGTCCATCACTTTGTAACTGAAAGTAGAACTAAGAAGTGGTTGTAAATTGTAATTAGTACTGCATCTTTAACAATTGGAGTAATTATTTTTAACAAAATAGACTGAGGATGGACTTGGGAGCAGTGCTATATACAATGTTGCTGTAGACAAGGATAGGTAGAATTATCTTTGTCACAATCTCTCTATGAGCAAGAAGCAGGGTACTTGCTTTGTTCCTGTAAAGTGCCCCAAGCTTATGGTGCAGCATCTTGTTGATGGTGTCCACATGAGTAGAGAAGTCCAGATTAAAATTCAACCATACACCAAGGTATTCTAGCATCTCTTATGGTAGGAGTTTAATATTTAGAATGATTTAATATTTTAAATTGATTGCACTTAAAAAGAAGGTAATAGTCTGGGAAGAAAAACATTTGAACTGTTAATTAATATTGAACATTTTTGTATTGGGAGTATATAGGGTAAAAAGAGTCTTCATGCAGCTCCAGGTCTCATTTATGAAGAATATGAATTAAAAGTACTTCAAATACCACTTCAGATAAACTAATTCTAATCATCTACATACTACAGTGCCAATTTATTTCAGTCTTAATCTGCTGTGAACGCATTCTCTACCACTAAAAAAACAATCTCCTTGCGTGCAGTTCTAAAAACCTATTGGCTACACATTTCATTTAAACATAACAGATGAATTACACAACACAGTTTAATGCTGATAGCTAATCAGTAACTGATATGTAGTTTTTGATTTCAGCACTCTCTTCTACAAGTTCTTAATATATTATTTTCAGAATGAATGTTAATATCTTCTGTGAACAATACTACACAACATGGTGTGAGTTGTGCTGGATTAAACTGATATTTCCTGTTGCTGTATTTGTGGGTGCCTTGAAACATGGAAGCAGGTGACAGGATTTAGTAGCTCTCAGGGTGCAATTTGGTTGGGGTTCCACAAAACAATACCAAACTATAGTTTGTACTGGATTAAACAATGGTTCTCAACCAAACAGACTTAGGGGTTTTCAGAACACATTTTATAACTAAAGACAGCTCTTATACTAGAATAAAGTGGAACCATTATGGCTAAGGGCTTTAGTCAGTGAGGTCATCATTGGTTAGTGCAGTAAGGGCTGGGGAGCTGGTGGCAATAGTGACAATAGTATAATTAAATTTGAAGTGAAAGAGGATTATACTTCAGAGGCCATGTGATCTTCCCCCAAAGAAAGGAAAGAGTCTTTAAATAGCTAAATCTTGCTGGCAGGACTCACACCCTGGTATATACCAGATATCAGAACATGAGCTGTGGGATTGAAGGATGTCTCTGCTGCCTCACTTTTAACCCTACTGAGACACTATGGAATCAAGGCGTGGTGTACTGGTAAGAGTAGGGTTCCCCATTGTTGGCCAATAAATCAGGTATAGGCAGGCGATGAAATGGGGAGATTGATGCCGATTAAGGCCATATGATGGGTGAAAACAGAGTGGAAAGAAGATGCGGGGAAAAGAAAAAGTAAAACAGGCACTCACAATGCAGATTCATGATACAAAAAAGATGAATCATAAATAAAGTTAGATGGAGGCACACAAAGGAATGTGCTTTCATTTAAAGCCTTTGTTTTGACTCTGCACTCTGTATGTGCTTAGATTGTGTAACTATTGTTAGAATTTGTGCCTGGAGACAGTTTTCAATTGTTTCTTGCTGTATCTGTATCTGTGTAACATATCTGCATTCTTGTTTGTGTTATACTTGATGCGGAAACTTTGAAAGAGCTTTCTGCTCAAAGGTGTTAATCCAAGATCTCAATAAAGTGTTTATGAAGATTACATTTACCGCCAGTGTGAAAATCTAAGATTTTAAGGTACTTGGGACAATATTTTACCACCAAATCCCCCCTTCTAGAAATTGGCCCAGCATCTGGAAACACCTATATAAATACATTAAATGGGATAGGTACAGACTCATGAAATACTACATTAACCACAATTTATACTATACACTATTTAAACTTCACCAAATGGGGGCTTTACTCTCCAGTCAATGTCCAAAATGTCAACAAGCACCTGCTGATTTATTCCATATGTTATGGGCCTGCGACAATGTTAATTCATTCTGGATGGATATTCAAAATCATCTTAACCCTTTACTTATGTGTGCTGACAAATTTAATCCTGAAATCTGTATTTTGGGTGATTATAGGGAGGTTCAAGGGTCGCAGCAGAGAGCCCATATTGCTTTAATTACTGTCTGTGCTAAAAAAGTAATACTAAGGCATTGGTTAGACACATCTATTCCCCTCTATTTAGAATGGTTCAAGGAAATCATATTTGCCATACAGGCAGAACTCATAATTGCAGGAGCCACGAATAGACTAGGAGGATACAAAACAAAGATGGGAAATGCTGCATACTCTTATATCGATACGAAAGACCCAATCCATACTTATCTTTACTGGTGTTCTTTATGATGGTTATATCTACCAGGTATAACCCTGTAGCCAGTACTTCATATCTACATTTTTCATAACAGTTCTTAATAAAACCATGTGGCAGACTGGGCTGGGGTGGGAGGGAGGGGATGCATACAACTTAACCATATTACAGTTTTTCCTTTTTGACAGTAACCTGTCACTGAATGCAATAATTCACGTAATTGTCTATTACCAGTTGTTCTTCACACAGCATTGTCATGTTGTCTGTATTGAATGTTGTTAAATATCTAAAATGAATAAAATTTATTAAATTAAAAAATTATTTTAGGGTACTGTTCTACAGAAATACTAGCAAGATTTGGGCTTTACACTTTGAGAATAAGGACATTTTGAAAGTAAGTGTTTGTAATTCTGAAGGGAAGAGCATAATCACTGTAAATGTGAGCAATTATTCACTTTGATGTGGTATCAAATTTGAAAGGGCATGAGTCTAAAAGTAGTCAGACAGTTTTTTAGCTAAGCTGAATGGGCGAGCCTTTACTTTACTTTGCTTTTGTGATGATAGACACTGAAATATTTGCTGTTCTTTGTTAACTTTGAACTCTCTTCCTGATAGGAATGGTAGGTAGGTAGGTACACGTTTATTGTTCAGTTTTTTTTTAAATGATAATTACAATACAGAAAAATACAAAAAATATACAGTATATAAGGCACTTATTATACAATATAATAGAGGTCCAGGAATACATAATCACTGATCATGATCAGGGCCACTGGGAAATTGCAGAATTTTTTAGCAGATTTTGTGGGAAATTTGCAGGACTTTTTTCTCCCAAATTTTGTGGGGATTTTGTGGGACTTTGCATGTATTTTGTGGGGATTTTGTGGGCTACTGTGCACACATTTTCCTCTGTGAGTTAAAAGTATGTGTTTTCAATTTCATTTGCTTTGTGATGCATATTAAAGCCAGCCATCAAAGGGTGTAAGTTTTTATTAAAAAACGCACAGACATAGACATAAAAGGTATGTTTTTATTAAAAAACACACAGACACACACACAAGGACTGATCAAAAAACAGTATACATTATAATAGTAGCATCAATGTCAAATCAATAGTATCACCACCATCAGTTTGTCAAATCAGAAGTCTAATAATCCAAACAATAAACAGTACTAGTATTCTACAGTAAAAGAATAGTACCACCACCACACCAGATCATCAAGAAAGGATTTTTACATCATAGAATGAGCAGTAATTGTTATCCAACTGAGATCTTTAGAATTTCTTATTGTGCTTCAACATAAGAAGTAGTCTAGTGTCGTCATCTGTCAAACTTTGCCGATTATCTTTTAAAAGGTCTGCATACAGTGAAAAAGTCCGTTCAACACCTGCTGTGCTTATGGAAAGCCAGATATATCTTTTTGCCACAGCAGCAAGATGTGAAGTGTATCACTTTGTGCTTCCCACCACTCACAAATATTAAAATCATCACTGGCTACTGACTGGGCAAAAGTTCTGTACCCATGCCACTGAAAGTTTGAAACACCAGCCAGAGATGGTAGTTCCTGGGTGTAGTTTGCGTTTTCCTTGTCCAGTGTTGGCAGCTGCTTTGGATCAAAGATTTGGGCAGCTTTGAATGTGTTGATTGAGGGATGAGATTTTAAAATATGGTCAAGTTTCTGACTGCTGCCCAACATAACTTTTTGAAAAGGTTCACACAGTTTTGATTTTTCTGTAACTGAAAGCGGGACAACATTTCTACTGTATTTGTTCTGTATTCAGTTTCCCCTGCATTGGCACAGAAGTCCAAAAACAAATGCATATTTTGCACCCTTCCAAATATGGAGTGTTCCTGTGGCTGGCTGCATAACTGCAATTGTAGAATAAGGTTAATGAGTTCAGGAGAGTGTTCCACCACAAAAGTGACTTGTGTTACCAGCTCTGCTGCTTTGCCTTTTAATAAGCATTTCAGGTGCTTCAAGGTTACTGTATTGGATTGCAGCATTCTGACAAATTATGTTAACACAAGCAAATAGTCTGCCAAATACTGAACAGCGTTAACCTAGGAGCACCACCGAGTTACCACTGCATATACCGGCATCTTGGGTACAATGCCCTGCTTGGATTCCATGAAGGCAAAGTACTGATGCCTATGCATTGGGCTCTGGAAAAATATTTTTTAACAAGGGAAACAGGTGTTTAAGTCTTCCAGTGTGTCCACCCAGACCTCCAAGACCAAATTGAGGAAGTGAGCAATGCAAGTGACATGCACTGCATTCGGTAGGACACAGGACAGCACAGTTTCAAAAGCCTAGTGCATATAATGTGCACTGTCTGTGACAATGGCAAAGACTTTATTGAAGTTCACCCCATTGGCATTTAGCACTTTTAGCAGAGCTTGGGATGATGTGATGTTGCTCACACGATCCAAAAACTCCACACCAGTTAGGAGTGGCTGCTCCCCAACATTCAGCAAAGGCTGTGCCAAAATAGCCAACACGCTACATCCACAGGCATCTGTTATCTCATCCAGGTGGCTCCATGACATAATGGCAAAATAATATTGGCGAAACTCTAAATGGCGTTTCCTAAATAGCGCATACAATAATGGTGCACCGAAAGTTTGCCAACATGCTTTTTCAATGCATTGCACTCAGTTACCCAAAGGTTGTAAATAAACCACCTAGTCACCTGTTGTGCTAGTGAGGGGCTGTGCCCCAACCCCCTCATGGGGGGGCTGTGTCCCCCAGACCCACACTATCTCTAAGATTACTACTCCGAGGTGCACCTGGACACAGGGGCAGGTTAGCACCTTGGAGCAGACATTTAATCCCTATCACCATTTATTTAGGGTTGCCATTATCACTTTCACCATTTTGGAATCGCCATTTCAGAATCACCATATTTGACTTGCCGTTATGATGTGCTACCATCCAGGTAAATAAAGACATCTTGATACTTCACCACCTCTTTCAGGGACTGTTCATGATCAGGTCAAAGTTCTTGGAGGTATGTGCTCTGAAGCTGTGCTGGTCCAGGAAGACTACTGCCTTGTTTTATGTGCTTCTTTAAGAAATCTTGAAATCTGGAAGCCTTCTCCAGTGGTATGTGTCCACACGGATCGAACAGTGAATGAAGTCCAGAACAAATTCCTTTTGTTTAATGGATGATTCCATTGTTCAGCTGAAACAAGAAGTCAGTGACTGCTACCATAGAGGTGTGCCTAAAAAAAAAAAAAAACTCAAGATGTAATATTTTACAGGGAAAAATAAACTGTGCCTAGAAAACAAAGCAAACAAGATTTAATATTTTACAGGGAAAAACAAACTGTAGGCCAGCCCAGTGGCATGGAGGGCTGAGGAGCTGTGAGCCTTACCTCCTGCCATGCCTGACAACCTGTTTGGAAACAAGATCAGGTCAGCAGGGGTCAGTGGGGAGGGAGTGGATCGAGTGTCCAATTGACTGCTCTCTTCTCTTGAGTGGGAGTGGGAATCTGCTATCTTGCTCTTTTGCTGCTGCCACCTGTTAGAGGCCTGGTGGTAGTACTGAACTGTAGCAGCAAGGAGGGAGGACACAGGAACAAGGCACGCATGCACACCGTGAGGGAATGGGGTTCCATGGTGCCAGAGAGAGGTGAGATAGACTTGGGAGGTGGGGATAGAGCAGATACCAGCCACCTGAGGTGCACCCAGGTGGGGAGGGAATCTGCTGTCATGCTCTTTTGCTGCTGCTGCCTGTTAGAGGCCAGATGGTAGTGCTGAACTGTAGCAGCAAGGGGGGGATGCAGAAACAAGGCACCTGTGTACATGGTAGGCAGGATGGGTTTCCATGGTGCTAGAGAAAGGTGAAATGGACTTGGGAGGCAGGGGCAGAGCAGATGTCAGCCACCTAAGGTGCATCCAGGAGGGGAAAACAGAATATGTAAAAAATAAAATAACTGCAAACATCTTATTGAGTAGTACTTACTTTGCATGTTTTTCTTTGCAGCTTCTTTTCTTTCCAGCTGTTTCTGTAACTTCGTATGCATGTCAACTGTATGCTTCTGCACAAAGTCAATTGTGTGGGTACAAGCACGACAAAACTGCAATCCTCCATTCTTGTAAAGATTCTCCAGATACAATTTAACCCAGTCGTGGGCAAGCACAAGATATGAGACATGACAGTCCTTGGCATCTTTGCAAGAAACATGGAAGCACTTTGGTGGCAGTGTAGACATGGTGTAGTTTAACTAAAACAAAATTGAACCAAAAAAAAAAAAAGAATTGGAAGAGACCATCAGTGCGTAGAGGGAGGAGAGCTTTCCTTGGGGATATTTGATCCTCCAATATCACACCACTAGCTTGTATCCCACAGTGTTCTAAGCTGGGCAGATTTGTCTCAAAACCTCAGCTCCTGGAGTTGCCTTGTCATGGCGCTGAGCATGCCCATAGACTTAAATATTATCCATGGAACCAAAGACTCCAGAAATTCTGTTTTTTTCTTGTGACCTCTCAATTTCTCTTTAATATGGGCACTATGTAGAATACAGGATCAAGGTATTATGTCATGTCAGCTCAGCCCATCCATCCATTCTCCAACCCACTGGAGCGACACATGGGTGAACCACAGGAGTGACACATGGACTAGCCATAGGAGCAGTGCATGGACTAGCCACAGCAGCGACACATGGACTAACCACAGGAACAAAGCACTCTGAGGAATCACAACAGCAAGTCATGGACACACCACGGGAGTGAGGGATTGACCCAGGATACTGCCACACATGATGAAAAAAACTTGTTCTGTGCCATTCTCCGCTCCACTCTGCTCCTTCACCAAAGGCAAGAACAATTGTTTTCACCATGTGTGCCAGTCTGCCGGACCCACCCCTCCACTCCATCTCTGAGGGACCACAGCAGCAAGTCATGGACACACCACAGGAATGAGGGACAAACCCAGGAGACTGCCACACACAATGGAAAAAAATTGTTCTGTGCCATTCTGGTCAACCACTCCACCCTGCCCCACCCCAGAGTCTGGAACATTTTTTCCAAGATGTGTGCCAGTCCACCATGCACAGCCCTCCACTACATCTCTAAGAAACTACAGCAGCAAGTTATGGACACACCATGGGAGTGAGGGACGGACCCAGGATACTGCCACACACGATGGAAAAAAATTGTTCTGTACCATTCTGGTCACCCGCTCCACCTGCTCCCTCATCAGAGGTAAGAACAGTTTTTTTTCACCATATGTGCCAGTCTGCCAGGCCCACTCCTCCACTCCATCTCTGAGGAACCACAGCAGCTAGTCATGGACACACCACAGGAGCAAGGGACAGATCCAAGTGACTGCCACACATGATGGAAAAATATTGTTCTGTTCCATTCTGGTCAACCACTCTACCCTGCTCCCTCCCCAAGAGATCAGAACAATTTTTTCCAACATGTGTGCCAGTCTGTTAGGCATGTCCCTAAACCCTCCTTCAGAAAGGAAATACAGCAGCAAGGCATTGACAAACCACGGGAGAAGGAGCCAGAAAAACACCAGTACCATTTTTTCCACCTGGATCCTCCAGGCTCCCATCTTCCCTCAGAGACAAACACACTTTTTTTTTAAACCAGTTACCCCCACATCAGGGCTGTCTCAGGCTACCATCCTCCCTCTGAGAGCAACACAATTTGTTTTTAAACCAGTTGAACCCCATGTCAGCACCCTCCCAGGCTCCCACCCTCCCTCCAAGAGCAACACAATTTTTTTAACCAGTTATCCTCCACATCAGGACCCTTACGGGCTCCTACCCTCCCTCTGAGAGCAACACCATTTTTTTGAATAAGTTTCCCCCCACGTCAGACCCTTCTGGGCTCTCACCCTCCATCTGAGACAAATAAAAAACATTTTAACCACTTGCCCCCTCATCAGGTCCTGCAGGGGCTCCCATCAACCTCCTGAGACCAACATGCATTTTTTAGGCACCCTCCTGGTCTACCCTACCACCCTCTCTCTGAGACTAGCTTAAATGTTGGCATTACATTTCGGCCTTTAAATCAACATGCCTGGTACTATGAGTGATCAGCAGCAGCAGCAGTCTCCAGGAATGGTCTGCAGAAATAGTGCTTCTGGTGACAGGCTGGCAGCAAAGTTGTTAACTGGAGGCAGCAGGCAGGGGTGCCCACTACTGGCATTGATTTAGCTCTTTTATTGATTTTGTGGGCCAGCCAGCAGCTGGCAGCACTCCCTGCTGTCTCAGTTCTGGTAGCTCTGTCCTGCTCTCCTCTCTTTCATCGCTCTCCACTCAGGTCATCTCTCTCACGTCATTCTCCACTCTGGTCTTGCCACTCAGGTGAAATCAAGCTCTGTATTGCCCCCCTTCACCTGTCCATGTACATTTATATTGGTTTGGTGGACCGGGGGGGGCAGAGCACATAGTAAAGGGCACCGAATAAAAAAAATATTGGGCAAGACTGGACCCAGCTGGTGTGATGTGTTGTAGTGACGTCAGTAGCGCATCACACGCCAGCTAATCCTTGTGGCTAGTTTGGTTGGTCAGGCCAGTGGGAATGCATTTGGATACTGGACTTGGGAGGTAATAGTGGGGCACATCAGGACTTGGGAGGCACCAGTGGGGCACATCAGGACTCAGGTGACACCAACTGGATCACTTCAGGAGCCACTTTAAACATTACCAGTCACCAGCCAGAGCACATGGGGTGCCACAGAAGACCTATGGCAGGTTATATGCCCACTGGTGGTAAAAACTCGGCATTACAGGGGATTTTGTGGGGAGGCTAGCAGGCTCTGCAGTTAAAGGACTGGGGAGAACTGGCAATTTTGCAGAGAGCTTATTTTTGTGGGGGGCAATCACACTTTCAGTGAGAAAATTGCAGCCACAATTTTCCAGTGGCCCTGATCATGACATGTAAGAAATACTAAGGTAAGTTAAAAGAGCTCAGTTATGCCTTATAATCAATCTTTGTCCAATTTTCTGGAAAACAGCAAGATAATTTGCCCCTCTATTAATAATAAAATCATCCTCTACTGTAACTAAAACATTCAAATGAGTATCATCATTGGCATTTGGCACTGAGTTCAGAATAGGAAAAAGCCATTTTTTTCCTAGCTTTGTTATACCACATACACTAAAGGATCACATGTTGTAAGTCTTCCTTTTCCCTGCCATTGCAGTAGCATAATGCATCCCTAACAATGGAAGCTTTTTCAAAGCGTACCTTTAAAACATTTGGTTCAAACATCTCCATCTAAACCTGGCATACATTTTCCATCAGGCTGAGTCTTTAAGAACATCCAAGTAATATCTCAAATAGAACACATAATCATTATTGCTATACCACTTGGAAAATTGGGCTATGCTAATTGCATTTAGATCTTGACAGACATGATACTTTGTAATTCTGTTCAAAACATAGTTGTATTTAGAGCATAAGGTAATATTTTGCCTAGTGTAGTCCCATACATTGTTTGAATCATATCTAGAGAGTGATTTTATAACATGGTTTAGCCAGATTGTGCCTTTACAGCTCATTTGTTTCCATCTAAGTTTCTCTTGGATGCATGAAGTTGATAGTCTATCAGTCTTAAGGCAGGAAAATTTGGTCCAATAATTAATTAACCTTGCATCCACTATGACTTGTAAGTTTGGTAGTCCCAGCTCTGCACATATGTAGCAGGCCAGTATTGCGTTATTAAGTCCTAAGGCAGCTTGTAAGACCTGAAGAGCTGGTTACTCTAGTTTATGAATAACAATTGTTACCCAGATTTCTGATCCATATAATGTTTGTGTGTTGTATTTGGCCCAAAGGGGCTTTAATAGAGGACCAATAGTATTGTCTTCATATAAATAATTAATTTTTTGAGACCTAAAGCCACCACTTTGACCTTTCCTATTCCACTATCCATATGAAGTTTCCAGGACAGATTCCAGGTAAATATGATACCTAATAGTTATAGCTTTTAACTACTTTCATTTGTGTTGTGCTAACATGCCAATTATATTTAGTGCTTCTAGCTCCAAATATCATTATTTTAGATTTGGAAATATTTATTTTTAAATCTAATTTAGCAGAATGTTTTGTCAGTATGTTGAGTTTTTCCTGGGGACCAGGAGGAGTTAGACAGAATAGGACAAGGTCATCTGCATAGGCCAGAAGTGGGTAGGGAGCCACACCAGTCTTGGGGGAGTCAGATTGTGAGTCCCCTATAACCTCTAGTATTCATTGAGGTAAATCGAGAATAAAATGGGGACTAAAATGCATCCTTGGAACACTCCCTTATTAGTAGAAAAGGGTGGTGTCAGTTGACCCCTCAAACCCACTCTGACCTGGGTCCCTGTTTCTGAGTAGAGATTCTATTATGTTTATCAGCATTGGAAATATTCCCCATCTCTTCCTGATGTCCCATAGCATCTTTCAATTGAGAGAATCAAAAGCTGTGATATAATTATTAAAGCAGCATAGATCTTTTGTCCTGTTACTTTGTAATATTTTTCTATACTATGAAGTAACACGAAACAGTTATCAGTAGTAAAAAAAAAAAACTTCCTTAAAGCATGTTTGATATTGAGAAATGCCACCCAGCATCTCTAGCTCCTGTTTTAATTTATCCAGTATGATTGAGGAGAATATCTTTTGCCATTCCATCAATTAAACTTATAGGCCTGTACATTTTTGGATCTTGCCTATCACCCTTTTTGAATATTGGTACTATGACAGAGCCCCTCCATGAGATGGGAACATGATTCTCTTGGACACACTTAGAGAAGAAAAGGGTCAAGAAACTAGCCCAGTGTTCCATCATGCAAGTATAAACTTCAACTGGTATCTTGTCTGGACCAGGGGCTTTGTTAGTTTTTGATCTGTGGATAGCCATCAGAACATCTTGTTCATTAAAACCATTAAAGCAAGAGATAGTCGCAGCTATGGGTGTTGATGTCCAAGTGGCATCAATAAGAGGATCATGCATTATATTCATAAAATGCCTAAGCCACACATCAGAATGTATGTATACTTTGATTTCTTGACAATAATCATTATATCCCATACCAACTGGAGCCCAGAAAGCCTTTTGATCTTTATTATTGATAATTGTCATCATATGTTCCCATTGAGCCTCGAAAAGATCCTGTTTTTTTCTTTCCAAGAAATGTCTTATACGTATTTTGTTCTAATAAAGCAAAATAATGCTGTAGTAGTTGGGGACATGAATTTGTATTGGTTTAGTTGTGATACCTTGGGGTTTGATTTCTTTCTTCTTTCATATGGTTTAACTTAATGCTTAAAGGAAACTACTCAATTGAACTCAATCTCACTGAACCATTCTTCGCTTGACTGGGTGTTAACAAACACTGCAGGTAAAATTGGTTCATCAGGAGTCTTGTCGGACTCAACAAATGATCATATGGCTGCTTATTGTGTCCTAAATTTTTGGTGTTCTAAGCCCTCTGCTCATTTGATTCAATCCTGGTATTTTAAACAGATTAATTATCCTCAGTTGTACTCTTCTCTGGGTTCAATTGATTGGTCTTTTCTAGAATGTGTTTCTGATGCTGATGTGGCATTTGATTTTTTTTTTGTAAGCAACTTTTCCCCATTCAGGAATTTTTCTTCCCTTTACAGACTATTCATTGCAAAGGCTCTCCAACTGGGTGGTTTAATTCTGGCATTAAGAAATTGTTAAAACAGAGGGATCTTTGCTTGGACTAATTTTAAAGCATCTCCAAGTGTTGTAACAATGACTGTTTATCGTAATTTATGTAATTTATGTTCCTCTACAGTAAGACAAGCTAAAAAAGATTATTACAGGGAACGATTTGAGGGTAGTTGGGCTAACCATAAGCAGTTCTGGAATAATATTAATTCTTTATTGTCTCCCAAATCTGAAGTTGGTATTCAGTACAGCGAACTCAAGTCAATGATTCTGAAGTTAATGATTTATCTGAAATTGTTAAGTTGCTAAACTGTAAGTTTTCTGACCTATCTAAATTTCGGTCTTCTTCAATATCACCTGGCTATACTGAACCCCCTTTGGTTGACCCTGCAGTGAACACTCTTGTGTTTTTGTTCAGGGCAGTGACACCCTGTGAGGTACTGTAGCTCAACTCTTACAAACCCTATCTGATAGGAGGAGTGACTGTGGGGGTGGACTTGATGGTCGATTCATTAAGTTGGCAATTTATTTTATTATTGATCTCATCTGTTATATATTTAACATGTCTTTGACCTCTGGTATTTTCCCACTTGTTTGGAAGAAAGCAAGGGTTGTCCCTGTTCTGAAAAAGAGTGATTGCCACTTCCCTGGATGATTATAGACCCATTTAAATCTTGAACCTGCTTAGTAAACTATTGTAGAAAGTGGTGGCCGAGCAGATTGGAGTTTATCTAGTGACGCATGGTTTGATGTCCGAACAGCAACATGGCTTTCAGAAGTATCATGGGACGGGGACAGCCTTGGTTGGGTTCACGGACACTGTTTTGCATGGTTTTGACAGTGGTACTGTAAGATGACAGGGGTGGTGTTCATGGACCTAACCAGGGCTTTCAATCTGATTGACCATGATTTAATGCACTTTAAGCTGTATGATCTTGTTTTTTCTGCTACCACTGTTCTTTGGTTCTACAATTATTTAAGTAATCAAAGCCAATTTGTATAAGTTGGTTCTACTGTTTCAGAAGTGTTGCCCATTGGTTGTGGTGTGCCTCAGGGTCTGTTTTGGGACCCCTGTTATTTTCACTTTTTGTTAACCTATTACCAAGGGTCTGTGAGTCTGGTTATATGAGCTATATGCAGATGATTTGATTATTTATACCTACTCAAACTCGGCATCCAAACTTTGATATTCCCTGGAAAGGGATTTTGGTAGGATTTGTGGCTGGCTAACAAAAAATGTGATGGTATTAAATTCCTCTAAAACTAAAGTCATGGGCCCAGATATTCAAACTGCACCCAAAAAGTGCGCAATAGCAGGAGCAAGTGCAAGTCTATTGCACCCATGTGCAAGAGACGCGATATTCAAAAATGGAGCAGGCCAAATTGTGCCTACAGCTGATAAATATCACACCACCTGTGCCATAGCGCAACTAGGGAGGGGCAGCTGAGCAGATCTGATGCGCCATAGTGCAACAAGGGATGTTCAGCTGAGCACTCCAGAGGTTCCATAGCGCAACCAGGGAGCCCCCCAGCAGCAGAGCAATGTTACTGCACAACCAGGGAGGTAGGGGCCCACCACCCATGCCACAGATGGGCACAGGAACACACAGAAGAGCAGACATCGTCCCCCCACACCCCAAGCACACAGCATGCTGTGACTGTGGCCAGTGCAGAGTCCATCACCAGTGGTGATGATGACACGACCGTCATGGGCAATGATACGTGTGTGCCACGGGATGGCCACACAGCAGGGCAATTCACACCCATGGCTGTGGGTGGTGCTGCCATGGAGGCCTGCATGTCAGCACAGTCCCAGGCTGTGCCTTTCAGCACCAGTGGGGCAGCACTGGTGTCTGTTCAGGACAGTGGGACTGTTGCGGTCACTGTGGTGGCACCACTGAGCCCTGGGGAGCAGCAGCCGGAGGGGCAGCATCAGCAGTCACCCAATGGGCTTGTGGGTACAGGGTTCAGCGGCGGCTTCTGTGCACCACCTGTGGACATGCCCAGACCTGGTCCTGGTACGCAGCACCCACCCTCAAGGGGTGCTGATCATCGGGGTCATGCGCACCCTGAGGGACAGGATGCCGAGGAGGCTGATGACCTCTTGGACGAGCACACCCGCCTACTGCGAGCATTGGTCCAGCAGCAGATGCAGTTTGCAACGTCCGTGGATGCAATGCGTGTGGCTCTGGAGCAGGCAGAGGAGCATCACAGCAGGGACACCGCACTGATCATGGCAGGGATGGACCATTTGCGGAAGGATGTGACCACTGCCATTGACAGGCATGCACAGGCATTCATTGCTGTCATGGCCACAATGGGCACACAGTCAGGTGCACATGCATCGCGGACACCACACAGTGCACTATCCACCCCCTGTTCCTGGCGTCATGCGACTCCCACCCTGTCGACGCCGGGTTCAGCTGTGGGCATCCTAAGCACTCCTGGTGCAGGCATGTTCAGTGTGCTGCAGACCCCTGCACAAGCACGGTCGTGTTCACACAGTGAAACCCCTGGGGGACCATCGGTGCCACCCCATGAGGCCAGTGGTCAGCCTGTCAGTGCTGGCGGGTCTCAGCGGGGCCACCCACGCATCCATGGTGGCTGTGGCAATGTGTCACATGAGTGACCTGTCTCCCAGTGCGGCTACTGTCTGGTGCTTCCCTGTGTGCATTGTGTGTTTCAGTGGGCAGTGCAGGGGTGGGTACCTGGCCCTGCATGTGGACACACAGTCCACCTGCACACCCTCCCGGCTGCTGTCCACAGTTGCATGTGCGTGATGATACCTGCATTGTGCTGTACACCAATGTGCAATGGTGCTCAGCATCTGACACACGCACATGGACAGGCAGTGGGCATGGTGGCCTGTGGACATGTGTGTTGCTAGGGTGTGCATTCTGGGTTGGTGTGCCTCCTGCCCTCTGTGCATGTTTGTTGCATTGTGTGTGAGCGTGTGTGTGTCCGTCCATGTGGCATGTTAATCCTCACCCATCCCTGATTGTGTGTGTGCTTCTGTGCCCTGCCACTTCCCTTGATGGCATGCACCCCCGGTGTGTGTCCATGCGTGTTTGTGGGTTGTGCCTTAGCCACTGGTGGTTTTGCATGTTCCCATGATTTGCCTGGGTTGGCTGAAGTGCTCCTCTGTGATGGTGTCCCAGTGCAGCTGTGCCAGCCAGAGCAGTCAGGGGTCCCGTCGGCCAAGGGTGGCTGCCCATCACCGTTGTCACTGGCGTCCCCATCATCCCCATTGCTGTCCCCCTCTTCAACCTGTACGGCTATCCCACATTCGTTGTCCATGTTGTGCAGGATGCAACAGGCCAGGAATAGCGCACAGGCCTTTGAGAGGCTGTACTGTAGGGCACCCCCAGAGGTGTCCAGGCAATGGAAATGTGCCTTCAGCATCCTGAACACCCACTCGATGACATTATGTGTGGTGGTGTGTGCCTTATTGTAGCGTTGCTGTGATGGGGTCGTGGGCCGCCGGTATGGTGTGAGCAGCCAGGGACGGAGTGGGTATCCACTGTCATCTGTGTATAGAGGATGGAGGTTAGTTTTGTGATCAGCATCACCCTGCCCCAGGCCATGTAGGCCACTACCCATGCCACCTCTGGCCATGCCCCCCCAGGCCCTATGATTGTCCATGTGGTTTGCATACTCACCCAGTAGGTGTCCAGTGGGGATGTCCCCACTCTCGAATCTGTGGCACAGTGCCGACTGGTGCCAGATGAATGAATCATGTGCTCCCCCAGGGTGCATGGCACAGACATTGATTATGCACCCCCTGGCATCGCACACCACCTGGCAGTTGATGCTGGCATAGCCCTTGCAATTTATGTATGCGGCCCCTTGGGGCCAGGTGGTGTGCGTATGGCCACATGGGTGCAGTCTATTTCCCCTAGCATGCCAGGCATATGTGCTACCCTATGGAACTCCTGTATGTTTGCTGTGCGCTCCACCACTGTGCTGGGGAAATGGATGTACTCTGTAGCATGTGGCAGCAGTGCGCTGAGGAATTGGGTGAGATGGCATGATGTGGCCAACTGGGTTATGCCTGTGGTGTCCCCAGTTGGTCTCTGGAAGGTACCCATGGTGAGCAGGCACATGCAGGCTGTTACCTTAGTCTCCACTGACAGGGCATGGCTCCGTCGTGTGGGTGCCTGCATCACATCACTGCACAGCTCACAGAGCCACCTCAGAATTGCCATATTCAGGTGGTACCAGCCCACAATCTCAGTGTCAGTGTACAGCTCAAAGCTGGTGCAGGCTCGGTACTGCCTGTTGGGGGCATACCGACGACGGGCCCTTCCACGGCCACGCCCCCCCGCCACCCGCCTTCTCACCCCCCTCATAACGGCCTCCATATGGAAGGTGGCACTGGCCATGTCCCTGGCTTGTGTTCACCCCCCCGGCAGCTGTTGCTGTATTCCCCCTGCTGTCCTGGCTGCTACTTCCCCTGCACTGGGTACACCTGACTGTGCTGGCCTCTGTGCTGTGTGGCTCCCCACACCTTTCCTGTGTCTGGCTGTTCAGACTGCCCTTTCCCTGGCCTGCCCTGTTTGTGTCTCCTACCCTGTCTGTCTGGCTAGAGTTCTGCCTCATGTGGCTTCCCTGTAGCGTTCTTGCGCCTCTCCCTTGCTCCTTTTTATTTTGGCTCATTTCCGCTATGGCGCAACTTCCGCTTGCTTCCCTATTGCGCATGGCGCAAGTCGTTGAATATTGCACTGCGCCATTTATGCATGGTTCCTCCCCCTTCAGTTGTGCATGCCTTCATTATCATTGCGCTGTTGCTCAGCATGATTTCGGGGGCGCAACTGCCTCCTTCTGAATATCGCAGAATGGCACAATTTCGGACTTGTGCAGGCGCAACCCTATTGCGCATGGCTCAACTCTTTTGAATATCTGGGCCATGCTCTTTGATACACAACCAATGTTGGTTGACTCCCCACAGTTGGTGATATCTGATTCTCATTGTGTCTTTTTTTTGGAACAGGTATCCCAGTTTAAGGATCTTGGTACACTTCTGGACCCTAGTTTGTCCTTTTTTCTACAGGTATCCGCAATGGTGAAAAAAGTAAATAAAAAACTGGGATGTTGTACCAATTTAAGTCTTATTTTCCCAGAATACAAGGTTAGCTATAGCTACTGGATCTCTTATTCCTCACTATGTTTATGTATCAAGTATTTATTATAACTATGGGGCAAAAGAACTGCATGAGTAATCAGTTGTTTATAATAATATTTGTGGGTTTGTCTTAGGAGTTCCTAGTCGAACTCACCACTGCAGTCTTTATTCTAGTTTGGGTTGGTTTTCCCCCAGTAGTCGAGTGAATTATTCATTAGGGTGTTTGATGTACAAATGTTTTCATTTTGGCTCTATTTTTCCTCTTTCCAAGGTAGTATGTAGGACAGAAGTACGTTGTTGTATAAGGGCAGCAGATGGTCCATTATATTTTGTTCCTAGGTATTGTTTGAAGGCCAGTACTAGAGTCTTTTCTATTGCAGCTCCTGTTTTCTGGAATACACTTCCAAAATTAGTTAGACTCACTCTCTTTCAACTTTTAAGTCTAGATTGAAGCAATATTTGTCATTACAATCTGTTTGTAACTGTAATATATGAATTGTTATTCTAAATGTCTGTATGATTGTTTGTATATGTTGTGTACTATGTTTGTTTTTTGTCTGGGCCAGGCCTGAAAAGGGACCTTTGGTCCAGTGCCTTTACCCGGTTATCAAAAAATAAATGAAAATGAAATTAAATTTAAGTGTTACACATATTTCTGGCTCAGGAGCCTTCTTAATAGTTCTTAGTAGGGCAGTCAGTTTTTTCATCCTAGCTTTACACTCCCCATCAAACTAACCTTTTCTTTTCTGGGTTTGTTTCTTCAAAGTTTCTGTTTTATAAAGTAAATGTGAGGTTTTATTTAGTTCCTCATATAAGTTCTTATCCAGACTTAATACAGATTCTCCAATAGAATTGTCTAATGTATGCTTATTTAAAAATTGAATAAGCAGAGACCTAATTTTGTTTTCCAATTTGGGGGTCCATCTTAATTTTGTATGTCTAACTTCTAGGTAGGGCTTATAAGTGTAACATGGTTTAGGGTGGTTATTACAGAGCTCACTCAAAAAATTGCCGTGTAGAATGACAGGGAAATGATCACTTTCTGGTCTAGTCCACACCTTTAAGTCACTCCAGAAATATGGGGGGGGGGGAGGCCACCCCAGAAGGCCAGATCAAGAACTGAGGCTCCCAGCTTGGTAAAAAAAAAGTTGGGGTACCAAGAGAATCACTCTTCAACCTCCTATGTAGTGGGAATAGATGATCAAGCTTAGTTATTTTTAATAGTTGATGGCCATTATAATTAAGATTTTTGGTCACTGAGGATCTTGGATGATAGGCTGATGAGGGATACATCCAATTTAATATGGAGTTATCACTGAGGCCATCGAATAAACCAACACTAGCAATTAAATCACCTATGATTAATAAATATGCTGCTGGAAATTTGATCTGTGACTCTGTTAGATCATTACTTAATCCCTCCCAGCAGTCTGTCTCATACAATTTTGATTTAAATGGGGGGGGGGGTATAGATATTAAACAATAATATTGCGTTTCCTACTTTTTTTAAAGGATAGCTATATACATTTTATCAACTTTTAAGAGATCAGTTTGGTCACATACACCTGCTCTGACAAGAGTTATTAGACTTCCTGTTCCTCTACCCATTTTTCCCACTTTGACAGATGGACTCTGATAAAGAGAGTAGCCATTACAATCAAACTGTTCAGACAAATTGTGCCATGTTTCTTGGAAACATAACAGAAAAGTTATAAATTGACTTTTTCTAGTCATCGTCTTGGAGCAGATGATTTAGCTCTGCAATATTCTAAGATATAATAAAGTCTGTATGTACACCTGTATTATCCCCCAGAGAACAACTTGCATCTGTACATTGT
Source organism: Neoceratodus forsteri (assembly GCA_016271365.2). Lineage (NCBI taxonomy): Eukaryota > Metazoa > Chordata > Ceratodontiformes > Ceratodontidae > Neoceratodus > Neoceratodus forsteri. Next base: position 638,258,515 of record CM028133.1, read on the forward strand.
AAATTAGAGTTAGGAAAGGTAAGATCCTTTTCCAGAGGCAGCCAATTATTAGATGTATCATTATAGCATGCTAAGGCTAAAAAACAATTAGTGACAGGAAGCAAGAAATGGATACTAGTTGGGTTGGGCATATCATTGGGTTTATTTGTTTTGGAGTGGACCCATGCAGAGTCATCTACCTAATATGAATGGATAATTCCTCCCATATGTAGCAGACTGCAGCTTGAGTTCCAAATGAGCTGGTAGTTAACAGTATGCTGCTCGTTAGCTTTTTCTTTAAGGATTGTACTGTGCTAGAACTGGGGAGCAACAACTGCAGAACTTTTAAGTTTGACACTGAGGTGTGATGAAAATCCAACAAAAAATATTTTCCAGTTAAGCATATAAAAATAAGATAGGAGAATGTAATGATGACCAAACAACAATTCATTCTGCTGTAAAAGTGACAGTCAATATTTTTTGCTTTGGGTACAAAACAGTCAAAATGGTGTCTGGACCAAATGTTGAAATCATTAGTCTGACACAGTGATTTGTTCAGTTACGGGTGGCTAGGCACCAGTACTTTTTATCCATGACCTTTAATTAAAGCCTTGATACCAGACTGCCTTAGCCAATTACAGGCCAGGATTTAATCTACCTATTTTCTAACAGAAGTTTAACCCTTGCTGTGCCACAGGCTGATATACCAGTCCAAAATTTCTATACATTCTAATTCTATCGGCAGACTAAGGAGTGCTTGACATCACCGTCCTTCATGGCAGGTTTTGTAGTAACAGGCAATACAAAGCACACTGTAAAAGTAGTCAGACTGGTTGACTATACCCATGTTTCATGTTTTGCTGATTGTATAAACCTGGTAATTTGCAGATTTCTAAGATGGGAGGCAGCAGTGTGCAGAACTGTTTAGGGGTGCCTAAAAAGGTTTGTGATTATTTTTGCCACTCTGTTAAGGTTCAGAAGATGTTGCATAACCTTCAGCTGCAAAATCAGAAGCCTTTCCACCACCTGAAACAAGATTTGCCAGCAAGGTTGAATTCAAACTACTACGTGATGCAACAGCTTCTAAAACAATATCCATTACTTGAGCACAGAATTGGCAATGGATATGTAAACATCAGTCCTAATCAGTTGTGACTGAAAGTGATCCTCTGTTGTGTGCTGAAGCTGTTAAAAGGAGCCACATTGTTTACAAGTGCTGATGCAGCTGGTCTAAGCCTGTTCCTGTCCCTAATTACTTTGATTAACTTGCAACTTGTTCATATGAAGTTCTAGTACATAGAGAAGGATGATACCACTTCTATTATTGTGGAAGAAAGTCTCAGTCACTGGTGACACACACATTAATGAAAGCTGCATAGCTGACTACTGCACCCTGGCCATCTTTTTAGATCCTGACTTCAGAGACACATTTGGGAATACTCATTCTTTGGAAAGGACGTGGTTAGGATGAACACTCCTATAAAGACAAGTGGGACAATTCTAGAAATGTTATACATGGTGCAAAGTGACTTGCACCAATGAGAATGGCACAAGTAGCACTTTGCACCATGAGTTGTGACATTTGGGATTCTGCAAAGCAGCCTGTGACATGTCACAGACTGCTTGTGCCAAACTGGAGTTATACTACCAGTTGCTTCAAAACTCCCCTGCGACATGGCTCAAGGGGGCTTATAGCAGCAGCTGCACCCTATTTTGGTATTCTACAACAACCACTGGAGAACATCCATCAAAGTACATTTACTCGAACTAGTAGTTCTAGTGGAGTCAGTACTTTGTTTACTGTAGCCTCTATCCCGTAGTCTCCTGGTCAGCACATCCTGTTCCACAGTAAAGGATTACTCAGTGCCGCAGTTCTGCTTAGACCTGAGGAACTGCTCTTTTGGAATATTAAGTGTGGTGTGCTATGGATGGCAACTAGATGCTAAAAGCAGGCTGTTGCTATCCACCTCCTTTCTGAATAGAGCAGTTTTGACTCCCCCATTCCATCTTTTGTTAGTGCTAGATCTAAAAATTCACTACTCTCAAAATTGCTTTTATGGCTAAATCTCAGGTTAGCATTGGTCCCATACCTATTTATTTTATTTGTTTTATTTAAAATTGATGACCAGGAAAGGTACTATGAGTGAAGCTCATTTCCAGGTATGACCCAGGGAAAGGGGTACAGATACAAACAAAGGGTAAACATAATAGAACAGTAGAAGCCACAGTTGAACACACATTTTCTACTAACATCAGTATTATACAATATGATGCAGAATATATATACAAATAATACAATATGAGGCATGAATATAACTAGGGTAAATCATCAATTCAAGAAAACACACACAGCACTCCAGGCTAGCATTTCAATAAATTTTACTTTATATTAAAAAATGAAACAAAAGCAGTTACAATGCAATCAATGTTACAATTCTAAAAGTGATTCACATACCAATGAAGTGCAAAACTGCCCAGTGCTTCAAGGCCACCAGGACCTCTTCATCAAGGGTAAAGCAAATAAGTGTAAATCATCAGTCAGAGGTAGGCTATAGGAAGAAAGTGGTAGTTTAGGGAGGAGTAGGGAGATGTGAAGTGGGGGAGAAGAGGGGATGGGTACTGGGGAAAGGACAGGTGCAGGTCAAGGTGGGAGTTGGTCTGAGTAGGCCCTTAACAGCAGGAAAAAATGGGATGAGGTGGGTATGGGGAGGGATACTGTTCCAGAGGGAAGGGAGCCTGTAAGAGAAGGCCAGTTTGCTGGCAGAGGTGCAGACTTGTGGGAGTGCAAAAGAACAGACACTGCTATGCTGTGAGTTGTATGGGGAGGGGTGACTGCTTTGAGGAGAGATGCAAGGTATGATGGGAGAGCTCTGAACCAGAACTTTGATATGAGGGTGGTGCAATGCAAAAAATGTCTATACCCCACATGTACACCACAAACTCATTAAGTTTTATTTCTGTACCATTCCAATAAAGGAGGACATCATCTATGTACCTGCCCCAATGTTTACTTTTCTACGGAATGGATTTTTTTCTGCATTAAAAAACAGATTCATTCTCCCATATACCCACATATATGTTTGCACAAGTCGCCCCCATCGCTGTCCCTTTAACCTGCAAAAATAGTTTCTTGCCAAATAGAAACACATTAAACTTCAATATACATTCCAAAAGCTTGACAAAAACTCTGTAGGGGACTGAAGTTCCTGTTACTCTTATTTAGAACCATGGCTACTGCATCAAGCACTTCATCATGAGGAATATTTGAATACAATGATTCTATGTCCAATGTTATGGTTCCACCATGCCACAGCAACATGGAATTTGTCAACCAACAGCACAATGATGGCACAACACCGCCAATTGGTGTTGTGCTGTCGCTGGGGGGACTTGTGTTTTCTGTGTCGGGCTTTGCCCCCTACACCCTCACACTAAAATTAACCAACTCCAAGTCAGAGTTGGTTTGGGGAGGGGGAGAACACCTTGGAGGAAACAGTGTCAGGAACCTAGCAGACCATCACAGTGAACTGCCAAAAATGTTGCTGTGATGGTCTTTGCTGTATTCCCATCACTGTTGCGACATGATACCCAATGTCTCTAAACTTACATTCCCCTCTGTTTTCAAATTCTCACACAACTGTAGTACATTTTTAGTGTCCTTGATGTAAGAAGGAAAACTTTCAACATGTGGTCTCAAATGGTAGTCCAAATATTTGGAGAGGGGTTCTGTTAACGACCCTATTCCACTTATGATGGGATAATCTGGTGGATATTCCATGTTTTATGCACTTTTGGATGTGTACAGAATGTGGCCATGGTTGGATGTTTGACCAATAGGAAATCTTTAGTTTTTGCATCAATCCATTTTTTATCAAAAGCATCTGCCACTATTTCTCTTATGGCAAACTGGTAATGTGAAGTCCAGTCATCAGTCATGTGTAGATAAAAAACAGAAGCCTCTAGTTGCCTTTTTACATCAGTTACATAATTCTTCTTACTTTTCAGCACAACACTCTCACTCTTATCTGCCTGCTTAATGATCAAATTGAAATCTTTTCGTGGATTTTTTTATTGCTTCATTTTCTTTCCTGGTTGTGTTATGAAACAAAGCTTTGAGTAGATCATTAAATTTTTTGTCCTGTTCTACTAATGCTTGAAATACTTTCACAGAAGGACAGTAAGGGGCACAAAAAGTGGAGTTTTTACTGATCTTCACTTCCCTTGTAGCAGGAGCAAGATTTTCAGGATTTTTTTTTTTAATCAAAAAAAGCTTCAAGGTTTAGTTTCCTGCATGTGAAACTAAGGTGTATTAAAGTCTCTGCTTGTTTAACATGATTTGTTGGGGCAATTTTCAGACCTTTTTCTAAGACTGAACTCTCATCCTCACTTAAAATGTGGTCGGGGGAGAGTGGCTTGAACGCCGAGGAAGATGGCCGCCTAAACCATCGTTTCAATCCCCAGCTACCACGATCTGCTCAATGCCGTGGACATCCAGGGGCCCTCCTCAGGTGATAACATGCTTCTGTAGCCTTCTTTCATTGCTTGGCATGGGTTTTATTGCGATAAGCGATCCGGCATATTGTCCTGAGGTGCCAGTCACTGCATGACCCACCTAATACTTGAGCAGGCCCTGAGACACTGACTTTGCATGGTGGCCCCTTACTCTGTTTAACTGGCGGCGGCCTCAATACAAAATGTCTGGCCATAATCAACTGAACTTCTGTGGTGGGATGCGTACCAAATGCCTGCCTCACCTTAATCACTGGGAAACTGCCATGGTCTTGGGATGGCCTTACCTAAATCTCTCATGCAAGGCCTGGACACAAGCCCAAAAGAAGCCCCTGTCTCTCCAGTGGATGTAAGTACCTTGTTGCAACACATCACAGCCATGCTGGAGACTCTCCTAACATGGGTAGATACTATTTCTGCAACAATGTAGGGAGGGCTACTGCACCTGGGTAGAGCCATGCTAGGTCTAATAAATTAGTATCGAAACAAGCAAAAGAAGACCAGCACCTTTGCAAAGACTGAGAAAACTGTCTCATATATAGAGTGAAGGAACTCACCGAGTTAAACAGATCTTTTCTTGTGCAAAAAATCCTTTAGTTAAAATGCATATAGCAAAAGCAAATAAATCCAAATAAATCTTCTTACCTTTGAGAAAGCCCTGATAGGGCAAAATGCATCAGGTGACTTTTGGTAACCAGGAAGTGGCTTGTCTGATGCTTGTTCTATGCCCCTCACCATTGATTCATTTGGATTTATTTGTTCTTGCTATATGCACCTTAAATAAAGGATTTTTTGCACAAGAGAAGATCTGTTTGACTCGGTGAGTTCCTTCACTCTACATATGAGACCGTGTTCTCAGTCTTTGCAACAGTGTTGATCTTCTTTTGCTTGTTTCGATACTATTTCTGTGACCCTGTCTGGCACAGTTGCTGAAGTGTGGGTGCTCAACGACAAGCTGAACGTCTCGGAGCAATGCACAGATGACCTAGAAGCTGATCAAGCCAAAATACTGCAGTGATTACAGGAGCAAGATGAGAAGCTGGCTACCCTGTGGTGATGGGCAGAAGACCAAGAGAACCATGGGTGATGCAATAATATTAGAATCCTTGGAATTCCCAAGGGTTCTGAGGGCCAGAACACAGAGAAGTCTTTAAATGAAGAGATCCTCAAAATGCTTAGGGATAGATGGCATGGACCAATTGAGGTGGAAAGAGCACATCACATACCTAGTGGTTTTCATTCCCACAGTGTCTCCCCTAGGCCCATCATCGCTTACGTATTGTGATACTCCACTGAAGAAAGAGTACTGAGGGCAGCTCAAGACAGGGGTGAACTGATGTGGTATGGGACTAAAGTATCCTCTTTCAGAGATTTCTCTACAGAGGTGGCTGTTCACAGGAAAGCCTTTATACCCATTAAGAAATTGCTGGCAGCACAAGGGTTCAAATATTGTTTTAGGAATCTGGCTTACCTTTATGTATCCTGAGATGGAAGGGATATGGTAGCTGAGACACCTTGGGAGATTGAAGCCTGGGCCCTCAAATACTGGCCTCAGATGTCTCTCAGTACTGCAACTCCCAAAAGGCTATGGGCTCCAGGACCTAGAACACAGAACAGGAGGAACCAATCTCCAGGTGATGGTTTCAGGGAGGAGCATAATTCTGCCCAGACAGCACTACTGCTAAATGTTTCCCCCAGGTTCCCTCCTCACCTGAAGTCACTGGGACTGGACAATAACAACAAAGCAGCCCTTAAATGGCCAGCAGGTCAATCCACTCCCTCTCCCTCTCTACCTCAGTGGGGATCCAATCAAGTGAACTCAGCATGCCAACACTCCTCAAGTGACCAGGGATCTCCTACCAAGGGCCCAGGAACAGCACCACCTGCAAAACAGACCAAAGATGAACTCTCCACCCTGGATCAACCCGAGGAGCAAGACATCCTGGATGAACTCATTATGGATGTGGCTGATACCTCATCCTGAGCAGACTTCCTCTCAGATTTGGTGAACTGTCAGGACTTCTCCAACATCCCAGTTAAACCTCTGTTGCTAAATTTCGCAGAGGCGTTATCCCAGGACACAACACCTTGCACAACAAGACCTGCTGCCTCTGGGGAGTGAGCTCCCAATGACTGACTACATTAAGTCTGTATTGTTTTCTTTCTTTTTGGGACATCTACTCAGCTCTCTCCTAATATAATGATGCCACTCAGTGAATTCATTGGCGAGGCCCAATAGGGAAAGATCCTCCCACCCACTGCAGAGTGTTGGCAAGTGCAGACCAATCTCTTAGGGTGACTCTGAAGGGTGCCTAAATTCTGAACTTTGGGGCAACCAAACTAATGGCCTCTGTACATGGCACAATTAGGGTACCTCTTTCAGTGGGTCACCCTCCTGTTGGAGTGGGGTCTCCCCACTCCACTCCCCTCCAGTGGGCATTTTGGCATCACTCACACTAAGGGGGTTTGTTAGGAAGCCCTGCCTTTTGTAGTAATTGTTGCTTGGCTTTGGGGGACTGCTGAGGATATTGTGCCTAGCTTCAGCCTGCACACTGAGAGGAGGTTAGTTAGCCTCCTGGGCTACATATACCCTGAACCTCGTCCATGCCTGAAAGCAATGAAATCTATACTCTCCCTCCCCAACATCTTCCCCCCTCTGATTTTGGTTTTCAACCTCCACCTCCTCCCCCCTTCCATCTCTGGTTGCCTTATCTTTGTATAGTATATGTGACAGCTGGGGATGGACCTATTTGTTGTTTGTTGGTTAGTCTCCATTTTTTCTCATATAGGTGAACAGTTAGCATGGCTGAGTGCTCCTCTTCAACAGTGCTGAGGACTGCACCCTCACGTGTACACCAATTCACCTTTAGCTTTGTGCTTACATAATCATTTATAGTTCTGAATTTACTAATTGATAAAAAGTTTTACTAATCTACCTCTTAGTGGGGAAACTGCTGTACTTAGCTTCATTTCTAATAGACAGTTGCTTTGGCTGTATACTTAGTGCTTTAACTCAATTGTTCTTACTCTTGTGCCAGGTTATTATTGCCATTATATCTAGTGACCGGAACACCCTTTTTCTTCACTCAGCCGACCCTCCCTCTTTTGTCTCAGGTAACCTGTCTACTCCTGCTTCTCTATCCATACTGGACCTGGGTAGTTAGTACGTGTGTACATTATCTAACCTTGGGAACTACAATGCAGAACTCTAATACAGGTATTAAACTTATATCATGGAATGTGAAGGGCTTAAACCACCCAGTCAAGTGATCTATGGTCCTTAGACACCTACACTCCTTGCAAGTGGATATTGCACTTATCCAGGAGATGCACCTCACTGCAAGAACTGTATCATGGCTTAAAAGGGCATGGGTAGGTAGTGTTATAGTGAGCTCAGCAACAACCAAATCCAGAGGTGTAGCCATTCTGATCAAGAAATCATGCTCCTGATCGCAGGAGCAAGTGGCCTCCGATTCTCAAGGCTGCTGGCTAGTGGTTCAGTTTTCACACCAGGGGAGCCATGTGGTGCTGGCAAATGTATATGGCCAAAATATGGACAATCCAGAAGTCCTGCTGGATCTCAACCAGGCCATATAATCCTTGGTGGTTGAAGATCCACAGATCCCAATTGTGATTGGTGGTGACTTCAACCTCACCTTAGGCTATTTTCCTGGATAAATCCAAACCAACCCCCCCAAACACACCCTAAAATGGTGTTGGCCTTGCAGGGAATCATGACGGAGTAGGGAATGACTGACGTGTGCTGTTGAGATCACCCATCGGGGTGAGACTACTCCTTTTTTTTCCTCTGTCCACACCACATATAGCCGGATTGATTTCTGGTTAGCAAATACCTCTGCGGCCTGAGATATCACTTTCACTAGGATAAACAATATTCTTGTCTCAGACCATGCCCCAGTCTCCTGCCTCTATAAACCTTCTGGGCAGAGTGGATCTGGTACCCAATGGCACTGCAGTCCCTTACTACTTAGAGACCCCCGCTTTCGATCTACGATATGAAAAACAGCCAGAGAGTACTTCTTCCTGAATCATGCTGCAGATACATCCACTGCTATGGTCTGGGAGGCCTTTAAGGCTGTTCTGTGAGGGCAAATCATTGCCTATATGGCCCAACAAAATAAAGCCTGGAGGGAAGACCTAAATAACCTACAATCAGAACTCTTGACATTGGAAGCTTGGTTTAAGGCATCCGCTGCCCATACACCCGACCCAGCACTTCTTCGGGAGATAGTCAGGCTAAAATACCATATAAACACCATCCTGCAGCAAAAAGCAGAATGGATGCTGCTCAGGTCCAAACACACTCATTGGGAGGGAGGAGATAAAGGGGGAAACTTCTGGCTTTTCAATTAAGGAAACAACAGGCTGTTTCTTGTATCCACGCTCTTAAGAATTTGAGAGACCTAGTGGCCACGGGTCCTAAGCAGATCAATGAATGCATGCAGCACATTTATCTATGGCTATACCAGTCGCATGCCACCCTAGATCCAAATCAATTGGAGCACCAGCTGGCAAACTTCTGCTCTGCCTCCAGTACTCCTCAACTACCTGAAAATATGTAAAGAGCCTTGGAAAAACCCTTCACTGAAACTGAGCTACTGAATGCCATAAATCAATTAGCCAATGGTAATTCCCCTGGCTGGATGGTATGACTACAGAATTGTACCAAGCCATGAGTGTGGAAATCAGTACCCCTCTTCTTTCTGTATTTCAGGAGGCTCATGTGACTGGCATTCTCCCCCCACTATGCATGAAGCCCTGATCACCCTCCTTCCAAAGAAATCAGATGACCCCTTAAATTGTGCCAATTTCTGCCCTATCTCCCTTATCTCAGTTGATAACAAAATCACAGCCAAGATGCTTGCCACTCAATTGATGGAGACTTTACCCTCTATCATACACCCATCTCAAGTCGGCTTTACTAAAGGGTGTGCTGCAGCCAACAATATTAGACTGGCCTTGACTCTTAAGTGGCTTGCAATGCATTCCACTAACCCAATGGCTGCGATGGCAGTAGATTTCTCTAAAGCCTTCAACTCAGTAGAATGGCCCTACCACCATGAAACACTCCAACTCTATGGGTTCGGTCCATACTTTAGGCAATGGGTTCGAGTTTTGTACAATCCCCCCTGTGCTAGAATCCTAAAGGACATCTCACTCTCCTTTCCATTGCAGTGGGGTACACAACAGGGTTGTCCCTTGTACCCCCTTCTATTCCTGGTGGCTTTAGACCCACTTATAAGGAAGTTACAAGCCAATGAGGGTATCAAAGGCATACAGGTAGGTCAGCACACATACCTGACTGCCGCTTATGTGGATGACCTACTTCTAATGTTAAATTGCCCGAAGGAAGCCCTTCCCACTCTCTTAGAGACCCTAAGAGAGTTTGCTCAGCTGTCCAGCCTGCAAATCAATAAAAAAAAACTAGTGTTAACCCCCCTTAACTCAGCTTGCACAAATGCATGCCTGCATGGTTTTGAGTTAACCTGGGCCACACACAACTTCTCATACCTTGGCATAAATATTCCCTTCAACTGGAACCACCTAGAGCATAGGAATTTTAGCCCCTTACTAACTCTGTTAATGACAGAGGTGAACCGCTGGTGCTGCCTCAACCTTTCCCTCCCAGGAAAAGTGGCCATGATCCAAATGCTTCTCCTACCTAGAGTGGCACACCTTTACAATAATCTCCCTATCACTCTATCCAGTAAAGTGTTCCATCCCCAAGACCAACTAATATCTTTTTTTCTCTGAGAAGGTAAGACACCAAAATGGAGCTGCAGTAAAATGCAGTCTTACTGGTCTAAGGGAGGCATGGGACTCCCCTGGTTGTAGGGATACCATTGGTCCTATCTTGCTGCCAAGCTACCAATTGGTTTTCCCTTCCTTTTCCTCACCTGTCCAATGGGTTCAATTAGAATCTCAACTGCTGCATAATACCCTGTTATGTTTACTATTAACAAACACCCCTATAGATTCCAGCAAGCTCACCCTGGTCATGGATGAGACCAGGAAGGCATGGTTCAGACTTATGGTGGCTTCTAACACTTTGAAAACAGCAAGCATTATACCACTCCTATACCTGGCTCTCTGGCATAACCAACTTATTACAGTGGACAGTAAGCCACTTTACTAGCTGACATGGGAAAGAAAAGGGATCTAAACTGTCCAAGACCTTTTTATGTCCAACTCCTCCACACTGATATCATTAGAACAGCTCCAGACTCATTACTCCCTTCAGAACAATGATTTTTGGAGATACCTGCAACTACGTAGTGTGGTCCAATCTCTCAATTGGGCACACCTTGCGGATCCCAAGTGGCACTGGCTGACCTCCTTACACCTAAAACCCTCTTTGCAGGGTTTAGCATGGTTATTCTACAGTACATGGCATGAGGCACAACCTGACCATACCGAATCATGTAGGGCTGCCTGGAGTATGGATCTCAAAATCCCTATCACTTCAGAAACATGGTCCTGATGCCTATGTTTAGCACACTCCACATATAAGGATGTTAAGAGTCAACTAATACAATTCCGAATTCTCCTTAGGTGGTACCGCACTCCTGCTGCCCTCCACTGTTGGGGCATTCTCCCTCACGCAAAGTGTTGGAGATGTCAGCATAACTTGGCAAATATCCTGCACCTTCTGTGAGAATGCCTGGCCTTAACCCCTTTTTGGTCGACCATAGCAATGGATTGCACTGGGGTACTGAGACTACCTATTGACATCTCCAATCCATTGTTTCTCCTGGGAGACTCTGCTCCCCTGATCCAACTACCGAAGCCACACATAAACTGGCTACTAGCAGCCCTCCTGGAAGCTAAAAGGCTTCTACTCCTGTCCTGGAGGACAGCGTCACCTCCATCTATCTCCCTCTGGCATTCTGCCTTAGCTAGAACAGCCACCTTTGAAATACTTACTTATGCCAACAGAGGGCAACTCCCAACATATTATAAAAATTGGGGGACATACCTCAATTCCTCTTTATGTAGGGCTCCACTCTTCCTCCCAGGTAATCCCCCTGCACTGAGGCTTTCTGCTGTAGAACTTTTACAGACGGTTATACACCCAGACCACAAATTTGATTGTTGCTGTGCAGCTATGACCTCTCCTGCTCAACTATACATCTCTTTATCTTTAAATCTTTCCTCTATCTTGCCATTAAACTACTTCTCTGGATGCCCTTGAATGTTATTGATAAGAGTGATCCTAGGCATTTTGTCATATAGACTGCTGAGTTACTATTAAGAAGAATTGTTGTTGTGCCTAGGATCTTACACCTAGGCTATGTTCACACTTAATATTCTCTGTTTAAGCATCTTAAAGGATGTATGTGCATGGCTTTGTACAGGAAGATTTATGTAATTCCCTATGTTCTGGCATGATATGCATAACCTGGATTGTTTACTCCTAGAATTTCATACTATATGTCAAATGTATATATTTCTCCTTTGCTCACAAGGCTAATGAATAAATAAAAAACATTATATGTTAAAAAAATGTGGTCAGACAGATTTATTATTACAGAGTTAGGCAGTTCAGATTCTCTTACCTCCTCTGACCCCTGTAGTTCCATCTGCCATTGCAGCCTCTCCTGTAATTCCATTGTTGTCCTTGATAGTAATTTGAACCTCTGTCATCCCCTCTCCATGTTCTCATCTTTCTTCTTCCTGAAAATTTCTGTTGTGAGTAAGGCGGGGGCTCCTTCACAAGATCAGTTGTGGATGTTGTAGGATCACAGGTGAGGCTGCCGGTGGAGGTTGTGTTGCATTGTCCAGGTCCCTGGTTAAAAAAGGACCCTTGTTAGTTTCCTGTAGCTCTGAGACACTAAAGTCAAACAAAACATGCCTGCTCCTGGAGAAATGTTCTCTCAAAGAGTCCTTCTTCTAGGCATAAATCTGCCATCTCTGTCAATTATTCTTATCTCTGGTGAACTTTGTTTATTTAACTTTTTTTAGTTTGGCGTCTAGTTCGGCAATTGAATCCTGAAGTTTTTTTATTTTGTACATCAAGTCAGTATAATTTTTAAATTTAAGTACTTCAAATTCCTATTTTTTAAGTTCCTCTCTTAGTATGGTTTCTCCCTCCTTTCTAAATTTGATAATGAGTTGCATAAGCTTAAAGCTTGCTTCAGTTAAAACTGCTTCTCATTCCTGCATGACGATAACATTTTCCATCCCAAAAGTGGGGTTCTTCAGCAATCATAGCCCTCTCAAAATCCTTTGTACTTGCAGGGATGCCTCAAAGCTAGTCATATTCCAATATATTCTCTTTAACTGGTGTGTAAGTTTCTCCAAACTTTTAAAAGCATCAAATAGTGACACTCCATTATCTGGTTCTCTTCCCTCTAATAAAAAGAGATTTTTTGTTCCTGCTGTTGTAAGCAGTTTATTCACATAATCCAAATGGTTTGTAGGCTCAGTATTAAATACCAGATTTGGTGTGGCTTCAAGTGTCATATTTGCTGGGTTTATTTTACTGCTGTTTCTGCATTCTTTCTCATAGCTTTGATGTGTTATCTCTCCAAATCACAACCTGTGCATATCGCTCAGTAGCAAACACACAGAAACACAGAAAGTGCACACTAGGATGATGGCGCTCCAGTTAAACAATCCAGAAATAAACTTAAAAGAACAGGCACACATCAGCTTGTTTAAGATGAGGACTCCATGGCTTAGATACTTACAAAATCACTTTATTTTTAGAAAAAACAATAAACCATAGCATACAAAAGTGATTGATGCATTTTGGATTCAGTAATCCTTTTATCAAAAGCAACCACACAATTCCAACTGCCACCATAAATAGCCAAATACCCCATGAAATTATAACAAACATTTTAAATTCATTGCTCCAACACTAAGTGACCAGAACGAGTTGGTTCATTAAAAATCATCAATATTCATTAAACCTTTTAGTAAAAATACCCAAGCTTTCAATTACTGTACAAAATAGAGCATATTATAAACAATTATAAACATTTCTTGTGTTTGTACTGATATGGAAAAGGTGGGGGATTCAGTAATCCTTTTATCAAAAGCAACCACACAATTCCAACTGCCACCAAAAATAGCCAAATAGCCCATGAAATTATAACAAACATTTCAAATTCATTGGTCCAACACTAAGTGACCAGAACCAGTTGGCTCATTAAAAATCACCAATATTCATTAAACCTTTCAGTAAAAATACCTAAGCTTTCAATTTCTGTACAAAATAGAGCATATTATAAACAATTATAAACATTTCTTGTGTTTGTACTGATATGGAAAAGGTGGGGGAGGCAAGGAAAAGGTATTAAAATGTATGACAAATATTCAGTGCATAAAACATTATGGGAGTCTGTGTGGAGGTTACCTCATTAAGAACATCAGATTCCCAAAATCAGAGTAGAACTATAGAAGGGGAACAGCATATTAATCTAATTTTGAAAATGAACGATGTTAGTGGTAATGAACAACTGACAGATGTTCATAATATTACTGCCAAAATGCATATTGGTATAGATTTACAAAGGAAATTTAGTCAAGAATTACCACCAACCGAAGGGGAATAATGACATCTTAAACAATAACTCTGCAAATAATGGACACATGGAAGTTAATGAGGCCTCAAGTACACATATTAAATGGGGAGGTGAGATGGAAGAAATTAATACTATAAAACAAGTGTATGTACTAGGACACTCAATTTTGATGCATACAGACAGCCCTGCATCAAGAGGCAATAAAGAGAACATAACCATGAGTTATTTCTCTGGGGCCAAGGTAAAAGACATATAGAAAATGTTACCTGATATTATTGAGGAGAAAGATCATTCATCTGCTGTGATATTACACTTAGGAACTAATAATATTAAAGGTCAAGGAATATCAGAAATAAAAAAAAAAGAATTCAAAAGCATTAAACATGAAGTGCAAAAAACTAAATTGTACCTTATATTTCTCAGAAATTCTCCCTGTACCATGTGAAAGTATGTTCAATAATGACAAAATTAAGAAGTTAAATAATTGGTTATGACTGTGGATTTTACAGCAAGGAATAGGATGCATCACTCACTGGGAGGAATTTGACAACAATCATGGATATACAGCATTGATGGGTTACATCTGAATAAGATAGGGAGCAGAAAATTAGGGGTTACCTTAAAGAAAATCATAGACAAATGTTTAAACAAATAAAGTGGGGGAGAAGGGGCTACAGTGAACAAAGGAGTTAGTAAACAACTAACCAAGCCAGTGATAAAACATTCTATTAAAACAAGAAATGGTTTAAAACTGTGGTCACTGAATGCCTCTGTACTATTGAGTGCACTATAAAAACTACTGTAGCAGCAGTAAAAGGTGTAACATATATTAAAAATTATAATAAGTCAAACTTTATTAAAGTTAGAAATTAGATATCAAATTGGAATTGGCAACATGTACTACAGAATAAAAATGTGGATCAAATATGGGACATTATTAAAAGTTAACTATTGCAGGTAGAAGAAAAATATGTACCCAGAAAAGAATTGTACAACAAAAAAGGGTAAACTACCTATGTAGTGCACAAACAAAATATAAAAACAATGCTCAAAAAAGAAAAATAAACATATGATAAGATGGAAAAAATAGGTTCAGGGGATTCTAGTATGTTGTACGAGAAGGAAGTAAAAGAACTAAAAAAATGATAAGGGTTGAAATAAATAAGTTAGAATTTAACCTTTCACATAGGAAAAATAATAGCAAAAGCTTCTATGCATACACAGTATAAACAGTCAAAATATGAATAATTCCTAAATAGGTCCCATTAATCATGAAGGAAATTAGTTGAGAAAACCAACTGAAATGGCAAGAAAATCTTACACATTTAGAAAAATGGTCCATTGAAAACAAATGACTAATGTTCAAAAATGTAAAGTGATGCATCTTGGGAAACATAACCAATGTTTTACCTGTAAATTTAACAATACAACTTTACAAACAACAGATAATGAAAAAGATTTGGGTGTCACTTTTTCAAAGTATATGTCCTTTGAAACTCACACTACAAATATGGTTAAGAAGAGTCTGGGCTGCATACTGAAAAATATCAAAAGTAGAAATGAAAAGGTTATAATCCCTCTTTTTTCTAGCCTAGTTAGACCACATCTTGAGTATTGCTCATCTGTATGTAGTCCATCCTCAGTCAGAGGTAACAAACTTATTGAAAGAGTTAAATGCAAGGCAAGAAAAATAATCCTGGCTGTAAGGGGGCAGCATTACTGTAATAGATTAAAAATATTGGGACTCTTTTCTATGCATTATAGGAAACTAAGAGGGGATTTAGTCATGGTTTACAAAGCATTTAATGACAACACAATATTTGAAACCACTGGATTATACATGAATCCCTCCACAATCAATACTAAATCACATAAAAAAAATTAAACGGTACTCAAAATAAAACTAACAGAAGGAATCAGTGGTTTACTCAAAGGGTTATATCTTTGTGGAATGCTCTACCTGAAGATATCGTGGACAGTAAGTCATTAAGCAATTTTAAAAACAGATTAGATTTATATATGGGAAACCACAAATTTCATTTCCACCAGTAAAATGGTGGCAAGCTTAAAAAAGGCAACACTGCCTACTGAGTTTGTAAACTACCTATTAAACTATGAACCTATGCCTTTAATTCTTTTTTCTGCTCAGTATTTGATAAAGGTTGTAGGGGAAGTATAAAAAAGAAAAGAAATGTATACCCAGATTTATCCCTAGAAATAAATTAACATGAAACTGAAAATTTATTAAAGTAAATAAATCAGCAGGGTCAGACCAAATACATATGATATTACTAAAGG
The DNA here is from genome assembly GCA_016271365.2 of Neoceratodus forsteri. Lineage (NCBI taxonomy): Eukaryota > Metazoa > Chordata > Ceratodontiformes > Ceratodontidae > Neoceratodus > Neoceratodus forsteri. Next base: position 638,274,852 of record CM028133.1, read on the forward strand.
AAGTACGCAGTGAGATTTTGAAACCACTGACAGTATTATTTAATGCCTCCTTTTGACTGGAGAGATACCACAGGAATGGAAGTTGGCTACAGTGGTCCCATTGTATAAAAAAGGGGACAGAGCACTACTTTCTAATTATCGGCCTATCAGCCTAACCCAGATTTTATGCAAAATAGCTGAAAGTTTTCTAAGCTAGAGAAACATTTGAACAGTATAGAGTTTAAGGATACAAAACAACATGGCTTTAAATCAAACAGAACCTATTTGACCAATCAACTTAGCTTTTATGAAAATGTGAACAAAAACATTGTAAATAATGTACCAGTGAACAATGTATACTTAGACTACCAGAAGGCTTTCGACAAAGTTCCCCATGCCCTCCTTATAAAAGAAAAATGTATCTCATAGGAATAGATGAGAAAATAATTAGGTGGCTTGGAAACTGGTTAACATCTAGAAAGCAGAGGGTTAGAGTGAGGGAATGTTTATCAACTTATGGTGAAGAACTAAGTTGTGTCCCCCAGGGTTCCATATTGGGACCAGCACTTTTTGCATTATACATCAGTGACCTTCACCATGGGATTGCCAATTTGGTGGTGAAGTTTGTAGATGACAGCAAGTTGGGATGCCCTGTAGACACACCCCAAGGTGTCCGAAGCTTGCAAAAAGATTTAAAAACAATAGAAGACTGGTCAATAACAAATGGAATGCTTTTCAGTATTGAAAAGTATATGGTGATGCATACTGAGAAATACAATAAAAATAATGACTATCATATTAGTAAAATATCACTACAAAAGGTATAAAAGGAGAAAGATTGTGGAATACTTGTAGATAATAATATAAATGTCAGATCCCACTATAAAACTTTGATGCAAATATCAAATTACATGATCAAAAATATTAAGAGAGGTTTTATAAATAGATCAGAAAACTATCATGCCATTCTACAAGTCTTATACTAGGCCACACCTGGATTATGGTTCCCCACTGTGGAACCTGCACCTCAGTGGTGATGTTGACAAGATTAAGAAGGTGCAACAGAGAGTAAATAAAATGATTAGACCAATACACAACCACAGTTATGATGATAGGCTAAAACATTTAGGGCTGTATAGCCTTGAGCAGAGGAGAGTTAGGGAGGATCTGATGCAACTGTATACAATTGTGCAAGACAAGGAATTAATGGAAGAAATAGGGGTTAAGTTCCAGGTTAAACTGGACTATCTTAGGGCACATTAAATGCAAATCAAATGGGATACAGCAAAAAATAATGGAATATATAATTTCATCATTTCTTTTTTCAGCACACAGGTAGAGTGTGGAACAGCCTTCCCTGTGAAGTGGTTAACAGTAAGAATATAGATATTTTTAAGAAAAAACTTGACAACATGCTGCTAAATGAGAGGACTCAGGCCTGCTAATGTGGGTGAATGAAATGTATTGGCAAAATTGCCTTCTCCTGCTCAATTCCCAGTATGATAACCCAGTATGATTATACTTTTAATAATACAACAATCTCTATAAGGTGCACTTATAACTCAGGTAACCAAACATATAGCAAAGAGTGGTCTACCAGATTTACAGTATCTATCTTCCAGATAGGGTTTTAAATCATACCCTGTGTTTAAACCAAGTTTTCTTGTGGCCTTTAATGGTAAAATCCAAAAGGTCTCTCTTTTTAGGAGGAGATTATTGAAATTACCTCCTCTGTGGTTACAAATTACTTTATCAATAATCATAAACTTGAAACTATGTACAGTACCTTGGGGAGAGTCTGCAATGTGGGTTGCTGTTGCATATAAGGGGTCTCATCTTTCTATTACTCTGTGACGTGCCCCCAGCCAATGTTTGAAGAGACAGATAGTCTTACTAAGGTAAAAAAGCTTTACAAATGCATTCTGCAAGGTAAATAACACCAGGAGTATTGCAAGTACAAAGTTGTCTAATTTCAAAATCTTTAGCAATATTAACACTAGAAATGGAATTGCAGGTGTTCACACTTTTACAGTACCTACAGTTTATCCTGAAAGTATGCTGTAGTGTAAGGCAGTCTTATAGCTGTTATCTTGGTACAGTATGCGCCACTTACATCGGCTTGGTTTTTACTGGATGTCTGCTTCTAACAGACATTTTGCCTATGCCAAATTCCAATCACTATACCATCAATGTTAAAATTATCCATTAAAGCAGACATTAAATTCCTGTAGTAACAGCCGCCAGATCCTTAAATACACCTACTTAACACCTACTTAACACTAAATCACTTCGAGTCAATGAGCTTCAGCTGTCTTTCTGCCTTTATCTGGATGATTGAGCCACATTGTTTTCCCTTCCTCTGGTGGTGTAGGTTGTAAGTGCAGTTCTGATTGTTGTGCTGTACAGCTAGTTCTGCTCCACTTATCTAGTTCGATGAATTAACCTTTTGGATTCAGTGTACCTTATACAGCAATAATGGTACACTGTTTCACAAGAGACCATCCAGAGGTGCTTCTGGAAGGGTGGATTCACCACTGACCCTCTCACTGGTGTTGTACCAGAGGAGAAGAAGAAGCCCACTGCTACTGACTTGCCCCAAGAGATAATGAATGAGCTCTGTTTGCTGGGGAATGACCCCCCACCAACCAAAGTAGATGATGTCGTGGAAGTTATCTTTGAATCACAGGAAGCAAGAGATGACAAAGAGGAAGAGGAGATGTCACAGGAAGAGAACAGGGAAGATGAGGCACCTGTAACACTGGTGGACATAAGGAAGGCTCTCCTGACTCTCTGTAGGGCCATCAAGCAGATGGACGATATTATCCCCCAGTGGGATCAGGTCACAAATGTAGAGTCCGTCTGGCATTACTACACAATTAGAAAAAAAGCACCAAACTACTATGGAGGACTACATTCCACACGGCATGGAGTAGATGGAGTAAATGGGGATGAGAACGGTCCTCTATGGAGCACATATCAGAACCCAAAGGAGCAATAGATAAGTACAGCATAGCATTGATTGGTGCTTACATTTTCTGTTTGCTTGTATTTTTAAATTTCAATTGTGATTTTCTTTTGTTGCTCCTGATTTTTAAACATTAATAAAGTTTCTGGAGTTTTTTTTGCTGACTGCAAACTTATTCATAAAAGAACTGAAATCATTACCATTCACTGTCGTTCTGAGTTCTGAATACCGCTCGCAGTAGAAACATTTTTTTTTAGCCTAATTGTTGTACCAGATGCCGCTTGTAATGGACAGATTGCTTTTTGTCAAATCAGTCCATTACAAGTGCCGCATACTGTACCAAATCTCTTGCCTCAATTTTAATCCTATTCATGCTGAAGTACTACTGACTTCTATACTGTTTAAGATACATTCACTGAAGTATTTCTTTAAGTTTCTGATCCTCGTTGCACTGGCCACACTGTTTGAGTAGTCTTTTCTAGTCCAGTCCTCAGTGTCTCACACCCATGTGTGTCTGGTTTGATGACCTGAGACATACCTAAATGCCTAAAAGTGTCTGTCATGCCCTGTGCAACCTGTACAACCTCAAATCTAACTCTTAGAGAGTGTAATAATTTTTTTTTACTCATGTGAGTAAACCACTTTAGCTGGTCATTTTCACCATAGGTAAGACTACATTATTCCCGCTTTGTACTGTGAGAAGTGTTTACAAGAATCATTGCTAGACAGTGGCCAATCACATGTGGGCTGTTTGTTTCACCCTTGTTATCATCAGCCTTACAAATAATTAGAAACATTTATTGTTTTGGTACAGTTGGCTAAGTACTCTGTGTTCAACACTTATACTTGGCATAATTTGAAGCCTTGTCTGTTTGGCAGTGTTTGAATGGACATCATTTTTAGAAAATATAGTCTTCACTGCAAACTGGCACCATTGGAGTTCGGTTTTTGGGTTTCCATGGGTCTTACACATACATTTAATATTTTGATAACGCTGGCAAAATACACTGTGCCCAACACTTACAAATAGCAAAACCCTCAGCCTTTTGCTTCTGTGGCAGTGTCTGAATCGACATAATTTTTGGGACCAGCATCCTTCACACACCTGGGTTGCTACATCATTGCCATTTTCACTTTTTTTGCCATTTTGTGTTATATACAGTAAGCTTTGTAATTTTCTTTGGGGGGGAGGGGAGTGAAGTTCTGTAACTACTTTATATATCCAAAATGTTGTTCTGTCACAGCACATACCAAGTTTGTCAATGATGAGTGGACTTACTTTTTAGAAAAAGTAGCCTTCACCATGGTCTGCTGCACAATTCTGTTCATTTGTGTGGCAGAAAGGAAATACTGCCCCAATACTTTCTTAATCACAAAATAATGGTATTGTACTGTTTAATCTGAGTAAACTTGTTCAGAACTAATTGACTTTGGTGAATATTTCCTGGTTCAACAGGCTATGTTCCCAAGATGGAGCCTTGGGAGGTTGCACAACTCTAATATAGACTGTGGACAAGAGTTTCAAAGTGGATCCATCACTGATCTGCAGCCTTTATTTTCAATGCAGACATCTGTCCTTACTGAAAGACCATCCATTATATGGCCCACTAGCATCTAATGGTTGAAAGCAGTAGTGACCAGAAAGTTAGCACTTTCAGCAAAAAGCAATTCCTCATACATTATGCTTTTGACACAAGACCCCATACAAAGTAAAATATGCCACAAATGTAGAGTTTCCTTTGAAAATATTGCACCTATGTTTTGAGTCATTTAGACTGGTGCAGAATGGGACAAATTATACTCCTGCATTTGTGTCAGGACCTTTTGGAAAATCCATCCCCTCTTAGTCTCTATAGCCTGTCTCTAGGGATGTCACAATATCAAGTTTGGAGTATTGTAATATTGGTGTAAAAAATGTATCTCAACATACTGATTGTAGAAACACAGAAAGAGATAATGATGCCATAAAAAGGCCAAAGGTCCATCAAGCCTGCCCAGAGTTCCCTATTTTCCCCAAGACCTATTGTCCATGCAGGGCTTTTCCCCGTCTGGTCCACCCTTCTGCTCCTATCCCTACTGCTACCGACCTGAGCAATCACCAAACCCTTCACTCTGTTCCAGCCATGCCTGAAACCATTTTTGGTCTTTGCCCCCACTCCCTCGGTTACCAGACTGTTCTATGACTCCACTACCCTTTTCATAAAATAAAACTTCCTCACATCCCTCTTAAACCTTCCCTCCACCAGTTCCACACTTGGCCTTAGGTCCTTGACTCTGTACTCATATAAAAATATAGAAATTGATGTCAGATTAGGACTGCTAGGTCCATCCAGTCTGCCCATGTACCCTACCTATCCAGCAGCTGCTGACCCTACTTGGTCATCAGCCCTAGCCTCTTCTTCCCACCTTTAGGGTTCCCTTATGCCTATCCCATGCAAGTTTGAACCCCCCCCCCACTGTGATCACTCTTATCACCTCCTGGGGTAGGTTATTCCATGTATCCACCACCCTTTCTGTGAAGAAAACTTCCTCACATTTTCTTTATCCTGCCCCCCGAGAGATGTTGTGAAATTTTATTTTGCCAGCAAAATTCCATCAAAATCATGAATTTTGCCCTGCAAAACATTTCACGAAATTAAGTACTTATGTTGAAATTTCACCATCAATTTTGCCGGTCAGTTTCACCTGTAAATTTTGCTTTGTGGTACTATTAGATGAAATGGGGAAAAAAAGGCTTGTCATATGACTTACTCTCTGCAGATCACATGGGTGACTGCACTCAGGCAGGAAGGCACTGATTCTGCTTCCTTTTGCTACTGCTTGCAGACAGAGAGGTAGTAGTCTGACAGAACTAGTAGGTAGCAGGGAAAAACAATTTAAATTCTGGAGGGACATGAGAAAAAATAATGGAGGATCAACATAAAGTTTTGAAACTCCTGACAGAGCTGCATTGTGGCCATGGGGGTGGCAGTTCAGAATCTGGGCCTGGTGCTGTGTAAGTTGCAGCACTCAGTGAGGCAGTAGCCAATTTGTTTTTTTTCTTTTTCCTGTCCTGTGTTACTTGCAGTCTTCTCATCTCCACCCCTAAAAGTAATTAAAAAAAGTTTAAAAAAAAATATTTTCTGTCCTCTTCCTCTTCTATATCCTGTTTATTTTTCATAGTTGTCTTATAATCATATGTCTTTTTCCAATGGTTTTATATGTAATGTTTATGCTCCCTATTGCATTCAGTCATTTTCCTTGTTCACTAATTTAGTTTTCCCCTCTCACATTAATACCCTTGCCCTGACCATGTGTGTCCCCATCCTGTGTTATTGTCCATGTACCCATAAACACCATACCTTTCTTTTTGTTTTGTGTTACACCTTCTTAATATGTTTCCTCCTCCTATCCACAAATGTCAAGTGTTGTTCCTATGAACAAATTTTTTCTCCCAAATTGATGTGATGTTGTGGCAGTTGTGGTTGTGTGCAGCAACAGTCCGAAGACGTACACGACAATCACAGACACATAAGCAATTTTATGCAAAGTTAGACATAAATATGTTTTTTGTGCTTAACACGTGTCTCCTGCACTTTCAGTCATAATGTTTTATACTGCCCCACCACCACCCGGTCCAAAATGTGCACTTGGGCCAAAGTTCAAAACAACCTCTTGCTGCCGTGCTCTGCGGATCAGGCTGATAAGATGAGAAATATGACAGGAAAAAAATGCATAAAATTGAGACATATAGAAACATAGAAACATAGACTTTGATGGCAGATAAGGACCGCTTGGCCCACCTAGCCTGACCATTTCCCTACCTATTGGATAAGCTGCAGATCCTAGCTAACCAACAGCCTACTTCCTTCTACCCCCACTATAATTGCCTTATGTCTGTCCCATGCATTCTTGAATTCCCCCACTGTTTTTGACCCCATGTCCTCCTCAGGAAGGCTGTTCCATGTATCCATCACCCGTTCCATGAAAAAATACTTCCTCACATTGCCCCTGAGCTGTCCCCCCTCTATCTTTAAATTGTGCCCCTTGTTTTGCACATCTCTTTTTCTGAAAGATGCTACCCTCTTGGACTTTGTTGATTTCCTTGAGGTACTTGAAATTTCTATCATGTCCCCCCTCTCCCTCCTTTCCTCAAAGGTATACATATTAAGCTCTTTTAGTCTCTCTCTCGTATGGCTTCTAGTGCAGGCCCTGCACCATTTTAGTTGCCGTTCTCTGGACTGCCTCTATCCTGTCTATGTCCTTACAGAGATGTGGTATCCAGAACTGCACACAGTACTCCAGATGGGGTCTCACCAACTATCTGTACAGAGGGATAACAACTTCCTGTTTTATACTGGTGATGACTCTCCCTATGCATCCCAGTATTCCCCCAGCCTTCTTTACTGCCTTCTCACATTGATTGGCTACATTAAGATCATCTGATATGACTACCCCAGGTACCTTTCCATTATTTTTTTGTTTGTACCCCCCCCCACACTATGTACTGTTCCCCTGGGGTTTTGTTTCCCAGGTGCATTACCCTGCACTCCTTTGCATTGAATCTAAGCTGCCATACTTTTGACCATTCCTCCAACCTTGCCAAGTCCCTTCTCATCCTTTCCACCTCCCTTGTGTATCAACCCTGTTGCAGATCTTTGTGTCATCTCCAAAGAGGCATACTTCTCCTTCCAGCCTCTCCGCAATGTCACCTATAAAGACATTAAAGAGGACTGGTCCCAGTACTGAACCCTGTGGTATGCCATTATTAACCCCCCTTTCTTCAGAGTGTACTCCATTTGCTATTACCCTCTGCATCCTGTTGTCCAGCCATTTGTTACCCAGGATACCACCCTGAGAACCACTCCCAGGCTGTCTAACTTGTTTATTAATCTTTTGTGAGACATAAATATATTCTCAGTCATGATGTTTTATACTGCCCCACCACCACCTGGTCCAAAATGCACACTTGGGCCACAGTTTAACACAGCCTCTTGCCACCATGCTGGGTAGAGAAGGCCTGATAAGACAAAAAATATGACAGGAAAAAAGCAGCATAAAATTGAGACATAAATCTGCTCTCAGTCATGATGTTTTTTACTGCCCCACCACCACCCGGTCAAAAATGTGCACTTGGGCAACAGTTTAACACAGCCTCTTGCCACTGTGCTGTGCAGAGCAGGCCTGATAAGATGAGATTGAGAAATATGATGGGGAGACACAAACAATTATTGTGGCAATTTTATGAGATAGCCAAAAAAGGCTAGTGAGAGGGGCCATGGTGAGAAAACTAATTCCTCTTGCAAAATGCTGCTGCTAGCGTGCTAGTTGCCTAGCTGCCTCCTGCTGCCAGTTTCACTAATTGAGAATTGTAAACCTAACATTTGCCAATGCTGTCCTGCTGTTTTGCTGTGGTGATGCTGTGGTTGTAACTTGTACTGTGTGTAGTAATTACAATAATGAAATTTAGGGTACTTTAGCTTGCCGCCTTCCTGCTGCTCTCAGTACTCTCTGACTGGCTGCCATGAGAAGTGATGTTTTGGCTGGTGTTTAATCTTGATGCAGCATCATCATCATCACACACATGCTGCTGCTGCACATGTAAGTATTTCTCTGTATTTTTTTGTACTGTGCAAGAGAAGGGCATGGGTGGGTTGGTATTGTGGCATCTCGAGTTGAAATATATTTCTTCTGCTTTTCCATTATTTTTCAGCTTGAGGATTACATAAATAATGATGCTGCCAATCAAGCAAGCTCACATAGGGATGTTGGATTGCACCACATTTCACAATACCGAAGGTAAGTATTTCATTTCTCACTGTGATTTGGCCTGGGGTAATTTACTGCAGTAAAGATGTTTGAGTTTAACAGTATTTGTATTGTGTTTGCTTTTCTAAACATTCAGGACCTTTCTGGTGTTGTCTTAAGTCCCACTCCTGCTGATTAAGAAGATGTGGGCACTTTATCCCTGAGGTAAGCATTTCTTCATTTGTATTGGGGTTGTGGGTAGGGGTGCTGGTTCTAACAATTCTCAAAATGTGTTCTTTTTATTTTATTTCCAGGTACACAGTACTTTTAGGGAATTCAGGATGCCTGCTGCTGTGGCACCGCATGGATATGCCATGCTGTATGTTCCATCTGAGGGCAAATTCTGCAGTTTACATTCTCACACTGAGTCAGGTAAGTACAAATGTTTTTTTCTGCTTGTAATTTGCTAAGTTAAGACCAAGTATGCAGATGGATGAGTATTCATCATGTTTGCTGTCATTGTTCCTGTTCAGGTAATTTTCCGCTGGTGATTTTTCATCCCATGTCTGTGTGAAGACTACATCCAGGCCCTGAATGAGCTGGTGTGTGGAAGACAGAGATGGTTGCTTGAACCATGATGTATGCCGCTGGTCCCATTAACAATTAAATAATGCATCCAGGAGGTATATGTGGAAATGGCTGGTGGAGATGGTGTTTAGTAATTATAGGTGGAGGGGGCCAGTGTCTATTGACACGGGAGTTAGCAGAGCTGGAGTACTTAGGAATATTTAACAGCCAAACACAAATAACCTCCCCCTGTAGAGATCAGCACTGATTTCTGTACAAGAACTATCATAGTATTTAACATAATTACCCTTTTTGGGGGAATTTGGATGTTGTTAGGCCTTTCTTTTATGAATATTTTGCAATTAATGACTCACATCATTAAAGATGGCCACCGTTCACCATTTTGCAAAATATCTTCAACTTGTGTTACCTGTTGAATGAACATGCTACATTCATACTCTACTTGTACTAGGAGGGTTCTTCAACATGTAGTGGATAGCAACCAGCAGAAAATATTTATTTTTCACATGGTGTGCATGGGCATGGCAGCAGGTGTCAGGAGAAGGGGAGGGCTGGCCCAGGTATGGCATGTGCCAGCATGGCCACTTTTAAAGACTTCAAGACAATACATCTTGCTTCAGGATGGGGTTAGTCTAAATGAAAAGTAATTTGTGTACCTTGATATTTTTGGCAGAGGAGCATTATTACTGTAATAATGCAAAATGTTTGTGGTTATGGTAACTTGACTGCTGCTTTCAATATAGGGCATGAACTAAACAACGGTTCAGGGCAAGGGTGATCAAATTAAACTGAATAACAGCAGATAACACAACCATCACAATTCCAATGATAAATGTATAAAAATAATTTATAACACTATACTGAGCTTTAAATGGTTGGGGTTGGGGGGG